>OY747109.1:13194315-14411989 GCA_963556455.1 Epiblema foenella
TGAATTTCTTCAGCGGCGTTGCTCTATTAATTATTTTGCGAACGATCCTTAGCCGTTCCATCCTCAAGAGAAACTAGTCCAGCCAATTCTGTTCAGTCAATTGTTCTGCCAACTCCGACGAAAGGAATAAGTACTAAAAAAATCCTCTTTAATCTTTATAGTAGCGACAAGCACTAGAGTGATACTTCAATGTGCTTAAATGACGAGAGGCGAGTTGGTTATGGACATGGAAATGGGTTTACTGCGAAAACAGTCCGCAATCTCTTTTAATTTTATTATGCGACTTGGACTGTTTGCTTTCAGCCGCTATTAAAATATGCAAATTAAATCTGTTTTTTGCAGATCCCGATTTAATAAATGTCTCGTATACATAGACCGTAGTCACTACCTTGGTTACGAGTTGTTTTAATGAGTGACAATGTAATTAAATCATAACTTTATTTTAAGCGTGCTTATGAAATTGTTTCGCATTCTTGGTAAACATTGCATTGTACTTTATTTGCTTTCATTACATCAGCGCAAATGCCTATTCAATTCAGTTCACATATTTTTGCTGTTTATTACCTACTCGACACTGAGAAGAAATATTGTCCTGCCGTTCGTTTCCATAAACGTCATCGGTTCTAATGTTTCTCGAAGGCGGACAGATACGCATCGGGAGTACAAACAATCTCACGGTGGGAGTTATCTCGTTTCCCATCCCGTAGGAATCATTGTTGGAAGCCGGGTCAACGACCTCCGAAGTCACGTCGTGACAAAAGCCCTGTGGGCGCAATAAGCTAGAGGATACTCCTCATCTGTCATCAAACAGTAGCCATAGCCGCCCCACCGCTAGGTAAGTCTTAAAGTCTATAGAAGTTACGGCTTACTGTCGGAAAAGGAAAATGTTGACTGTTTATTGAGGTTTTTATTGTTCCCATTTGCACAGTTACCTACTACCTACCTATTTCTTTTATGCGTCCAGCCACAAAGTTTTATCCACAGTACTCACAAATTATACGTATAACTACTTACTTACAACAATACCTTTGTGTTTAATTTTGTAGCATTAATGGTACTTTATGTTGTTTTATTAAGAGACATTTTCCTCTGTTCCAGGTACATACTGAGTGCAATTGATAAGACCGGTGCTAATACTTTGAAGCAAACTTGTAAGTTGTAATGAAAATTTAGTAGTTTCTATACGTAGGTTGTAGGAAAGTAATATAAACATTTTGGATGCAATAATAATATGTATTTAAACAATGTAAATATACCTTTTACGTACGGAGTTCGTTGAACCTCATTTCACGCTCGATTATCAGTAAACCTGCGTTACTATACTTCAAAGGAAAGATGAACCTACTATCGCCCTTTGTCAATAGGCAGCTAAGTCACGCTTGCCATAGTTATGAAGTTGCTCAATTACTACGTTGTACGTTATTATTAGTTATGCTGGTGTATGAACATGGTGGGATTTTGAAAATATATCTAAATAAGTAAATTGAATTGAATTGAGCAGGGAATTTGATAACTACGTATTTCTGAAAAATACTCATAATTCCAAAAGTATATTTGAAATTACGTTAATCGTAGACGTATTATCTTGTTAAAAATACGGTTTGAGCAGAGTTGTATTATCATCTAATCCAATAATAATCACCTATGTTGTAAGGGGGTTTTTCCTGAGTTACCCCGTATAAGGGCATTATCATTTCCGGTGTACAGAAAACCCAAAATTACCCAGATTCGAAAAAAAAGTTAGAGAAAGTGATAGAAGTCTAGCTGTCCAAGTGACACCAGTGAAAATGCCCATAATATTTTGCGGTCTTTACGGAACAAACAATGCACTTTAATCGTGAACATAACAACATATTTCCTTGCTATCTAGGATAAGTGAGAAACTCGTATCATTTGTTTTTCGCTCGCTATCTAAACCCCCGTGCATTTCGAGATTACCCCGGAGTGCTCGCCGACAAAGTGAGCGTCGGGCCGGACAATCAAATCTGCCGCGACAATTTCTCGCTGTGACAGACCCTTTGTCCTTTGTGTCGGACATATACATACTTATGGGTCGTGTGAGTACCTTTATGAGGCTCCCGCGGCACTGTAGAATTATTTTACGAGCTGTAGATTCTGGGTCATAAGCTTATTTATGTAGAGAAGGGAAATATAAATGATTTAATATGTAAAATTCTTAATTATTACGAAGATAACATTTGAGATAACCAACGTAAGTACGATTATAAAATCTGAAGTGCTTATTCATTTTCGCTCCTATAATTAAAATGCAATGATGCGCCATATGGCCTGGCCGCGCATGTTTGTTTGCACGTCACTCGAGATTGTAAATGCGGCCGCATTTCCATATAGTATATTACCAGGTCTGTTTGGAAAGGTTGTCCATATCGCCCTTACGGCTCCATAGATCAATGATCGAATAAGGTCGGTTGCGCATATTTGTGTTGCCCTTATCTTGGTTATAAAAAGCAGGTAGTTGCATTCCCAGAAGTGTGTGTGCCTGACTACTCGAAGCCGCGGCTGGTTTAGTGTTTTAAATGGTTCCACTTGAAAAACTACCGTTTTTATGCAAATTGTTGTTGATCTGCGGGCCATGTGTGTTTTATGCTGTATTGTTACAATGAAAAAATAATTCGCCTTGAAACATTAACGGCTTTGCATACGGTGCTATGCTTCGGACTAATCCTAAGTAAATTCTTTTAACTCAACACTATGACAAAGTTGAACCATACGTTAAACTGTGATCATAAATTTTCACCGCCGCGCCGCTCATTCAGTAAAGGAGTTTTTGTAAACTTTTGATGCGGTTCATTAACTAATTCTCATAGAAAAGGAGAGCGCTTTTTTCGCTAATCATTAATTAACGCAGTTGAGACAAACGTATAGACGCGAGTCCGATTGAAACGGGAAGCAGGGTCCTTCCCGGAATTTTGTACCGTGGTGGTCGTTTTGCTGTCATTTTTAATTTATTGACGGACCACACCACATACGATGGACGAAGCTTGACCGCACCAATTTGTTCCAAAATTGCTTTGGTTTGTATTACAGTGCAATATTTTTTAATGACAAATAATGTTAATGTCAACGTATATTATAAGGTCACTGTAAAAAGGAAACATTATCGGCGTGGGGGCACTTTGCAATTTATTATAATAATCTAGAGACACAACTATAAGGTGGAGGAAATACACAGCAATCATTTTATTCATTCATTTCGAAGTCTGGTGTCGAATAAATTGGTATGTGTGTATTTTCCTTTAGGCATCTATAACGCTTCCCAGGCAATTTTTTCTTACGATCAATAACAACGTAGCCTGCGCTGCTTCAATAATAGGGTTACAGTTTTTATTGGTTTCCTTGTCAAATAATAACATATCTATTGAGTAGGTTTTCGGTGCTGTGGTAGGTAGAATACGCAAACTCAATCATTAAGTTCATTTTTTATTTTTTACCTAGTCTGCCATAACTAATTCAGAATTCAAACAATAGAGCAACAAAGGAACAACTTAATGTTATTCTATTATTATATTTTGTAATAGGGTAGATGACTCATGTTACAATTTATAACATGGTGTGGCTATATGGCTAGAAAAAAATATCACAATAAATAGTAAATTAAACAAATTAATTAAAATCGTAAAAAGATATTGTTTTTTTTATTGGGCAAATGTAAATTGAACCCAATAGAATTCTCATGTTTCAGTAAAAACTAAATTGTACGACAACTATGTACATAAACGCAATATTTCACGACAAAAACGGCAAATTTCCTTCTTTTCTTTACAACGGTAGTAAGAAGGACAGGCGTGTCAATCAGTATGGAACGTTTTCAGTGAACTTCGTTAGCTATTATGCTCTACTTTGCCTCTCATTTTCGTCTTTTGTGTTGCTCTAATTGTAGTTAGTCTCATACAAACATTTGATCGTTTCTAAAAACTGGTAAAAATGGCATTAAACATTGTTTATTGTCATCTAGCCTATTATACTATTTTCTCTATATAATAATTTCCGCGAAGTAGTGGAACTGGACTTTCGAATTTTATATGGGCACTTTGCTATTAGTATCTGCCTACACATACTTAATGTACATATGTAAAATATTACCTACAGCACCTACCTATAATAAAACATACAAAAAACATTTGTACAAGAATCGCCTACTTACCTATATGGTTTATGCTTGCGTCCATATTTAGATTTTATGCGATGCATTCGAGTTATTTGCTCTAAATAAACTCGCGCCTTATTGACATTGGCACCCCCTAACGGTTATTGATGTTTCTCAGAAAAGGTTACTAAACATACCTACTAAATTAAATATAGCTTAGCAAACTCTACCTGATTTACGGAACGGCACTAAAAATTAATGACGGAACAGAGTATCTATTGGTGCTCATCTCGATAGGTACCACAACATTTCTTCGACTTATTGAAACGTTTATACTTAAGTACGGGGTCAGAAAGTTACGTCCAATATAAGATTATTTCTCTCCCCATTACTTAGCATGTCCTGTCCAGTGACAGAGAAACTTATCTTCAAGCTTTCATTAATAACTCGTCTGATATGATTAAGTAAATCGTTTAACGTACGTTCGGCTTACGTCAGATTACTTTGGCTGACCCCGTGACTCAGCTACCAGCCCTGTCAAGCATTTCGTAACCTATATCGACCCAACTCACCACTAACCCCTAGTGTAACTTGACCCCAAGATTCGTAACAACTTTTCGTAATCAATGATCCGATTTATACTGGTAAGTCTGAAGATAGTTCTCGGTAAGCGTTGTGAACAACCGTGGTCCAGGCAAGGATGTAGAAAGTACTAGAGCGGGGCATGAACGTGGCAAAAGGTCAGAGAAGTGAAATATAGTACGTGCCTATTCTCGGCGAAACAACTTACTTACTTAATCAGTATTGGAAAATTGTCGATAGCTATTAAATTTTTCGTTAATATTGGATTTGGGCAACTAATAAATTACATAACTTTTGAGACACCTATGCTCGTGACATTTAGCTTGGAGGCCAGAAATGTAATTGGAAGCCCTTATACTTTAGATACTTACAGTGAAAAGGTTATTACGAAGTTTAATTCAGCCTGTCCTCGTTTTATACGTTAATTAAACAACATTTTTTGCGTTAACTAGTAGTTCCAGCCGATCGGCATTCGAAACAAATTGAATGCATACATAGCCAGCCTTGCATCGTGTGCAGTGCACAGCTTATCGCCGATTGGGATGTTTCTTTGTTCCTCGTACCGCACAGCATACCTAAAGTGAACGCACATACAGAACACTCGTACATAAATCAAGGTGCGATTCGTCACACACCATGTGCGCATTCGCTCCGGGCTCGACCCGTCGTTCGTCAGAGTTATAATCACTTGCAATCATCGAGATCGATAAGTCGGAAACTTATACGGCTAATAGGGCTGGTGAGAACTACATTTTAATAGACCGCTTAGTTTGTTGTTTACGTAATTAAGCACAACATATCGTGCTTACATAGGTTACAAAGTAGTTACCTGAACTAAGGCACACTTTCGACGTACATATCGATAACTTACATATCAAGGTAAACAGGGGATAACTACGAATATGTTTACTCGACATAAAACCGTTATCGTCGATTATTTGGTCCACGTCAATATTCAATGGATTAGGATAAAAATGTGATATACATACAGGGTGTACAATCCAAATGGGTCAGTATGGTGAAGTCGGAAACTATGAGAGATAGCGAGATCTGTTCTTAGGAACCATGACGTCGATTTTAGATTTAATAATAATGACATTCAAACTTTTTTATTAACTCTCATACCAACCCACCAAATTTGGCTATGAAATCTTGTGCAAACACAACTGACAGTAAATTAGACTAAAATGCCCACAGTTTTATTAATTTGCAAAAAGTCGTGAATAATATGAATCGATCATCAATTATCTGAAGAGACCACTTATGCATATCTTATCTGAAATAAAATAATTATCTTATTGGTGGGTTTTTCTTTCAATTATTTAAACAAGATTCCATTAGTGTTGTGCTTCTTGCGACTTGCAGAATTTATACACATTGATTTTGACCAGGTTCGATTCCCGGTTATGTATGAGAGTTAATAAAAAAGTTTGAATGTAATTATTATTAAATCCAAAATCGACGTCATGGTTCCTAAGAACAGATCTCGCTATCTCTCATAGTTTCTGACTTCTCCATACTGACCCATTTGGATTGTACACCCGGTATATTGGCGTTGGCATGGCATAACGGCAGATACTTATAATATTATTTCCATGCACAACCGGGATAAATCTTTCCACGGTGTCAGTTGTTTTTATTGTGACAATGACGACTGACGCCATATGGTGAATGTGAATCGATACAATAAGATCGACTCTGTGACGTCCTCGTTGTTTGCTCCGGATGTGACGTCATATGTTTGATATTTTTAGCCCAGTGTTGTAGTTACAAGACAATTAGATTCACAACCTGACAAGCATTGTGTGCATATTAGACCCATTGTTAACATGCACTGCAACACAAATAATCTGAGATTTTGCGAATTAAAAAAACAACGTCTAATATGGATATCACTCATCTCCTGCCCTTCGGATGCGCAAACCAGCGTTAATGTTATTTTCGTATTTAAAGTAATGATGCAACTAGCAATAGAATTACCGCCACTCGTTTCAGGAATGCATCTTCAATCATCATTGCAGCTGAAAATAAGCCTGCATCCGCAAGACTCTCGACTGCACTTTAACTCGGACCAGTATATATACCAGCTCGTACTCTGTTTAACATCATTCGGTTCGATTTATTTGGAATAAGACTTAGTTTGGTCAAGAACCAGTCCCGGATATCTTGGTGTTATGTAAACAAATGAACAGTTCACTACCAGGAAGACGTTCTTGTCAATGACCGCTGCGAGCATGATTTCGACACTCCAGGGAATATATTTAGCTTTCTATCTTTAAACAGGGAAAATCTCTTTAGATAATTGCATAATTCTAGGGTAGTCTGTTTAGAAACTTTGACAGTTATTTCTCTGGCTGTATTATCCATGTAATCTGTCCCATTTACCACAGGATACGAATATTCAATCAACAATACAGAGACTAACGTATGCCATTGCGTACAAATTGTAAGCTGCCAGCAGAACAATAAAATGTGAGCGAATAAACATTGGCTCCGGCCCCCTGTCAATAGCTCTGATTGGAAAGCGGCGACGGCTACTACCCATTCATACCCATTCGACAACAAACAAATGGCTTCAATGGCAAGATTCTGTTGCCGTTTCTTTCGCCCCAATGCGTTTTTATCATTTTGTAAAGAGAAGTTGGGTTCTCGTGTCGACCGTTCCAGGGTAAGGGTTGTAACATATCTGCTGCAATTTAAGGACGATGTTTTATCGCTCTCAATTCGCACGATTTACGAACGGCAGCTCGTCTGCGAGCTAAATCTTGTTGAATTATTAAGGGGAAATTGTGTTTTTCGTAGTGTAGTCAGTAGGCAGCCTATATTGCGGGTCTTAGCGGCTTTTATGATATGTTACGGGATTTTGCCTTGTAGTTGCTGGGCAAATAATAAATAGGCACAAATTGACCTTAGTTGTAGGAGCACGGGCATGACTTATGCTATAAACATGGCTGCCCCTTGGTTGTAATAACAACGGCGTATTAAGGACTCTATTTAATCACATTATGCTCTGTTGCGTTACGTACTAACTCGTAATGGTTGCTGACTGTGACTTCGACTTGCAAGGGTTCTTGAAACGAGTTATGCTTGATGAGAATCGTGAGCAACGTATTAGCAAATCAAAGAAAAATATGAAAGATTATTTCGCTTTGTGACATTTTTGTCGAGTATTCTCGTATTTTGGTAAGACCGGTTCGATCTAGTTGAAAAGTTCTAAACATTTTATGAGACGGGTTTACCCGTAGGACTTCACAACAATGAGGTCTCGTCACAATGAATAAGTTTGACTTTCAAAGGCAGCAAGAAAAGTATTTATTCCATTTATATTTTCCATATCACTTTGTTGCATTGTAAACCCTCTAGAAAGTGTGGTCCCGTTTGCTTATTGAATGAGCCCAGAAAATGCTTAGTCAGCCGTAACTAAACCAGAAGCATGTGGCGTGGAAACTTGAGGAAATATTCCAGTTACATCATACAAACATAGTAGGTACATGAAAGCGCATTTAATTTTGCTTACCTTTTAACCCTACATTTCGTGTTTTCAACACACACCTACCTACATAGAAAGCTTCAATCTATTATAAGAATCCGATTCCAGTCTGTAATTTTGTTTGTAATTACACCGTCAACACGGAAATTAGTTTGTTGAGGATACAGCTTAGGGTCAATATTTAGGTGAGGCTTCGCATTTTACAATTATTGGGCGCAAACAGACTTTCAAATTCAGTGGGTCCATGTTACATCAACGAGTTTCCAATAAAAATGTGCCCCGCACCCGCAGTGTATAAATATACATATTTCATATATTTTTCATTTTAGTAGGAGTGTTAGTTTAAACTAGAGTTAGTTTAGCTTTAAAGTTACCATTATTTTGGTCGACTTTTTTTGTCATCAAAGCAGCTATCTTAGCTGACTATTGTTAACTGAAGAAAACAATTGTACGGTCAGCAGTTATGTTGTGTATTTAGGTATTTTACATCTTACTGTTTTATTTACACAAAATGTATGTTCATTTCCATATTCTTATGGCATCTAAACCTTTAAACATGATAAGGTTATCCTTATCTATACAATAAATAAACACCAAAATACTCGTACATATTATAATTATTTATCTAAGGCGAAGAAACAAATTAAATACAGTGTTAGTTTGCTACTATAACATACGCAGCGTTTTTACATTCAATTTCAGTGGCATTGTCGGCTTTACGAAGTGTCGTCGCGGTCGCTATCTCTCCGGGCAGCCGCGCGTGACCGCTCATCTCTTTACCGCCCTACCGCCCTGTGCCCGCCCTGCGGTATCCTTTCTCCCCATACTACTATTGTGCGCCACACAAATTGAATGCTATTGTACACTGATTCAAAAAGATTTCATGAAAACCTACTGATAAATCAACCCTAACGGTGAATAAGCGATATGCATTCAATGTATTTTTTCATCAGTTAATTAAAATGCTTTTCACTTCTCATGCCCGAAAAGTGTGTCATATTAGACTTGTCAAGCGGGGCTAAAGTTATTTAGCCCCTAGGGAAAATATGAATACATGTATATGATTTACAGAACAATTTAATTTGGCCCATCAAAATACTTCACCTATTAAATCCACCAATCACAGAATACTAATTTACCTCTTTAAAAGTATTTCGTATTGGACATCAACCAACCAGAATACAGTTTTACTAAAATCGACCAATCAGAAAAGAATTCATTTCTCTATAAAGACGTTTCTAGTAGTCCTTATTGCACAATAATTAAAAAAGTAATTAAATCGTTTGAGCAACACTTTGAAGCGCTCAATGGGGAAGGTCAGTAGCCAATATATATATATGTTCGCCGTGCAATTTATTGTTAATTTTGGGCTGGTGACCTTTTTTTATTTATTTTCTCGCAATCGAAGTGAAAAGTAGAGTGTATAACTCTGGTCTAAAAGTCAAATTACCCCTCGAACTATCACGACACGTGGTAATATTTTAGACCCTTGTCATACAATCTACTATATATCTATGCATAGATAATTCATTACGTCTCTGGCTTAACGATATGATTGCGTTGGTAGAGATTTTTGAGTGATTTGGGAGAACGATGCGCATTGAGCTAACTACATAAACCTCCCTGTCAGAACAAGATCACGAAACACTTTGGAATCAAATTAGAATGCGGAACGTAGGTATCAGATTAATCTCTCGTAGTTACGGCAGCCCCCTTTTGCGATCGCTCGTGTTGTGAAATACGTAAGTTCCCAGCCAAGGTTAACTGACCGACTACAGTATAAGGTACCGGCACAAAACAACGCTGCAGATAGAGTAAAACCAATATTAAACTGAACGCCCCTCCAGTGTTTCCGCTCACATGTTATAATATTTGGGCGTTGGGCACTGGAGGGTGGGGCAGGCGTACATAAGCTTATAAGGCATAATGCACAGAAACTCACACATTGGAATAATATTTACTAAGAGGAGCGTTCATTTGGCCTATAAACGTTCATATGGCATCGCGGGTTATGCAATAAGCGAACTGTACGCTCGTTTGCCACCATCGCGATAAGAAAGACAACAACATAAACTCAGAAACCATAAGTATGCGTATGCTTACAGAGCTTGCTGATGACGAAAATGGGGTGGCCAGCCACCCCATTTTCGTCCTGTTTCCTTCATGCCCTTAAAGTTGGAAGCCCTGCGCCCGCCCCGCCCTAGTATTGCCGCATTATAAATTTAACTTCATTATCGACACTTTCGGGTCGACTGTTTGCAGGGGTTAATTACGCTGCCTTGTGTATTTAACAGGGTGGTCAGGGTTCATACCTAAATAATTCATAACGACCCTGTAAAGGATTTAGCGTACCCGATGGACTGATGATCTCAAGAGGATTGCTGACAGTCGCTAGATGGCGAAAGCCAAAATCATATAATTATGGCGCAACATATAGGAGGTCTACATTCAGCAGAGAACAGACTATGGCTGGTAATGATTATAGTATTTGTATCTGGCCAATATATAAAGCCCTTCCCTTAGTCGGGAGACATTAAAAGGGAGCTATCTCATTATCCTTATTAGTAAACAAATTTAACAGCCCACTGTAATAACCATGCAATGTAGGTATTGTAATTTTTGTAGTTGGTGCCATCCAAAGAGAAACGAAATGGGCACTGAACACAAAAATTACAATACCTATATGGTTCAATAAGAAGCGAAAAGTGTCATATTGACCTATTAGAAGTTAGGCAATATTTTTTATTTATTTCTCACTTTTTTGTGAATTATCAACCAGAGTGCATGTCATGACAATTCCAATAACCTCAAACACGGCTAAGCTACACTGTTTAATTTGGATTTCCGTTCAGCTTCGGTTACCAGATCAGGTTTATGGCAATACTAGCTTTTTCCCCCGGCTTCGCCCGCGTAGTAAGCGTAATTTTTAACCGTCTACAAAAATGGAGATTCTCAGTTGCACCTACCTATGTAGGTATGTACGGATGTCATTTTCGTAATCGGCACCCTGAGAAACTACAAAAATGACACCCATATCGATTTTTAAAGTAAAGATTTGCTCCCCGCAAAAACTTGGAACCCCCTTTTCACTCCTTTAGGAGAGCAATTTTGAAAAACGCTGAAATATGTTTTGTTATATCTAAACAGAGAGTCTAAATACGAAAATTTAAGTTTCTAAATCCAAAAAATTACGTTTCTCATACAAACTTTGCACCCCTATTTAATCCCCTTAGGGGTGGAATTTCCAAAAATCCCGTCTTATCCCTTGCATACGTCATAAAAGTAAGCTCTGGACCAAATTTGAAGTTTCTAGTTTCGGTAGTTTCGGCTGTGCGTTGATGGTAGATCAGGACTTCTTCTTGTATATATTTAGAAGAAGAAGATTACCAGATCAGATTGATGGTAATATTGTATCGGGACCATTAAAATTGGCTTTGTCATAGTCGCTTAAGTATCTAGATCAAAAAATTAAAAAAATGGTTGGAAAAGTATGAACATCAGACATCCAGTGGTTAAAGTGCCCATTCCATTGAAACTTCATTTAAACATACACCATATTTAGATTCTGGAGGCTATTAAGTCTTTATCGTTATGACTGTAAAATCCGTCTTCGGCAAAGTCAAAGTTCTTTAAACATGTGAAGTAAGAGCTGTAAGAGGCATGTCCTCACTCCGTAAGTTAAATGCGCAGACAGGAGCAAGTTTCAGTACTCTAAGGCATTAAGTTTTCACGCCGAGACGACCCGCTCTCACGCGCTGAGCGTAAATCTCTTCGTTTGCAGCTACACCTATACCGCAGACTTAGAGTCAACAGACACGCACATGCTTAAAATGGATAGTATGGAAGCAACTGCAAAAATTCGCCACTGATTTGCAGTTACCTTTATCGCACAGAGTAACTGTTAATACCTTTTTCCTGTTTACCATCTATCTTATCATCAATAAAACATTCTATTATATTCTATTTTGGCCGAAGCTTTATGTTGCTTGTAATATTATTTATGACAGAAATCTTAGCATACAATACTCGATACGCTTTAGATACAGATATAAGTAGCATTACAATAGTTAAGATTAACAAAATTAGCGAATCAACTCCGTAAACAGACACATCCGTTTATAGTACTAATCTGTCATTAGGTACCATTTCTAGAAGGTGATGATCAATTTCACTGTAAATCCCCGAGGATGCACTGTGTTGCGAGCGAGGGACCTAAATGTGTTCCTTCTGCTGTCAACACAGTGCATCCTCAAATCTTATAAAGGGTCGGCAACGCGCACGTGACTCCTTTGGAGTTGCGGGCGTCTATAGGCTGCGGTGGCCGCTTACCATCAGGTGGACCGTACGCTTGTTTGCCACCGGTGTTGTATAAAAAAAATCTTTGTTTGATTTCATAATAAGTAGGTATTATGAAAACAAATATTTTATACCTAATTAATCAGGTATTCCATCCTCCTAAAGTCTTACCGGTTGTATCCTAAAGGAGATAATCCCAACATTTTGCGTAGGCACTAATTTTAGGAAAGCGACTGACATCTGACCTTCTTAGACGTTAAAATATACTTTGTCGAGATTATATAAGATTAGACCATTTTCCTCGCGTTTTCCATCTTAGAAAAGCTGCTCTTAAATAGCAAATGATTAAATTAAAAAATTTAAGGGGAAAACTAAAAAAAAAATTGGGTTTAATTTACATTACCAGCGTTGAGAATTAATGAATTTCGGACATACCTATAAGTTTTTTTCAATCCAGTGGCAGTAACAGGTCGAAACCACTACCCCTAGAATGAAAGTCGCGTGCTTGACCACTTGCGTGCTTTTACCCAGTGAACTGTAGGTATTTAAAAATATTTCAGTTTAATAAATTCTAATCTTAGCTTAAGTATACATACAAGTATCCTTAGGTATTTGTCCCTCTGAATCTGTAGACACTCAAGTACTCGTGCTTATCTGCAAGCGTCTGGCTGCATTTGCACAAGTTTGCAGCTCACCGCTGCCTTGGATTAAAAACTGTCGGCAACTCGCATCGACGCTTCAGCCGTTTAGACAAAAGAAAGTTGCACGCTTACTTATTTTTCGTCGGTTATTTTTAGCCAGGAAGTTTCTGTGTCGACAAATTATATTTCATTTTAAAGCAGACGTTATTTATTTTTGCTATGATAAGCATGGTACTAATTTCTACATTCTTCCGTAACTGTTGTGATTGGATATGACATTATAAATTTGACTCGAGTTCATTATAAACTTATTGGAATTCGTTATAAATGTTATAGGTAGGTAATAGCTTTTGTTCCGGGAAAGCAAGATATCGCATTAGCCTCGCACAAATCTTTAATGGCTACGAGGAGATTTCAGATTTCATAACAATCTCATGCGCATAATTATTAATTTGTCGTGACTAGAATATAATTTTCGCATACGATAACACGGGTGAAACGATGCTTAACTTACGCAAGCAAACAAGGTTTATATTTTCTATCTAGTATAAGAAGCCAGAGGGTTAAACATAATCCCTCGTCTAGGGCTTACGGCGCCTCGGGACGGAGACACCTTTTTAACCTGCATAGAAAATGCTTATCTTTACCTAGAGTGCTTGTAAAATAAATCTTATTTAGAAAGTAGGAAAGGCGCTTTTTGTATTTACCGTGATAATGTGAAATCGATTAGACTTCAATGTTTACGAAGTGGATTTATATCGGAGGTGTAATCTTGCTCCTTACTTACGCCGCAGCTCGCGCCCTATCACAGTCGATCTCCTTGTATGATAATTATCTGTAAGGACCGCAAATAAAAAATCTAAAGCGATGGTCACATTGTTAGGGCTTTAAGGGATTGTTGTATGTAACCTATATGCAAGTAAAGTAATCTTGTTGGTTACAACCAACAAGAAACATTCAAGAAAGTAGGTACCTAGTTCTGAATCTGTAATTCTCTGGTTCTGTAATCGCCTCAAGAGGGAATATCACGTGAAAACGTAATCTTTCTTACATACTTACGTAGGTAGGTATATTATATAAAGCATAATAGGGTACCTATTTTTCAGTAATGGAGATAAAGTATAAAACATGGACTAAATGAAAGTTTGTTACTAAATAATTATTTTTTAATTCTTTTTTTTTGTGAATACGTCCATAAATATTTTATTTTCACAATATTTAAACACTTTTTAGGGTTCCGTACCAAAATGGTAAAAAAAACCCTTATGATTTCACTTTGTTTCTCTATCTGTCACATCGCTAAATATCTCAAGAATTATTTATGCTATGGATTTGAAATTTGGAACAGTTATAAAGAAGGGTAACCTAGATGCATAGAACATGATTTTTTTATTATTTCTTTTTATTTTCTGTGAAAAGAGACAGATAAGGTGGTTCCAAAATTTGAAAGTCTATCGTTTATGTCAAGCAGGGTGTCATATGAAAGGGCTTGATTTGTACATTCTGAAGCAATTTTTTTACGTTGAAGTCATTTTTGATTTATGAAGGAAAATGTAAAAAAAAAATACCGTTATAAAAATATGAAATTATTACATAACATTGATATTAATGTACATTTTACAGGAAAAATATAACTAGCTCTATCTAGTTTTTCTTTTTTATATCTGGCATTTTTCATAGAAAATCTAAATTTTTTAGTCTTAACTATTATAATTTGCGGATAAAATATTTTTCACATGTACGTATACCGGTATACTTTCATTAGGAATATTTTTTATAATCTTGCCCTATTTAGTTCTATTATTAATTTCGCTCCCACGGGAAAAACATACTGTAACATTATTATATTTTTCCAACATTGTCATGATAGTTTCGTTCACCTACCTATGTTTTACAAATAAGACGCTTTGGCCTTATATTTATTCATTAGCCTAGCATTACAGTCAATCCTATTTATTAGGAACATTAAGGTTCATAGGGACAGTTGGATATTTTACATGACAATAAATTGTAAGCATCCACGCCGCATGCATGGCAAGGCTGGTATTCACAGCACTTTTTAACAACTAGTCTGATGTCTGATCCAAACCAACCTAAGTTTACACGTAGTTAACTGAGTGCTGAGGGGTGATTGTTAAGGCGAGTCGAAACAGGTTGTGAATCGCACAGCAAGTTGTTTGTATGGTAAGCACGCGGGCGCGGCGGCCGGCCGGCGCCGGCGTCTATCTTCTATCTTGTTTTATTCGCGTATCGCACGGCGTCAGGTCAGGACATTCTCGTCGACGCGGCAGGACGGCGCGGGCGCAAGGTCGCAACCCTATCTCCGACGCGCTCTCTCCACGCTAATTACACACGTCCGATATCTAATTAAAGCTCACATTACCCGCATAACTTTGTACCTATCAGTGCAAGTTCTACAAATCAATATGACAGAGTTCTGCTTTCGTCTGCCGCCTGGCGTCACATGCATCGCCAGCGGTCTTATCTAGTGCGTCAAGCTTGCGTCAACCCTATTTAGAGCACATTAGACGTGCGATAATTGTATCAACCCAGAATATACCCTTCCCTATATTTATCTGTTCGGCATTATACTATTGTTACCTATAGCAACAGTCCGCTGATGTTGTCTCGTAAAGTACACGGAAAAAAAAGACTTCTTAAAATAAAGCAATATTCTTCCATTCAAGCAAATAAAAAATTAAATATATTCAATCGAATAATGTTCTTAAACAAAGATTTCTTAGTTTTCTTTTACCTAAGATAATATTTCTTTAATGGAAGTTAAATTTACTCTTATATTGATTCGTAGTATTTTTATTCCGTAAAGAAACTCTATACTCTTAGTTGGAAACACGATATATGCTTATTAGAAAATCTTATTTTGTCGTATCAAGAAATGTTACATTAAATTGAGACTTGAAAATTGTTTGGGTAAATAAATATGGGCTTAGATGAAAAATAATAGTATTATTTGAAGATTGCGCTTTTCTTAAATCAAGAATATCATTCGCTTACTATGATAAGAGTTTTGATTATTTCAAGAGAACCTGTCTTACACTATAAGGAAACCCCTCTTGGAAGAAGAATATTATTACATTGGAGTAATATCAATCGATTTAAATGAATTTAATAAACTCTTGACTCAAAACATTTATTCATCTTTAATCAAAATCGTACCATTTCTACATAAAGTCAGTCGATCATCTTTCAATGATAATAATAAAATCTTACTTCAAAGTAGCGATAATTTCAATTCAAGAGAATAATGTATTTAAGTTAATTAAATATTTCCTTAAAGTGACAAACAGATTGAATTCGTTTGAGAATATTATTCGTTCTATCCAAGAGAATGCTGATTATCACTTCAAGAATACGATTCTTTTGATCAGGAGTTTTGGTCATCTTCGTCTGAATCACTGACATTATCATTCCAAAGAAAACAATCTCATTGTAATAATGGAATATTCTTAGTAGAAGAATGTCACTAAATTAAAATAAGATAATAATGTCTCAGATTGAAATTATGGGTAACTTTAACCGAAGCAAAATAATGTCTTTACTTTCAAATAAATCTTATCTTAGTTTTGTGTAATATTATCTTTATTTGAGAGTGTCATTTATTTACTTATATAATATATTGTCTTAAAGTGACAAACTTGTATGATCCTTCTGAGAATTTTATGTTACCTATATCCAAGAAAATGTAATCTCAAAGCAAATATTTATGATTTGTGCCCACTACCTTATAACTCATAACAAGCGGGTGATTTTGGATTTTAATGATATAACACCATTTATGCTTGCTTCAAAATAATTATACAAATAAATTAGATCACTATATACTACTTGTTATAGGAAGTTATTTGGTAGTGGATACTCACTAAAATATATGCCTTAAGCACTTACACGTTATTGGCACTTGTCAGGAAACAACTTCCGTTTGTAGCAGGACAAGGAATTCTGTAAATTTAAGACAAATATATTTAACCACATTAGTAAAATTTTATATCATCATCAGCCTTTTGGATGAGAGTGTATGGGCAGTAGTCCCCTCGCTGGCCCAGTACGGATTGGGGACTCCACATGTAACGCCTTAGATTCCTTCGCAGATGTATGCAGGTTTCCTCACGATGTTTTCCTTAACCGAAAAGCTAATGGTAAAAATGTAATGAAAAAATATGAAGCAATATGAAGTAATTTTTTTTATGGAGAATTGTAAATATAAATGTAAAATTGTAAGTATAATTATGGAGTAGTAAAAATAAAACAAAAATTATTAATGAAAATAATTTTAATAATGTTGTGTTGAGCACATAGATGAAGCCACTGTGTTAAGCATAAAAATAGGGTAGGCTAAAAGCCTTTAGTGTCGACAGGTAAGTCAGTTGACATTAATTATGTCTGTTTAGGTTAGGTTAAAAGTAGGTCCGCAGATTCCGAGCAGTCTACTGACTAAACTGTCAACATAATAGGTTCTTAGCCCGACCGGTATTTATGTACTATTGAAACTACAAAACATATAATTGCGTCCAGCAATTACTCGAACATTTTTAGGTAAAATACTAAAACATTGTTCTAAACTTAATAATCCAGGACCTGACTATGACTTCAAAGCTGGACAACGTACCAGGTGACGGATGCCCCACCCAAGTCTACTTGCCATGACTCCTACTACATTTCCCCGAGAAAAAAAAAATCTCCATACACGAACTTCCCTACAGGACTGCAGTCAGGGCCTGGATTATAATAATTTGAATGTATTTCCTCACTCGACTATAAATGGTTTAAATTGTTTATCAAATGATTCTGTTTTAAAACTCGAACAATAAAAACAGAACTGGTAAGTATTTTTAATTGCCATAATTATTTTGTTAATCTTACAGAACTGAGGTAAAGCGTCCTCATAATCACACTTTAGACAATGCCCGATTTAATATTTGATACCATTGATACTTATCCATTTAACATTAACACACGGTAAGTCTCCTTCTAATTCAGGAACGGTGTGCTTATCCTTGACTTTACCATGTTCAATACGATCAGACAGCCCTTCATTAGTTAGAAATCTATAACATGATTGCAACTGACACTTTATTGCTATTGATAAGGGTACATTTCGTTGTGTATTTATAGCGTTAGAGACACGTTTCAAATCTAAGTGTTTGGCTTCATATTTAAAGGCACTAATTAATATCAAAGGGCCAATCTTCTCGATAACTTTAGGGTAATGAACCAGAAAGTGATGCTTGGGTTTAAGATGGCTTCCGGACAATCGTAAGTACATTTCATGGTGCTCAGTTATAAGATTATCCAAGTGCATTACCAATTCTTTACTAAAAGTTCAATGTTTTTGTAGTCCTGAGCATGGCGTACCTTAGCAGTTGCTTTCCACTTTTCAAGAACCTCTGGCCATGGTTCATTGTGGGTGCATAGCCACTCAATATCTTCTGTGTGTAATTCTAAAAAAAAGTTATTGTTTTATAAATATTAAATCAAATTGACCTAGTTATTAAATTAGCTTAGGATAAGTATGTATGTATGTAAATACTTTATTGTACACAAAAACAGGTAAGAATACAGACAAATTCGGTTATATCGGTACAAAGGCGAACTTATCCCTATAAGGGATCTCTTCCAGTTAACCTTTGAGCAATTGAGTGGAGCACAGGATCCAGAAGATAGACAAACTATCACGTGTACATAGACATATTTATATATATATATATATATATATATTTAAATATATATTGCCAATATACTAGTTAAAAAAAAATAAGACTACAGTCTACGAGAAATAAGACTGAAAATTCTAAATACTCACCGAGCTGCGGTGTACTTGGTGACGGTTTTTTTGAACTAGACTCGCCCGCTATTGAGTCACCAGTCTTCCTCTTGCGCTCCCCGGATTCAAAAAGAATGTTTCGCACTTTGTCAATTAATTTTCCTCTGGCGACCACAGATTTCCCAGTATGGGAGTCACATTTCCTTACTGGTTTAATAAAATACGTATCTGCAGATTCTTTGGGAAACAGCGTTATTATTTTTCCGGCCAGTATATTATAATCTTCATATGTCAACTTGCTACCAAACAGAGAATAAGATTAAAAATCAACACTCATATCTAAACCTAAGCTTAAAAATGTAATATACAGGGTATCCCATGGCTATACCACATGGATGGGAAGTACTTTAACATATTACTAAAAGACTTCATATAATTTTAAAAAATAATAAGAACTGCTTTCATAGACTCAAAAATTGACTGACTGAACCGGGAATAGAATCCGCTAAAATATGTAAAAATAAGTTTCTGTCAAAAATTTCATTTTTGGTACAAGCTTTTATTGCCGACTGTACTTTTTTTTCACAGTCATCAACTACTCGTTGAGACGATTCCAATGAGCCCAAACACAGCGGGTTTATCTTGTATACTTTAGGAGTTGCTATGGCCACCTTCTGTCTCCATCATCAGATCAGCTCGGTGGTACCATAATATTGCGTTGTCACCGAACTTACATAAGTATGCCAAATTTCAGATCAATCGGATACCGGCAAGTGGCTAAAAAAAGGATTGCAAATTTTGATGACAACTTACATAATTACATACGAACAGTGCAAGTTAAATAAAAGCTTGTAAAAAGCATAGTATTTTTGCTATTGCAACTGAAAGGGTCATAACGATTATTTTTTCCCTAAATAACTTAACATATTAAACAAAAGGAAGACCATGAAACAAGTTTTTTACACATTTTAGTTGGTTTGGTTTCTGGTATAGTTCTTGCATTTCACGAAGGTGAGTGGAGAAGTTCTTATTGTTATGTCATTAAAGGCCAGTTTCGTCAAATCTACTCGCCTTCGTGAAATGTAAGAACTATACAGATAAGTCATTTTTCTGAAACCTATTCTAATTATTTACAAAAATGAAATGAGGTTTTCTTTCTGTGAAATGTCCTATCTTCAGTATTTAAAGTACATGTGGCATAGCCGTGGGACATATAAATAACATTGTGGTTGGTATACTTACTGGTTCACTATATGTGTATACAAGTGCCTAATAATAGTATCAGTCAACCGATTTTTTCGCTTTGTGTCCAGACAGCCATTGACAGCATAATACTGTAGAATACTTTTACCACAGGGGGTTGTTGTCAGCAAAGTGTACAGATCGAAATCACAAAATGAACTTTGATTATTAGGGAAAATAT
This sequence comes from Epiblema foenella, assembly GCA_963556455.1. NCBI lineage: Eukaryota > Metazoa > Arthropoda > Insecta > Lepidoptera > Tortricidae > Epiblema > Epiblema foenella. Next base: position 13,214,638 of record OY747109.1, read on the forward strand.
CGGTAAGTGAAAATGATATGCCGCCAGTTATGTCACCTATAACATTTATATCATGAAGTTCATCTGCACTGCTAGCCTCGGTAACTGTTTCTGTAGGTGCCTAAAATATAAATGAAAACTTATAGATACCTATGGTACTAAAGGTTCTGCATATACACTAGTACCTATAGTCTTATTTTCACATTGATACAGTAACTTGACAATGTTAGTGTCAATTGATTTGGATTAAAAGTATTTATGCAGTTGTCTTTGTGTAAATAAATTGTCATTTACTGAATCAAATTAAAAATAAGACTATAGTGTTTACCGGCACACACTAAGATTCTGATTTCTCATAAAGATTTCATTTCATTTCTGCATAAGTACCTACTCATAATATTTTTTTCTATTGATAAGCAGTGGTGGCTTTAGGGGATGGCAGGCCAGGGCAACTGCCCGGGGCCTCATGCTGTTACGCAACAACCAAAGGGTTTCGCAAAGCTCTAATGCACGGGGGTTGCCCGGGGCCTGATAATGTCTATTTTACTGACTATAATCCCCACATCCTAAACAAAATCAACATTTACTATGTAAAAAAAATAATTTCACTAAATCAGAGCTAAATGTCTACTGTAAAGAATATTATGTTATAACCTTTGATTCTAAATATTCATCGATATGTTTTTTCAAATTAATTCTGATCCCCATGATTGGACACAGTTCCTTTAGTTGCTCTTCACAAAGATGAGGCAGATGGGATTCATCAATAGCATTTCCTGTAACAGTATAAAGTCTTTTACATACATGATATTAAATTCAAAAAATTAAAACACCCCCAACACAAGTAGCTAGTCATCATGAGACCTTCATTTAAAGAGTGGTATAGAAAATGCTTATTATTATTATGAGCCTGTAGTGGCCCGCTGCTAGGCAAAGACCTCCCCTTCTTTTTCCAATCCTAGGAATTATAGAAATCTATGGAAAATGCTACTGAAACTGAATTTATAACCAAAATTTGTAAGCTTCAATATTGGCTGAGATCATGTCACTAGTTCCAATGAAAGATATTTTGGAGGCGACTGCTTTCATTTCCACCAAACATAGCTAAAAGCGATCTCCACAAACAAGACTTTCGATTTAAAAACCGCACACAAATCGGTTCATCCGCTTGAGAGCTACGATGCCACAGACAGACACAGATTTACATGTTAAACTTGTCACACACTGCTTTTGCGTTGGGGGTTAAAAATACTATCTGAAAACGTACGGACATAATGGGCAGTTAACAGATATTAGGCCGGTATTCATTTGAAGAAACAAACAAGAGTGTCACCACGAGGTGATGCCGCTACGCGACGGAACTAAATTTAGCATTATTGTCGAGGCGCAAGTAGGCAATTCTCAAAAATGCGAGGAAAATTGAAACTAACAAGAAAAACAAGTAAAAATTGCAATAAAAGTTAAAAACTCGTGCGATGGGTGCCAGAGACGATGCCGCGGCCGCGCCGGTAATTTCCAAACTCCCCCGCAATTTACTATACAAATCGCACTACCGACTTGTTTTGCGACGAGACGCCCTAACGCTATTTCATAGTTTACTATCACGAACGCTTAGGTCTCCATTTCAGAGTATGTTTAAGAAAATTCATACATTTCTAGGTACTTACTTTCAAATGCTTCTATCACCTCCTCGGGTAAACTCCATAACTTTAACAATTCTTCCATGTCTTGATAAATGTTTACTATTCTTGTTTTAATGTATAACACTGACTGTTTGATATTTAATTCTCTTTAAACTATATTTTCTGTGACAAGACCAAATCAAGCGCAGCGCGTCGCACGTCGATACAAGCAGAACAGAACAAACAAGATGGCGGGCGCAGGGTCGCGCTCGATATTATAGTGTTGTACCACGCATATAAAATCTAAACACTAATATCGGTAAATTACCATAAATAAATAAATTACCTACGTAATACAAACACCACATGTATCATTGTATTCTTAACCAACTTCAATAGAAAGGAGTATGTACAGTAGGGCCATGTAATATCGGGTCGGGTGATTTTCAATTGGGAATATGCATGCGAAATGTTTTGTAACAAGATGCCATTATATGCATAGTAAACCATCAAATTATCACAAAAAAGGGAAATAAACAAATATGATCAAAATCTTAAAAAGATGTGATGCTTGAAAGTATCGAAAATGTGTAATTTTTTTTAACTAAAAGTAAATTAAAAACTACCATCAGGGTTCTCATTTCATTTCATTTATTTAATAGCTTCAAATTGCAGGATACAATTTTACCTGTAGGGTGTCGCTAAATTAATTACATACTAAAGATTAATACATTAATTAACAAATCACATTAAGTCATTTTACATTCTATAATAATTTATAATCATTATAATAATTATTAAATTCTTATAAAATTCGTTTATTCTTATATTAAAATTATGATTGTCTTGTCATGTTTTAATAAACAATAAATTGTATGACACAGGTGTCATACAATTTATTAGTAATTTGCTGTTTTGATCGTGAAATATTGCGTTTAGGTTGTAGGTCTATAACCTAAACGCAATATTTCACGATCAAAACAGCAAATTACTCGTTTTTCCATACAATGGTAGTATTGGGTCATAGTATGTGACGTCACATCACATAACACGATCAATTAGTATGGGACGATTTGAGACGTTTTCGGGGCTCGCCAAATATGCTGTACTTTGAGTCTCATTTAAAGTGCGCAATGCGCATAAGGTGCGCCTTATGCGAATTGTGCATGGCGCATGCATACGAGCATGGCGGACGGCCAAGAAAGGTCAAAGGGGCGGCGCTTGCGATCAAGTACGTAGTGACCTTGGTTTTGCCGACCGCCGTGCAGCCGGGTATGGCGGACTGCCATGCTCCCACGTCAGGATGCGCCTATAATATGCCAATTTGTCTTATGCTCTCATAATAGACGCACCCTGACGCTCCAGTGCGGCGGACGGCATGTGCGGTACGACGCAATAAGACAGAACGAGATAGGGAATCGAATGACCTTGGTTTCATATATCTATGTACTATCTTATAGCGTCGTAGGTAAGTACCGATCATGTCGTCCGCGGCGCTGGAGCGTCAGGATGCGCCTAATAGCATGTTGTGGTACATTCGCGTACAGAATTGGAAGTCGTTTTTTTTTTCAATTTTTTGTTAAATATATCGTTTCGAGACATAGAAACGATTAAAAAACTGAAGATGGTAGAATCGTTTTACCAAGACCTGAGCTTCTGAGAGAGATTATGATGACGAGTGCTTTTATGGACAGTTATACACGTCAACTAGCAGACCCGAAGTTGTTCTGGCGGAAGACTAACACGGCACTATACCGAAGACATTCCGGACATCAGCCTGTACGAGATTAGAATGGCTCTTAAACAGCTCAAAAACAACAAGGCACCCGGTGAAGGCGGAATTACAGCTGAACTCCTGAAGGCGGGTGGAAAACCGGTCATTACGGTACTTCAGAAGTTGTTCGATTCCGTCTTAGGTACTGGAAGGGAGAACGCCAAAGGCATGGAACGGAGCGGTGGTGGTGCTGTCCTTTAAAAAGGGTGACAGCGCCTTATTGAAGAACTACCGACCTATCTCACTTTTGAGCCATGACTATAAGCTGTTTTTAACCGACTTCAAAGAAAGGAGGAGGTTATCGATCCGGTTGAATGTTCTTTTTTTTTAATGTGTGTTACCTCAGATCTCCGTCATTTATGAACCGAATTGCAAATTATTTCTTTATTTGAAAGCATATGCTTCAAGGTTGGTTCCATTTTAATCAGAATCCAGTTCTGATGATGTAATCTATGAGGAATTGAGGGAACTCTTCAAATATTAAAGGGAAACATATGTGGGAGTGAAAAGTAAAGGGAACCATGTCACGACTTTGATATTTGTCACTTTTGGACTCTATTTCTATTGGAATAGAGTCCAAAAGTGACAAATATCAAAGTCGTGACATGGTACCTTTTACTAAACACTACCACATATAGCGATTTTAGTATTTTCGGTAACAAACCAAGCATTTACTTTCGTAAAGTAGCATTTCGTGAACTGGAACTGATGAAGAAGACCACGGATGGTCATCTAAAGCTCCGAGTCTTTCATGGGTGGCCTTTGAGTATGAAGTGGGTGGTGCTAAGATATTTCGATCAAGGTAGTGAAGCGACTATGACGAAGTCAATTTAAATAGTCCTGATGTAATATTGCCATCAACCTGATCTAATGGTTGAAGCCAGAACGCCAGAAGGTAGGTAGGCAACGGAACTCCGTAATAAAACAGCGTAGCTAAGCCATGCTTGGGCTTATTGGAATTGTCATGAGATGCACTCTCGCAATGATTCACTAAAAAGTGCGAAATAAATGATTTTTAAATAAATAAAATAAATCTGCCTTATAAATTAAATTGTTTGGCACCGATTTCTGAAGGTGGTGATAAAACTTTAAGAAATTGTATATAAGTGGTAGCTAAGTCATAAAAACGTATTTCGTCTTCATTAACAAGGCGGGCTTATTTCTCCCTCTTAACGCAGGCCATGCACACTACAGCATACGCTTCAGCCACATTCAACACAAACACATACACACGCAAACACGCACACGCACACACATTCACACACGCACGCGCGCACACACACGCACACACACACACACACACGAACACATATATCTACAATTTTTTTTTTTATTAACTATTTATTTTCTATGTTGTTTTTTTTTTGTTGATACTTTTATATTCCCCCTCTTTTCTGCACCTAACCACAGACGTACCAAAACTTGAGTAATTCGTTTATTTATAATAATTTTAATTTTAGTTTGCGACCCTCCTGGCAGTATTTATTTATTTATTTAATATTTGTTCTTGGGACCAGACTGAAAACCAGCGCCGGGCACTTCTGCCCAGCACATGCTGAGCCTGGGACCCATTGCCTCACCTTTTTTGATTGTTACTTACTGTTTGTTGATTGTTTTGTATCTGTTAGGTTAAGGTTTTTTATGGGCAATAAATTTCTTCTTATTCTTATTCTTATTAAAATAGTGTTTAATTAAGGATTGGATATGTTAGTAGATTTCTCGTACTGAAATCGTAAGTACTGATTTCATCTCATGATTTAATTGGAAATATCATATAGGTAGATGAAATAATTTAGGTATTTGTTGTTTTTTTTTTCAAGAGTCATTACATACCGTCTCGTACGGAAGTTAGAAAAGATTTAAAGATTTTGTTCGCGCGGTTAAAAAATCCAGCTTTGCGTTGTTGTAGAGACTTGTTTAAAATAAAACGAACTGTTATAAAATCCGCGTTGCATAGTAAAAATTGTTTTAAAATGTCAGCAAAGGTTTATACATTGCATAACAATAATATCCCCATCCAGTTATACTGGATCACGGAAAAACTAACATTGTGGATGAGTAAACGTCTGAAATAAAGATATTATTATTCTCCTTATTCATTCTAGTTCCTAAGCCAATTGTTGGGATTACGTAGCGGACCTCAGGCATCTTTCAGGATGCAACTGTACTGGGATAACGCTAGGATGATGATGATGATTCTCTTTATTCATTTCTTGTGTTAAATTAGGTTTACACAAATCTCTTCTCATGAAGCTTTTATCTTGACGACCACTTTGGCTTAGTTGCTAGTGACCCTACCTAGCCTAGGAAGCCGGAGGTCCAGGGTTCAAATCCCGGTCAGGGCATTTATTTGTGTGATGAGCACGGATACCTGTTCCAGAGTCATGGATGTTTTCTATGTATGTAAGTATTTATTTATCTATGTTATTATGTATATCGTCGTCTAGTATCCACAGTAAAAGCTTTGCTTAGTTTGGGACTAGGTCAATTTGTGTAAGATTTCCCCCCAAAATATTTATCTACTGGCACTGCTTACATTCGATACCAGTAATATCACGTTCACATCACTATCAAGTGATTCATTCTTGATGGGTCAATAAATTGCATCTCTTATGTGAAGCAATTTATTTTCTTTAACTGATAAACATTTACCTCAAAGTATACTTACATAAGAAAATATTCATTTATTATTACACAATATCTTTTGTGTCAAGAAAATGGAAATCTTATATAAAACATGTAAATTTTCTTGAGCTGACATTGTACAGATTAAATTATTAAACATGTTCTTTAAATTTGAGAACAGAATGACCAATTTAAGAAACTGGCTATTTTGCATAAAAAGCAGAAGTTCTTCAACCAAAGACACTCCTAACATAGCCCGACTGGGATCAAGAATTTGAATCAATTTAACCAAGATTTTAATGCCTTTTCTGAAAGCTATGTCCCATTTGATACAGAAAAAGAGGTCTTAAACTGAAATAGCAATTTACTTAACATCAAACAATCAATTTTTTAAACGGAATGTACACGGTCTTTGTTGAAGAGAATGTTGTTTAGTTCTAAAACAATATAGGTAACTGAAACCAAGAACTTTTAAAAAATCCTAAATTTTACACAAGAAAATAATTTCTTAAATTAAGAATTAAATGATTTTGTTGCAAGAATGAAGACCGCTTTGTACTAATAATTTAAAATCTCATTTTAAAATGGTTATTTCATCTATCCAAAAGAAAATACTTCCGTTTAAAGAAAAACTGGTTCAAGTGAACATTAAAATCGTATTTACTTGAAAATATCTATCTTGAACTAAAACAAGAAATCAACTTGCTTAATGAAATATTTACATTGCCCCGAAATGATATGGATTACTCGAATGAAAATATCCATATTGTCTTTTTTTAAGAATATGCTCTTGAAACAATATGTTTTTGTATTTCTAGATTAAGAAATCACGATATTTTTAAGAGAGGAATCATATTTTTGAAGAAGAAAATATAAACTTGTTTAGAGAAAATATTTTCAAGATAATATAATGTCTCGGGTTGAGAATATCCTCGAATCTTTTTTTTCCGTGTATTGGCTTGCGAATATCGAAATTGCCTTTTATGTAATATCTGTTCGTGAATGGATTATAGATAATGAAACAAGTGTTCGCTGTATCTTATTACAGGGGCGTCGCGGTACCTACATTCCAGCATGATTTGTGGTTTATGTTAGTAATAATATATTAATATTAACTGGCTAAATATATTGTAGGTAACAATTGTTTGGCCCATGCTCTATTTTGGAACGGTTAACACTATAGTGGCTTTGTGAGCTGTAGACCTCGCGAATGTTGTATTTTTTTAAATATGTTTAAAAACAAATTTATAAATATCGAGCCTGTCCAAAAAAACATTTTATTTAATTTCCAATAAAAAACCATATAATTATCGAACCTGCTCACAAAATTTCACGAGAATCGGTTGAGAAATGCGAGTTGTAGGAGCAGAACAAACCGAAATCCGCCTGCAGATCTAAGCGAAATCATTGAAAAAAAAAGTTGTTTTTGAAAATTTCCAAAATCTGAATTGTAAAAAAAATTGTATATATAATTAGGAGGACAAACGGAAATCCGTCGGACATACGAAAGCATTTTTGTCGAAGCTGAAGCAGACCTTCGTTTCACTACTCGGTCAATGACAGTAAACAAGATTTAAGTAACTCAAATAATATCTTTACCATAAAGTCCTAGCTTTATGGCGGTAAAAATTCGCATATTGCAAGTGTGAATGCATGTATATTCTCGCAATTCATTAATTTACTGGTCGTCGTCTTGCGGTTGCCTGTACGTTTTTACCTTGTAAGGGCTTATTGCATGGTTGGCAGACAACACAAATATTTATCTTTGGCGCCATTAGACACGAGTCATTATTTTTACCTACCTACGAAGATGGGGATACGTAGCTTTTAATTTGTGTTTACATTAAGGTGGAGCCCTCTATAAACATCGTTTAAGTAATTAAACCTTAATGCCTTAAATAGAAATAGGCGCATTCGTGTTGCTATGCAAATACTTTGGATACCGATACCAGTGGTTGGGTCACTGAATTTCCCAAGCGACATTTTCAGCTCACGTTTACATTGTATATCACTTTAATAGACCAATTTTTCCACGTCAATTGAGGTAGGTTTTTACGAAAGTTTGTTACATCGCTTATGACGTTCGAGGTATCAAATGACGTACTTGACATGCCACAGCTAAGAGGGTTAGAGGAACGGTTAAATCGGGTAAATCTGTCATGAATCGCATACGCGCGTGACCGGCTTGCCGTCGGGGAGATTACCCCGCCCGCCATCGCCATATGCGCACCCTCGACAAGTGACGATGGATTCTCATTACATTCACGTTCATTGCATTATTTCATTCCATTAGGACGCTATTGCTTTGCTGAGTTTTTTTATACGGGGTTAAATGAAGGTTTAGGAAGTAGATTGACTGTGGGGTGTGATGAGACGTGTTATGTAAGATTTTTCAAAACTTGAAAATAATTTAAAATTTGAACTGGAATTGAAGACGGTATATAAAAGTGTTTTTTTTGGTATGATTTTTGACAAAGACTAAATTATTCTGTGTATAATCCATATAAACCTCATTCCGAAGTCTTTAGATTCCAGTATGGTTTGAATACCTACGTAGAATCAATGAGGATGTTAGCCGAAGCTGAAGACTCACCATGCAATAACGATTGCCTTTGACGTATTAAGGTTTGCTTAATCGAATCGACGTATGCACGTCGAGTTAGCGTCGTAATTGAACTGAGGGCTGAGGGCCTTCCTATGGGACAATGGCATACATATTTATCAGGTCACACTGCCTTAATTATTATGACAAGTACACAACGTACACTTGTTGTACTGTACTCTACCTTCTATGAACCTTTTGCACGTCTTCATATAATTGGGAGTCGTCTTGTTCAATTCCACTGTATACAATCAACGTTAAAAATATGTATACAAACATATTCGCATAAGATGCAAAAGTTACAACATAGGTATGTAATGTATAGGTATTTCGTTGATGTGAACTCAGGACCGTCAGTTTCGTAGGTAGGGTCACTAACCACTGGGCTAAACCGGTCGTCAAAATTATATTATAGACATCTAAACGCCTAAACAAATAAACTTTCGCATCAATTATAATTTAGTAAGTTTCTGTCTCTTTTCTACTTACGTGAGATGGAATCTTAGAATATTTTATTTCTATAAGTTGAGGTTAGAATAGTCAGATTCCAATCCAAGACTCGCATTCTCCATCAGCCTATTGTGTGGGTCTATACTAATTATTTACTGACGATGTCATAATATTGACCGAGCTATAAACAGGCTGGGAGGTCTGAGCCGTCGTTATTCTGATTCCGATATTTATGTAGCTTACCGACGCATTCAAATGTATGTTTATGACGGAGTTTTAGCTCATAGCTCGTTAACCATTGCTTATGCAATCGATTATTTATAAAAAAAACTTATTATTTAACTTTTATAGCAAAGCGGATGTTGGTATTTAACATAATATTATCTTTATTACTTAATGAAGCATTTATCACACAACTATTATAACTTATTATTAAAATTATAAGATATATAGATTATTATAATTAAATAAAACAATTAAAATAATTACGTCGCGTACATATATATTAAAGTAATCCTATAATAAGTTATTTGTACCACCCGGAGCCAACTCAGAAAACTTCTTTTTCTCCACCTTACCTATTCCTATTTTACATATGAATGAGTATTGTACCTACACTTGAGATATAGATGTAGTAGGCTGACCAAAGACTGTAAAGTAAAATCAACCACTTCATCTAACCATTCATAAAAATCCGTTTGTTAGTATTTTGTAGGTAGGTTAAATGATACACCTTAAAATAAAATAAATTGGGTGCAATGCCTTTACTATCTTTCTATCAGAATTGCCCGTTTATAGTTTGAATTCACATTCCACTTTGTTGTTTGAATCCTCTTGTATTTTGCTACTTCAATGAAAATGGATTTCGTCCATAATGTTGGCAATCTCCCCAAAATCTCTGCTTTAAAGAGGGTGGCGGAGAAATGGCGCAATCCAAGTGATTTTTAAGCTCTATTTACACCCTGGAGTCGTTCAGCCAATCCCACCGCTTATTCGACTCTGGAGTGGATTGCTATTGCAGTGTTAATCTCAATAGCGATAATTTTCCGAGTCATGTTGAAAAATACTATCGTACGTATTTCAGGATTTTCTCGAAGTACGAACGAGTTTTCTATACTTTTTTAGATAGGCGCTTGAATTCGAAGATTTTCAATTTTTATTTAGTTATTCATATTTCAGACGAGAATTTGACGGTTTTACTACTAGCGAGCTGATGGGTGGTGGAGTGGGGAGTGGGTGAAGAAAATGAATTTCATTTGCTACGCACCTACGAGTAGCGCCTTGAAAAGGTTGGCATATTGGTAGGCCGTTAATAAGAATCAGCAATTTGCAAATTTATCTTGTGCAAGCTGGCGCGTCACAGTCAGGCGGGGACGTGAGTGCTACTCGAGCGCGCATCGGCGTTGGAGTGGCTGTCACGTCACCCTGATGTATCCAGCTCTATCCCTATTCCAAACCTACGTATAAAAACAATACAAATACAATACAAATACTCTTTATTGCACACCTCAATCAAAGGATACAGTACAGTACAAAAACACAATGAGAAGAGGCAAACAACAGGCGGTCTTATCGCTAAAGAGCGATTTCTTCCAGACAACCGTAGGGTAGCGGAAATGAAATCTAATCAGAACGATTCACAGCAGGTGGTGCAGAGTTAATACATATGAAGCCTACTAATAATTACAACAATAACATTTAATTAAGGATAATAAACATAAAGTACATAAATATAGTATAAAAAATATATACGTACATAAACATCAGTGGCGGCGGCCCCCTACAACCCGATTCCCACCGGCTTGCCCTAAACTTTTTGCTTACGTATATCAAACTCATAAATCATCAATAAAAATACAGCACTTAGTAATGCGATTGACTATAGCTTCACACAATAGATTTCAGCCAGACATCTAATAACAAGTCACAACATTCACTACGTATCCGCATTACGCATTGCGCTTGAAACGGTAAAAAAAACCCGACGTAAATTAGCCTACCTTGGGTATGTTTCTGATTCATAAAAATGGCACACGACCATCGAAATTGCACGCACACACTCACAAATTCTGTCGTAGACGCAGGTCGCCAATAACCCGCAAAATATCGAGTTTTTGGAAGATGGTCGAATTTGAATTTAAACCTTAAACATGAGCCGATAAGGTTTATATTAGAATGCACTGCTTGGCCATTTCGAAACATTGCCATACTTCTGTTATATAATACTGCGTGGAATAAATTGCGCAAAATTATATTATCAATTTCGATTCTTTATAATTAAATTATGCACAAGCTTTAAAAAAAGACATAAATCGTATCACAAAACACGAAAATCGAACGTAGATTGAAGCTCGGTAATTTATTTACCTACAAGTGCGCAAAGAAAGTTTCTTTGCTTTTAGATTCGTTGGTAAAAAATTGAATGTAATGGCAACACAGTCATTTGCCCGGTTGCGGTACGAACAGTGTGAAAATATTTATTATTGTAATTCTTATGTGAGTTTAGTTAATTTTGTGCATAAATATAGATTAGAAAATCAAGTTAACCAGTGAAATTCAGATTTACTAGTATCTTGTGCATGAATAATTCATTTGGGGAGCGGGTTGTAGTTTTGTTGCGAGTATTTGAAGGTCAGTTCGTTGTGTTCGTCAGTGTTTTGAGTAAAAGAAAGTACCTATACTTTCTTTTACTAATGGCGTTATAGCTGCTTTAGTTAATTTCGATTGTTGTGTCGTTGATTATTTACTAAATGAGTAGTCTTGTTTTTCTAAGCTATCGTTTGAAAATAAGAAGTTTGATGTGCGTGTCGTGCTCGCCCAGAGATAAAAATTGATTACAAGCGGAGGGATGGTTTCTTTAAACACTTTCACAGCGGATTATATGACAAAGGTGGTATACACTAACTGCGAGGGGTTTTGCCGAAGGACACATAGCGCACGCTTCACTATACCACTATAGAGAATAAATGTTAAGGTAGGTTTTTTTTGCTCGGGGTTGCCCGGCGATAATTCTCACGCGCCGCCACTGATAAACATATACAAATATATAGTCAGCCCATAGTCTAAAGGAGCTAAGTCTTTTAGTGTGCTAATAACTTTAATAATTTCCTGAGTAAGACTTGGCTGGTGAAGTAATTTTATTATAATATAAGGAATTTTATGCTATTTAATTATTATAATAGTTATATCCTTAAATGTTACATACTAGAAACATAATACAATATATGAAGAAACAATAAAATAAAAACTTAACCTAGGCAAATTAGGCAATAGTAAACAGTAAGACTTAAAGATAAAAAAGTTGTCCCAAGTCGCCATTGGCGGGTAGGGTACCCAGAAGGCTGGTTGCATTGTCACTGTGTCTGGCAATACAAATTCTTTGTCAGAAATATGGGCCAGTCCTCTGGTCACCAGTGGTCTCTATTAGGCGCGCCGACAAATCTTTGTACAGTCGACGCGCACTTGGTCCCCATGGTCCCAGGGTTTCGACCCCAAACGCCTCAAATAAATATCCGCTCCCTATCCTTGACATAAAATATGAATTGTAATATAATATAAATAAACGAAATTAGACCTAAAATTATATTAACATGTATAAGCCTTTATGAGGCAAGATATGGAGAACATAAAAACTATTTTAAGACAATACAAACAATAAAATATTTGTATTTGAAAAAAAAAAGATTAATTAAAAAGTAGGAAAAGGCGAAGCGCTCTCGATTAACTATAAAAGTATTGGCGGAATACAAGTACTTACCTACATACGTGATCCATTTAAGAAATTTGCAATATTCATGAAAAACCCGCATATTCTATGCGGGTTTTTCATGAATGCGATTTTTCATGGATGCGTCCTTCGGAACTACAGGAAGCTATGGTTTCACGTTAATTCAATTTATGATAGTTTCCGTTTAATATTAATAATTGTAGATATATTTTTATCGCAAAAGTGTTCGTAAATACCGAGTGTTTGGCGTCCGGAATTAATTAGGTACAGGAAGTTAAAAAGTTTTATAATGTTCTGTGTAAGTCGGCCATTAATATTTGTATATTTGTACAATAAAATAAAATAAAATAAATAATTTATAAAATCTATTATACCACTTTGTACTTTGTCACAGTAACAATACTGTACAAAGTGTTAATTGTCTCAACCTCCTTAATTATTATGTAAGTAAAGAAAATGGCATACCTACCTACCATTATCTTACTTAAGATTGCCACTTGTTTATCTGGATAAAAGGTACCTACATAAACGTAATACGTAATAGTCGTCTACTCCAAATGAACCTCTCATAGCTTGCCATATCGAAGTGTTTAATTTAGTCCCCGATAATCTACTCTCCTACCAAGGCAAGTTAGGAACCACTGCTACGTGTAGCGTGGCAAGGACCTCTTATCTATAATTTCACGGGCCAATAGGAAGTGGAGGACATTAACAAGTACAACAAACGGGGCTCGCAATGTCCACAAGTATCCGAGCATCCAATAATGTCACGAAAATGAAATCCTATTTCGCAAACCTTGCAACCCGGCTTAACTTTTGCGAAATAACTTGATATTTTTCCGAAAAACGTGCCATTGAATCGCAAACTGGGTTTCATATGAAATAAAACCGATGGTATTTCGTGACTTGTTGCATGTTTTTGACAGTTTAACTAAAAATGTTTCGGCAAGAAATTAATGGAAGCTTCTAAGTTTGTTTTAGCACGCAAGCGTTGACGAATATGGCGGACAATGGAGGCAATAGCAGAACCTAAACGATCACGATGGAGCGATGGCGTCGTTTAATTGATTGCTGACACGTACGCACATGGTTGTCTGAAAAACATCGCCTCCTAACTTTTTTCGCGGCTTCTTTTGTTTCGAAAAAAGTCTTCTATCCGTGGGAAGTGAGAACTTTCCATCTATTCCAGGATGCATTATATTTTTATTTTCAAGGCTTCCATAATCAATTAATTATGAACATAGGCTATAAAGGTTGCGTTGTTCATTGAGGGTTAGACATACGTTTCAATTAACCTATCAGTGGCGGCGCGTGAGAATTATCGCCGGGCAACCCCGAGCAAAAAAAACCTACCTTAACATTTATTCTCTATAGTGGTATAGTGAAGCGTGCGCTATGTGTCCTTCGGCAAAACCCCTCGCAGTTAGTGTATACCACCTTTGTCATATAATCCGCTGTGAAAGTGTTTAAAGAAACCATCCCTCCGCTTGTAATCAATTTTTATCTCTGGGCGAGCACGACACGCACATCAAACTTCTTATTTTCAAACGATAGCTTAGAAAAACAAGACTACTCATTTAGTAAATAATCAACGACACAACAATCGAAATTAACTAAAGCAGCTATAACGCCATTAGTAAAAGAAAGTATAGGTACTTTCTTTTACTCAAAACACTGACGAACACAACGAACTGACCTTCAAATACTCGCAACAAAACTACAACCCGCTCCCCAAATGAATTATTCATGCACAAGATACTAGTAAATCTGAATTTCACTGGTTAACTTGATTTTCTAATCTATATTTATGCACAAAATTAACTAAACTCACATAAGAATTACAATAATAAATATTTTCACACTGTTCGTACCGCAACCGGGCAAATGACTGTGTTGCCATTACATTCAATTTTTTACCAACGAATCTAAAAGCAAAGAAACTTTCTTTGCGCACTTGTAGGTAAATAAATTACCGAGCTTCAATCTACGTTCGATTTTCGTGTTTTGTGATACGATTTATGTCTTTTTTTAAAGCTTGTGCATAATTTAATTATAAAGAATCGAAATTGATAATATAATTTTGCGCAATTTATTCCACGCAGTATTATATAACAGAAGTATGGCAATGTTTCGAAATGGCCAAGCAGTGCATTCTAATATAAACCTTATCGGCTCATGTTTAAGGTTTAAATTCAAATTCGACCATCTTCCAAAAACTCGATATTTTGCGGGTTATTGGCGACCTGCGTCTACGACAGAATTTGTGAGTGTGTGCGTGCAATTTCGATGGTCGTGTGCCATTTTTATGAATCAGAAACATACCCAAGGTAGGCTAATTTACGTCGGGTTTTTTTTACCGTTTCAAGCGCAATGCGTAATGCGGATACGTAGTGAATGTTGTGACTTGTTATTAGATGTCTGGCTGAAATCTATTGTGTGAAGCTATAGTCAATCGCATTACTAAGTGCTGTATTTTTATTGATGATTTATGAGTTTGATATACGTAAGCAAAAAGTTTAGGGCAAGCCGGTGGGAATCGGGTTGTAGGGGGCCGCCGCCACTGTAACCTATATTCACCGCCATTGACTTGATATAAAGTCAATTGTAAAGCAACCTACGTGCTGTCAAGTAAGATTCATTTTCGCTCGTTTGTGCTGTGACTTTGGCGTGTGAGACACAACTTACGAAATCTACTTTGGCGGTGAAGAGGTTAAGCTATTATAGTCAGTTCCAGTCACAACACCTCGTAACGAAGCGTCGGTGAGAACAAACTGTATCAACCGAACCCAGAAGCAGACTTAACCGTCGTAACAGACAGACAGAAGCACGGAGTCGACGGCCCATTCATCAAAACGTCGATGTGTGCATTCTAGACGAGCCCCGAAAGGTCTCTAGTAGTTAAGCTACTGTTATCGTATAAATAGATCGTTACAGGCCGACATGTTCCCATGCTTTGAGTACTTGTAATACTCGTTTGTAACTGAATATTAATGGTATTTAGACGTAGATGAGTGTATGGCTTGAATAAACGATTGTACTCGTAGTTCAGCATGGCCATATTGTCGCGTTAGTCAGTTGCTACGTAAATGTAATAGGAATTAATAAACCCAAAAAGTCGTCGCTCCCGTGGACATAGTTAAAGACTTGTGAGCATCTAACATGAACAGGATTATGATTAGGTAATATGAGTAAAACCAAATAGGTACCTATTATGTTTTATAGCCCCTAACTTTAGCTAGTTATGTCCAAGGCAAGACGCGGACTTAAATATGGGTATGAACCGCCTGTCTTTTGAATTAAAGATAGAAGAAACTCTTAGATTAATTCTTATTACCAGTTTCATACAAGTCTCCGGAGACACGTGAAAGTTAAAAAGCGTCCGCTTCAATCAAATCTCGTGAATAAGCAACAAAGCAGTACCCCCTCCTTGATGCATTAGCGCCGGAGTTGATTACAGCCCCAATAGTTCCATTACAGGAACAAAGGAAGAAAGTAATTTTGTACACGAGTTAAACCACGTCTTTATTTTGATGAATAAGGGGACTGGCAATCAGTCTTGATACTTACATTTATACGGGTTTTATGGTATTGTTCTATACATTAGGGGAGCACGCACGGTAATGAGGGTACTCCATAGTTAAGTACGAACCTGTGTATAGGAAACCCGAAGGGTGGCGAAGAGGTTATCCCTCTCGGGAGACGTTGATCGCCGGGGGAGGCCCAGGTGCGATTCGCAAAAAAATGGTTCGATATAAAATATATATTCCGGGAAACGAGATAAAAGTTTTATGTTGCGGTCTAGCAGTGGGTATACTGGGTATTGGCTGGATGCTGTTATCGGTTTTCCTTACAATACATACTTACAGACCGACGGAAAACGTACCTACTTAGGTACGTTTTGCTCATTTGGCTTTTGGCTAAGCTATCTGAGTTAGTGGATAGGATCAGATTTAGCTTTAGAATTGCCTGTATAAATATAAATACCTATTCATAGTAGCTACGTACTTAGATTAAAAAGACATAGTAAACATGGTTTCAATGTACGAGTTTCTACATGTTGTGCGTAAATGCTTACATCCGATGTGAGTGGAAACACTGTAGGGGCGTTCAGTTTACTCTACAGTCTCACTACAGGTTGTTAATCGCTGATACTCTTGCTCTTGCATTTGACGGTTGTTGAGAAAAACGAAGATTGCCTTTAAACATTAAGAGAACAAGCATTTATATCTCTATTTGAATAGTTATAAAGCCCGACCACTGCCAAGAGGGTGCTATTATTCTGATTTATATGACAATAGACTAAGGGCATTTTGACTTATTTACCTGTCAGCTCTGATGTCAATTTTGAAATGATTTGCAGCGACATAGTTTAATTTCCGTAGCGTTCTTTAATATGAATCGTTTGGGCATATTTTGTCATTTATCATTTAATTTTCAACAATAGGTAATATTATTGAAGTAAACAGCAACTGTGACACTGACAAGTCTGACAACCAATCATTAAAATTATTGCCAGTGTAAGAAATTAGTTCCAATGACATTCCTCAACATGGCGCATGGTCTTATACTTCTGGCCGGACTTTAATTATAAAGGAAAAGAGGTTCTAAAAAGTAGGTCATGCAGGTACAGTCAGTATCAGAAGTAATTGGCGCACTTAAAGAGTTTTTTTTTAATTTAATGGAATATGAGCTATTGACCTATTCGTATGCATAAGTATCTACTTCCAATGATGACATGGAACCTACTACATATTTATAAAAAAACACATGGACGACATATAATACTAGAATGAAAGGGCCAGATGGTTTATTCTACGATGCTGACTATTTCTGACGCGCCTTGTCTCAAGAGAGCCATTGCGCCGTCTAGGACGCGGACAGCGGTCTCCCAACTTTGTGCCATTGTTTGTCTAGCGGGGACTGTCTTCGTAACGTGGTTATAAGAAACTTATTGTTCAAGCTCTAGTCTAGTGCTTATCTACTTTAAACTTGGCTGATTAAAGTTATTACATACTAGCTGTTTCTCGCGGCTTTCACCCGCGCACTAAGCGTAATTTTTAAACGCGTTTACAATAAAGGAGGTTCGGTACAACGATGACACCCATATTAAATTTTCCGCCATCTTGGGCTTTAAAATGCGTGTCATTTTCGTAATCGGCACCCCGAAGAACCACAAAGATGACACCCATATAAATTTTTGAGGAAACTAAATCCGCCATCTTGGATTTGAGAATGCATGTCATTTTCATAATCGGCACCTTAAGGAACATTGACGATGACACCCATATCGATTTTTAAGAAAAGTAAAGATTTGCTCCCCACACAAACTTGGAACCCCCTTTTCACCTCTTTAGGGGAGTAACTTCGAAAAACGCTGAAACATGCTTTGTTGTATTTAAACAAAGAGTCTATATACGAAGTTTTTAATCTCTCACTTCAAAAAAGATTTGCTCCACGTACAAAATTGGAGCCCCCTTTTTAACCCTTTAGGGGAGATATTTCGAAATACGCTAAATTATGTTTTATTGTACAGTCAAGGGCATAAATATATATACGTTACCAAAGCGACAAAAATATCTGTACTATCTGTTAGCCAAAAATATCCATACAACAATTTCGATCAGAAATATTTGAACATTAATCGAGTCATTAAATTGTGTACGCTACTACGTTCATAAATATACGTACAATGACAGACAAATATATGTAGACAAACACGCAGACAAAAGGATCTATGCACTTGTTTTTCATATACATGTGGACAAAGTAGGAGTGAAAAATATCTACACAATTTTTTTCCAACCTCATATAGACAGCAAATAGAAACAAATACCTAAACAAACTTTTTCATAAATACTTAGGCAAATTACATACACAATTATATCTGTCTAAGAAGAGGGCAAAAATATGTAAACATGCAATGCTCAAAATATCCGCACTGTAAACAAACCAATTTTCTAATTTCAAAATTTTGACGCTCATCGAGAAGAGATTGGTAATGTCATGCGATACATTCGTCCCTTTCATTTTGGGCCTTCATTTGTTTATGGGAATCGCCTTTGATTTACACATTTATTATATTCACATTTTGCTTCTTACCAACTATAGAGTAAGTTACAGATAGTTCAATGTAGCAACCAAGGTTTTTTTCTTTCAATAAATTATTAGGTGATGCAGGATATCGGTGTCTGAGGACATATATAGATATTTAGTGAATATGATGAGTGCCGTAGCTTAACCGCTTAACGTAGTTCATTTTGAAAGTAACTACGGAATCGTGCCTTTACACGTATGCAGGTAAATCGGTAGTTAAAAGAAACGCAACCCCTTTTTGTATTTAAGTATATACTTATCTATATACTCGTTTAAGTGTCGGGTACCAGAGGAGAGAGAAAATAGAAGCTTTGCTTAGTTTGTTCGGGACTAGGTCTGGTCGATTTGTATATGATCATACCCACATTATTTATTACATATTATATCTTTATTTATAATAAACTAAGCTAGGTGTTTCACTATACGTTACTAACAGTATAATGGACTTTAGATTTTTTAGAATTATCTTCGTGAATGAATATGCAATAAAAATTACTCAGAGCTAGTCTCAGAAAATTATGTTTTATCAATTTGACTACTCTGTCTTAAGCTGTAATTCGAGGACTGTAGAACATTTTTGACATTTAGGTATTGTTTAAATTTGTGGCCAGTATTCACTTGCACCTCTTAATACCTAAATAGGTTTAATGCGGATGATAGGTGGATATTATAAGTGGAATATTTATATATGCACATAAAATAATAAATATTGATTAAAATTGGTATTTTTCTACATAAAAAAAACTTTGATTTGCAGTTATAAACTAGCGGTTCTGAGAGCTGTAGACCTCGCGAGTGTTTTTTTTTAATGGCCAAGAAGTGACTTGTCAAAGAATTAATTAATTATCGAACCTGCTCACAAAAATTCACGAGAATCAGTTGAGAAATGCGACCGGTAGAAGACAACAACCGGAAATCCGGACATACGAAAGCATTTTCGTCAAAGCTGAAGCAGAGACCAGAGACCTTCGTTTCACACGGTCAATTATGTGTAATACTTACATTCAATTAGTTCAATTACTTATATCATTGGTATAAAACCCATAATTGTAGATATGGTATGTACGGGCTTGGCTGGGCTGTACTTTCTGTAACAAGATTGGGTACGTAAGCCACACAAGGGCGCACTTAAGGGCGGAACAACAAAACAGCTCACCATGAGTCTGGGTAAATATGCCTAACCAGGATATACAGTCGCTGCGGCCGAAACCGGTCAAGATCTATACATACATATACATGTAGGGGCTTGACTGTCATACACGTTATATGTATAGATATTTTTGTCTAGCCTTTTGCTCATATATATGTCGCAGATATATGTATAGATATTTTGGACCCCTGTTTTGTTCACATGCTTATTGTATGACATACGTGTGTCTAGCTATTTTTGACCTCTGCTTTGTTCACATGTATATGAAAAACATGTGCATAGATACTTTTGTCTGTATGTTTGTCTACATTTATTTGTCAGTCATTGTACGTATATTTATGAACGTATTAGAGTACTCAATTTAATGACTCGATTAATGTTCACATATTTCTGATCGAAATTGTTGTATGGATATTTTTGACTAACAGATAGTACAGATATTTCTGTCGCTTTGGGAACGTATATATATTTATGCCCTTGACTGTACCTATTTAAACAGAGAGTCTATATACGAAGTTTTAAATCTCTCACTTCAAAAAACATTTGCTCGCCGTACAAACTTTTAATCGCCTTTTCACCCGTTTAGGGGAGCAATCTAGAAAAACGCTGAAATACACTATTAATATATTTAAACAGAAAGTCTATATACAAAGTTTCCCTTGTTTTACTCCCTTAGGGGATGATTGCGAAAAATCCTTTCTTATCCCTAATAGCCTACGCTATAAATGTAACCGACTGTGCAAAAATCAATTCTCTAGCGTCAGTAGTTTCGGCTGTGCGTTGATAAGTCAGTCAGTCAATCAGGACTTCGTCTTTTATAGATATAGATTATACGAAGAGTTAAGTCTTTACAATTAAGTACCGACTTTTAAAGTAGGTAGTAGTCGGTTCGTTTGCATAATTTTACAAAAATTAGGTTTTAACTTTTCAGAATTGAATTTGTGTAGTGTAATAGTTAATTGTCAGGACACTATTAAAAAATCTCAAGGCATTTCAGTTATTACGAGTATCAACTACGCTAATTATTAGAGATCTAAAATCTGTAGAAACGTATTAAGAAAATTGAACTGATTTTTAGGCTTCCGTACCCAAAGGGTCAAACGGGACCCTATTACTAAGAGTCCGCTGTCCGTCCGTCTGTCTGTCGGTCCGCCTGTCACCAGCCGGCATCTCATGTACCGTGATAGACAGTTGAAATTTTCACAGATGATGTATTTCTATTGCCTGCTGCTATAACAACAAACACTAAAACAGAATGAAACAAATATTTAAGGAGGCTCCCATACAACAAACGTGATTTTTTTGGTGTTTTTATTGATAAATGGTACGGAACCCTTCGTGCGCGAGTCCGACTCGCACTTGGCCGGTTTTTTTATTCTGCTCTGCTCTAGCTTGTGCTAATCTTCAATCGAATCGTAAGCGAGCGCGTCCAACCAATACCTAATAATGCATTTCGCATCTTGTCTCAATACGTCAGTAGCGCGTCCCGGAATGGATATATCTATAGACCCCCGGACGTAAAGCATGCTTTCTTCACTAGCACATATAAAAGTCCGAGAAGGGCGAATGTTTTATGTTAGGTTTAAACACGATCATGCTACCAGTGTATAATGCTATATTATATTTTTTATTGATAGTAGACTTATTATTGAGTTCAAAACTGCTGCCCGTTTTTTTATTAGGTATCGTTTTTAAGAAATATTTTTTAAATTTTATCTTTTCGTTTGGAGGGGATCGTGCGTTGGTCTACTGCGAAACAAAAAAAAACTTCAACTTGACAGCTGCCAGGTGTCAAATGTGGCAGTTACGTCTATGTTCATCGTAGAAAAAGAATTAGATAGAAGGAGGATTAGCGAATCAACAAGGGGGACGGTCTTCTGATAGGCCGACTAAATTGAGATGTATCAGAAGACTGATATGAATGTAGCACAATTCTGACATCTGATAATTAGTCGTGCTTATATTGGCGCCAAATTTAAATTAGGTAAGCCAATAGGCTTGAATACACAGATGACGTTTCGGTGACAAATAATACGCCATGAGGAATAGGAGATGACACACAGTATCTCGTTCCCACGTGTGTGTGTATTGCCGGCTACCGTCTTATTCTTACTTCATGATGTTCATAGATGTAACTGCCAGATTTGACATCTGTTCATAGATGTAACTGGCCACTAACTGCCACATTTGACATCTGTCAGTTGTCAAGTTGATGTTTAATTTTTCGTTTCGTAGCAGACTAAGGTACGATCATATTAATACCTCCAACCGTGTGATATGTCAATGATAAGATTCAAAAAATATTTCTTAAAAACGATACTTAATAAAAAAACCGGCAACAGTTTTGAACTCTATAATAAATCTTCTATCAATAAAAATTATAATATGCGCCACTTCAATAAACTTAAGTTCCCAATTACAGATGCCATGATATTACTTATGTTATAAAGTGCACTTTCTACTGCGTAACACGCATAGGGGTATGAGAACGGACGCAGTGCGCGATCCCAGATCTAATGCATAATCTAATTCAGTCTGGCTGCCGCTCTTGCGCCAAATTTATGCTCTTTCCTCCATTAAAATATTCTATTATTAAATTATTGTGTACAACATCGCCATCAGACGCCTAACTTTGCATGAATATTTAATCAAAAATTACTGCGACAACAAGCCTATTTGCATAATATAAAATTAAGTAACTCATTTAGACAAACTTTATTATTTCGAGGTTAATTCTTTATCAAGATTTTATTTTTGTCTATGCTTACTAAAATCTCATATTCTAAGCTTTTGTTACATTTATGAATACTTAGAGTGCCGAAGTCAGGGAGCCTGATATTAGCAATTAGGAGCTATTCAGAACTGAGAGTGCACGCATAAAACCTTGATCAGGGCGAAGAAGCGGTGCGTGCCGACAATGAACGCTGATTTCATTCGCCCCTTGAAAAACGGTTTTTAATTTTTGAAAGAATCCCAAATATGAATCGGGGAGGTAAATAAAGCAAAAGCGGCGGGCGCGGACGGAGTTTAATCAGAGACAGCTCTCGAGCCCGGCCGACGAAAATGTTTGAAGCCGCCCGAATGCACTTCACTGCTGTGCATCGTTAAAATCTCACGACAAGTTTGATAATAGTGCAGCAGCCTATCTATCTATACATACTAGACTTCTATCCGTCCATTCATTGTTATGAGTGTTTTGTTCTATAGGTAGGTACCTACCTATCTATAGCTACATGGTTCATAGTAGATATGCTGTGTGTTATAAATTATACCTATTTAGGTTTTTGACCGTTAATTATATATGATTGAAAAATACAAAAACAGGGGAAAAAATGGTACCAACAACAATTCTTAATAAATGTGTGCGCTCCATAGACGCATACTGACATAAAGCAATTAACCTCTTTTAGATTACGAGAATTGCTAGGTGTCTGAACCGGCTTATCCCTTTCAAAGTTCTGTGACCTGTTATGGTTATGGGATAGGTAGGTACCGGTAAATTCTCCTTAATGCATTTGCGAAATATAAATATTAATTTTATTTCCTTCCCAGTGACGTAAAATGCAGGTTACGGCTCTCGTGCACTATATAGATATTACTTCCTGGTCTAGGGTTGCCATACATCAGGATTTTTCCTGACAAGTCAGGATTTTTGAGCCTTTGTCAGGAAATTTTTAAGAAATCTGGAAGCGCACATCGCGCGCGACGGTCAAAATACTTACTTGCAGAGGTACTGGGTTGCGGGGTGCGGACCGGCGTAGAAACCGGAAGGGTAGGACCTGAATTAAGAAGCCTTTTCACTAATACCGGATCTTCATAGAAAGTTGAAATTTACACACGCGTAATCGAAAATATCAATTTTATTATTAATTACAATTGATAGGTAATTTATTATATTTTGTAACGTACGTTGAGGACGGGCTCGCCTGACGAAATAAATAAATAAATAATAGCATTATTTTGCTACTTGCCCGGAGATCTCCGGCATGAGCAGTATTGATTTAATAAGTTGAGTTGTAATGTACAATGCATAATAATTCAACAATGATGAAAAAAACATTATATTCTCAGTAAGGTTTCCTGAAAAATATGGTATAAACAAGAATGATTTACAAAATAACAAAGCACAAAAGAAACAAGGGCCTTATAGCACGTTTGATGCTTTAAGCGTGACGTCAGGACTTTTAAATAAGGATTTTAAATTTGTTCATATGGCAACCTTATCCCGGTCGGAGTTAGGCAGCTCATATTTTAGTTCCCTTATAAAATTTTATATTCAGTTCACATTTACCGAGTATTGTGTAAGTATGTAACGGAGTAAACGTCGCGTTTGGATTGGACACGTGCCAAGTCAGAGACACAAGCTACAAGTGTCAGGCGCAGCCTGGGCTTGCAATACTTGGCATCTGTCGGCGTCTCTGGCGCGACAAATTATTGGGTAGCAGAAATGGGGACGCGGATTTTTTCCCTTTTAACGAATGAACGGTAATTTATCAGCGAATGAGGCGCGGGGCTCGGCGGCAATCCCATTGTTACGCCGCATTTCTTTCCAAAAAATGTCACCGTCGGAGGCTTTAACCATTGTAACTGGCGGTTAAAACACGGGTAAAATAAGTAAAAAGCGCGTCTATTCTTCCGAGCCGTCCATATCTACAGAATGCAGTTGAAATTGCATCTCCCGGCACCCTCGCCCTCGGCGGAGGGCCCAGAGTGTTCGCCCCCTCCGCGGCGGCGGTCTCCTGCGGTGATGTTTTTATTCAATTCCTGTGATACAGTTACAAAGACTAATTTGCATCTATAATATATTCCAAGGGTCATAGAGCTATTTCGATCGTATAACTTTAGTTCTTTACGTAAACTGAGAACATTAAACATATAATAAAAACAGTAATGTAGGCTTATCGATATAACGCGGCAATAAAATCTTTATTATCATATTAATTGGGTATTAATACTTCTTGGAGCCGATGAAAACATTCGGTCTATATAAAAATAAAAAGTATAACAGGGAATGGAAGGATTTCTTGATTTTCATAAGCTACAGCCTTGGATACGACCAGTGGGATACGTGTATGGAGGCTACTTTGTAGTTAATTATCTATGTATGAAGGTACAGTCGAGTTCATAAATACGTATATGGACGTTTCCATCAATGGTTAAAAAATATTTGAGCAACCTTACGCCTTTAACAATAAAGTTGTCTTCTCATATTTTGATCACTTTGTCCGTGCACATATTTTTAACTCGACTGAACCTATTTTTTACCAACCTAATAATACCTACATATTAATATTATTGTGAAAGTGATCTTATGTTATACCAATTATCGGAAATGGTAAGAAAAAGCGTTACAACTTCGTCGTAAAAATAATACGTAAGGTGTAGATACTAAACGCTGGTTAATTTCCCTAAATGTTTTTTACTGCATTTATAAGCCGAGTACTTATGAAGCTAGCCAGCGACCACAATTAGCCTAGATTCTACAAATCAACTACATAAATGAGTAATTGTAGATACTAATGTATTACCACTATTTGCCACAATTATAATCGGTTCACTCATGGCAGGCACTCGCGTTACATTTTTCGAATTGCCACGTCGCCGCAATTGCGGTATAAATCATTGGGAGACATATTTTTTTCTTGAAGTTATGAAGGGTCGGTTAACTCACATGAATATTGTTATGAGAATTTACGCGTGGGAAGGGTGTTTACTTATCTGCCCTCCCCGGCTCGAGCGGAGAGCGGACAGCAGTGCAATTGCTAGTGACATGTGGGAGAATTTACAAACAAAGTGCCTAATAACTTCATGTTACGTACTTGATATTTGATATTTTATGAGGACTACATTGTTTTCGTATATTCGTATCGGTGCCATCCAAAGAAATTTCTTAAAATGACACAGACTACAAAAATTACAAAGGTAAGTACGTCTACATTGTCCAATAAGCAGCGTGAAGTCTTTTATTGAGCTTATTACAAAAAAATGTTCCTGAAACATCTGAATTACAAATTTGGTTGACCACTCTTACACTTGCAAGAGTTCTACCTAATGTTGAATGAAATCCTTTCGGCCGCGTACCTATGTATAGTGCAAACATGCTCCTTAGTGATTTCAAGTATATGTTGTCTCTTTTGGTTTAGTAGCTTTCCTCAATCTCAACTCATTCAACAATAATAAAAGTTATGGAACTTTGTCCTTCGTACCTCTTTCTTTTTTTTGTGGTCTTGAACACTGGAATTCTCTAACAGTTTGCGTTCCAGTGAGATTGGTTGAACGATTTCGACCAAATTTGAGGTGTAATTTGAATCGAGCAACTGGGAGTTTTGTCCCTGGTTCACTAAACTTAGCCTAGCTGATAAAAGTCCAGCAAGAAACTCAGCTAGGCCCGACCTGGGTCGGACTGACTCTACCCGGTATGAGGCGGTACCGGGACGAATAGGGACTAAGTATTGTATGTGTCTGTCTTGTCGCGATCGCGCGGTGAACTTCCCCGCCGACGGGGTTGCCTAAAGTGTACGCGTCGTATCTGAATTGGACGCCGTAAGCGCAGAGTTCCATCTTTCGATGGACGCTGTGATCACGTCGTCCGGGTCAGAGTGCATCTCATAACGATTTCAATAAGCTCAACACCGGTTCCGGTTTCAATTAGGTACCAGATCAGGTTGGTGGTAACATATTAAATCAGGACTATTTAAACTGACATCGTCATAGTCGCTTTAGTGTCTTGATATATTCAATATCTTAATGCCACCCATGAAACACTAGGAGTATTGGAAAACCATCCGTGATCTTCTTCATCACTTTCCCTTCACCATGCAAATGCTACTGTCTGATTGTAAATGGTCGAATTATTACCGAAAATAATAAAATCGCTATGTTTCCCTTGAATTTTTGAGGAGTTCCATCATCATCAGAACTATATGTATATATTTATTTATCGCAATTTGTCCAAAAAAACCCATTCCCGAAACGTGTTTCATCGCGCTTTCTCGTAGAGGACAAACGTGCCTGTCACTTTGGTGTCGTAGACAACTGCTATAGAAGTTATATTTCATAAGGTGGGTAACTTATCAAATACAGAATTGGTGTTACAAGTAATATCGTATTGTCGTCAAAATATTTCCCTGATAATTTGCAGTATCCTGCGAGTTGAGTTGAATACGGGTCGTTGGCACGTTGGCAGCGGCAGCGAGCGGAATATTGAATGATAAAACGTCTGTACCTAAAAGGGCAACTAGACACTAGACTACTAACATGGGAGATATACTCATGCGGGTTTTATTTTAAGTTGGTAAGTAAGAAAAAGCCTATGCCATATATCTACCTCTGCGTGCACAAACTATTGTGAACAATCCAGTATGTAATTTATCAGCGTTTGGTTATAGATTTTGATTATAAAAAACCTGCAGATTAACTGTAAATCTAAAAACTCTAAGGTCCACGAACATGACCCGATCGCGCTTGACTAGTTTTTGCCGTTATGCCTTCGACCGCCAACTGCAGTGGTAGTCACTATGAATCACATATTGGCTCTTGCAAAAAGGCGCCGTCGTCATTATCCATGCCATGTGCTTTTTATCTAAGTCGTTTAACGCACTCATACAAGCATCAGGAGCGTTGCATGTTGACAAATGCAGAGAGAAAGGGATGCGTTTATGTGGGTCATGTAGTTACATCTCGCTTGAACTGACGAGTTGCCGAGTGCATGGGACACAAAGTGTCCTTGCGGTCGCAGACACTTATGCAGTTTAGCGGCGATGCCATAATAACCACTTCTTGACTTCTTGCTGATAAACGCCGGCTTCTAATTTGCTTCTGCATCTATTTCGCTAAAGTGGCACAAGTGGAAGCAGATGGGTTCCGTTTTTGCTACTACAAATTTCCATTAAAACGTCATGATGAATGCCATTCATTTTTTTGCGAAGCAAACTAATCGGACTTAAGAGGTTTTAAGTGTTTTAACTTTCTACCTTTCTAGCTTACGAAACAATACTCTAATCGAAATTAGATTGATTACTGTCGTCTTACTATATGAGCGATCATGGTAGAGCGGAACTGGTGGAACAGTGACATAAGGTCGACCGAGGCCGGTTACTGGATGTGTAACTTTGGTTAGTTTGTTACTAATATTACAAAAGGTCAAGTGTTTTAATAATGAAAGGTACTTACCATTAAAAAGTTATTACGTTAAGGCACAGATTCGAGAGAACTCATAGGATGCGCTTGTTTTTCGATGTAGCAACTATTTCAAGGAAGTATAACCCTGCGGCTAACCACTTCATTAAAGTCGCACAACAATAAAACTATTTAAAACAAATAATTAAGAAAACGACGGATAGTGGGCGAACGAGGCGCCAGACGAGTGACCCCATTCTGACATCGCACAAATAGGACCGCTATATTTTACAAACGTATTTTGTAATTTACCATCGTGTCGACGAAATAGCTTTCAATTTTCCAATATACGATTCATTTCGCCGATTGCATCGATTAACCCAGTCGAGAAAGCAAAACCTCGAAATGTTGGTAACTTTGATGAAATATGGTATGAATGTTCATTGACGGCCTTGTTTTCGTCTCCCAAAAGTCCCCAGACCAGGACCTTCTAAAGCCGCCGGTATCTTGGAAAATGTACTCCATCCGAAATATATTCGCATTTTGTGTGAAATCTACGTACCTACCCTATTAAAATATGATCAAGGGCAACATTGAAACTTAGTAAATTCTGCACTAACCTGTAGTACATAACTGTGACGAGAAAACATGTCTTCGTGGAGTAAAATGCATCCATATATGAGGTTTTTGCGTTAATGTCTTTCCAGGGGAGAATATCTGAATTTCAAATCTACTTAGATTTACACAATAGGATATGAGCTATGTTAATATTCACATTTTACACAACTACGGCTAAACCAAAAGAAGCGTATTGGTTTAAATAGATCGTTAAGTACTGATATTTTGCTGCCAACTCCAAGTCAAGATGCTTGATGGATTTCAACAATTGAAATAGTGTTAGATTTCTCCTAATTATACCTACGTGTTTGTATATTGAGTTTAAGAAAATTTGGTGGAAATTAAAGTTTCAAGTACATGTTTGGGATAATTTTCGCATAAAAACCAAATTTAAATCGAGAGACTGTTTCTTACTTTCAGGTTATGACAACACAATCAATGAAGATCATGATAGTCGTTTTTCGTGAGCTTAGACCAAAAGAAAGAAAAATTGTACTACTTATTCATATATTTCATTATTGCACTTTCATAAGACAAGTTAGAATGCGTGCGCCGTCACCCAGGTCTAAATCCGCCCGCAGATTGTATTTCCTTATGCTGGAACCGTTAACAGATTTTATTTACGAATCCTTGAAATAAACTGCTAAGACCCTACTTATGGCTTAAGATAAATAAAAAACTAAGCCGGAATTCCGGGTAAAGCGTAGTACGCATGCGCAGTAACCCTTCGCGTACTACGGGAGCAAAACGCGACCTTCGTAGGTCGCCGCCCCGCCATTCAGTCCCCTAGCGGCAGCCATTGATTTTCGACCGTTCGACCCACTACCACATGGCGGCTCCACTCGAGCGCGAAAACCCGGCTCACATCGCAATATTCGACACGTGGCTGACTGACCACTGACTCTCACCGGGGGATGCAGACTTCTAGGTCATTGAACTAACCTGGATATTCACAGCATCCTAATTAACTACGTATTTTTAAAAATAAACCTCAGTGTCAAAAGAAGAATCCGAGACAGGTTTCGCTGGTAAGTTTTTTTGCAAAATAATGAGCCATCTGAGTTTTTCTACAAAGAACACATTATGTGACTCATTTTTAATTTAGCTTATTATGCGACCCGTAACCGCAAAGAATATCTAAATAAAGTGCATGTAAATGTGAAAAACAAAATCTGCGTCTGTTGTGAGAATAATAACTATATAAGAGATGTTTTCCTGTGGTTATTCTTCGCTTCTTTGTGCGCGGTTGTGATTGTTTGAGGAAAATTATTAGTACAATTTAATGTCATTGATAGTTTGTAGCACTAGAGGCCAGATAATGACCTCACCGAGTCACCGGCCACTGTAACCATCGCCAGTTCCATTGAACTATGGATTAGTCCGGTTCATT
This sequence comes from Epiblema foenella, assembly GCA_963556455.1. NCBI lineage: Eukaryota > Metazoa > Arthropoda > Insecta > Lepidoptera > Tortricidae > Epiblema > Epiblema foenella. The sequence continues at coordinate 13,244,786 of OY747109.1, forward strand.
AGTCATTATTTTATATCCGTGACGCAACATCAATGTTTTGCAATTATTATTTTTGGAAGAAGCTGAAGTTGTTAAGGGGATGCCTCGATTCTGTCAGCCACGCTCCTCGTGAAACACACACGCTTATGTCTTTCGCGCACGACAAAATGGGATGCAATCACTTTTCAAAAATGGCTTTCTTAGAGAAATCTCGATAAATATCTTGCTGTGCACAGTTTAATTAAATCTCCTCTTGACAGAGTTTAGATGAGGTAAAATACCATAATTTTAACTTAATTGTATCGTTTAATAATGCGTTGTTTTAGTAGGCTGAGTAAAATAAGGAAAAAAAACTCAACTTTGGATTTTTTTTCTATCGAGATAATTTTAAGCAATCATGTTTCGGCTATAGCCGACTACACATACTATGAGTATTAGTCGATGGCTATAGTCAGATACATTCATATAGTCAAAAATCATATATCTGAAAATTAATCCTTACTGTTTCCTCGTCTGGGCAGAACAGCGTTTCAAAGAACCCGATATTTCTCGTTGCAAGTCCTTAAATGCGTTAAACACCGTTAATATACGCTCATATTACTTATGCATGAATATACATGCATGCGTAGGTAATATGAGTCCGATTCATTAGTGATCCTGAATAGGGTAGGTACTTAAGTGAAGATTTACATCGAGAAGTGTAGGTATCCCGATTTTTTTTTAATATTTTAATTAAAAGTTACGTAAATTGGAACGTAATTTAAAACCTGCAGTGACGTCACTCTATCAGTCACTTCTATAACTTCAGTTGGAGACATTGAAAAATATCTATATACAATAAGGAAAATGATTTAGTATGTTGAATGAAGCTGAAAATATTTATTTCTGTAATGCAAATAATATTCATGCGCCACATGCGCCATGAAAAGTTTGACGTCTGCAGCAGTGACGTCACGTCCAGGCAGTGAGCGTTTATGCGCGAAATTTGAAATGTCGGCTTTTAATTTGAATGGAATAAATTATTTGTGCATATTTTAACTTTTTCGTGTTTGGTATCTTTAGGTAATCCTTAAATCTTTAAAATAGACTAGTACAATGAAGTAAATAATGCAAGTTAGGGAACAAGTAGTCGCACTAATAGGGAATAGGCATTAGTCAGACAATCGAATCAGCAAGCGGTAACTAAAGGGCAAATTCGGTAGGAGGTATTTATGTAATGTACTTATACTTACGTAAGTTGAACCAAGCTCCAAGATATCTTAATTTTGGATGTAATTCTGTTAAGTTACATGCTGCTATTTCACTAAAATATTTATCTTGTGACAAAAATGATTATTGTGAGGGAATGCCTGCTATGATCACATATTTTTATTTTGGATATTTACAGAGAATGGGTATTTCTGTTAGGTTAAGAGTATTTAAATACTTTCTAATTTTTATTTATTTTGTAATTACCTTCAACATCAATGGTCTATAGAATAATATTTATTTATAAATAAGGCTGCAGTTTCAGATTCCGTCTCCCATAACCAAATATGTATTTTCGGAAGCGCTAGCTTATCTAATGAAGAATAGAATACCTATATTGAATATTGAAACATGTCGTAAATATTGTACTAGTACTGCTTTGATTATAGTACGTAAAGCTCTACGTGACTGACGATGCCGCCTCCTTGACGTGATTCATTACTAAACCGCACAGTAAATAACAAACAACTTACATACATATGAAATTAATTAGCATTCGCTTCGCTGCTCAGTATCATTCGCTTCTCCGACGGGAGAGGACCAAACACAACAAATAATTATCCTAAATAATTATATTAATCGTGTGAATCGTGAATCTAGTTCGTATGTGATTATGCCGGAGACAGTGAATATTCGCGTTTATGTTTCTATGATAGCAAACGTGTACAAAAGTTGCAAGGGATGCTACTTGAGGAACATAAGATCGGCACAGCCGAAAAGGGTTTGTTTTAGGTTTTTTATTTTGTATTAAGCAGTTCTTCAAGAAATTTTAAATTAATGAGAATAACTTTTAGTTTAACATAGTTATGCTAAACTAAAGTTAAGAAAATTAAGATGCTTATACTATGTAAATTTGAAGACAGCAGCTTAACCGCTGTAAAACTTTTTTTACATTAGATTACATTATGCCCGCAGTACACATTTGGCCAAGGTATTGGGCAGCCCAAATGTCGCTTTTTACACATTGGCGCACCGATTTTTCTGCATTGGCGCTTTGAAGAATAAATGGGCGTGGACTCACTTGCGGCCGCGGCAATTATTTAAATTGTGCGTACAATTTTTATTTAAATGTACACCAAAATAGATTTACACAGAATTCTTTGGTTATTATACCTAGTAATGATCTTTTTGCGAATTAATTTTATTTCAAAAATGTAAAACACAGAAGGAAATAAATATTATCTGTTTGATTCAATTAGCTTATTGATTCTACATAATTATATCACAATATAAATATTACTGATACGGTATATTATAATTTTAATACTGAACAAGAACATATTATGACGTTGGGCTATACAATGTGTGAACACAGTTTGCGAAGCGCGCCCAGATAGATCCCTTGATGTGTGTACGATAAACCAACAGCATCCGGTTGGCGAGCCAGCGTTGGCGCCAACTGCCAAAACACAGCCAAGTGGGCCTGCACCCGTTGGCCCAACGGGCTGGGCTGGTCCACTGTGTACTAAGGGCATTACAGTCGTATAATCCAAGGCGTGACATGTATTACAAAAACAATAAAATGTTTACAACTGTATAACACAACACACAGAACCAGAGTAAACACATTAAAAAAACCAGAGTAAACACCTAATTTAACTACTACAGTTAAACCAGAGTAAACATTTTTTTAATCAAGAAAACTTAATTGTCTATCTACCTAACTCGTACGATGACGGGCAGACAGACGCGTTAGTGACAACAATAGGGCTCCGTTTGCACCATTCGGGTACGGAACCCTGAAAAACACCGAAGTTAAAATATGTGAGACGGTAAAAAATGTTACATATTGATATTCATTTAAAATATTAATACCCAGTGCGAAATACTATTTCTCACGCATGAGTTTCTCATTATCATAAGTGCTAATATTATGGATAAGTTGTTTGTGATGTGATGGACATATTTTAGCATACGGCTCCGTTTTCGTTCTTTGTAATACGCGGGCGAAGCCGCGCAAGCAGCTAGTATTATATTACTTAGTTATATCTATGAAGTGTATTGATATAGAAATAGAAAAAACATTTAAATGTTTACATCTTTTTATCTATTTTCCTTACCACCAGATTACATTCTATCTGTTACGATACCATTATAATAATTTATTACTTCTTCTGAAAAAATCCTTTCTTCTGATAAACGAAGCCGGATGCTTGTTTATGTAACAGAAAAACCCACCATTGTTGTTATTTGGATCCATTTTGAAATTGAAATAACCTGGGAATACCTGCTGGTAGATATGTTTGTTATTTAAATTAGTTTTTCTCTTCAGGGATATTCGTAGTTTTGATTAAATTGTACCATTCTTACCGTGATCTTGCGAGCTTGTGAGTTGTGACCATTATTATTTGTTAATTTTGACTTTTTAATTAGATCTACGTAATTGAGGAATAGGGTCTCTTTTAAATATACCAAATCATATTGTAGTATTTGAGTACATTACATTTTAATGTATTATAACTTAGCATTATGGGTTACACATAATTTTCTCATGTCTTTGAGGCAATACCTGTAACCAGTAGTGGAGTCTACATAAAATTTAGGTATGTGCAGAGTTAAATACGTTTTTTAAACAATCTAACTTAGGTTACTTAAGAAAATTTTGATAGTTACGAGATCTATTTAACATGGCTCCATTTATCAGTATAAACCATTTATAAACATCCAAAGATGTAGCTTAGTAGTACCTAGAGGTTCCTATTTACCGTACTTACACTTAAAACCGAACATTTATTACCCACAAACTGCCAAATTTGGATTCCAATAGCGGCAACGCGATATATAATTTGAATGTACAATTTGTACAGCCTAATTTAATTACGCCCGACATAATGTAATTACAACGCCACTGTATTGCACAGATACGCATAATGAAGTTATCAATTGCATAAACATTCGATCGGAAGCGGACATGGCCTGCCTCAATGCGTTGCACAATCCGTCATCTCGATATAGGACGCTGCAGCTGCAATGCATGCGCCAAATTATGTGGGCGAGGCCGGCGAGGGTGTCAAATATTAACGAGGCCTTAAATAATAGTCAGCACTACACATGGGCTGTTAACGGATATTATTCGCCGTGCTTGAATGGGGTTTATGCATAAACATAGTGATATCTGAGATGTAATTAATACCTTTTTAAACAAAATTGCTTTGGTTACTATTGGCAACCATCGATAAATGGTTGTAGGGTAGCTCTAATCGGAAAGTAATAATAAGCCGAAGATCCAATGTTTTTCTCATAGGTTCGCAGACTCGCGTTGGTTATCGTTTGCCTGTAATGATTTCTAACACCACCAGCGAGGTGATGACGGGGTGCTCCTAAATGCAGCTACTTCGTTGCTTGAATATTTTGTGAACAATTGCCTTGTTGTTACAGTGTATGGCGCGAGCTCTGTACGACAACATAGCGGAGTCGCCGGACGAACTGGCGTTCCGGCGCGGCGACCTGCTCACGGTGCTCGAGCAGAACACAGGCGGCAGCGAGGGCTGGTGGCTGTGCTCGCTCAGGGGCCGTCAGGTAACCACCACTTCAATCTAGCCCTGCGTCATCCTTTTAGCAGACAACGGCCACATAGTAACAAACGAAATTGTCGCGGGCTGCAGGTGTTAATAATTTGTAATTTGCGCCTGTTGCCGACCGCTGATCTAACCAAAGTAGTCTGTATACAGGGCCACGGCCTTCGACCACAATTCTCTTTTCCGCCACAGCTCCACAAGCGCCCTGTTCAGGAGCCTCCTACCACCCAGGAGAGTGCACAAGAAACTCGAACGACATGATCCTCGGTTGACACTGTACGCAATGTAGAGCGCCTTGCTCTATAGAAATGAAACACTTCCATACAACTTTACGCCCATTGGCCTAAATAAGTAGGTAAAGTATGAGAAGTACCTGTAAGTATATGAGGGGATAGCAGCCTGGAAAAGCTGGTCATTGTTGACATTACCGATGGCACGAGTCAGGGGGCTGGTCTCCAACGCGGTGATTCAACCAAGTGAATTAGAGACGCCTTATCTAAATTTTATCACGTGCTGAGGGTTACTTCGCACGGATCGAAGGAGGAAAATTAACAAGAGATTCTAGTGATCTACTGATCACTAGAATCCGGTACGGTACTCCGTTTAACACTGTTGATGATAGGGCGTGGGATGCTCGGACGGAAATAGGCGAACTATCGATAAATTCGCGTTCATTCAGTTCAATTCCTCTTAGTTCGACGTGTATTTGAGGCGTCGGAGATGCTGTACTTCTCCATATTATTGAGAATTATTAATAATACAGAAATAATTGCTGTGCGAAAGCGAGAACTCAGTTTGACGCGGAATTTCTTACACATACTTATGCAATTACTATTTTACTTAGGTAATTATTATTCACCATCATCATCATATATTTAAGAGCCTAGCTCTTGTCGGTGAAGTAATCGCCATTCTGTTCGGTTCTCTGGAAACGCTTTGAGCTCCTGATAAATATTATAGACCGTGGGCCACCAACAAGGTTCAATTACCAATTTCCTCTCAGATGAAAACTTGTACTTGAATTGACCTAACTACACTAGATGGTAGCAATTGTACTAGTTTGTACCTAGGCATCATATGTAGTGTCCCGCTATACTAGTATTTCTTCAATCTTCATGGAGCATTAGATTTTTTTTGTTATTTTTACGTCTTGCATGGTCGCGTAGGTTTCGCCTGGGTCACTCCTTATTTTCCCCAGTGAAGTGCAAATGCCAACAGCCCCATGCTGTAATCCAATAATTACCATGGCTGATGAGCGCCCATGGGCCACCACTACAAATAGATATGTAACCTGTAATATCCATTCAGGGAATATGCCCGGGCAACCGGCTGCGCATCGTAGCGGGTGTGTTCGATGCCAGCGCGGCATTACAGCGGCGGCGCGCGCGCACCCCCGCCCCCGTCGCGCACCAGCCGCTGCCCACACAACAGTCCCCTGCGTTCACTAAGGTAACGATGCCGGGTTTGGTAGAAAGTTTACTGAAAACTCGCTTCAAGCGAATTAATATCTGGAGTTTCTCATCTTTCAACTCTCGCAGTGACGAGAATTTTATTAATACCAATTTTATCCCTTCCGCAGGCTCATAACAAAAATATTCACATTAAATTGTTTACCTTGCCACAACAGATAGAAGAATGCTCACATTACGACGTGCCTCGGGCGCCCATGCCAGTGCAACGGATCGGCAACTATGACTCCCCGAGGCCTATTGGTGACTGGTACGTGTCTTGCTTGTGTTCGACTATGATCTGGCCAACCATTCATGTCGTTGGAGTTATCTGTGCTAGCACTAATACCCCTAATGAAACGGATATTAATGATATTATAGACATATGTGTCCTGAGACAATTTGTGACCAAAATTTACCGTTGCTCCTTTTGTAGTAACATCTCCATTCTAAAACGTGTCATTAGGTATTTAAATAAAACAAAAACAAATTGGGAATGTGTCGAAAGTTTTAAACTCAAGTCGGCACCTGCCTAAGTAGTTATCTTCCTCTCTGCCTAAAAGTTATTGGAACAAAAAGGGTTGAGTGTATACGCGTATGTATAATGTTTTTGTTTGTGCGGTTCCTCAGAATTTCTATCCCACCTATTATGTTATTATGACGAGTAAGTAAACATGACGTGGATATGAAAACAAGTTAGTCACGCCGTTATTATTTTTTTATATTTATAATAAGAAAATAAAAGGCACTTAGATGTAGAGTACATTTTACGTGTCGATATTTTGCGTTGACATGCGTTGCTACTTACTAGGTTAGAAATGCATTGATGTGAGACAAATCTATCTGAAATGCCAATAGTCCATGTCGGTTAGGTAAGACTGAGGTCGTCCTTAAGGACGTATACATGAGATGGAGTACGTGTTACAATTTGTAACAAGATCTTTGCGCGTTAGAAAATATGTATGCAAGAGAGAAAACCTTATCCCCTAATTTTACCAAACTGTATGCACCAGGTACGATGCGCCGCGCGCACCCCGGCCCGCCAGCGCGGACTCTGCGTGTAGCGGGACCGGTTCCCTGACGTCGGCGACATCCAGCGCCTCCGCCAACTCGGGCAGCTCCGCCCACTCTAGCACGTATGACGTGCCGCGTTCAAGAGCACTTCCGCTACCCTGTGACGCCGCGCTCGAAGCCTTGGAGAGATTACAGGCAAGTAGCCACGTCTATATAATCCCAGTACCTCCACCAACTCTGGCAGCTCCGCCGACTTCAGCATACGATATACGCTTATGATTGACTGATAGGTAAGGATGGTAGTGCTGACCGTACGTCTGGATGTCCGATGGAAGAAGGGGGAATGCGGTATGCGCTAATGGAGCTCCTGAGCACACTCACCGAAGTACAATTTACACAAGATACTTATCTATGTGCATCTATGTGCTAGGCTCCGCAGCTTAGTTCCCACTACCGTACTGCCCAATGAACTTCCTGGCCTCTGGCGATTCGCCAATTCGAGTGCGGCTAGTTGGTGCTTAGCCGAGCCATCCCAAAAGTGACTATAACACTCCATGTAGGATCGGACTTGGGCCTTGTATGAAGTAAGAAGTGGTGGCCACTCTGCCTAGGCGTGAAATATCGCTTGACCTTATTTAGGATGCTCAGCTTTTTCGCCTTTTACGCCGCTACTCGAGCTATGGACTCAATGGAAGTGCCGAAGTTAAGGTTTGAGCATAACTTCATGACAAGCAGCTCGAGATCGTTGGCCAAAGGCACGGTTGTACTTCGGAAAGTAGAAGCCAGATTGAATGGGTTCATTTTTGCGATAAACATGTTTGTTTACCGCAAAAATGAACGGCAAGCATGTTCGCTTGCGTTTTGGTGGCGTCGAACTACCCAGATTTTTGTCACCCCATCGGGACACAAGACCTTAAGGTCGAGTTAATTCGCTCTACCATAGTCTCTCTCTCACATCGAAATTCATCACGATTGCCCTTACGCACTTGCCTGCCTGTGCACTCTTTACATCCACTACCTTTGTTCCTAAAGTATACATTGGTGCAGGAGGAAGCATCAGCAGCAGTATCCCGCTTACTATCGTACGTGACGCCGGGCTGGCGGCGGCGCGGCGCGCTGCGGCCGCGCGTGCTGGACGTGCGCGTGGCGGGCGCGCGCCTGCGCGCCGCGCTGCACGACCTGGCCGTGTTCGCGGACGCCACGCTCGCGAACGCGCATGATGCGCAGGACAAAGGTAACTATCAAATACCGCAAAACAAGTGTTGCAGTTACGGTTAAACCGTGCTGTAAGTGCTCAAGCCGTAATAAATTCAGATATCCTAAAACACTAGAAGGCGTCTCGGTTTCGTTTCGAAAATTGTGGCCAAATGCAAGAAGTACTTGCAGTCCAACGCACTTGCAGATCATCAATAGTTTCACTTTTAGGCACGAACATCAGGAATCTGGATTTGAAGTTCAAATGACCCATGACTCTTTCGTCAAATTATATGATACTGTAGCACACCATCTCGTCTCAGTCAGCATTAGGTATGCTTGCCAAGTCAACGTAATATTTACTTAAGAACAATCTTACTCGGCGAAGGCATTAAGCATCCTCTAATTCCAGGCATCGCAGTAAAACTACGGCCACTAGTAAAGGCTCTAAAGGACGCGGAGCGCATAACGCACGAGGCGACGTCTGCGCTGGACGCAGGAGACTGGGCTCCGGAGCGGCTAGAACGAGATCGCGAACCAACCGACGGGACGCAAGATGCTTTAGATCAACTTGTCGCCTGCGCGCGGTCGCTTACGGAAGATGTGAGGAGGGCTGCTTCGTTTATACATGGGAACGCCTCGCTGCTATTTAGGTAAGACCAGTTTTACAAGCGGAAGGGTATTGAAACATTTGAAACCAGTATGTACAAGTATGCACATGTATACTAGCTGTGTAGGGAATGTACTTAACGTAAATAAAGTAAGTATGGACGATGAGACTAATCGGTAAGGAGGAGAGAGAGAGAGAGAGAGAGAACTCTAGAGACAAGTACAAGCTAGATTGTCTTTATTACTTTTTGATTCTCATCTTGCAAATTTCTCAAACCGGAAAACGCACCGAGGAGAGTTGATTGAAATTATGTACATATATAATCGGCGTTTTGCTTCTTCCAGGCGGTCAGCCGGCACAGTCCCAGAACACGAGTGGACGGAAGAATACGACTACGTGCGTCTGGAGTCGCGCTCGGCTGTAGGACGGCGGAACGCGGAAATCCGCGCCGCGCTGCCTGACAAGCTGCGGGCGTCGTTCGACGCGCTCGTCAGGGACGCCGACCACGCCGGCGAGGTAAATTCAAACACAATTACCGAGGAATTTGATTCTATCAACACAAAATTGGATTGAGCGGACGAACACGTCAGATGTTATCAAGCAGACTAGACTGTTACCTACTAATAATAAGGAACATAGTATTTGAGTTAGGTCTTTCCAACCGGATTAAGGAGTTTAGTCAAAAATGACTAGCACGATTAAAATCAATATTGCCTAAATCGACATAATTCTAACGAAATTTTAGTTGGTACAAAGTGGAATAAATAGCAGATGAATGTACCACATTTTGACTAAGAAAAAAAAATTACTACACTGACACAATAGACGGAAATGATAATACATACTCATAACATATGTTTTTTTACTATCAACTGTGCAGCTTTTGCCTTAATCCCAACACTCTCTTATCTCTCTCTTTCAGCATATGTACGTCCACTGCTGGACATATACCTCTTCCATGGATATCCATTCCGTTCAGGACGTAGCGGTTCTGGTCCAGGTTTTCCCTGCCGTCTTTTTGATGTCGTCCCAACACATAAATCGACAATTTATCAACATCCTCATCTGTTACAGGTGAGCGCAGTGGCAGCCGCCACCCGCCTGCCCGCCGACGACCGGCAACTGGCCGCGTTCTACGCGGCGCAGGCGGCCACGTACGGAGCGCACCTCGCCACCGCCGTGGAAGCGTTCCTGCGCACTGTGGAGATGGGGCAGCCGCCCGACGTCTTCCTCGCGCACGGCAAGTTCGTCGTGCTCAGCGCGCATAGGATCGTACACGTGGGAGATACAGTGCACCGGTCAGTAATAATACTTATGAGACGCTTTTCTTTAAGGCCGTGCAACGAGAAATATCGAGATCTTTGAAACGCTGTTCTGGTCAGTCGAGGAAACAATAAGGATTGATTTTCATATATATGATTCTTGACTATATGTCTGTGTTTCTGACAATAGACGAAACATGATTGCTAAAAATTTTCTCGATAGAAAAAAAATCCAAAGTTGGGTCTTTATTTTCCTCTTTTTACTAAGCCTACTAAAAGAACGAATTATTAAGCGATATAATTAAGTTAATCAAATTGCACACATTGAAATACTTATCGATTTTTGTCTAAAAAACCGGCTAAGTGCGTGTCGGACCACGCACAATGAAGGGTTCCGTACCAACACCTACTAGTCCACATTTAAAATCACTATCCAATACATTGAATCTAAAAAGGCGTATCTTTATAGGGAACTCACGGCACTTACGACTTTTTCTTTGGGCAAGACAGTTTTTAAGTGAAAATTCAAAAACCGTAAAACCTATATTGTTCAAACCAAAAATCGTTGAAAGTACTTACTAATGCACACCACCTCAATTTTTTTCAGAATTTTAAACTTTATAGTTTGGAAATTAGAGGGGGGGGACACTTTCTATGACTTTGACAGCTAATATTTCACCAACGGTTTGACTTAAATGGACAAGTTTATTAGTAACCTCCAAATCATTTTTAAAGGCCTATCCATCGATACCCCACACGACTATGTGCGTTGAATTTTTTTTTTTCATCCACCGGTTACATGTATGGAGTGCCCCCCCTAATTTAATATATTTTTGTAATTTCACATCACTTTTATGTAGCGGTTCATAGAATACACCTTCCTACCAAATTTCATAATTGTAGTGCTTATAGTCTCCGAGTAAATCGGCTGTGACATACGGACGGGCGGACAGACATGACGAATCTATAAGGGTTTCGTTTTTTCCATTTTGGCTACGGAACCCTACAAAAGCCATTCCCGAAGTGTCGCATCCCGTTTTGCCGTACGCGAAAGACATAAGCCTGTCTCTTTCACGGGGGGCGAGGCATCCCCTTAAGCAGGGATAATAGGCATCGCCATAACCTACTTTAAATAAAGACAATATTTTTTAAGATTTAATTACTTACAAATGCATAGTTTTCAGATTTTTCCTGAATTTGAAGTATAAGACGATATTACTTGCCAAATGTTATAGTTATAGGTTAACGGAAAGTATCCTATAAATTTTGATTTCCTTGAGTGTCGAAATATAAGTTCTGTGCGGCATAAACGGCCGATCTTTTTTCCCAGCTTCAAGGGATTGTACACTTGAGTACCTATATGGTTTCAACTCGGTAACTCCACGCGTTCCCGAGATAAAGGGTCTTGACACACAGACGGACAACAAAGTGACCCTATAAGGGTTCAGTTTTTTTTCTTTTGAGGTACGCAACCCTAAAAACGTTCCGGGTTGAATGATGGCAACTTACATTCCTCGAGCTGCAGCTTTATGTCATAACATAACCATAAGGAGTTCTAAAACCTGTGAACGAGCTCTAATACATATTTTGTATTTCAACAGGAGCGCACAACATGCCGGCTTAAAGTCCCGAGCGCTGCGGTGTTCCGACGCGTTATCAGACGCTCTCGCCGCCACCGTCGCGAAGACCAAGGCCGCGGCGCAGCAGTTCCCTTGCGCTAGCGCCGTTTCGGAAATGGCCGAATCCGCCCGAACATTAGCCGCTCGAGCGCAAGAACTACGGCGAGTGTTAGTACGAGCGGCAGATCCACCCGCCGATACACCCCTCACACCCGCGACGGCTGTCGCGCCCTCCGCTCCCACCACACCCCTCACACCCTGCACGCCACACAACCCCACGCCGCCGTCGTTGGCCACTTTACAGATATAGTGACCTGGATGAACTATTGTGGATCGGGAACGAACCTCACTCCCTGCACGCTGCACAACCCCACGCCGCCTTCGTTGGCCACTTTACTGATATAGTGACCTGAATGAATTGTGAATTGGGAAGGAAGCCTGGCCAGGGACGAGCTATGGAAGAGCTATTTGGTTTACGGTCCCGGCGCGTAAGGATGAAGGAAGTTTAAGGCCCCGTGCACCCCGCACAACCCCACGGCCAGTGACGTGCTAGTGGAGCTGTTTGGCGTGTTTACGGCGCGTTTAAAAAGGAAGTCTGAGGAGCCAGAACGTGCTGGTGGCAGTATTAGTTGTGTCTACGACCCGGGCGCGTAACAGTAGAATCCATGGGCGCGGTCAATCTAGCGCTGGCTATTAGTGCAGGACGCTAGTCTAGAGGGTCGGTTAGTTGTTTGCAAACGTTATAGGCTGTGAAAAATATCACGTTGGCTTGAGAACTATTGGACGCGCTTTCGCGTTGGACTATGAACGATCGTATGTATAAAACATATACAAGTAGATATATCGTAATGTCATCTACAGTGAAAGAGATCTTGGTGTTTGATAATAAAATGTGTCCTCAATATGAGACGTATTGTACCTACGGATCGAATTGATAGTTAATAAATTATCTGTGCAAGATTTTAGGTGCAAATGATGTTAAAGTTGAAACGCATCAGTACTTATGCAACAATTACATGTAAATAAATACTAGAAATGTCAAAGCACACATAATTACTGAGAGGAAAATGAATGCGAATCATTTACCAAAGAAAATTGTCGAGATAGTACGTAGCTACAAAACATAAACGCGACTGCCATAATGACGACGAAATAGTTATATTTAATGTTAGCATAAATATGATTATCTACTTACAATAAATTAAAGGCTGCCATTAGTAATTTATAGGATTCCGATAGTTAACCTCAAAAATATAGTGCAGGGAATTGAGTGAGGCACTAGCAAACTCGGGAACTTTGAGAGCACGCTATCACAGCAAAGATCGATGACAAATAATGAGAGAGAAATAAGTAAAGTTACTTGGATGGTGTCGAAAAGGCGTTGTGGACAAAATGAAGCAATGGAAAATTGTTATTATTGTCTCCAACAAAGCATAACTTTTTGCCCGGGAACGACATATTTGTGGGGAACCTGAAACAGGAGTTCCTACCTTACTCATACTCTGGCTCTCATGTCAAAGTTGTAAGACTCATTTATGAGCGTTTTATGAGCTAAGGAGTTAAAAGTAAGTATTAATATGTCAGTCATTTACGATTATGCCGCCTGCTTTGCCTTTTTCCTCGCGTGTATTGATCAGAGATAAAGTATTGAAAGACAATTGACTGGTACCAATGAACTATCGGGATTCTACTCTGATCAATGTAGTTTATACGCCTTGGCGAATTTATTTAAAGTTAACGACACGGATGTCAACTGTGAAGTTTAAATTGCTGGATGCTCATTTGCCGTAGTGAGTTGAGTTATCCGTCCAGATTTTATACAATTTTGCATGAGCTAGTTACGACTTAGACGATGTGTGTGAAAATGTACTTTATGTCGAGGGCAATAACACTTCTTTTCCAATCGGCTTGTACTTGACATGTTTTCATTGTTGTCATTTTTTAACATCATAGGTATAATATCATTGAGCAATTTTATGACAGTTTTAAAATGATATTACTGGTGGTGCTGTTTTCCTTGTTGATGCCATTTTTATGTTTGAAGACTTAATAATAATAGACTATATACATACATGGTTTGTTCTGAAAGAACATGAATGTTCCTGATACTTGCCTCACGAGTCAGTGTACAAAAATGAATGTTATTTGGTAGCTAAACGTTCGTAAAATGAAGCATTACCGGAGAGAAAACGCATTTTGAGATCACAACTGACTCAATCACTAGAATACGCTCAAACTTTACTAACTGTATTATATTACAGGAGTCCTTTGGAGCCGTGATATATACAGTCAAGGGCGCCAATGTGTATACATTTATTCACATTATTACATGGAAATAAGGTCCAAAAATGTATACATATTTATTCCCTCGACTGTATGTATAACAACTCTACAGAGAAAAGATGATTTAATTTACTAATTCATCTGTATGAAAAGCGTTATTTGGTTAATGCCCGGCTCCGTTGGACTCTCAAAGCTTGGTTTATAGACTTGTGGCTCATTACTTAATCTTTACACTACTACAATAGCATTGTGTATGTATTGTACTGTACGTACTTACGTTTTGTACTTTATACATAATGACATACTAGATAGAAGTAGACTATGTAAAAAGCATGTTGTAAATTAGCAATGTGTAATATATTTCAAATAGGTGTCGTAGTTTAGTTAGTTATAGATGGAAATTGTACAAATGCATATTTAAAAATATTAATTTTACTATTGAATTATAATTTATCATCATGTAAAATGCAATTAAGTAAAATATACAAATTTTCGTATCTAAATTATTTTATTTTATTTCACACTGCTTCAGTGTTACAACATAAATGACAAACCTTAAACCAATGAACCAGTCATTGTCAAACTTAAAACTTAAATCTAGAAGTTCAGAAAAATTAAATACTAAAATTATTTTAACAAAACGGGATCTAATCACTTACACATTCACATAGTAAACTTCAGATTTTTACTTTTAATTAACGCTCACAACATAGCAGAGATCAGGGCAGTATAAATAAATCTTACATGACATTTAGCCCAGGCAACGAAAGGATATAGAGGGAAATGCTTGGAACACAATTTTTGACCTTGTAACTTTGACTAGTTACGAGGTGAACATATCAAGTGTGCAAATTTGTAGAGAATTTTATTTAAATTGCTTATGTCTAAGAACATTTTTTGGTATAGGATAATATATTTTAAGTTTTATTGAATACCTATAATAAATTATTTTCCATTTTACAGATATTTTTCAATATTTTCAACTTAAGTTACTGAAGTGACAAACGGGAGTACCGTCACTGCGCGTTTTAAATTACGTTCTAACTTACATAACTTTAATTAAAATATTTCGCAAAATAATAATTTCAGGATAAATCTTCCTGTAATCACTTTTATTATAATTTCTCAATGTAATCGTAACGCATATTCCCCATTTGATAAAAAAGAACTATCCCGTTTTGCTAAAATAACCATTATTATCGAATTAAACCAAGAATACTAACATTTCCTCAAGTGTGCTCATACTGGCGCAAGTACCTCTCCGCCGGCTGTTCCTCGGCGGTGAAGTGGAGGGCGGGGTGGTCGGGAGGCAGCTTGGCGGCGGCCGCTATTGCCTCGAGGCGAGCGGCGCGGAGACGCAACGCTGTGGTAATCGAGTTGGCCTCGCGAGTAGCGGCCTCTGATCGGGCTGTTGCGTCCAACCTTTGTCTTTCTAGCTGTAAAAACAAATAAAAATTTGTCTGTATGCGATGTCTGTAACTTAAGTATATATTTTCTCGAAAGATAAGGGTGGATGAACTATTCTTTGTTGCTTGTTACCATGGTTATGAGTCATTCAAAACTGTTTTTTTATAGCGTTTAAATCTACCAAACATGAGTTTTAGCGATGAGTATAGATTAGGGACATTCGATTATTATTCGGTATTCGGCATGTTTTAGAATGTTCGGTATTCGACCGAAATATTCGATTCAGCTGTCGAATATTTACCGATCAATTTATGAGAGTTTTTGTTCAATTTAATTTCATGTGCTCTGCCTACCCCTTTTCGGAATAGGTACAGGCGTGAGTTTATGAATGTTTATGTTATGTTTTGTTACAAACTACAAGAATGTATTATACAGGTGTCCATAAAACCAACGCGAAAACGAAGAGGGGTGATAGAACAGCTCATAAGCTATCAGATTAAGCAAATTTGACCCTCATGAAAATGTCATGGTTTTCAATATTTTGACACTTAAAAAACTCGTGTTTTGTGATGCCCTGCGTCAGTATTTTGCAGGATGTTACCAAAAACATATCCTATCGAATGTAATCTACACTTATCACATGCCATGATCCTGTGGCGGTAAAAAAGAAACATAACCGAATTAAAGACATTTTAAATTTAACCTACGGTTTTGATCGAGCTTAATTGACCGAGTGAAACGAAGGTCTCTGCTTCAGCTTCGACAAAAATGCTTTCGTATGTCCGGATTTCCGTTTGTTTTCGACTACAGGTCGCAATTCTCAACCGATTCTCGTGAAATTTCGTGAACAGGTTCGATAGTTATATAGAATTTTTTTGTCGAGACGGTTTTTGGAAATTTCCAAAAACAATTTTTTATTAATGATTTTGTAAGTTTCTGCGGGCGAATTTCGGTTTGTTCTCTTCTACAGGTCGCATTTCTCAACCGATTCTCTTGAAATTTTGTGACCAGGTTGAATAAATTTACAGATTTTTTAGTTGAATAAGTTATTGGAAATGAAAAAAAAAATATTTGTTCAATGGTTTGTTCTCCTCTACAGGTCGCATTTCGCAAACGATACTGGTGAAATTTTGTCAGCAGGTCCGGTAACTATACAGAATTTTTTTGTCGAGTCCGTTTTTGGAAATTTTTAAAAACAATTTTAATTTCAAAGATTTTGTAAGTTTCTACGTTCGAATTTGGGTTTGTTGTCCTCTACAGGTCGTATTTTTCAACCGCTTCTCGTGAAATTTTGTGAGCAGGTTCGACATTCATAATTGATCTTATTTATAATGTCAGATTTTGGAAATGATAAAAAAACTCACTCACGAGGTCTACAGCTCACATCAGAGCCACTAGTATTAATAAAGTATTATAATAGTATGTAGTATATAACATGGTACACAATTATAAAAAATAGCAATTTTATTGTCGTTTTCTAAATAGTACAGCACTGCCTAAGTTACGCAGCTGTTTACGAGATAATGCTATTTTACACCAAAAGGAGCTCATACTATAATTATTCCATAGTTTGGAACCATAGCCATTACCAGGCTCAGTTTGAAACTGTGAATGAAATAATGCTCTTGACTTGACCCATTATTACTGTTATTTAAATTATTTTATTGCCAATATTTCGCTTTCATAATGAACAAAAATTTTAACATTTAATTAGTCTGTTTTAGAACTATGGATGAAGTCATTACCTTTAACCGAATAATTCGGTTCGGCAATAGTGGGACCGAATATTCGGCCGAATGATCGTATTCGGTCAAACCTATATTCGGCGCATCTCTAGTATAAATCCATTTGGACATTGGTCATCTCTTGAGCATGCTTGAGTATATATTATAAACATTTTTCTAAGAAACTCGGTTACTGTTGCGACAAAATAACAACAAGAAAAAGTTCATTGACGAATAAACACAAACGAACGCGTATTTTATTTATTTATTCCTCAGGCTAACACTTACAGTCTAGCTGTGTGTGCTAGCAGGAGAGACATTTATATGTTAACGAATACTATACAGTACTCATACTTACTCTGGCTGTCTCCATTTTGAAATTGAATAGTTCTAATTTTAATTTAGCTTCTTCTTTATTATCTTGGCTCCAGGAACTCGAACGTGTTGAACCTGAAATGACACAGACAAATCGTTTCTAACCCTTATTTTTCTCTACTACCTAAATGTTATAAAGATGTAATAAATTGGTGTCTGTGAGTCTATGACTTTTTACTTTCTGTGTACACAGAAAGTAAAAAATCTCTTTCCAGCTTGTAGAGGAAGGAAAAAATCTCATGATTATCCAGCGTTTTGTGAATGAGTAAACGAGTCCGTTTGTTTCTTCTAAGCTTACCAATTCCCGAGTCACTGTTAAGGACAGTGCTGAGCGGATCCGGAGCGAAGTGGTTACTGTCCGAGTTGTGCCGATCGTCGTCCTCCTCTAGGTCGTGTGACACTTCAAACATGGGCTCTGACTTTATCTGAAAATATTTTTTATCGAACTTAATTGCCACTGTAATGTCAGACAGACGTTTAGTGCCTTCATTACTTACTTTATCAGCGCAGTGACCCAAAGAGGATCTTGGCCTCCGAAACGAGAGCACGCCACCTTTCCCGATCCCATTCATTAAAAATAAGAAATCATATGTTTATTCCGAAAGGCCCTTGGTAGGGCGCTCTTTTGCAAATAGTATAGTTAACATGGCATTTTGAATAAAATACCTTTCAAAATGTTACACATAAACAAAAGATTTATTGAAATATGTCTTTAAGGTCGAATATCGCTCGACGTGTTTCAAACGTACATTGTTCATTTTTAATCATGACCCATCTATGAAACTCCAATAAATTAAATTTTAAGGCTCCAGTAAACCAACCTCATAACATATCTATTTCTGGCATCACACTCTAATCATAAGACCCTGATTTGTGCAAAGTTATTGTAGAGAAAAGTAAAGGAATAAGTTAATATGTACTTCTTACCTTTGATTCTTCATTAATTAATTTCTCATGTTTGGTATTCAAGTCAAAATTTTTAACAGTGTTTTTAATACTCATGCTTTTAGCCACTGTCTTCATGTTATTGAACTTTGTTCGCAACACCTTCTGGGTCCGCTTTTGTGGGCTCTTTTTATTGAAAGCTTCTGTTATCTGAAAGACATTATTATTATTAACCATAACTGTGGACTGGATACTTACTTACAAAGTTATCATGTGAGACTTTAGGAAGTCAGAACCAAGTTGAATGTAAGTGAGATATGAATGCAATTAAATTAAAAAAGTTACATACTACTACTATGTACTAGTAGTAGGGGTAGTGTTTTATTTTATCTATAGTAGTGGTGCATCTTCATACATGGATTGTCATTTATTAAAACAAACCCTCAACATACCCTCCTCCATGCCTTATTCTTTAAGCCAACAGCATGTGCATTGTGTCCTGTAGAAAACACATGGTTCTTCTCATTTCTTACACATTCCAATAAGAGGCTACACTCTTGTGGAGCAAAGTTGTATGACCGGCTGGCTCTGTAACATGTATTGGAGGCTTTATTCAAAATTACGTAAGTAACAAATTTGGTAATATTCCAAAAATATTGTAATTTATTTATATTACCTTTCACCTTCATGAACATTTCCATCTGAAAAGATTTCAAGAAAAGTTAAACAAGAGCATATTACAATAAACTGTTTAATTTAAAAACCGTTCAAGCATTCACTGCTGGCTTCAGAAGCTGAAGCTGAGTTCAGATCCATACAATTTCGTTCCTAGGGCCCTAGGGGGCATGGCCGGCAGTGAATGTGTTAAACAGGTAATTTAATAAGTTTACCATTCGACTCATCCGAGTTCTTTTCGTCAAAACTCTCCCAACAAGATTTTCTTTTTAGGCCTTGACTTACTTTCTCATCATTTAACCCTGTTTCTGAAATCAAGTTTTTTTTACATAAATTTGTGTCTAATAGTATCAGTATAGAAATGCCACATTCGACATAGACCACATTTCACTAGCATTCTGATTATTATGCTGCCCGGAGTGACAGTTAAAACATGAATGTTAATCATTTCGTAAAATATAGTTTTAAAACCCTTCGGCAGCATCCATAAGGGGCCATTTCCTGGATCTTCATTTAGAAATCATCTTTATTGACATCAACAATGAGGGACTACTCAAAGGTAAAATATGTTTGGTGCATGCTGTAGACCCCAATATGTGAATTGAATTCGATTAATGGGTCAAATAACTTTCCCTTGTTTTTATCCTGCTCCCTCAGCATGCTCAAGAGATGACCCATGTCAGGATGGGTGAATAAAATCCTATAAGAGCAGTTTGAAAAAAAGTGACTCAGGAGACATAACCACGGTAACAAGCAACAAGAAATAGTTGGCCTGAAGTATGTCAAGACACAAATTGAATTAAATTTAGTAAGCCATACTTTAAATATTTAGTGTAAACATAGGTGTAAATGTTGGATAAATTTTGCCCATAGCTCATGTATAAAAATCAATAACAGATTGGGTGCTACTAAATGTGTATAAAAATAGCTTAAATAAAACTTAATCTATTGTTATTAAAAAAAAAACACAAATTAATGTAATTCAAAATGAGCCATACCATTGGGTTCATCATCATCATCCATGTTCTGACTGATTTCCATAGGAGCATTATTCTCAACATCACACATCATGGATACTATTTGCTTTGTAAAGTCATTGTAACTACCATTTTCTCCATCTATCAAGTTTTTTGCTTTTTTTCTTGCCTCCTTCTTAAGATTGTCCCACTTAGTTTTCAGGGCATCAAGAGTTCTATCATGCTTGAAATCCTTACTGTTAAAAGTTTTAGCTATTCTCTCCCATGTAAGCTCCTTGGCCTGATTCACAGCTGAATTAGTTGATTTATTAAGGATTGTGTACTTATGTTTTTCAATAAGATTTAGCAAGGTTTGAACTTCGATCCTGCTGAATGTAGGACTTCTATATCGTCTGAAATTGAATAAATTGGATAGTGAGTTACCTGCATTTTCCAGAAATATTAGGATAAATTAAACTAAATTACGCCGATGCTACGTACAAGCAAGGACCTATCGTTGCCACGGCGTGTCTTTTCATCCCGGCTTCCTAATTCGTTACCGAGAGTTCTCCTTTTGGACAATTAAATGGAAATCGGTGTCGTAATCGAATTAATTGTATTTTGGTTAACGACATCGGGATGAAAATCGCTACAATGATCGCTATTGCCAAGACTTCTGGCTCGTAGTATAGGTAGCCAAATAATACTTACGATAGAAAAGAAACAGAAGGTTTTTCTTCTTGCGTTTCTTCATCCATGTCACCAGAGATTTTATGCACAGTTAACAGTTAGAAAAATAGTTTTCGCACTTCTTGTAATGTTGAAATTCTTGGATGTAGTAAAACGTTAAGGTCGAAACGATTTTAGTGTTTCACTAGATTTACTAAACAAAATTACATGTTTTGACATTTCATTTCATGCTTTGGTTTGACGGCTGTCCGTTGGCTTTGGAGATACGTTCGAAATATATATTACTTAAGATAACAAAATAACACCCTAAAGAAATCTTTTTGAAATTATCTACTATTCGCCAATAGTTTTATAGAAACGATAAACGGTGTGTGCGTGGCCAGAATAGGTATCTTGCTCAAGACCAACGCACATGTACGCATATATTATGTTAGATAATATTCAATTAGGACATTGTAATTACCTATTATTTATTTGTTTTGGAATGTACATCAATGAGCATTTGAGGCACTTTTTAAATCGCTGATTTTATTATGTTACTATTTTAAGTCGAAAATATAACATAAATGTATCATATGAAATATTAATAATTTAGCTATAATTTTAATAGCCAAAAATATTAAGTGTATTTATTTAAGTAAAAGTCGATTATCGATACTAAATCAAGTGTTGTATAAAAAAACGCATTTCAAGGACGAGACGGAAGAAAAAAAAAACAAGTTTTAGGTTAGGATATTAATTTCACGATTTTGGTTTCAATGTTATGCTATTATTCAATAATATTATGATAAAAGCACGAGCCAGTAACCCGAAGTGTAATAAGTGACACAAAGTATGTACCGTAGAATTATCATTCATTATTGACATATATTTCAGTGATTTCCATCTAGATTTCCAACGTTTTTGGTCGACTGTTCAAAATGGCGCTGTTTCTCTTTGCGTGAACAACTTGTCTACCTAGAATATATTCTTACGCCGGTCCAGACTGATTTTGACTGATTATCATTGACCGAAGACATTTTTTTTGTAGTTTAATTAATCTGGTAAACTGTATGAATAACCCTGTGTTCACTTATTAAATCCATGCTTAGTTTGAAATGAAGGAAGTGATATTAGCTATTGTAACATGCGTATGTAGTGTATTTTTAGTTTTTGTTTTTGTATTGTTTTGTAAGTAGCCCAATTCGCTTTATTCAAATTACATTACTAACATGATCCGCGTCATTAATGTAAATAAAGTTTGAAAATATTATTTTGTAGAATAACTTTGAGAATTCTCTTTGTTCTTTGTTGCAGGTTGGTATATTGTGTGGAAGTGTTGCTTGTCGAAGTTCCGTTTTGTTCGGGAACTGTTGGGGGGTATGTCAGATACCCCTCCAGCATCAGAGACTAGGCAGCCTAAAGCTAGGAAGAACAGAAGAGACTAACTTACTGATATCCAATTAGAAGGTAAACATACTTGTATCACTCATGTAGTGCATGATATATGATAAACTAAACAAATAAATAATCTATTGTTTTATGTTTCAGGTCAAGATGAATATCCGCTGTGCACGCCCAAGCGACCTGATGAATATGCAGCATTGCAACTTGCTTTGCTTGCCTGAAAATTATCAGATGAAATATTATTTTTATCATGGACTATCATGGCCACAGCTCAGTTATGTCGCTGAGGATGAGAAAGGACATATTGTTGGTAATTAACCTTATCTATATTCAAACAATACTACTTATAATCTCAGATCTAGAAAGACATTGTTCAGAAACTGGCAAAACAAAAATGGTGACATTGAAATGATCAGTCCTACAATTAGCTTTCTTGTACGTTCTGTAATAGGATATGTGCTGGCTAAGATGGAAGAAGATGGAGAAGACAACAGACATGGTCACATTACATCACTGGCTGTAAAGAGGTCTCATCGGCGCCTTGGACTTGCTCAAAAACTAATGAACCAAGCCTCCTTGGCTATGGTAGAATGTTTTCAGGTAAAGAAAATTTTTAAAAATATAAATATACAAGAAAAAAAGTGTGGTCTGGTAATATCTTCATTATCGCTTCAGTTTGAGAGGAGAATACTTAATAATTTTTCTTTTACAGGCAAAATATGTGTCGCTCCATGTCAGGAAAAGCAACCGGGCAGCTTTGAACTTATACACTAACTCCCTTGGCTTTAAAATCCTAGAAATTGAGCCCAAGTACTATGCTGATGGTGAAGATGCATACTCTATGATGAGAGATTTGAGTGCATTTTCTGCAGACAAATCTGAGAGTCAGGGTTCAGACAATTTGGAAATAAAGTCTGATTCAGCGGTTATATCTCAATGCTGATCATATGTAAATAAAATATTATACACCTCTTTTTATTTTATTTATGAAATTATGTGAGCTATTTTAATTTTCCATGTTAATGCACAGGTCTGTAAAAGTGCAATCAAACATACTCAAGATTTCGAGTAGTAAATACCCGTCATTTCCAGATTGTGACTTAAGTAAAAGGTACATTTTATGTAGTTTTTAACAATAACCTGCCCAGCCCAGCTAGCATGATCAGGGCCATCTTTCCCACTGGGCACTATGGGCACTTGCCCAGGGCCCCGCGATCGATAGGGGCCCCCTAGTTCCTGCCAGATCACCAAACGATAACCAATATTTATTACCGAAACATATTTCGATCAAAAAATGTGAGCCGGTTGGATAAATATACAGATTTTTTTGTTGAATAAGTTTTTTGAAAATAAAAAAAAATATTTGTTTAACGGTTTGTTCTCCTCTACAGGTCGCATTTTGCAAACGATTCTCGTGAAATTTTGTGAGCAGGTCCGGTAATTATATAGAATTTTTTTGTCGAGTCAGTTTTTGGAAATTTTCAAGAACAATTTTTATTTCAAAGATTTCGTAAGTTTCTGTGGCCCAATTTTGGTTTGTTGTCGTCTACAGGTCGCATTTCTCAACCGCTTCTCGTGAAATTTTGTTAGCAGGTTCGATATTCAAAATTGATTTTTGACCTCGAGTTTGTTTAGTTTTAAGCAAAATCATTAGTCAATAATACCACCGAGCTGATCTGATGGAGACAGAAGGTGGCCATAGCAACTCCTGCACTACACAAAACTAGCCGTGTTTGGACTCATTAGAACAGTTTCAACGAGTAGTTGATGACTGTAAAAAAAAGTATATTCGGCAATAAAAGTTTGTACCAAAAATGAATTTTTTGCAGAATCATAAACACTATAACCTGCGAATACTAAAAGTATCACTTTTATAGATTATAGCATACTCTGTGAGCTGTAGACCTCGCGAGCGTTTATTTTTTTGAAAATTCTGCTAGTAACTGGGCTCGACAAAAAGATCCTATGTAATTATCGAACCTGGCCACGAAATTTCATGAGAACCTATTAAGAAATGCGCGACATGTACTTAGAGGAGAACAACCGGAAATCGGGACATAGAAAGCATTTTTGCCGAAGTTGAAGCAAAGAACTTCGTTTCCGAGTCAATAAAAATAAATGTAGAACCTTGTTTAGCCACTTTCTTTGTCTATTCTAACAAAATAGTGATCTGTCAAGGGTATATAGGGGCCCCATTACCCTAATGTGCCCAGGGCCTCCAATTGGTTAAAGACGGCCCTGAGCATGATAGGTTTTATGGTCACATTCTGACATGACTGGATAAGCAATCTTGCTAGTGGGGTTGTATACAAAGGAGCATTCATGAAATAGTACTGCTTACAGTGGCTGCCAACATAATACTTCCAAAATATGCAACACATTGTACATATTTACAATTTACATGTGCGAAGAATATGACAAATTGCAGTTAATTGGCTAGTGTTGTTCATGACATAACTACTGTTGCTGTCCAATTTCCCATGGCATGGTTATAGGGTTAAAAGAAAATCAACAACAGTATTAATCCTTAAATGCATGATTTTTTTTTCTATTCAAAAAAATAAATGTGGATACCTAATGGCGTAAAAAACACGAGAAAAATACGAAAAAAAATCTAGACATACTTTGGGTGAATTTTGTACTACTATCCAAAATGTGGATACATACTACATTATGCACTCCCCGCAAAATCACATAGCCCTATACACGGTCTATGACAGATCTGAAATCCGCAATGTTTGTAGGTACGAATTAAACATTTATGAAAATATGTGCTTGTAATATACGTAATTAATATAATAACACGTCGTTTCCCTTAAATGATGCACTCCCATGCAACCAAAACCAGGTTTCGCGTTTTTTAAAAGCTTTTATTTAACTTGCACTGTAACTATGTATGTAAATATTTAAATATGTACCTATATTTGTTCGGGTGGAATCTTGCAACTCAATTTTGAGGCAGATATCTTTAACCAATTGAGCTGAAATTTTGCACACGTGTGTATATCATGTGACAATCCAATATTATGATGACATAGAGCTGATCTGATGATGGAGCAAGAAAGAGGGCATAGGAACTCTGTAATGAAACCCATTGTTTTAGGGTTTTTTAGAAACGCCACGGTGAGCAGTTGATGACTGTTGAAAGAAAAGTAGTTGGCGATAAAAGTTTTGCCAAAAATGAAATAAAAAAAAACTTATTCATGGGTATAGTAAAAATATCAAAATAATGTACGAGTTAAATTTATCAACCAGAATAACTTCGATAGTGCCGATAGTAATTGCAAAGTGCCGGGAGTGCATAATGTAGGCTAGATCCTACAAGATCAAATATGTAAATATTCTTTACTTTCTGGCTGAGACCTTAATTAAAGTTTGTAAAAGTAAAATCGTTATGAAATGAGTTACAGAATTGTAATAGAAAATAATTACTTACTTAGTTAAAAACCACTAAACACAGTCGAAGAAAACCTTCAATATTCAACTTTTTCTAAATTGCCGCCATTTGGGTTAAAAACATTTATAACTTTTTTAATATTCAGTTTTGCCAACAAATCGTTAATAAATGTGAAAATGCGTTAGTTTTTCTTGCAAAATCATACAAGAACATAATACATACATATCTAGATTTCAAACACTAACCATGTTTTGGTTATGTAGGATGCATCCTACACCATGCATTTAAGGGTTAAGCAATATAATTTCAGCAACATATTGTTTAATTTTAGTTACAACTTATTCTTCGTCCTCCACATCTTCATAAAGGTGATTTAATTTTAATTCAGCTTTTTTTTCAACATCCATGTTGTCTTTAGGTAATTCCTTCCTTGTTGCCTTCTTTTCTTTCTTTGGAGTTCTCCCAACAACATATTCTGGCATAAGAACTTTACTGCTTTTAAAAACTGCTTTTGGCATATCTGGTTCTGGTGCTTTCTTCACTGTGGCAGATACATGAAAAATAGGTTTCTTGAACACAAAATCTTCAGGTCCTTCGCAGTCTTGTTCCATTCTAGCCTTAGCGGCTTCTCTTTCTTCTAATTCACGAATGAAAGCATGAGCTGTAGCGGAGTTAGTGGAATCTGACATCTGTTCTTGTGTGACATCTGACAATGAATAATAAACCCATTTTCGTGGGTTTTTCATGTACTTTGGCACTCCTCTGGACCGTAAACAGTCCCTCATAGAAGCTTCAGGTCTTTTAAATATACTTTCTTTACCTCTGAACTGTTTCATTTCGTGCTTTAGTTTGCGGTAGTGACTTCGGTCCATTTCGCCATTATCATGTGGGGTTTCAGCTTTGTTGTGTTTAGAGAAACTGATTTGTTCTTCAGCATCTTTCAGGTGGTTAAAAAGGCTTTTCTGCCTTTCAATAAACGATGTCATTGCAAGATGGGAATAGAAAGATCTAAGACGATACAATGCTGTGAAAGGAGAAAATGATAATAATTCTTTGATGAACTAAGAAATATACTTGCACCGTTGAAGAATAACATACCGATATTCGAAGATAGTTTACAGCTATGTATTAATCTATTTCAATATAATCAAAACAATTCGACAAAACCTGCGACTTTCCGAATATTCAATATACTCTGTGCAACCCCAGTGTTGCCAGACCGAATCTGAAAAAAGCAGGAGACATGAGGCTAAAAATCAGTAGATTGGGGGAAAAAACCAGTAGAAAAATTTTATGCCCCAAAACTTACCAAATCACAAGTTTTCTTTCTTTTTACTTCCTGATATTGTCAAATCACAAATTTTCCTTCGTTTTAGTTACTTCCTGATATTGTCAAATCAAAAGTTTTCCTTTTTTTTTCTTTTTACATGATATTGTAGCCTTACTCAGTAAGGCCACAATATAACCAGCCTGAGGGGCTACCGCGACCACAAACGAAGTTTTCCCTCTCTGTCTCACTTATATGCAAACTTGCAAGTGCGACAGAGAGGGAAAACTTCGTTTATTGTCGCGGTAGCGCCCCTGGTTCGATGTTCGGTTACCTCAAAAATTTTCACCACTCTTTTCAAAGTTTTCTAACTTCAGGCACGTCTAAGTAAGTAAACAAACAAAGAGCCCACAGATACTTGAATAGAATTGGAACTAAAAAACTTCGTAAGGGCCAGCTCTCACTATCCGATACAATATCGGCGTTGGATCCGATAATATTGTAAAGAAAACCGCTTATTTTTTATTCCATTTTAATTACTAGTTATCAAAGAAGGAATAAAAAGTGTTTATTCTTAACTAGTTGTGAAGGTGGACTAAAGGTTATAAAGAAGCCAGAAAATAGAACATTATTTACGAAAATTCAAGAAAGAAGGTGGAAATTCAAGAAAGAAGGTGGAAATTCAAGAAAGGAAATATATTTATCCTCGATCAAGTCTGAAACCCTAAACTAAGAAGAAACATATTTTAGAAGTAAGAATAAAGAAGAAACGTTATAGAAGAAATAAAATTCATTATCCTCGATCAAGTCCACGTCCCCCAGTCCCCGTTGATTTCCGGCAGGTGGCGTGGTCCCGGCCTAACTTAGTACGATCTATCGAGCGAGTATCGCAGTGCTCTCTTCAGAGTGTTTATAATATAGCTCGGCCGCTTGCTGGTATGAAACTTTACGGTGTTAGGCCATAGGTTGGCAAGCTGAAGGGCGTGCCCACCCACGTCGTAGACCACTAACTACAGTTCTCCACTGCCAGACGGTACCTTACCCATTTCCTCACATTGCTATGCTCAATCGGCATCACCCCGGTAGTACGCCGAGAGAGCAGCTAGGGCCGGTTAGTGTTAGGTAGGTAGGATGTCAGGGAAGGAGGTAGGAAAGGGAGTAGGACCAGCACTGAGGTCGGGCAGGAACAAGGGCCAATCAAGAATGGACACAGAAGAGGAGGAGCGCAGTGGCAGTGAGGGCTCGAAAGGTAATAGCGGTACGTCATACGAAACTTCCACATCGCAAGAAACCCATACATGGAGTCACGGGACTGACACTGCTTAACAGACGACTAGTACTGCACCGCTCACAACTCCGCGAGGATCAAGTGGTTTAGGCGTGAGTCCAGATAATGTAGAATCAAATGATAGCGCGGGTGCGCGCGAGAACCCCGCTACTACTGGCGGTAGTTTTGATTTAGGCGCGAATGTAGGCTTGAATGTAGGCGTTTCGTCGTTAAACGAGATTGCTGATCTAGGTAGAGATCCGGACCCTCTATTAGGCAATGCGTATAGTGTACATTTCACGGGCGACAATGCTAGGAACGCAAACGAGGCCGTGCAGTTAGTCACTTCGTCGTTAAACGCGAATGCTGGTTTAGGTAGAAATTTAGCCCCTCTAGGCAATGCGTATAGTGAAAATGTCACGGACGACCCCTATAGGAGTGCAATTAGGTTAGACACTTCGTCGTTAAACGCGAATGCTGGTCTAGGTAGAAATCCGGGCCCTCTAGGCACCAGTGACCCTTTTAGGAGTGCAAATGTAGGAGCACGTCAAAAAAAAAAATTATTTCTACTTCTCCCTAATCAGAACACGATACCGAATATGCCCTTAAACGGATCCTCACTAGTTTTCTTACACCCTGTATATTTTTCATTCAAACTTTAGAGCGTAAACTCAAACCGTCGCGGACCGGCGGACATGGGTCTTGGCCGGTTCGTGTAATTCGGGCTCTTAGTACCGCCGGGCTTAAGAACACGGGGCAACGGGTTGGCGTGTACCAGCCCATCCCCTGGGCCAACGAAGTCTAATATTATGGAGTGACCCTCGACAGAAAACTGACTTTCCGTAGCCACATCAGTAGGGTACGCAACCGTGCGTTGTTTGTGCTAGGAAGGCTTGGGCCGATGATTAACAAGTTTAGTCAAATGTCACTTAGAAATAAATTGACACTACAAAACTTGTGTTCGTACAATCACACCACGACATGGGGATTAGCACCATGTATGGTTTCTTTAAGCGGAGCTGCCAGATGTTATTTTGATAACGCTCCCCATCATAGGAATCCGTTAGTTAGGAAGGCTGTCGACTACGTTACCACCCCTCCCCCCTCTAACTCAAACTCAAACACAAAATATTCTTTATTCAAATAGGCCTAGCAACAAGCACTTTTGAATCGTCAGTTACATATTACATAAATTGAATCTAATTATTCAGAGCAATTTATTGATGCATATGAAATTTTAAAAAATACATGAATTACTGTAATGTATGTCAAAAGAGAGTATAATAAATTCACAAAAAAATCGTCAATATGTAAAATAAAAACATAAAAAATTGTATAATCTAGATAGTTTCTAGAATAAAATCTGAATGTCAAGAGGAAAATTTAACGTCAACAACTAATGTCATAGTTATGAAAATAGTCACTAAGATGTAATGTCATAATTATTAAAATATAATTAGTATTTCAACCACAATTATACCCATGGTGTTTTATCATTAATGTAATCTTTTGTGCTATAATATGCTTTCGATATGAGTTTACGCTTTACATAAGTCTTGAATTTATTAATAGATAAATTAGTCACGTTTGCAGGTAGTTTATTATAAAACTTTACACAATTACACATGAATGATTTTCTTATTTTTTGGAGCCGAGTGGAGGGTACCGCAAGCTTATATTTGTTTCTAGTATTAATATTATGTATGTCACAGTTCTGTCTGAAATTTACAATATTTTTGTGTACATACACAATATTGTCATAGATGTATTGACAATGCATTGTCATTATATTAATGCCCTTGAACTTATCTCTTAGTGAGTCTCTATGTTTCATCTTATATATTGCTCGAATAGCCCTCTTCTGCAGAATAAAGACAGTATTTAGCTCTGCAGCACTGCCCCAGAGTAAAATACCATACGACATAATACTATGAAAGTAACTAAAATATACTAATCGAGCTGTTTTCACGTCTGTTAATTGACGGATCTTGCTCACTGCAAATGCTGCAGAGCTCAGTCTATTCGAGAGATTAGCAATATAGCTCTGTTGTAACTCGACGATCACTGATTAGGGTCCGCACGGTCTGGCGTCCTAGGCACACACTCACGGACCCGGACGACGTAATTACAGCTTTCATCGAAAGATGGAATGCTCCGGTTACAAAGTCCAACTCAGTCACGACGCGTACATTTAGGCATTCTCGCCGGCGGGGACGTCCACCGCGCGATCGCGACAACACAGACACATATAGTTCCTATTCGTCCCGGTGGTCGTGTCAGAGGTTTTCCCCTGGATTTTCCCCAGGCTACCCTCCAACCACACGCACAACTATCGCATAATTTGGCCCAGCCTATAAAGCCACAGTCAGGTTCAAAAGGGTCGGCGTGTAACACGGATATCGGGAACCCTATAGTAGTAACGAGTACTTAGTACTGCTCGTGCTCGTATCTTCTTAGTAGTTTGTGGTCACAAGGCAAAGTTAAACATTTATCTAGGTACTTTTTACCAGGTACTTAAACTGCGAGATCAAGGCCTACCTATCTCTTTCCTAACTTTGGACTATTTGACGTTGTAGGTATATAGCTAATATAACATGTTGTAGCGCAGACATCGGTTGGTAAATTTGTGGAAAATTGACTGTAGATAGCAAGTACCTACATTAAACAGCGTGACCAGAGAACTGCAGGTCCATTCGACTAAAAGTATTGTGAATGGAACTTTATCGTATTGATTATCCGCAACAGGTGATGCTGTGAGTTTGATGTCTTTGCTAGTACATTAGAGCTGGTCAGTATTCATTTTACTTCGCTTCTTTCTCTACATGCGACTCACTAATCTCTAATCTCTAAGCGCGAAGAAAACCACCTGTGCATACTAGTCGTACACCCATCGCGCTTGGAGACGAGCGCTCAACAAATACAAAACCGATTCCAATTATTTAAGTTTAGTTAAATATACTCCCTGATTAGCGTCAAATTGTTTCATCGGTTCAGTGACTGATTGATCTTCAAAAATAACGTACATTACCAGTTTCTAATTGCTTAAAGTATTTTAGGCTATTTTCGTTTGAGTAAAAAATGTACAGATACTAACGCTCTTACTTTAACTTAACAACCAGTAGGTACCTAGATATGACTAACAATGTACAATTAAAATGCTACCAGAAACAATCACATCACTCATTTACTGATATTTTTAACGATCTCCTATAATTTCGTTCTCTTTTTGGCAGTAGGTTTTCTCTCAACATCATCCAAATATATATTTTCTCCTTTCTTCAACAACAATTCAGTGCAAGCTACCAACCTGAATTCGTGTAAGTCAGATTTCGGTTTATTCTAGTTTTGCTTCTGCACAATGCGCGTCTCCTCTCCGAATTAACCTCTGCTATAAGACAATCTTTGTCATTACCTTTCTTCTTATAATCTTCTCCTTTATTTTGCTTGTTTTTTAAAGTGAGACATACAAGAAGCAGACACGGAATCATACAGATGGGTATGACGCACACGGGAAGCGGGACTAAAAATAAACACATTATTTATTTTATAATAAAATTAAGTTACATTACTTATTTTATGGATTTATTTATTATTTAATGACTGCTGTCATAAAGCTGTCTGCTGCTTTTGACAGGTAACCCAGGAGCATTGTTGATTTTCTGCAAGCAAGAAGGATTATTAGAGTTACATCGTCTTTTTTTTAAACCATTACGTTAAAGTCTCGCCAAAGCGCTTGAGTGTTGTTAAACCATGATACAATAATAAACTGCGCCAGGTATGGCAATCCGGTACATCGGTTACTTAGTACCGTAAACTGGGGTGACTTTAGGAAAAAACGGGGCCACTTTGATAGATTTAGAACACTTATATAATCATCATTAAATATTTCTAGTCTAATTCAGTTTAGTAAGTGGTTAGGAAATTTACCACGATATTTCACTGACCTCATGCTAACCAAATTAAAACTAACATACGGTATAAAAACTGGATTATTAAAGTCGCCCCTCAATTTGAAAGTAACCCCGGTTGACTGTACCTAGTGTGGGTGAGGCGACCTACGGCATCAGCTTATCGATGGTATATAGGTATGCGGTTGTAAGTGTGTGTCGTCGACAGTGACGTCACTGGTGTCACGATCCGGATAGGCAGACATTGCTTTCTTAGATGTTTTTAAACTGTACCTTGTTTTTTTAGCATTAGATAGAATGATAGAGAACGACTTTCGAGGTTTTTATCAGGCGCGTTCTGTGTTACAAGTGTCAAATAATCTCAATGTATATTGAAACCGTTATTTCATGCTAAAATAAGAAAATGTGTCTTACTTTATATTTACCTATATATATTTTTCAATGATAAGCATCAATTAAATTTTTAATTACGTTTCGTTTCATTTATTTAAAGGCTGTATAATAAAAAATCGAAAAAGGCAGAAATTGTAAGAAATCGGTGCGGGTTTTAAAAAATAATTTGTCATAATCACTAATAACTTTCACCTATTGAATCTTTCCTACGAATAATGCGAATTCAATGTGTGTGCGTTTACGACCACTGCTTTACCTAAATTATAATCTAAAAAAAACAAGGTAAAAAATCATGCGTGTCCCGTCTATTAGCGGTTTGAATTCAAAACGAGTTAGATGTTTGTAATCATCAAAAACATGGCGTAGCGCAGCAACACGGCTTAACCTTTTCAACACTCTGTCAAATACAAAAGCTGTCACTCATACGTCATCAGGCATCCAAAAGCTTTAGGAAAGGAACTTGTCAAGCTTTCCATACAATCCGATTTTAGCGAACAACGCTTACGATTAACTTAGTGGCAAAAATGGTAATCACGTAGCAATGAGATAATATAATAACGAGAGAAAAGCGTGGGGTTAGACAGGATACATAGGTACCTGCCTGACGCGTATTGTACCTGAAGGTAAAATAATAAATATAGGTACCTATGAATATTTTCTTGTGGTGTAAAAGTGATGATAATGGCTCCAACCCCTTCCTGTGGGTGTCGTAAGAGTCGATTAAGTATAGGAATAAGGTTGACTGTAAAATCATATTTTCTCTGTTTTTGTACTTATATAACCTTCATTTCTTGTTCAGGTATTTATCGGTCAGCACAAAAAAGGTATTACAATATATCGCTGCACAAGACTATATTTAGTTTGACTGTGGAGTCGGATCTCATTCTCAAAACAATAGATAATAACGGCAGAAAGCCCTTGGAATGGGTGCCTAACATAAATATTTTCAACTCCTTCATTTAAAATGTATGTCGTTATATTATATGGCTGAGGCCGGGTTTTATAACGATCCGTTAGACCAAATGTCAGATCAAATTTCAGTAATTCAGTACATTTTATGACATAACAAACCGACATAAGGTCTAACGAATCTTTATAAAACCGAGCCTGAAAGTAGCTACTGTAACTGATCAGTATAACATGTACTCAATCTCACACATATTAAAAAATCAATACCGACTTAGTTAGTATGTAAACTAGAATCTGCAGGCAAATGACAGATAAGAATGATTTTTTTACGGAACTTTTTATATGACAACACAACCTGAATTATCAAACGTCATTGTTCTATGAAATATCAGTTTTGATACTTACGTTTATACTATATATTTACTCGTCACTCCTCATTAGCTAATACGAGTCTGTGCTGTGATTACGCGCGGACTTATGTCAGGTTAACTTAATATTTTTATTTGGCATGAAATTTGATATGGGGATCAATTATAACACGAGTCAACATTGAGGGTACTTTTTAACTCATGAATCGGTAAAGTTCACATGTATCATGCGGGGATACCACACTCAATTTTTTTGAATTTGCCGCCATTTCTCATTCTCATATTTCATTTGCCAGACTCTATCTGCTTTGTCCTTGACCCATTACTCATCTTAACTACCAGAGTAACTAAATTAAATAGGATTAGCGTAGATTAAGCCACTTGTTTGCTTCTGAGACCATGAGGTTTCCCAGGATCTCAAAGAGCGTAGATACGCCATAATTCTAGCACACTTAAATCCTTTTAGGGCTGAGTGGAATAGCACATTAAGCCGATGATAAGGCTTATCGTGTAAACATTTTCTGTTATTAGCTCTTATTTGATTTTGAGTAAGGATTAATTAAAACATTTTGAGATATGAATATTACAAAGCTGGAGGTACTTCTATCATAGAGCTGGTAACCACGCTGCTTCTATCATAGAGCCTGGCAACCAGCTTCCGAAGGGGAATTGGCTATTTGACTATTTTTTTATGATGCCATTCGAACCAGTTTTTAGAGACGATCAAAATGTTTGTAAGGATCCAACTACCAAAAACGAGAGGCAAAGTACAGCATAGCTGACGAGCACTGAAAATGCTCCATATTGATAGGCAGTGAAATGTGACGTCACAGTCCTATGGTTTCATAATACCGTTGTATGGAAAAATGAGTAATTAGCCATTTTAGTCGTGAACTATTGCGTTTATTGACCGAGTGAAACGAAGCTCTCTGCTTCAGCTTCGACAAAAATGTTTTCGTATGTACGGATTTCCGTTTGTCCTCCTCTACAGGTCGCATAATTTCTCAACCTATTCTCGTAAATTTTTTGAGCAGGTTCGATTATTATATAAATTAAAATGGTTTGTCCTCCTCTGTAGGTCGGATTTCTCAACCGATTCCCGTGAAATTTTGTGAGCAGGTTCGGCAATTATATAGAATTTTGTTTGTAGTTAATTTTTGGAAATTTTCGAAAATAATTTTGTTTTCAATGATTTCGTATGTTTAAATTGCGGACGGATTTCGGTTTGTTCTCGTCTACAGGCCGCATTTCTAAACCTATTCTCGTAAAATTTTGTGAGCAGGTTCGATAATTTTATAGCTTTTTGTTGAATCAGTTTTTGGATTTTTTAAAAATATAAGTACGTATTATGTATTTTTAATGGTTTGGCCTCCTCCAGGTACAGGTCGCATTTCTAAATTGATTCTCGCGAAATTTTGTGAACAATTTCGGTATTTATATAGAATTTTTTGTCCAGTCAGTTTTTGGAAATATAAAAAAAAATGTTTTCAATGATTTACTATGTTTCTGCGTGCGGATTTCGGTTCGGGTCTCTACATGTCGCATTTCTCAACCAATTCACGAGAATTTTTGTGAGCAGTATAGATTTTTAATCCGGTCAGTTTTTGGAAAAATCCAAAAACAATTTTATTTCAATGATCTAATGTGTTTCTGAGGGTGGATTGCGGTTTGTTCTTCTCTACAGTAGTATTAGCATTAACTAGGTATAGATTTTTTGTCGAATCAGTTTTGGAACATTATGGTATTCTATCTATATAACCATCACACTATGTTATAGTTGTAACATGTGTCAAATACCAAATTGGGTACCCATTAAAAACTTCATGGTCAAAATTGTCTGGACGGGATCTCAAGTTGAACCTTCATAGAGTTTTTGTTTTCATGCACAGCAATTTCGGAATAGTTAGCTGAGTCTGAGCTACTCTAAACCTGGGCGGTGGCCTCGACAACTACCTTTAGGTAAGGGTTCTATTCGTCACTAACTCCCTAGAGACCTAGCTAGCTATAAGACGGAAAGAGGCAGCAGTCATTAAATTCATTAAATGGTAATTTACCATAAAATCATGGAAGTTCGTCATTGTATCAGTTTGGTAAAATGCTCATTCAATACGGACAATTGTTTGGACAGTTGGTTACTTATCGATAAGTGGTAAAGGTAGGAAGTGTTAATTTTATATTTGTAGGTACGATTGCAACCAACTTACAATAACAATATTATTTAATTTAGTCGAGTATATTAGCGGAACAGTCTCTACCAAGACGCGACCGGAAAACCGGAAACGTTTGGCGGTCAATTATTCATTTAAATTTTAAAATTACTCCTTTTGAACAGAAGGCAAAATAATGAACGGCAATAAGCAAGGATATTAAAAACTACGCTTATAATGATAATGGCTTCATGTTATTGGTGTAATTTTACGACTGAAGTAGTCAGTTTACTCAGCAAGCTAACTGCTCCTACTAGTAGGTAGGTAACTACTTGGCGCGAGCGGCCTATTCGGATTAAAATCGGCTAGTTTGAGTCATGCTTGAGTAGAGTTTGTGGAGTGGAAGTGGTAGCTAATCAACTACCTAATCGATTGGAAGGCTCATAAAGTTATTCAGGAATATTGGCTTCCTGTACCGCACATACATATCGCCCGATTCATACAATTATGAAGTACTGTTGTCGTGACACGACATACCGGTTTCATACATTTAGTACGGTTAGATTCTTACGCATTTGAGGGGCTAAGATGATTACTTACATATATGTCGGATATATAGCATTCGTCTCTCTCGTACTTAGGTACTTACTTGACAGTAAGGGACGAATGCGCTCTATGATGTAGCGGCTATGTCAGCCGTCAGAGTGCATCAGAGAGCGTCACGCAAGATGATTACTTATGAATCCGTCTTTAATAGTTCATACACGAATCTGCTTATATAGGTGCTCTGCCATTTGACCCAGCAACCTGCGAATAATCGAATGCTCTTCTAGATTTATTTCATTATATTATTTTTTGTGTTGAGTTGGTGGAGCATCCGGGAGAATTCGTATTTGTCACTAAAGCTGCCACAGCAGAGATTGTACCGTAATCAGTGATAGATTTGTTTATGTCCATAAATAATTTCATTCGTAACGTGAATGTTGATATTTGGCAGTGACTAATAAAGTTTTATATTATAACTCATAGGTTTGTGTCAGATTGTCTAATGATTGGTACGTATACAAGTAGAACTGCTTAAAAAACGGAAACGAACGTGCTCTTGAATATGCGCGTATTACGTGCCCCCGTTCTAACCACAATGAATGTTATCAACGTAAAATAATGGAGCTTTATTGGAAGTGTTTTTTTACAGGATATAACAATAATGCTCTGTGTACCAAAGCAATAATCAAGTCATGCCTAAATATAATTATTGAGTACAATGTTATATTGTTTGTTATGTGCAATATGAGTATTATGAATATTGTTTTGATTTTTATATTGCACAATCTTTTTTTTCAATAGCTTTGTAATGTTTCATTAAGACACTGGCTGATTTAAATAGTGGTAGCTAGTATTTTAAATAGTACATTAGAAGGAAGGGATGAGGGGAGGCCTGCGTAGTCAGCAGCAGATATATATACGCGGGCGAGGTGTTCACAAAGACGTTTACGTTTAAATCAGCATAAATTTACTGACAGCTAAGTTAGCATTTAGACATCGGCTTTCAGTACGTCACAAATGTCTTAACTGCTCAATTTCATTAACACTTTTAATCGAAAAAATAATAACAACTAGAATGTCAGTGGTAACTAAGCATCACTGACGTCTACATATACGCACTGATGCTAATCACAAACAGGCGAACAGCCGGGGTGCCATAGGTTGCTAAGCAGTTAATATTTCAATAGTAACGAAGCATCAACATAGCCAAAGCTATCTGAACAAAATGAAAGCCAGACATTAAGTTTTTATAGACTTAAACGTGTGACGGAATGACAGAGATATTACTTAATTTGTTTGCTGACCTTGTCATTTCAGTTTTTGAATGACTTTCAAACTGCGAAAATCGGTTGTTAAAATTTCCATGATTGATAGTCTTATAGAAATATCATAATTAGGCTAAACTCGGCTCTGGCATATCTCCGTGGTGTCCAGATATCCTATCGCGCTATGAACAAAAAAACACTTGTTATGCGGCAAGCGCGGGCGAGCGCGATGCCACACGTTATTAGCTGTCAAACATCGGTTTTGGTAGAAGAAAACCATAAACTTTGCAAGAGTTGCAATATTATATCAGAAAGAAAAGAAAGAAAGAAATATTTATTTGGTGTTAAATCATTACACAATACACAACAATGAAATAAGATGAAATAAACACTAAATTAAACACCAAAAAGGATACCACTCAGCATATGCCAATAGCAATACATGCTAAGGCGCTGGTTTTCAGGGCACCCTAAGAGAGATACAGGAGAACACAATTAATATGGCGCGCTTCAAAGCTCTTAAGTAGTTGACTGAGAGACTATTATTGCTTAATCCACACGCCTTATTACTTGGGTCGTGCTATACAAAGATAAACTTAACTAATAACACATCTTAACTAAACTACCCAGCTTAACTTGATGGAGAAGAAGGAGAGATGGCTGGTCAATGAATTCAAATATTTGGAAATTAGCTACGGATTTGGTTAAACTAAAATATGTAGATGATACAACATTGTCATATATGGTACTTAGTATATATGGAGTGTCCGCTTATACATTAGCAATTTGTGAGTTGATTAGATATGTTTTAATATTGATTTTAAAGGATGCTACGGATTTACTGTTTCTGATAGGTGGTGGCAGATTGTTCCAACACTTCGTGGCGGCATATCGAAACCCGCCACGAAAAGCGGACGTGCTGTGTTGATTACAAATGAGTCTCAAGGCTCCTCGTTTTTCACATGTAGAGAATTTTAATTTACTATATAAGTATGGTGGTTGTTTGGTACGAATTATTCCAAAAATTAGTGAAGCAAAGTGTGAGGTTCGTCTGGCAGCCATGTTTAATAATTTACTATTATTTAAAAATGGGGTGATGTGGGAACGGGGTGGGACATTAAAGCAAAATCGCGTACATGCATTTTGGATGCGTTGTATCAAAACGGAAGTACGCGCAAGCAAGCACCCGCTAAAAACAGCATCAGCGTAATTCAGTTTGGACAGAATAAGAGCGTCACAAAGTTT
Organism: Epiblema foenella; assembly: GCA_963556455.1. Classification (NCBI taxonomy): domain Eukaryota; kingdom Metazoa; phylum Arthropoda; class Insecta; order Lepidoptera; family Tortricidae; genus Epiblema; species Epiblema foenella. Next base: position 13,283,771 of record OY747109.1, read on the forward strand.
AATGCGTAAGTCGACACTAATGAAGTCACGGACGTGATATAGGACTTTAAGTCTATAAAAGCAATTTTGCACCAAACTTAAGACATGTTCTTCAAAACGCAGTCTGCAATCCATGACAAGGCCTAAGTTACGGGCAACGTAGACGCGCTCTAATCGAGCGCCCATGGCAGAGACCTGTGGGTCATAACACTCAATATCGCGCAAGTGCTTGTCTGAGCCAAACACCATTAATTTGGTTTTACTTGCGTTTAGCATAAGATTATTTGTCTTACACCACTGAGAAATACGTCCTAAATCTGAATTTAATTTATTTTCCGCTGAGCTGATTTCGTCAGGTTTAAATGATACATATATTTGAAGATCATCAGCGTACATATGGTAATTACTATAGTGTATATTCTCTATAATATCAGCACTATATAGGATAAACAATAACGGTCCTAAAATAGAGCCTTGTGGCACTCCCCGTTCCACAGGCAAGGAACTAGAAACTGACACCTTACCGTTTTCATCACGTACTTCGACAGATTGGGTTCGCCCAGTGAGATAGCTCGCAAACCAGTTGAGAGAACCTGTATCAAGCCCATAGAAGGCTAGTTTGGATAATAAAAGCGTTGTATTTATAGTATCAAAGGCTCGTGAAAAATCTAACAATACTAGCATGACATTTTCACCACTATCTCGAGCAGCCAATATATCATCGACTACATCTAGTAAGGCTGTCGTAGTGCTACGAGCTTTCCTGAAACCAGACTGTTTCTTAGGAAGGATGTTATTCGCCTCTAAATAATCTGTTAATTGTAAGTACACGACTCTCTCCAAAATTTTTGACAAAAAAGGTAGAATACTTATAGGACGGAAATCTTTCAAAGACGTTGGGTTACATATTTTCGGGATAGGCTTAATTATAGCAGATTTCCAGGAGTCAGGAAAGACACCTGAGTCAATAGATTTGTTAATTATAGTGGTGATTAATGAAAGCGAATAAGGTAGCGTCAGTAAAACCATATTTAATGTGATAGCATCGGTGCCTTGGGCATTAGTGTTAAACGACTTCAATATGTTCAGCACATGTGTTTCGCTTACTGGTCTATCATCATCCAGTAAATTACAAATTAATAAACAACATATAATGCATAAACAGATACACATCATTAAAGTCAACAAGACTTAAAGCAATCTTTCATTGAAATGATGTTAATGACTAAAATTAAGTGGCCAGTCATTTAATTCTAATGCAATACTAATAATATTGGGTCATATCAATTACTGGCCATCTGACAAATGGGTCATACGCGGATTTAGGTTCGTGTCTTTTCTGTGTCTGTGGGCATACCAAAAGTTAAGGGCTACAAAGCTTAATTTTGGATTGGACCAGTAACCCGCATAAACATTGTCTCCGATTCTATAAATCCCTGTGATTAAAACATAGCTAACATGCACATAAGCCGTTAACTATTGACCACAGGAGGGACGACTTTTGTTTTTTCAACTAAGTATGACCCAAATGCGCACTATTTTGAAAACCGAATTTATAGGTCTGGCGGGCATTCTGCAGCCGGATTCTACAATAGTGTTATATGACTTGTAGATCGCAAAATGTGAGACAAAGCTATACAATGGCAAGTCTGCACTGTTTTCGTGAATTGTCAGATCATTTTATTCAAGATTTTTCCCTATAACAAAACAAGAACATAAAATAGCTTTTTGCTAATTTATTAACCGACTTCAAGATTTCAAAAGAGGAGGTTCTCAATTCGGTTGTATGTTTTTTTTTTTGTTTTTTTTTTATGTTTGTTACTCCATAACTCCGTCATGTCTGAACCGATTTTGGAAATTCTTTTTTTGATTGTAAGTATATATATCCAAGTTGGTCCCGTTTTGGTCAAAACGCAGTTCTGATGATGGAATCCATGAGGAATCGAGGGAACTCCTCAAATCTTAAAGGCAAACATATAGTGATTTTTATGTTTTTATCAACAAATCAAGCATTTTCATACAAAAATGTGATATTTGATGAAGTGGAACTGCTGATGATGATCAGAACAGAACTCTTCAACGATGAAAAGTTCACGTTTGGCGATTTTTCCTTCTAACTGTATTAGTTAAGCAAGTTCTATTTTCACAACGAATTTTTGTCATGGTCGAGTTCCGATGATGGGATCCATGAGAAATCGAGGGAACTCCTCAAATGTGAAAGGCACACATATAGTGATTTTAGTATTTTCATCAACTAATCAAGCATTTACATTTAAATAAGTGACATTTGATGAAGTGGAACTGCTGATGATGATCAGAACGGAACTCTTCAACGACGCATAGTTCACGTTTGGCGAATTGTCCTGTTTGCTGTGTTTGATAAGCAAGTTAGATTTTCAAAATAATCATTTGTCAAGCTCCAGTTCTGATGATGGCATCCATAAGGAATCCAGGGAACTCCTCAAATGTTAAAGGCATACATATAGTGATTGTAGTATTTTCATAAACAAATCAAGCACTTACATTTAAATACGTGACATTTGATAAGTGGAACTGCTGATGATGATCAGAACGGAACTCTTCAACGACGCATAGTTCACGTTTGGCGCATTGTCCTCTTTGCTGTGTTTGTTAAGCAAGTTCTATTTTCACAACGAATTTTTGTCATGGTCGAGTTCTGATGATGGGATCCATGAGAAATCGAGGGAACTCCTCAAATGTGAAAGGCACACATATAGTGATTTTAGTATTTTCATCAACTAATCAAGCATTTACATTTAAATAACTGACATTTGATGAAGTGGAACTGCTGATGATGATCAGAACGGAACTCTTCAACGACGCATAGTTCACGTTTGGCGAATTGTCCTCTTTGCTGTGTTTGTTAAGCAAGTTAGATTTTCAAAATAATCATTTGTCAAGCTCCAGTTCTGATGATGGCATCCATGAGGTATCCAGGGAACTCCTCAAATGTTAAAGGCATAAAATCAATCAAAATCAAAATCAAAACATTTATTCTGCAAATAGGCCTCAAGGGCACTTTTACAAGTCAAAATCTATTTAGGTACATCAAATAAAAATAATACAATAATCAAAGTATCATTAATTAAATGGAGTGTTACATGTCAAAAATAAGAATAAGAAACTAATAACAATTGAGATTTGTTAGAGATGTATAAGGTCTCTAAGCGTCAAGATAAAATGTAATAAAGTAAGTACACTAATCATAATAAAATATGTTGAGCTATATCTATAACACGTCAACATGAAAATAATAAAATCTATTAAATAAATATCCTCAGAGATGTATAAGGTCTCTGAGCGTCAGTCTAAAAATAAAATCAAATGAGAACAGAGCGAAGTCTCTCATCATGTCAATTCCACTGAACACTAGTACGAAGTTACTAGTCCTTGCAAACATGAACAGACCGGACCCCACAAACGGCACCCGTTCACGAGTATGACGCGTATCTCAGCCATCGCCTCCCTCGACCATATGTTAGGGAAGGTTGCGACCCGATCAACGACGCCACCGTAAGCAAAGACCTTTAGGCGAGCATGACATATTCAAGCTGCAGGACATTTATAATCAAAGTAGTACTTAATAATAAAATATCGAATACAATGAGATACCTCATGATGTGCTCAAATGTATATGAAATGATTTTAGAACAGTAAAAATCCAGACTAAAATTGTAATTATACATGTCTACATTACACATAGTGATTGTAGTATTTTCATAAACAAATCAAGCACTTACATTGAAATACGTGACTTTTGATGAAGTGGAACTGCTGATGATGATCAGGATGATTTATTTGGAACTTTAAGTAAAAAAAAAAATGTTTTGCGGATATCGTCATTATACTCAATTTCAACTAATTCGGGGCCAAGGATTTCAAATTTTACATTTATTTTGAATTTGATGTAAATTTTTTTTTTTTCAAATTTAAAACTGTTATACTCTATTTTAAATAATTCAGGGATAAGGTTTTCTGATTATAAAGCATCTATAAAATATGTAATCGGTAGCACTGCTAGCAATGCAGGTCGGCTTCTGAACCCCATCTAAGAGTACTTATAATATGTGTGTAGATAAAGTAATGTATGCAACTTTACGTAATAAGGCAATTCCGCTCATTGTATACCAGTTGCATAAACTACTATTCTATCATTGTATGGAAGAGTTCACCATCTAAGTCTCCCCAATTGAAGTCGGTTTTTTTTTCTTAAAAATTATATTTTGGATAAATATTTTGTAACATTTACTGAACATATAATTAAATGGCTTCTATATGGCAACAATATTCTTTATCTTTTGCGGACTACTAATTATTTATTTGATTTTAATTATATGCAAATTATTGCACTTGTTGATACATATAGTTATGAGATAATATTATTGATTTTTAATGTATTTTTATCATGAAATAAGGAATCGAATCGAATCGTATCGATCAGTGTTATCATCATGCCTGTTTAAAATTGTACTCCAATATATTTTCAGAGCTCTTAAGGCGACTTGTTAGGCAGGTATTTATTAATTATTAGTATAAGGTAAACGTCCCTGTGCTCGACACTGACCCTACACTCAATACATGGCACTTTCAATCAGTATCATCTATTGGTCACTATGGTGTCGACTACTGGGACGATTACCTTATAGCCTTGGATAGAGATGATACCAGGTGAAAATTCGTAACAAAATGCCGACAGTCAATGCGTTAATAAATGTAGTATGCGTTAGTTAAGTAGTATAAGTAGAATGTTAGTTTGGATAATTTCATCGGTTAGGTAATATATACATCAAGAACAGTTATAAGTAGATCAATTTTAAATTGCTTCCTCTGTTGCATTTTCTAATCAATATTCAACATTACTTATTGCCTGTAAACTTTTCCTCCAGTATGTTCAGATATTATTGACATTTTGACTGCTTTGATACGAGTAGTTTTCCGATAGCTAAGGTGTTAATTATTTGTAATGTGTGTAGAATTTTTTGAATACTGACCGCTCAGATACCTATTTGTAACGTGCTGACCGCCCATGGGTAAAAGCTAGCCTAGCTGTCAATATCTTTTTGACAATTGAAACGTGGTGTACGTTTCTGAGCACCTCGATTGTATAGCTACTACTACTGCTGACTGTACCTACATACTCCCATATAACCATTTTTAGTAGCCGTTACAAGATTTTGTCGACACTTAGTGTCGACTCTGGTAACAGTTTTGGTCACCGTTACGACAATGTTCCGTCGAGAGAACTAAAATGGGGAACTGTCGAAACAGTAAATTTTGGTTACTTCGTTACGTCGCCGTGTGGTAACAAAGTTACCAGTTTGCGACCAGTTGCAGCTCAAATCATTCGTTCATTCACTCACTAAACTTCAACTGCTGTCATTATTTGACACAAAAGTTGATGTTAAAAATCAATTTCACTGTTGAACCTGTTACCTGTAATGGACGTAAGTATCATTTTATTTTTAGTAATATTTTGTGATTTAATGATTCGAATAGTATTGCGAATAAAAATACACTGTGCAATTTAGTAAAAGAAGATGAAATTTACCATCGCGCCACCAAAACAATAAAAATTTACCAAATGTAAACAAATACAATATGGATTTTACTCCATAATATGTTTAAATTTCTATACCTCAGATGCCTATCCTTTAGTGGGGAAGCGAATGTGAATAATAAAAATAAGCTTTTATGTTTTAAGTAAACAATTAGGTAGTACATTTCAAAAACAAGTGATGTTATATCGGATAATTTTGTCGTCACAACCGGTCACGAAATTACTACATTAAGTCGACACCGTGTCGACACGTAACTAAGTCTAGTAACAAAATTACCAAAATATCAAAATGGTGGCATGTACTTTTTCTTTACAGACATTCCCAAACTTTAAGAAAAATAATAATACATTGCTGACTATACAAAATGCCGTTTTGTGTGGTCTTAACCAAGGAAGGTGGTGAGATTATGGTTACACTTGTCCCAGAATCCTGGGTCAAGGAAGAAATACTATATTGGCCAAAAACGGAGACTACCAGTGAATTGGAGCAATTCAGGCGGAACCCTGAGAGCAGGACGGGATCTGGTAGCTGCCCTCACTGACCCAAAAAGAAATCCAATATGCTGAATCATTGGGAACAAATATTAGTGCTTATCATACAAATAATGCCGCTTATACCGGAATCCGAACCCAGTCATCTAGCTTGGTATGGGTTTATCCAGAAATCACGTGAGGGTTTTTGGGCCACTTTTAGACCCCCCTACCCCCTTGGTGATCTTTGGTGAGGTTCTAGACGACCCCCTCCCCCTTCCCCACGAAACCTCACGTGTATTTTAATAATTTGTCACCACTTATGAATTTTTTTAAGTTAATGAAGTATATTAGTTAATCTTGTGCTTATTTTGGTTATGCGTTATGAAAACGTGATTGTGTAATTTCTCCTATCTTTTAAGAAAATGCTACATGAGTAGATATAATTTCTCGGTATTGTTGGTGCAGTAAAAAAATACACGTGAGGTTTCCTTTGTACCCCCCCTCCCCCAACGTGATCAGTAGTGAGGTTTTCGTAACCCCCCCCCCACCCTTTGAAACCTCGCGTGATTTCTGGATAAGCCCTATGTATCATGCAGAGTAGAACCTACCTACCAATTTAGGCTTCAGTAGTAGTCATATTTAAGTTCATAACCTATATATAACCTACAGAGCTGCAGAGCCCTAAAAAAGGATTCTGATATCATCTCATAAGAATGAAACAAAAATTGCACTTACCTGAAGTTGAGCTTTCTTGAATCTCGAGTATTTTTCGGTAAAATGTTGATGAGAGACGAAAACGTTTTGGTTCACGATCCATTTTGATATTATTCAATGATTAACTATCAGCAAAGTTTGGAAAGCTTTAGACGTTGTAGTGACTTTTTCCATTTAAATCTAGACACAAAGTGTAGGAACAGTTACGTAACGTTACGACACTTTTCATAATTTTAGTAATAAAGTGTCGACACAGTTACTAAACATTGTGCCTAAATTCTACACCAGTCACAATTTAGTCGCAAATGTGTATAAAATGTTTCGACACAAATGTTTCAGTAACGTGTGGACACGATGACTACACTTAATTACTAAAACAATTTCAGTCGCATTGTGTATGAACGGTTACCACACATAAAAACCAAATCTAACACAGTCGCGGAGACTCGTAACGGTTACGAAACTGTTTCGACTTGTGACTACTTTGAAAAATCTGCGACCGAAAATGGTTATATGGGCTGTAATATGCTACTGTATAGGTACGAGTTTAGAGGGATCTAGGAGATCTTAACTGAATACTATAAGCACATATGAATCTATAATATTTCCCACAAATAATGAAATCCAATCACAATTATATCTTAAATAATTTACAGCACATGTGACTTCGAGGGAGTCGTGAAGTAGTAGTCACTGGAAAACCACTTGTTTCCAGAAGATGCACTGTGTTAGAGAGCGAGAGACCTAAATTTGTCCCTTCTGTTGTCAACACAGTGCATCCTCAAACATTATAAAGGGCAACGCGTACATCCTTTGGAGTTGCGGTCGTCTATAGGCTGCGGTGGCCGCTTACCATCAGGTGGACCGTAAGCTTGTTTGTCACCGGCGTTGTATAAAAAAAAGAATGCCTAAAAATACTCGTGAGGGCCTACTCCGAACTTCGTATCGTGCCGTCCCTATCAGTCATATAGTGCATAACACGAGAGTGAAAGGTATGGCACGACACGAAGTTCAGATTTCGAAGTTCGGAGTAGGCCCTCCCTCTGCCTCGTAATGCTCTGACGACTGTTGATCCAATGATAAAAACTAGGTATCATGTATTAGGTACTTAGAATATCAATACACTTTACGTCAATCGATTGAGCAGTTCAATTTAAAATATAGGTAGGGTCGCTAGGCCAGTTACGCGGCCTGCGTCAGAACGAAGAAGAACGAAGTTTTTTCAATTAAAAGATATTTACATCTTTAAGTGCCCAAAAGTAATAGTGAGTCGTATGCGTTTTAATTAGTAGCTATTGAATGGGAATATATTAAAAAAGCAAGAAAATATCCTTTCAGTTCATCGACTCGTCCAAGTGGCCGCAAACTGGCGCATCAAATTAACAGGCCGCGTAAACCCACCTACCGACCCTACGAATGGTTTACGAAAGTAGCAGTTTAATTACCTTTTTTCAGGGTAACTCTAACAAGATGCCAAGGACCATCGCTTCTTTGTCAGCCGCGAATGTTTGTTTTGATCGACAGAAGTGCGCATGCGTGGTCGCCAGGCGACGGTGACCGCCTGCCGGCCCGTGCAGTGCACTTGCCAGCGGAGGCTCGAGCGACGCGCGCCTCTATCGAGCTGTGCGCGAAAATCGCGCTAAATTTAGCACGCGGGAAAGCATGGCCGAACGCGCCGCTTCCAGCAAACACGAACACGAGTACACTTCGGGTTTTTCCGGGCGAGGTCGCGCAGGGCGGGCGGCGCGCGCCGGTCCCCCGGCCACCCTACCTCTCAATACAACTTAAACCACACACTCAACAGCACGCTCCAATTGCATACTAATAAAAGGATTGTAACAATTAATTAATAATACAATAAAACATTGGTTTAGTGTGTGATGTGCGTGATCCCGTGGGTTCAACGCTGTAGACGATCGGACCTCTGAAATGTGAAACAGCTGACTGCCGCGTCACAACAGGTAATAATTGTTTTATATCGTGGATGTTTTTCAGCGTCTGAAATTCGCTTACATTCAAGAGGTTCCTGTAATTGCCTTTCGAGTTTGTAAATAACCAAGATTGTTAGAATCAATGTTCATACTCATACGTAAAGCGGTCTTTTTTCTGAAAATTAGTGAAATATTGCAGGTATTTGTTTAATTACTAAGTGTACGACTAATTAAAACAGCTGATTACACATGTTCATTACCATGCCGTATGTCTGGCGTCTGTTCCGTCCTCAGGATACGACTCACTTAACGTTGTTTGTTTCATCCTTTCAGCGGAAACAAATAGTACTAAGTAGCAACAATTAGGAGAAGTCTCACGTGAATATTTTTCAGGTAGTTTGAGTAGTTCTATACGCTCGTATATTATACTCTTATATTAGGTACGAGTACTTACTGTTGTAGAATAAAAGTAGCTTTTAAGAACCTATCATCTGATGTATTAATTAATATTTGGTACCATACACTGACCAATAATAAAAACATGAGCAATTTTGTGCGGGTTAGAAGTCCCTATTACTCTTAATAAGAGAACAACGGTTGGAACTCACTTGGAAAGTCACTATTTGCGACATGTTCCCTATTACTATTGGGACGCATACAGCTGACTGTATGGACACATACATACCTACACCCTGGACTGCTGCCCATTAATTCCATCGATAAGAATAGGGTCGCTAGGCCAGTTACGCGGCCTGCGTCAGTTTGCGGCCTTCTGTAGAGCGAAGTTTTTTAAATTAAAAATATTATCATTTTTACATGCCCTAAAGACATAGTGAGTCGCATGCGTTTGAATTAGTAGCTATTGAATGGGAATATATTAAATAAGCAAGAAAATATACTTTCAGTTCATCAACTCATCCAAGTGGCCGCAAACTGGCGCATCAAACTAACAAGCCGTAAACTCACCTACCGACCCTATCCTATGTAAGTAAAGGCATGTATAGGTAATATATAGTACCTATATGACGAGTTAATGATTAATTGTGTAGGCCTACTGCCTTCTTATAAACTGAAATTATACCTAATATAGTATCACAAAAACCGGCCAAGTGTGTGTCGGGCCACGCACCATGAAGTGTTCCGTGCCTGCTACTAGTTCACATATGAATCCTCTTGCCTATGATGCTAATTTAAAAAGGTCGTATCTTCGTAGCAAACTCAAGGCAGTTACGTCCTTTTGTTTTTGAAAGGCAGTTTTTCAGCGGTAATTCAAAAACGGTTAGACCTACCTGTGGTTCAAGACGATTTTTGTTGAAAGTATATTTATTAATGCTGTACACAACCTCATTTCATTTCAGAATTTTTAACTTCATGGTTTGGAAATTAGAGGGGGGGACACTTTTTACATCTTTGACAGCTAATATCTCACGAACGGTTGACTTAAATGGAAAAGGGCACGCGTATGTGCATTGAATATTTTTTCATCCCCCAGTTAACTGTATGGGGTGCCGCCTCTATTTTTTTTCCTATTTCACATCACTTTTATGTAGCGGTTCATAGTACATCTTCCTGCCAAATTCCATAATAGTAGTACTTGTCTCCGAGTATATCGTACGGACGGACACACATAGCCAAACTATAAGGGTTCCGTTTTCTCCATTTTGGCTACGGAACCCTAAAAATGAGTATAGCGACAATGTTATGGCTACTATCATCGCTGTATCTGAATACTGTAAGACTCTTTGTATTCATTTCGTGACAGACTTATCGCTGAAGTAATAAATAAAGGTTTAGTAAATTATGTAGGTACTGTACATTATATGGATTTATCTTGTGCATCGTGTGGTCATAAATAAATGACTAGGTACTAGGGCGACTTCATTACTTATATGTATTTTGTTAAACGCAATAATACTGGTGGCTAGTATCTATGTATAGTCGAGGAAATAAAGGACTCGCCATTTTTCGACTTTATTTTAATGAAATTAAGGTTCCAAAAGTGACGAACCATCATTCATTCTGCGATTATACCTGGAACTTTTTTTTTTATATGGCTAGTTATTGCCGATTAACCCTATTGCGCCATAGTGTCGGAGTTGGAATATTTCTCATTACTACTGTGGCTTGTTCTATATTATGTTTTTATTTACTTTTATAATAAACAAATTTATTAGAGAAAATATAATAAATTAAGCAATGTAGTTAACCCTTTCAGTGCGCATGACGCACATTAGTATGAAAATTTGAAAATCTTCTATGCATATAATAAGTATACCTAATTACATACAAAGTACAAACTGCTACGGGCTACGACGAAGTTCATACACCACAGCCGCGCTCAAAATGATTTCAGTAAAAAAATAACATAATTAATATGAAATTATGAAAATATCCAATTATAGACAGGGGTTCGGGTAGATCCAAGTGGTGGGTTACTGACATTTGTTCGAATTGAAAAAAAATGTTCTAATGTTTTGGTTCCGTATATGCATTTTTCTTGAAACCGTAAGGGCTCATGATTTCTTAACTTGTACCTTGCCTAACCCAATAGACTATGCAGTTTGGTGTTTTGAAAAGGTCTGAAAAATCGCCGGTTTTGAAGTTGAGTAAATTAACAAAAAAAAAAAATCTATCCCCTATTTAGTCGAAATTGCAGTACTTTAGATCAAGACATATATTTCATACCTATGTTTTTTTATAATGTGTATGTATCGCGCGCTCGCTTTCATTCGAGTTAATGAGTCAGAAATTTTTGTTAAATAAATGTTCATAGCTACATTATTTCAAATTATTATATATTTCTTTCCTGTATTGGGTATTTCCTGACTTACCAGGCAGGTACGAGTCTGATGTAATGTGATTTGTCATATTAGATGCCTACGGATATACCTACAGGAACAATTTAATGTATGTACCATACTGATTGGATATTTTTCAGTATAAATATCCTTATGCTAATCAGTAAAATAATGCTACTGATACAATATCAAAGTAAGTACCAAGAATATATAGGGTTGTGTTTCATTTTTTACTTATAAATGTCTAGTTCAAAAAATTCTGAATCAAAGTTTAATAAAAAAATTTAAAGCGAAAATAAAGACATAAAATACCTAAACGGTGTCAAGACTCACGAAGAAAAAAGAAACTCATGGTAAAGGCACTGGTAGTAGAAAGGAAAAGGAAAAAGTAATACTCAATTCAATTCAAATGACTTATTTCTCATTAATTCCTATTTTATTTATCAGTCATAAATAAATCTAGATGTTAACCAAGAGTTGAAATCCACCTCTTCCAGACGTTCATTCCAGGGTTACACCACATGTATGTAAAATGCATAACCTTGCTTTGGGCAGGAATCCTACATAAATGAGTTAATATCATAGTTATTCCACGCATGTCAGGGGGCGTGGAATTATATTCTTAGTGAAAAATTTTCCGAGCCCATGGCTGTAGTTCGTATGAAAGTGACCTAAGTTCGTTATTGTTGTTACCTACGTTATGTAAATAATGAATAAGCAATGGTTTTATTCTGTAAATAATCTTCTTGTAAAACTTTAATTAAAACGCAACAAAAACGGGCTAATGTATAGAGATTTTTTAACGTTGCATTAACGTTTAAGTTGAGCTAAGGTTGAGCTAAATTTTCCTCATCAAATCAGCCGGTCAGACCCGGTTCATTGGATTTTCTGTAATTATCTACGGAGCGATGACGCCGGTTTAGGTATCCATAAATATGGTCAGAATACCTACCTCCGGTCCTACCACTTGAGGAAAAGAGAACACTGCTTTATGCATAAGCGTGTCTCCTTTTAATACGTGTCTTGATAAGCTTCGGTGTATTCGTCATGGCATAACCATAAGTTAATGGAAAACTTCCGAATGGTTATTAAGCTCTGAATCGTCCTTTCCGCCAAGAAAACTTTCCTACTAGACGAATATGATGATGAATGTGATCTAATTAGGATATGTATAAATCCAGGGAGTGAATGCGACGGTTGCACAGTATGTTTGTTGTTAGCGCGGTGTGAACAAGTGCTTGACGAAACATTTGAGATGTAAGTAACGTGGTTTCCAAAAGGCAACTTTATCCCGTCCTGTATATTTGTGTCTGGCTATTTTATAGTGTTACGGTGAACATGGAAGTCGGTGATTCGACTCATCCAAGTTTCACTATATTCAATGTAAACATATAGTACCTATGCGAGAATATAAAACGTCACATAAGATAATGTAAAACAGTTATTAGGAATTATAGTTCCGTACTCAATGTATCATTGTGTTGTGTTGTGTGAGTGACCGTTGTGTTTGTTCTTTTCAGGAGGTAACTTTAAACAACGATTCCTTACTAGCTTCAGTAATGACAAACGGACAGACAGTCGTCCTTGAAACAGTATAACGCGAAAAATTAATATACAAAAACACGAGTGTTTTTGTATATTAATGTTTCGCGTTATACTGTTATACTGTTTATACTCATCCCACACACCTGAAAGATGATTCACGAAGCCTCTCACGAGCTCCAAATAACTGAACGCGTAAAAATACCATGAATCAATCTGCACGAATTGTGTATTGTTACACATTACGAGTACTAAGTATATCGACCTTCTGTCTTTATGGCAATCGGCCGGATGATCTAAGCCGTAAACTGTAGTTACGAGTCATCACTTTCATGCTCCGAATCTTAACTAACCAAGTAACCACAAAATTGCCTTTTGGGCCTGTATAAACAAATAAAAATCAATCTCTGCGTTAAATCGCGTAGAATCTGATAGTAGATTAACAACTATACATGGTTTAAATATTCATAACATTTAACTTTAACGGTAACACGAAAATGTCCGGAGTCCGGCGACATGATGATCTGGCGCACAGCGGGAGCCGCCGCAGCGACCGCGGGCGGATTACTCGATGCCGGTTTATTGAAGAACATTACGGCTTAAACGCTTTTCATTCCGAGAATGCCATAAAGGCTTTTGACTAGTTTTACAATCATAATAAGAATGTATGTATGTAATAATGAAATTAATCTTTTTTTTTTAAATAGACGTCAATACAAGATTTGCGGGCCATCATCATAAATTTGGTCTGATGACGGAAAATAAATGTTTGAATTCGAATTTGGTGCTATTAGAAAGTAAAACTTTTTAATAACTAAAAGCAAATTCTCGAGGAAAGAGTCATGATTTTCTTTATATGTATTGCCCTATTTACGTGTCAAATTCACACACGATGACCTATGTTACCGGAGCATTGATTGATCATTTCATATCAACTCACTTGTCAACCTGGTTAGCTAGATTAGGGCTATTAGGAGCATGCTCGGATTATGGGTTACTCTTGACCCAGTTCCCGGTATTTGGGGCGCGAGCCCTGCCCGCCCGCCCAGCCGCCTCACTACGTGTAAACTGAAATACTCTTCTGAATAGTACTCGGTACATTCCATGGAAATGTCGCTTACGTAACGCGCTGTATATAAACAACAAAATAAATGAAAACGGTGCATTGTTAATATTTAAGTATAAACCCTTTAATTATTCTTAGAAAAAAAGGTTGTCCCAAGGGCATTAATATAAGTAGTAAAAGAAAAGCGACACGTAAGCGACATACTCGTGGAATGTCGCACATTATAAAACGAGAAGTATTGAACTAAACATTTTCATTAAGCAATCTAGGATATCCCTCTTTAATTAGTTGGATCGATAGTTGTCAGTCCGACCCAGGTCGGGCCTAGCTGAGTTTCTTGCTGGACTCTTCTCAGCTAGGCTAGGTTTAGTGAACCAGCGACAAAACTCCCAGTAGCTCGATTCCACTTGCACCTCAGATTCGGTTGAAACCCCTCAACCAATCTCACTGGAGCGCAAACTCTTAGAGTAGTCCTTCCAGTGTTTCAAACCACCCGCGTGGTCGTGTCGGAGGTTTTCCCCTGGATTTTCCCCAGGCTACTCTCCAACCGCCTTATTGGGCCCGGGCTATAAAGCCATAGTCAGGTTCAAAAAAAAAAAGATAGTTGTCAATTGGAAACGCTCTTAAGCTTCTTGTGAAGCTTAGGGGATTCTCAGTTCTCAGTACAGCGAGTAAGGCGATCCGCCATTACGAGTATGATGGTCCAATAAGGATGAAAGTGCACTAATAACAGCAGTGCCCTACTTCTTGTTTACACGTGTCTCCACGAACGCTCCTCGTGTATGTGGCTCTGCACATGTCCCACAATGGCTTTTAGCAGAAATAAAATCTTAACCGAGTCGTGTTTTGGCTTGAAGCAAAACTATCTATTGCAAAATTTGGCTTGCTTCCCTATATCGGCGGTTCTAAGGAAAACATAGTTGGCATATACCGATGCCTGCGCCGGCTTAAATATAAAACTTATATACAAACTCCGTGTTACGTAGGTACCTTCTACAAAACCTCGTTTAAATATTTAACTTGTTTATTAAGCTTGTTCCACGTCTTTCGCATCTATTATGAATTTATGATCTTTTATGTATTCTTCCCAATTCAGCGCTGCTGTATGTTAACTGCCTTTGAGGTCGCGGTATAATTGTAGCACAAACAACATCACAATGCTCGGCTGGCGGAATTCATCTTCGTCAATGTCAGCGCTGCAAAAGGCTTCATTGTGAAATCTAAATAATCTGAATAAATATTATATTTTACTTCTGAAACTGGTTTTGTTTGATGTGTCGAAGTGTTAATGTCCAGTGTCGTTTAGCAAATGGATTTAATATGGCAACCTGGATTCCGCCTGGCAATTAATTCTAAATATTGACGATATCTGACCTTCCAACCCAGAGGCAGAGGGGCTACTACGAACTTCGTATCGTGCCGTCCCTTTCACTCATATAGTGATTATATGTATTCGATTATATGTATGTTTATTCTTTCGAAATCGTTTAACTTTTATGAATTATTTTCCCATTGCACCCACATTTGCTAGTTTCTGTTTGGTCCTATGGTCGACTGGTAGAGTTATATTCTTTTTGTGCAATAAAGTTTCAATAAATAAATAAATAGTGTATAATACGATATGAAGTTCAGGCTGTGCTGGGGTTAGAAGATTCGTCATACGGGTAGGCAGTCTGACTATTATTATTTTTTTAAACGGCCGAAGGCTTTGACGCGGCACATCGACTGCCGTTATAGATTAAAAATCTTACACTCAGATCATTATTCAAAATCAAATGGATTAGTTAGTTACGCGAGCGCACGTTGCACGTCGTGTGTTGATTCATAGCGCATTCATTTCCGCGTGTCGCGAGCTATTTCCGAGACACTCCTGCGCGATCTCGCGATGTGTGCTCGTACTGCCAAATAGAACATGCACACAAAGCTACACTAGTTCTATACTTTTCTCATACCGCATGTACCTGTTGTAAGCTACGGATTGAGTTTGCACCAGTGGCGGATTTACACTTTTGCCGCCACTAGGCTATTCAAATTTTGCCGCCCCTATTGACCTCTACTACAATTCGATACCCTAGTTTTTGCCGCTCTGGTATCAAAGGGCCTACTCCGAACTTCGAAATCCGAACTTCGTAACGTGCTGTCCCTTTCATTCTCGTCCCTTTCACTATATGAGTGAAAGAGACGGCACGATAGGAAGTTCAGATTTCGAAGTTCGGAGTAGGCCCTCAGGTCCCATTTTCTGTGAAAGCGGAACATCGCCCTGGTGTTGTGGGTTTTGGCAGTAAATGGCTGAATGGGGTGTCAAAAACTCGTCTCGACGAAGGAAGGCTTCAAAACAGAAAAAAAAATTGAAATCTCGAAAACATTTTTGAAAAATCAGTAATAAGTGAGCAATGCGGTCATCTGTCGCCCGATTTCAGTCAGAAAAAAAACATATTTCAAAAATGACTTATTTCCGATACCGAAAAAAAGGCCTAGAAATGACTGCGATATATTTAAAAAATATTGGAAGTGCCATGCCGATCACTGATGGGTTATTCAGAAGATGTACTTTTCTGCTCGACTAAAATTCTTTTTCGAAAATCGATAAAATGTGAAAAATGCGGTCATTTTTCGCCCGGTTTCGGGCAGAAGAAAAATAAAATTGAGATACTGAAAAAATAAAAAATAAACTGGTCAAATGCGTTTCGGATCACGGACAATGAAGGGTTCCGTACCGACACCTACTAGTCCACATTTAAAACCACTTGCTAATACATTGAATAAAAAAAAACCGGCCAAGTGCGTGTCGGGTCACACGCGCAGTGGTGCATAGTTGTAGGAAATATGTCTGTATAAAGTCTTGTTTTGTGTCTTTTATAGAATAAACCATTTTTCTTTCTTTCTTTCACAATGAAGGGTTCCGTACCAACACCTACTAGTCTACATTTATAACAATTATCCAATACATTGAATCTAAAAAGGTCGTATCTTCCAAAATTAAAAATATTTTTTCGTAATTTCACATCATTTTTACATGACTGCCCAAAAAAAGGAGTGTAATGTTTGCAGGGTTCATGTCTGTATGTATGTGAGATTCTTTGTTACATAGGATGTGACGTCGCAATAAAAACAATATGGCGGACTATTTATAGTATTTATCTATATTTTGTGTGTTCTGACCAAAAATTTAAAACATGATTTTACGGCAACGATACTTTAAAATGAAAATCAAAAATTACGAAATAAAATAATAATTAAAATTTAAAAACATGACTGCAGTGGATAAAAGAACTAAAAAGAAAAAAAAAATTTCAAAATAAAGAATTTCCAAACTATGAAGTTTAAAATACTAAAAAAAATTGAGGTGGTGTGCATTAATAAATACTTTCAAAGATTTTTGGTTTGAACAAAATAGGTTTTACGGTTTTTGAGTTTTCACTTAAAAACTGACTTGCCCAAACTAAAGGTCGTAAGTGCCGTGAGTTCCCTATGAAGATACTACTATATGGATAGTGGTTTTAAATGTGGACTAGTAGGTGTTGGTACGGAACCCTTCATTGTGCGTGGTCCGACACACACTTGGCCGGTTTTTTCTTTTTAGTTCACCTACAATTACTCTTACATACTACTTATAAGGTGTGGTAATGTATGCCTAAAATGACAGACACACTATCAAGATCGTAAAACGAGGCTTCTTTGCTCTAAACACGCCTTCAAAAATTTAAATTAACTACTGAATTATTTTAAAATTTATCATAATGCGGTATGTAGATTTTTATAGGCATAGGTATTAAAAACTTGGTAGTAGAATGACCATATGGATCCTGTTATAAGTGTTATAACACTTACTAGGCATCAAAATAATGTTTTAGTCAATTTAAACACTTTGAAGCCTACCTACAACCTACAAGCGTAAGCCAACGTTTGGGTAACTGTGCTCCAGAATGAAAAATGTTTCAAAACTAGCCATTTTACCCCGTTGTCAAATATTCTGCTACATACAAATTTTGCGTATGTATGTACTACAATTGCTGTTTTACAGAGTTAAGAACAGACAAAGTACATTTTAAACATATTTTCTATCAAATGGGAATATATTTCTTTTGGTTATAAAACGCTATAAAACCAAATAAACAGTTGGGGCATAGTTATCCAATGGGGAGCAAAGGGACCTCAATTTACGGTATAAAACATATTTAAGTGGTGAAAGATATTACACGTTGATTGAATTGTGTGAGCGAACATAGTAACATTTAGATTTTTTTTGTACGACCAAAAAAAATCGGGGCAAATTTGCCGCCCCCTAAAATCTGCCGCCCTAGGCTCCAGCCTACTCAGCCTATTGGTAAATCCGCCACTGGTTTGCACTCTTGCAAAGAAGTTTCTATGCCGGGAGGGTATTTTGCTGCAGCTGACTGTACTGTGTATGAATACTAGCACAGTATGCAACCACAGTCGCATGCGTCCCTTCTCGTGACTTTTTATCCTTTAGTTTGATGTCTTCAAATCATCAGTTTTTGCTTTAGTAACTTCGTCCATAGCATATTAACAGTTATTTGTTATAGGCACAAGGGTGCAAAGTTGTATTTTAACCCTGAACGTGGAATCGAAACACGAGCTAGCGAATGGATTCTGAATTGAACTACGAGGTAGCGAATGGACTCTTTGGTTCGAAAAGAGAATCCTGATCGAAGCGAGTGGTTCAGTAACAGAATCCTGAGCGTAACAAGTGTTGCAACACACGAGACGTTAAATAACTTTGCAGTCGTGTGTAACACAAATCTTTTCACCTCACTAAAGCGATGAAAATACTACGTAAGAAAAACAACTGAAATTGTAAAATCAGTGTTTTTAATTCAATATTATTCAAATAAAAATATTTTTGCGTCCACACTACCTGATTTTATCAGGCAATTAAATCAGATGGGCGAAAATTCTGGACTTTAGCCTTTACATATTATTATGTTTAAAAAAATAATAATGTTCGGATTTCAAATACTCGTTGCACTCTTGTGCAGTTTTGCTATATGTTTTTAAAGAATAAGGGTGCGTTGTACCAAACCGTCTGTAATCGTAAGCGGTGTTCTTTAAAATCTGATTGTATGGAAAGTTTGACAAGTTTCTATGGGATGACAGCTGCCGGCGCCCTATTTGACGATGACCGGCCTGTGATCGTATGTTGATGCAACCGATCCTAAAAAAGGGCTTTCCATGTTAGTGAGGTGAAAAATATTTATAATACCTTATTTTACGGATTAATACAATATGATATTATAGGAATGAAAGCAACGTACTTTTTTGACAGTGATTTCATTTGATCAAAATGCAAAATCTGCTCCGTTGACAATTGTTTTCCAAGAAAAGCTTTTACAGGTTTTTCAATTCCCATTATCGGATGCCATACGAGGTACCTAAGCTGAGGTGATGATGTAATTTTAATGAACGAGCGACGACGACCCAAAATGCATTACGAGTAAACCAATAAAGCGCTGCATAAACTAAGTGCGCATATTTAAGTACCTCACATAATTATTTTGCTATCTAATAAGTAAAATAGAGGTTTTAAAGATACCTTGATAGGCGTGCAAGGTTGCAGTGGCCACTCACTACGCTGGTCAGTAATTGGTATTAATGTATATAAGTCATTGAGTTACCAAACAAGTTGTAGGATACACGGCTCAGTACCGAATCTGAGGGCGTCGACGAACCGTGACCACGCCATAATACTTGTTCCATTAGATACATATTTGGCTTTCTTAATTTATACCCACATAATAGAAGAGACGAAATTTAGCCCATTACGATTATTTCTCTGTTTGGCCTCAAGGTTGACTGGTACAGAATGCCTTAGGTATGCCATTACCTAGTTCGACTGTACAATAAAGTTTAAATAAATAAATAAAATAAATAAGTAACAGTAAAAAATCATAAAACTTAATTTTTAGGTATCTTCAATTTGCTACAACACTGCCTACTAATCCTTTTTAAAACTAATTGATTGTAATTGCCTTAATAAATAATAATAAATAGACCTATAAAACAATGAGTTGACAGTAAATAATCTCGGTATTTTATAGTAGGAATAAGTTAGGCCTCACAGGTGATGTTACAGAAATTAACGATATGCCAGGGGAACGTACCTATTCCTTTTTTAACTGACTTCAAACAAAGGAGGAGGTTCTCAATTCGCCTGTATGTTTTTAAAATGTACTTAAAAAAAATAACGTTCCCCCTTATCTCCGAAGTTTACCAAGGAAAAAATATAAAATTATTATATAATAAATATAAAATTATTATATTATATAATAAAAATTATTATAAATATTGATATCAATGTATATTTTACAGGAAAAATATAACTGTAGCTCTATCTAGTCTTTCTTTTTTTATCGTCAAAAAACATTTCTATACTAAGTTTGTAATTTAATCACCTTTGCATGTGTTTTAGTTTTATAAATTCCTACGAGATTATGCTGAAAGTACCTTCTTTCAAATAAAGAAAAAAAATGGAATCGGTTTACGTGATAAAGAATTATCCTTGAAAAACTACCATACATACAAAGTTATTCAGTCGCTCAAATTTATAACAAAAGTCACCGATAGATGGCGTCCAATTTCCACACCATGTTGTTGAGATTTTCCTGATTTAATAGGGCTGGAACCGGTACACATCTGTATACGGAACCCTCGGTGCGCGAATCCGACTCGCACTTGACCGGTTTTTTTCTTTTGTATGTTTGTTACTCGATTACTCCGCCATTTATGAACAGATTTGGAAAATTATTTCTTTCTTTGAAAGAATATGCTTCCAGATTGGTCCCATTGTTATTAAGTTCACTTCTGATGATGGGAACTATGAGCAATTCAGGGAACTCCTCAAAAATTAAAGGGAAACATATAGCGATTTTAGTATTTTCGGTAACACATCGAGCATTTTTATTCAGGAAGTAGCATTTGGTGTACAGGAATTGATGAAGAAGACCACGGATGGTCATGCAAAACTCCTAGTATTCCATGGTTAGCGCTAAGATATTTCGATTAAGATACTGAAGCGACTATGGCGAAGCCAATTTAAATGGTACTGATGTAATGTTACTATCAACCTGATCTGGTAATTGAAGCCGGAAGGTAGACAACGGAACTCCGTAATAAAACGGTGTTGCTTAACCGTGTGTTAGCTTATTGGAATTGTCATGAGATGCACTCTGGTAATGACTCACTAGAAAGTGTGACTGATATAAAAAAAATATGATAAGAAATAAAAACCGACTAAAAAAATGTTCTGCTCTCGGAGTGACTTGGCGAGGTATTAAAAAGAGATTATTATCAACATTTAATCGCACCTCTGAAACTCGCAACATCAGGCAGGAAGCTTTCATCGCTCAAATTTGATAATCGAGCTGACTGCAGTATGTTGTGCGACTCCAATAGACTAGAGTGAAACGCATTTTGTGCTTTCGTAACATTGCACGGATGGATTGCCGCTAAATATAGGACAATTCCAAGCTCCGCCATAAAGCTATGCGAATGTATATGGGTCAGCGGGAGTTATCACAAATAACCGGCCATCGTAAATGCCCCTGCAGTTTCGAAATCACACACATAAGGCTAACTATGCCTTTAATAAAATTTCGAAGGAATCTTCGTCAACGAATCGATTGTGCAACTGGGAAGGGAAATGTGTGCCAGACCTGCGACAGCTGCAGCGGAATATTTTCGTCTATTTGATACATCCTCTGGATTTAAAATGCGAACGCGGAAACAGTGATTTGTGTTACTGTTTTCGCGATTTATTGGTATTCTTAACGTCAGGTGTTGAAATTTAAGCATTTGACATCATCTTGATTCATATTAAAAGCATTAGGCATTTCGGATTCCAATAAGAAAGCGTTAGATTTAGATTTTTGCAACTGGATTTAATTATTATTATTAAGCATTAAAAATAGTTTTTATGATATTGAAAATCACTTCGCTTATTTTATACACTTGACGCATTCCGCTTTGTTTATTTGACCATTTTGTTGTTTAGCCCAAGCGGCGGCCCCGCGTGCGTTTGTGTATTTTTGTTTGCCGGGAATGCAGTGACGCATCGCTGCACTGACGCAAATTTCGCATAACTGCCACTTCTTACTCCACTGGTTGTTTCAACAATCTTCTGAAGATTGTATTCATATCTTTTTCATAGAAATTTCACTTGAGATCACTAGAGCATACTGAAGAAATAAGCTACAATATGACTCCAACTCTATTAATTCTGACAATATCTACGTACCTACAGAGTATATCTTTGCATGAAACGTAATTTCGGTGTAGCTAATTTCTTTAATATTTGGAACTAGAGACTGACGGCGGTGGAAACGCCCGTAGAGTCAACCATTTTATAAACGCTTGTAACATTCATGAAATATTTATAAGCCCTATTTGGATATTATTAAGTCTACTTTATCTTTTATCATGATCCTTTTAAACTATACTTACATACTTACATACATAAACTCACACCTGTATTCTCAAAAGGAGTAGGCAGAGAGCATGAAATTTAACTCCAGTGCCACATTTAGCAATTGGAGGCTTAGAGATGGAAAATTTGATATTGGCGTAACAGGGATGCTAGCCCATCGCTCACAACAAACTACAACCCGGTTCCTATAGTCGGCTCTTATGCCACCCACGGGAAGAAAGGGGGAAGTGCTATTCTAACCCAGCACCACGCGGGTTACAGGTTAAACTCCACTCTCACATAAAATATTAAACTAAAAGTTCACATACCCTTATTGAACATTGCCTTCCACGAAGCGAAGCCTTTCTTATAAAGTTTCTTGTTTAAGTTCTATATAGGGTTCGATTAGCAGTTCTTTAAGGTACAGTCAGTTACAATATCTGTGATATTTGAGATGCTCAATAGCCCTTCACAAAGAAGTGTCACATGTTCGTTCACGTTTCTGCGTTATTATTCCGGGCGACTGTACAAGGGGGCGATGGCAGCAGATATCTTACAAGCGCAGTGTAGCGATCTGTCGCAGGTCATTGCATTCAATATTAGCGTCTACGAGTATTCTAAGTGTATTTTGCACACTCAACACTGCATTTAGCACGTACGTATCTCATATGTACGTTGGTCGTATGAGATACAATAGTACATTTTGATGCAAGTGCGGAAG
Source organism: Epiblema foenella (assembly GCA_963556455.1). NCBI lineage: Eukaryota > Metazoa > Arthropoda > Insecta > Lepidoptera > Tortricidae > Epiblema > Epiblema foenella. The sequence goes on from OY747109.1 coordinate 13,306,996, forward strand.
GTTTGTCTCTCGCCTGACGGCTCGGGCCAAGACTCGGGACGAGTGAAAATGACACTTCCGCACGTATATCAAACGACGTTTTTAATACAGTTGCGAAAAAATACCTATCAAAGAAACAAAACTAAATAAAACAGTAATTAGAAGAGAGACAAAACAAAATGTATTTTCTTGCCAATGTGGGCTTTGCACGTACCTGGTCTACATCTGGCGTAGTTTTCACACATTTTATTCAACAATCGTATGAATCGCACATAATTATCACAAAAATAGTTCGTCATTACAAAATTAATTCGTGATATTATGAATGAAAGAGGCGGGAAATAAAAAGTCTGTTTAACTTTTAATTGATAGTCTTTTTTCAACAAGCCATGGTTGTCAGCATTCAGCCAAAATTAAAACCATTTTGCTAGACATTTTATATCATGTGGTAGTTTAATTACATTTATACATGAAAAAACAGTTATTGTTAATTTTATAATTAATTTATATTTGATTTACTGGTAAATAAATGTATGTTTTGGCAAAAAAAAACAAGCGTTCATTCATCCGTCGCGGCGGTCCTGCATAATCTTAGGTCTCGCGTAATACTCGTTTCCGGTCATAGGTCTACTCAATCAGATAACTTTTTGAAAACAGTTTTAGATTTTTTAGTATATGATAACCCTTTAACCTGTTTAATATGCAATTTTAATGTTTTAAATATAATAGAAGTATAGTTTTAATGCCAAATGCTTTATTAAATAAATGAGTAAACTGATTGAACCTATACAGCTACATGAAGTACCACTTTTTGAGCAACTGTATTAAAAAATAAATTTCCTTTGAACTTTGTCCTTTTCCATGTCAAATATGAATGTAACTGGTTGAGAGAAAATTGTTTTGGTGATAAAATATAAAGATGTGACGCGAGTATCATGATTTTGCATGCGAAAAGTGGTAAAAGGAAGTTCATCAAATCCTCTTTTATGTAATGAATGAAACAAATAAATAAATAATTGTGGACAATCTTACACAAATCGACCTAGTCCCAAACTAAGCAAAGCTATGGAATGCGAATGGAATGGTATGGCGACGATATACTTAAATAGAAAACATCCAAGACTCAGGAACAAATATTCATGTTCATCACACAAATAAATGCCCTGACCGGGATTCGAACCCGGGACCTCCAGCGTCGTAACAATCTTTAAGCGTCGTAACTCATTAACTACTGCGACCGAAATCTATAACATCACGAACACAGGGCGGAAACAATTAAAGTGTTAGGCACCAAACAAACAAAAATGCCCTTGCTCGCATTTAGCACATAAGATTCGTAATACATTACGGAGGTAATAATGATTCTTTATATGGTGCTGATATGCTCACAAGAGGTGTAATAGGGGCGCTAACGAAGCTTGTTAGCGCCTGATACAATACTAGGGTGTCTACATGGCAGTAGATTACTCTGACAAAGACGATTTACAGGCATAAAAGTTTTGGTTAGGATCATTTTTTTTATCTAGTGCAAACGAAATTACAATTCCCATTTTTTTCACAGGTGGGATTTTGAACCCACGACCTCTGGAATCCGTATCTCGTAGCAACATCTACCGCGAAGTTATTACAACTTTAGACGAGCCTCCCTAAGGCGTAATTAGAAGAGTGTAATGATTGAAAGATTCGTCAGAACAAGGATTTTGATATCAGGCCGAATTTATAGATTCCTTTTAAGTAAGAGCGACAAGAGTCACATAAAATGGCATTTCAGAAAATTCACACGATTTTTCAGGCCTAAAGGTGATGAATATACCTAATTGGCCGGTACTGTATTTTAACGTTAACTACAATTTGACATTTTCCGGCCTTCTGTTTCGTCAGTCACATCACATATTTAAGAGCCTAGACTAGCTCTTGTCGCCATTCTGTTCGGTTCTCTTTGTTTGTTTTTCTTTCTGTCCAGCTTATAGCTTCCATTCGCCTCTAACACCACATCTCGAAGGCACTTAGTCTCTCTATCTCGCTGTGTTAATATCCAAGTCTCGCTTCTATACAACGCTATGCTCCAGATGTAGGTCTTAATAAATCGTTTCCTTACGCTTCTAGCAATGTTGGCTTTGTAAATGTGTTTTTTCGCATTGAATGCTTTCTTGGCCATAGCTATTCGGGTGGTGATATCTTGGGTACATCTGGAGTCACAAGTTATTATGCTGCCTAAATATTTAAAACTGTTGACCTGTTCTATGATTGTATCTGTTATGCGTATAGGACTTTTAAGACTTTATTATTTTTTTAAGTGGCTATTGTTTTAGTTTTCTGCGTGTTTATTTTAAGTTCAAATTCTTTAAATATGTTGTCCATTTCCACTACTAGTTGTTCTAATTGTGTTGAATATTCGGCTAAAGCAGCAATGTCATCGGCAAACCTTATGAAATAATATTTTTCCCCATTAATGTTGATCCCTCCCTTTTCCGACTCTAAAACCTTTTTAATGGCAGCTTCAATAAAAATATTAGATATCAAGGGCGGTAGTGGACATCCTTGTCGTACACCTTGTCTTTCTGGGCTCTTCCCTGTTCTTGTCCTATTTCTATTATTGTTTCTTGGTCTTTGTAAAGTTCGTATGTAATTCGTCTATCTCTGTAATCTATGCCTATTGTTTTAAAAATGTTGATCATCTTAGCCCAGTCTACCTTATCAAAAGCTTTTTCCAAGTCTATGAATGCTTCATTAGTACCAAGGATATTTAAGCATGTTATCATCATCATTATCTTCAGCCTGTAATCGCCCATTGCCGAGTTTAGGCCACTATTTAGTTTGTTTTATAAATTTACTTAATGTGAAACTAATTATATTTTTGTTTAATTACAGATCAAATTCGGAACTAGGAAGAAAAGAAAATCAAAAGCAAAGAAATACAATGACTGTAGTGACGAATCCCGCCCGGACGGGCTCCGACGACGAGATCGAGTCGGGCCGCGACAGTGCGGCCGGCGACAGCTCCTGCCTCGAGTCCGAGAATGAGAACGCTCGCCTCTACGACGATGAGAAGCAAAGCGACATCGTCTTCGTCGCCGGCATCAACGGCGACACTTGGCGTTACCCGGGCCACCGCCGCGTCCTGGCCGCCACCAGCCCCGTCTTCGCAGCGTTACTCGCGTGCAAAACTGACGTCATCGTTGTTGATTACATCGATCGGCGAGGCTTCGAGCAGCTCCTACGTTATCACTATTGCGAACCGACACAGCTCAATTCGGTGGCTACGGCTCGGTGTGCTCTCGACGCCGCTTACAAGTTCCTCTGTCCACCGCTGGCCGAAAGATGCGCTCGTCGGCTTGACGAAATGCTGGATGCTGGTGTTGCTCTAGAAATACTGAGAGACTTGCGCTACCTATGCGCGCGCCTGCCCGGTGCTGCTTCGGCACCCCCGTTGCCAGCTCTAACGGATGATGCCGCCGCACGTTCTCTTGCACAGTGCTCGCGTTGGTGCGATTCCTTGGCGCACAACGCTTTACTCGTGCTCGACGATAACGCTAATGCAGCTTTGACCGATGAGCGTCTCGAAGAACTAACGTATGAGGATCTCGCTCTGATAGTGAAGCGCGACACGCTTCGCGTATCGAACGAGTTAGTCCTGGCTGAGGCGCTCTCCCGATGGGCGACGGCAGCCTGCAAACGAACCAAACGCGAGTTGACGCCGAGCAACAAGCGGGCGGCGTTGGGCGAGTTGGCTTATTGTCCGCGATACTTGCTGCTGCAGGGTGATGATTTGGATCGAGCTCTTGCGTTGGAACTGCTGGAACCTATGGAGAGGGCTTTGGTATTGGCGCGCGCACGTAAACTGTCGGCGCCAGTGCCGGTGGGCGCGGAGCAGGAGGGGCTTCTGCGACGCTGGGCGCGCCCGCGGCCGACGGAGCCCGCCGCCCTGCCCGTGCACTTGAGTCCGCGGTCCCTCCCGGCGCCTGAAGAGCCTCAGCCCAGCAAACTTTGCGCGCGCCGACCCAAGCGACCAAAGCAACCGAGCTTTGCACCCGAGGAAAAGCGCAAGAAACGCGGCTGCTGCGCCTGCTTCGGTGAAGGCCTCCTCAGGGCGTTTATTTGCCTGTTCGATTAAAATGTTGACAGGAAGACTAAATTGGATGTGGTGTTGCGTTATCGATCGTGCAGATGGTGTGGACTGAAGTGAATTAGGTGTTATGGGTGACATTTTTCAATCCTAACAAAACTTTGTTAACATACTTAGTTCACGTATTACGGAAATTTATGAATCCTAGAACAATGAAATCTATCGAGTCAATATTATAATGATATTTATGATAGTTAATGTGGAAAGACTTCATTAAAGGATTCGTCTCCTTTTGTATTTTTTTACGAATTGGAATAATCTTAATTCGTAGTAAATTTTTATGAACTCCTGTACAATAAAATTAGAAACGGAGGAGTTTTTCAGCTGCATGTATGCCGTGCGAGTCGTTTAGGTTTTGTTTAGTAAATGCTTTACGACGGAGTGCAATGCTTAGATCACAAGTTGGCAACTGAAAGTTGTTTGTTTTATTATACATTTGAGTCGATAACGTAGACCCGGATGTGTAAACGCAATTGTTTGGTGTCGAAAAATGTTATCGTCGATGTCGCGGCCCAGCCGCTGTAGTTGTTGTGCACACTACAAGTAGCATTTTTATGTACTTATGTGGTAGATACCTTTTTTGAGTATTTAATGTTGTGATATCTATCTGTTACCTAAATCAATCTTATTACCTATAATATTTTTTACGTTATATAATTATTTATATTGGCTTAGGTGCTTACATATCCAATTGTAAAACAATTTGCATTTAAGAACTCATTGGAATGAATTTGATTGACGATTTGGTGCACAAACATTATTGCCTAGTTTTGTAAGTACATCGGTTTCGTTACTTTAATTTAAATTAAATTTTGTTGCATTTATCAACAAAATAATGTAGACTATGAAGCTTTTAAAAAGTACCTCTGAATTATTTAGTATTGAATTGTAATTAGGTAATTACTTCCATAATTTAATTATATTAATGTGCTCCCTAGTCATTTTTAGGCACACAATTAGACTATACGTTTAAGTATTTTTATTTGAACAAATTGCAGGTGCGGATATAGTTAGTAGCTCCCACGAGGAAAAATGGTACCAACCTATTCTTATACAGAGAAGCTACTAGCTTTGTCCGTAACTTTTAACATTTTGTTGTTCTTCGAACGTATACTGCCTTTTATTAAACGTGTTCTTATAGTAAATATTTTTACATTTAGAATTACTTACTGAATACATAGTATTTTTTTTATAGTGCCATTTTATAATCCAAGTCAGTGCGCGATTTAATTAACTCGATGTACGAGTGTACGGCCGAATAGAAGAGTTCCAGGAGTTGTGATAATATTACAATTTGTATATCGAATTGGGGTAAGATTGCAGTACAGTTTAATTTAGCCGTCATTGACTACATTTACGTCATCACGCGAATTGTTAATTTGCGAATGAGCTGTAACTTCCGGCGAACTCACTCGCCTAAAATAACTATTTTCAGTCTCGTTAATAATAACATTTAATATTTTGCCTGGAATTAAAATCGAACATGGCACCTGTTTTATATTGCGCACTCTATTGCTATTATACCAAGTTTAGTCAATTTATGAACTAGAATTATTAAGAACATTATGATGATCTTATTTTTCTACTTTAGTAGACTAAATTATAAGAATAGAGAATATGCATGCAGAATGAATAATAATAAGTCATTATAGGTATGACTAGTAAACCATCAAATTATGAATTTATGACAAAACACTGTAAATTAATAAATATGACCAAAATCTTAAAAATATTGAGACTTGAAAGCTTCGAAAAATGATGTATTTTATTTTCACTTCTCATGCTCGAAAAGCGTGTCATATTAGACTTGTCAAGCGGGGCTAAAGTAGTACATTTAGCCCCTAGGGAAAATATGAATACATATATATGATTTACGACACATTTTAAACCCGATCAAAATAATTCACCGATTAAAAAAGTAATTCAATCGTTTGAGCAATGCTTTCAAGCGCTCAATGGGGAAGGTCAGTAGCTTTTATTCGCGCGTGAATGTTGCGCGCGAATAAAGGTGTCTATATGTTTTGTGTGTCAAAGCAGTTTAGAAAAATCATGCCGTTAAATTATGCATATGTTCGCCGTCGAATTTATTGTTAATTTTGGGTGAATGACCTTCGTTTATTAATTTTCTCGCAATCGAAGTGAAGAGAAGAGTGAAAATGTCTGGTCCATTATGAAGTATTTTCCCGAACGAACTCGTGGTAATATGGCTCATTTTAGACCCTTTTCATAAAATCTACCATATTGACTCAAAGTAAATTAATCTACCATCAGGAATCTTAAATTTTAATAAACAAAATATTGTACGTCAACAATGTACCTAAAGACAATATTATAACTAAAACATCAAATTCCTCGTTTTTCCATACAATGTATAATACGGGCGCATAGTCTGACGTCACGTATTATGCTCTATTAGTATGGGACGTTCTAAGGACTCGGTTTTTATTCTGTACTTTGAAACCCATTTTTTTCTTTTGTGTTGTTCTAATTGTAGTTGTTCCATATACTTGTTCCTCTCTAAGAACTGGTTCGAATGGCATCGTTAAAAAAATGCATATTCTCTATTGAAACAAAAATTTTGTTTTCTAATTAAGTAGACTATTTACCTAAATTGCGTGCAGGAATTTTTATACCTACACGATAGCTAGATAAAGTACTTATTCTTTGGCGCTAGGAATTTGATTAATGTTTTGCTTTTTATGAGATACAGGGTTTTCCGGTTTAGTAAAATTCTACAATTCACATATTTCTCCGAGTCGTTTTGAACGAACCCTTGATGTAATAAGCGTGAATAAATACTTGTGCCGTAGCGTAGAGACTAAAAATTATTTATTCTTGCTTTTCCGTTTCCTCTTTGTAAGTTTGTCTCACACGGCGCGAAAATATAGCAACCTACATAAATACATCTTTGATAAAATCTTCTTATTGTGACCAACGGAAACCTGTTCGGATGAGATTCACCCAGCAACGATTACTTTTATTCCAAACTAATCAGCACATAATTTACGAAAACATCTAAAAATATTACGCTTGTGACAAAATTATAAGAATTACTTAACTTCTTCAATAATTTTTACGTAAATCAATAGTTCATACATATAAACAAATTCTGTGCTGGTTAATGGCCTTTATGTACTTGTCTACTACACTAAAAGTCTTATTTCCAACTTTTTACTGTGTAAAAGTAATAAATGTATAAAAAATGTGTTCAGCTAAGAGCTGTATTTGTAATGGACTCCTCCTGAGACAAAATATATAACGTTCAATCTATCTTGTTGTGTTATTTACCAAGATTCACACTTTATCTATATATAATATCAAGCAGGACTAGGCGTTAAAAATGTAACACAATTTAAAGCCTGGATTTTGATTATTGCACTTAGGTGACTTTAGTTAAATTAATATTTTCGGTAAGTACTCAAACTAATCGGGGTCTTTCACTGGAAAAACGATTGTACAACATTACGTGTACCTACATCACATAAACTCTTGCAATGCAAAACTACTGCGTATTTTTAAGGAAATATGTCAGTACCATGTCAAACAATCTATGAGGCCACATGAGTTTCAGTCATCTCGGAGCTAAATATTTCCTCCTCGGCTTCTTCCTCCATCAAAGCCCGCGCAGGTTTCATTCGACTCCCGTTCTTTCTACACTTGACGCTGTTAACTTCACTCATCACTTCAATCCTCTGAATCCTTTGGTACAAATCTTCCAAAGTATTTTCGGCTGCATTCAAAGACTGTTGCAAAGACATCACATTGTCTCTCATCTCGACCATTGAATTGATTTTTGCGTCAATTTTGTTAAATTTATCGTATATCATTACGCGCGAGCGATCTGTTTCTTCTAGTTCTTTGCTAATCAATACTGAAATGTCGTCGTGCAAATTGTGGAATTTCATGTCTATCGCACTAACTTCTTGTGTGATGCTGGGTCGCTGGACTTTCTTCCTCTCTCCTGTGTTGGTGGACAAAGTCCGGTACTTGTAGCCAGAAGAGCGAGATGTGTAACAATTTTTGTGGAATGGCATTATTTAGGCTTATAGCAAAAAAAGTCCTGCTCAGACGTACATTTTTTTAATGATTGAATAATTATTCTATTTTATTGTTTTGTTGCATTTTATAGGACACCACTTTGTTACATATTTACCTGTCAAAGTTATGTCAATATGCGACACATTGAAATAACAAGCGCGCACTTCAATTTTATTTTTACGGTTTAGTGGTTTAGACCAGAGGGTCTACTCCGAACATCGAAAACTGAACTTCGTATTGCGCCGTCCCTCTCAATCATATAGTGAATAACACGAGAGTGAAAGGAACGGCACGATACGAAGTTCGGAGTACAGGCACTGTCTTTTGACCGGATAGGTATTTGTCCTAAAGGTTTTGACAATTCTAATGTTCGAAAATTGTTGCTCATACGGTATTGGATATATTTTGAAACATATATACGTTAAATGAAAAAAAAAATAGATCTAGCGGTAGGTATAAATTAGGTATTTATATGTTTTTAATGCTGATTTATGAATACAGAATTGACCAAAAATTATCAAATCACTCATTTAAAAAATATTTGCTTCCAGTACAAACTAGGAACCTCCTTTTCACCCCTTTAGGGGAGCAATTTCGAAAAAATGCCGAAATACGTTTAGTTGTATTCAAACAGATAATTTACGAAGTTTAAAATCTCTCACTTCAAAAAAAGATTTGCCGCTCGTACAAACTTTGAACCTTATTCAATCCTTTATGGAAGAAATTGAAGTATGCCATTAATGTATTTAAACAGCCTATATACAAAGTTTAAAATCTCTCACTTCAATAAATACATGTTTTCATACAAACTTTCATCCCTTGTTTTACCCCCTTAGGCGATGAATTTAAAAAATCCTTTCTTATCTATAGCCTACATTATAAATGTGACCGACTGTGCAAAAATCAATTCTCTAGCGTTAGTAGCTTGGGCTGTGCGTCGATGAGTCAGTCAGTCAGTCAGGTCAGTCAGGACTTCTTCTTTCATGTAATTATTACCTTATTCCCGCGGCTTCGCCCACGCACTAAGCTCAATTTTTAACCGTATACAAAAAAGGAGGTTCTCAGTTTGACCTTATGTTTGTATATGTACCTACATATATAGGTATGTATGGAAGTCATTTTCGCAATCGGCTCCCCGAGGAACCTCGAAGATGACACCCATATCGATTTTTAAGAAAAATAAATGTCCGCCCATCTTGGGTTTGAAAATGGATGTCATTTTCGTAATCGACACCCCGAGGAACCACAAAGATGACACCCACAACGAATTTTAAGAAAAATACATTTTCACCATCTTGGATATGAAAATGGATGTCATTTTCGTAATCGGCACCCCGAGAAACATCGACGATGACACCGTATCGATTTTTAAGAAAATAAATGTCCGCCATCTTGGATTTGAAAATGGATGTCATTTTTGTAATAGGCACCCCTAGGAACCACAAGGATAACTCCCATATCGATTTTTAAGGAAAATAAATGTCTGCCATCTTGGATTTGAAATGGATGTCATTTTCGTAATCGCTACCCCGAGGAACCACAAGGATGATACCCATATCGATGTTTAAGAAAAATAAATGTTCGCCATCTTGGATTTGAAAATGCGTGTCATTTTCGTAACCGGCACCTCGACGAACCTCGACGATGGCACCCATATCGATAATTAAGAAAAATAAATGTCCGCCATCTTGGCTCGGAAAATGCATGTCATTTTCGTAATCGGCACTCCGAGGAACCTCGAAGATGACACCCATATTGATTGTTAAGAAAAATAATTGTCCGCCATTTTGGATGTGTAAAAATGCGTGTCGTTTTCGTAATCGGCCCCCGAGGAACCCCGAAGATGACACCCAATATCTATTTATCAGAAAAGTAAAGATTTGCGCCCCACACACTCGGAACCCCCTTATTACCCCTACAGGGGAACAATTTAGAAAAACGCTGAAATATATTTTGTTGTATTTAAACAGAGTCTATATACGAAGTTTTAAACTCACTTCAAAAAAGATTTGATCCCCGTACAAACCTTGAACCCCCTTTTCAGCCCTTTAGGGGAGCAATTTAGAAAAACGCTTAAATATGCCATTAATATATTTAAACTGAGAGTCCATATACAAAGTTTCAAATCTCTCACTTGAATAAATACGTGTTTTCATATAAACTTTCATCCTTTGTTTTACCCCCTTAGAGGCTGAATTTCAAAAAATCCTTTCTTATCCCTAGCCTACGTTATAAATGTAATCGACTGTGCAAAAATAAACTCTCTAACATTATCAGTTTCGGTTGTGCGTATATGAGTCAGTCAAGCAGAGGGGCTACCGCGAACTGAAAACGAACGAAGTTCGAATATCTCCCTCTCTGTCGCACTTGTTAATACGTTCCACAGAGAGGGATATTCGAACTTAGTTCGTTTTCGTTTCGCAGTAGCCCCTCTAGGGCGCTACCGCGAACAGCAAACGAAGTTTTCCCTCTCTGTCGCACTTACATCTGAACGTGCAAGTACGACAGAGAGCGAAAACTTCGTTTGGTGTTCGCGGTAGCGCCCCTGAGGGGCTACCGGGAAACGAAAACGAACGAAGTTCGAATATCTCCCTCTCTGTCGCACTTGCTAATCCGTGCGACAGAGAGGGAGATATTCGAACTTCGTTCGTTTTCGGTTCGCGGTAGCCACTCTGGACTTCTTTAAGAATATAGATATCGAAGATAAGATTATACCTACTGTGCGATTTGATAATGACCTAGCATAGATAGCGCCATCTAGTAACATCTGTGTTAAATATTACAAAGCTCGCATATAACGTTTGTATACGTTTTTTGCTACTCTATGTAGAAGAACAACGGGGTTGCCGCCAAATCTCATAGATGGCGGTACTATGCGCTGCATAGAATAATAGTAATCAAAACAGGTGATTGTGCTGGAAATACTAAATAAACAAAAGTTAAATTAGATATAGTACAATAGGCAGGATTACCCCATTTCGATGCAGCTCATTCAATTTATAATGGGCCGTGAGTTTGGAACACTTTCGGAGTTTTAAGTTTTAGTTATTAGGATTTACGTAATATATGACACACTAGTTCAAGCTAGGCATGTCCTAATAATGCGGTTGTCATTGTTACGTAAGTTGCCGAACTATACATCGATTTTTTTTACAGACTACAAAATTCGTGCGATTGTCGTAACGCGATTTCAAAGAAAACAATCTTGAAACGGGGAAATATGTGGCGTGATATCTTAGAGACGTGATAGGCCACTAAAATAAGTGAAAATATTGGTTATAATATTATCCTCTGACGTATTGATTACACGATTTTCACACATTATTATTGGAAAACGGGACTAAATCGCGTACAATACTAATTTTATTTATTTTTCAAGGTTTGCCCGACGTTAAATTAGTATTGTACGCGATTAAGTCCCGTTTCCCAATAATAATTATCCTCTGATGTCTTAGGGAAACGAAAAATTGCAAGTGAAAATGATCGTTCAAATTCTAATCTTAAAAAAAACGGGGTACAGAAAGCTAGGTTTATGGTTATGTTTTACGGCTGAAATTAAGGTTTGCAGGAAGGACTCGAGAATTCCCTTTTCTGGCTAAAATGGCATTCTCTAGCTGAAACTAAACGTCATATAACAAATGACCATTAAACCTATCGTGCTAGCTGGCCTGGTCAATGAACCAAATAATATGTCAAACACATAGGGACCGGGACTGTTCAATTACACAACGTATTGGGATATGTGGGCTGGGGCCTACAGGAGTTGATTTTTCACCTGTAGCCCTAACCTCACCTACATTGAATACGTCAATATTCCATCTAAATTCAAACGTTCAAATTAATAAGGGACATGTAATGAAGAAGGAATGCAGCGGTTCCTAAGTTTTTCTTGAATATGAGCTATGTGCTTGATTTATTTACTTAATAAGTAGGTAGTTATTCTATTTTTTAATACAGTAGCTTATAAAGTGGTACTTTATGTAGCTGTATGTCGTGCGCAATAGTGCTCTTAACTTTTCCAAATTTTTTAAAATTTACTGTTGGACCAAGCCCGAACATCCAATCGAAGTGTTTCAGGTTCAATCAGTTTATTTATTTATTTAATAAAGCATTGGCGTTAAAACTATACTTCTTTTATATTTAAAATATTACAATTAGATATCAGACAAGTTAAAGGGTTGTCAAATATATATTTTTTTAATTCCCGCCTCCTTCATTCTTCAATTTCACAAATTAATTTTGTAATGACGTATTTTTTTAATAATATTTTTGTGATAGGTGCTATTTATACGGTTGTTAAATAAAATATTGTTAAATATCTCTTTCTATTAAAAGGTACTGAAATGAGACTTCCACTTGTAATTATAACTTTTCGTGAAATAGGCACCAGGTACGTGAAAAACCTACAATGGAAAGTAAACACGTATTGTTTTCTCTTTTAATTACTGTTTAATTTAGTTTTGTTTCTTTAATATTTTTTCGCAACTGTATTAAAAAACGTCGTTTGATATACGTGCGGAAGTGTCATTTTCTCTCGTCCTGAGTCTTGTCCCTCGCCTGACGACTTGGGCCAAGATTACTCGGGACACGTCCAGAATGACAAACCTTCCGCACTTGCATCAAAATGTACTATTCTGATATGGGGTATACTTGGAAATGGATGAATTCAGTATTAAAAGATCTACAGTGCAGCAACCTACCCTTTTAATAGGGTTCCTGTTCTCCTATAGGTACAAACACATGCCTGGGGGTCGACCGGAAACATGCTGCAGTATGGAAAAGCCCCTAAGATTGCGTGAAACACATTGGTATCAAATCCGAAATCGAAACTTTTCTAATTGACCTAGCACATATACTAGAGTGCTCTGATGATGAATTGATGATATACATAGTTCAACGTCTGTTTTATTAGCATCGAAAATTAATTTCGGATCTTGAATTTTGGTCTCTATGATACGTAGGTAGGTAAATACAGTAGGTATTTGGCTATTTTGTTTACCTCATTCGCGAACACGTGAATAGAAACATCCTATCATTCGTACTTTGTTAAGCCGCCTCCCGGGCCCGAAGATCTAGATAATGTGTGTATTGCCAGGAGATCTCCGGGCACATAACAATTAAAATAATGTCATTGTTTGTTTGTTTCGCCGAGCGGAAACGGGTGAGGGAGGTTAATTCGGAAAATTTTTGCTGATTTCTATACTAAAATTGCGTAGAACATCCAATAGGTATTTTACTCAATTAGTGTATTTCGTGTTACTGAAATAAATAAAGTGATATTTTATCTAGAAATTTTAAACTAATGCATAAGTCGTAAGGATTAGTCAAACTCAAACAATGCAGTCAATCGGCAACAAACACAAAATATAAAAATTTGAAACCACCCGAAAAAAAATTAAAGCCCACTTAAAAACAATAATCCTTGTTCTGGCACAGTGGGTCTGTAACACCGACCGTCTCGTTTTTTCTTCCCATTGTCGGGGGCGACAATAGAACAGGTTGGCGCTGTATTATTTCGGGGTAAATTTATTTTTGATGAAGTGCAAAAGTCGGAGTAGTCTTTTGACGGTTTTTCTGTAAAATTTGAACACAATGTGTGGACAATCGGCCGTGAAGGGCAGGCACACATGGGCCCAATATGCTTTGTGCCTCACTTTAATGAATGTTGGTGTGAGAACACTCCGCAAAATGTCATCTACGCACTATTTTTTGTTGCCGTTTCTGTGTGGATAGTGTGAGTAATTTGTTTGCTACTGATATATTTCTCACGGTTTTATTTACACGTGTGGATTGTTTATTATTCTGAAAGATGTGTTTTCCATACTGCGAAGGTCGCGTCGCGTTATATTTAAAACAAACAAAACAGGTACCAAAGCTTTCTTAAGAATAGGTTTTTGACACATTACTTAATGGTTATTGCTAAGACTTACTTGTAAGTAAAAATGCCGACTAAAGAACGAGACAAAATAAACACAAGTAAGTACTCCCTACTTATTTTATGTTTCATTTTTATCTAGGTTGGTTCTCTATCGTAGGTATTTTATTAAAACAGTTAGTCACTATCAGACTCGATTCATTTCAGCTTCAAAGCTCGATATCGTTCAGTAGTAATGACTGTAATTTAATTTGCCGATAGGAATCTTAATGTGCTTCAATACAAATTAAACGTATCCACCTAGATCGGATTGTAGAGGGTATTGATAGCACTCGAGATCGTTTGGACACACCCACCCGAGCACACCATTGTCGCCGAGCATAATTCGGTACCGGGAACGACTCAGGTAACCAATGTTATAATTAGGGACCCACTTGAGACTGTATTCAACTGTTGAGCATGGTTTATTGCGCGCTATTCAATAGCAAACTCATTCGGTACACTTCTCGCCCTTTTCATAGCTAAGCGCCACCTCCTATAGTAAACTATTCACGTTTTTTTCTGTGTCGACGTAAGGTTGTAGTATTTCGTTGGAAACAGGTCTTCGCCACGTCACAGGTATAGTTTTTTGCTAACGTTTGGAAAAAAGGGCCTTTCCCAAACACAATATCTAGTTATAAAAGAGCGATAAAAAAAGTCAGACTCTGTAGGAGGCCTTCTGTATGATATGATAAACGGTCTTGTGGTAGGTAGTTTTTCCTCATTTTGTTGTAAGTAGGTACTGCTTTAATTACGTAGCGTTGTTACTGTCCTTCTCATTTTCCATTTATTATTTAAACATTTTGTTTCGGGTAAACTTATCTTACCACACGATAGTCACACCGCAGTTAGTAAGCCACACGTTGAAGGTTGACTTTAGACTCCGTTACGAGTATATTGTCATATAACAAGTTTATTTTAATTTGTTTATTTATGTATAATAAACCTGATTTAAATATTTCAAAACATTATCGCGACTACAGTAAGTCAACTAGATAATACGGTCCTAATAATTATTATTACATTAGGTTTTTTCTCTTCTTACACTGATAATTGTTATTTCGGTACTTAGTACGAACTATACTTCATCTTAGTAAAATCTGGATGATCCACGCTAATCTCTCGCTCACCCTAAGTGATAAAAAACCTTTTTAATTTTTCCTAGTATCAATGAGCGAAACTGGGAATAATTGTTATAGTTATAACAAGAACTCTATAGTGAAAAATATTCGTAACAGTCGTCAAAAAACCGGCCAAGTGCGTGCCAAAAAAGTCGTATCTTCATAGGGAACTCACGGCACTTAGACCTTTTGTTGGGGCAAGACAGTTTTTAAGCGAAAACTCAAAAACCGTAAAACCTATATTGTTCAAACCAAAAATCGTTGAAAGTACTTACTAATGCACACCACCTCAATTTTTTTCAGGAATTTAAACTTAGTTTGGAAATTAGAGGGGGGGACCTTTCTATGACTTTGACAGCTAATATCTCACCAACGGTTGACTTAAATGGACAAGTTTTTTAGAAACCTTCATATCATTTTTAAAGGCCTATCCATCAATACCCCACACGACTATGTGCGTTGAATTATTTTTTTCATCCACCGGTTACATGTACGGAGTGGCCCCCCTAATTTAATATTTTTTTATAATTTCACATCACTTTTATATAGCGGTTCATAGAATACACCTTCCTACCAAATTTCATAATTGTAGTGCTTATAGTCTCCGAGTAAATCGGCTGTGATATACGGACGGACGGATGGACGGACGAACGGACAGACATGACGAATCTATAAGGTTTCCGTTTTTGCCATTTTGGCTACGGAACTCTATCAGATCTACAGTTCTGGTCAGATTTTAATAAATTATATGTTTTTAGATTCGTCTCATGCTGGAGAATTGCATAAAACTCTTATTTTTTAATAATTTTGTAGAAAAGGACTAAAAAATGATTTAAAAATCTCCTGTGCGCTGACCACGTGACTTTGGCCGCATGACGTCACGCGAAGTGGCTCCCACAGTAAGAAAATAAACAATAACTGAACTCAAACCTTAAATAAAAATATCAATGTGTTATTTCTTTTATGCCAGTATTAAATTGTCATGATATTTATACTTCAAAAAAAATCATTATATATGCAGCTTGTTGCGCTGCCATAGAGCTGCATACGTACAATTTGTTGGTGGCGGACGACTGATTGCGCCGCCATGGTGTCCTCGTGAGATATAGCCCTTATAGTGCCTTGGCCGCCGATAGGAGTCCAATTACTATTGCTGATTTAGATTCTAGAAGACTTTTTCTGTTGTCGGGATGGCAAATCGCCCAGCGCTTCGGGTGGAAGCCCCTTGTTATATTTTACTAAACGGTTAAAATTCACGCATTAATGGTCACTCCGGGCGACATGTCTTGAACTCTTTGGTAGTTGTTCATCTGGATGAGTTCATTCGCGACGAGGTTGCAACGTACGTTACACGTGCCGATCTCCCCGCCGCCCACCGTAAAGCTCTTGAATTTTAACGGTTTAGTAAAATAAAGTTTTAAATATGACTCAAGAAAATTAAAATCCAAGAGTCAGGATTACTTTACCTTATTACTATGTTGGTAATTATGATGTTAAAAAAAACCGAACCAGTGTGAGTCGGACTCGCCCACCGAGGGTTCAGTACAAATTTGTAGGTATTGAATAAGTACTTAAAATAAACACTAATTATGTATGATTTAATTACAAATGTGTAGTTTTCAGATTTTTTCCTGTACTTGTAGTATAAGACGATAGTACTTGTCAAATTCCATACATCTAGATCAATCGAAAATACACTTTAAATTTTGATTCTCTCGAGTGTCGAAATATACGTTTTTTGAGGCACATCAAATTATGCCTTATTTTTTCACAGCTTCATGGGACCTGAGGAATATGGTTTTAAATTCTACTCCACGCGCTACCGAGATAAAGGGTCTTGACAGACAGACGTAAGGTATAAGGGTTCCGTTCATTTCGTTCCATTGTAAAAAATGTTCCGTAAAAATGCAACGTAAGTATTCTAAGTATATAAGTTATTATCATAAAAAGATCAGATTTTCGTACATATTGCACATTATAGTAAATAGAACAAACGTATAATTTGAATATATCATTTGCCCGCATGATTACTCTAATCTCGGAGTAGCCATAAGTAAAGTCCAATGTTAAGTAGGTTCTTCATTTTACTGCGATTAAACTTATCACAGCGAATGATTTATTCCAAAACATAAAGCAGTAAGTATAAGGTAATTTGAAACGATCGCTCTCGCTGCCATGCCTACTAAACATTCCGAGATAGTAATTCGACACCACTTTGCCATAGAGTAGGAAAAATGTAAATAATGCCGGCAGTGCAGCCCAGCCGGGGACTTTTTGTCGGTTGTTGATCGGTTTTATTGGCGTCGGTGCTCCACGTATACACCCATAAAAACGTTCTCTTTTATTTTTTATTGACACATAATACATTGTCCGACACTAGGCCTCAAGATTAAAATGAGTCGATGTTACTCGTAAAAAGAGCCAAACTTAGATACTCGCGCGGGAATGCAGGTATTTAATCGTAAATTGAAAAACGTCATTAAAAAGCGTTTTTTTGGCTTGTAAGGGGTGGCATTGTCTGTAGCATGTAACGAAGCCCGGAGCTTTGGGTGTCCGGTTGAAGCGGAGTGTCGCCGGCGAACAATGCCGCTGGACGCCTGACCGGCGCCAGCGCTATTACCTCACAATCACATCGCCCGCTACGAGACCGAGAAACGTCTATTTCTAGATAAACGAACACAATTTGTGCATAATACAGCGAGTTGGACTTTTTTGTTTGTCGGTGATTGCGAGGGTAATTTTTCCCGAGATAAATCTGCTGGTCGTAATCACAGGCTAGCGCGGTGGCGGACAATGGACGACGTTAATTCCGTCGCGGTAAAAGCTCTAATTGGTCGTTTTTCTCAGCGAGGACGGTTCGGCGCGTGAGCAAAAAGTGGAGCCGTCGCGGAATGCGCCTGGTTGAATAACCAGCCGTCTGTGCCGACATTACTATAACTATAAACAAAGCCTGTTGCGTAAAAATACGTTATCCCGAGCACCATATCGTCTTGATTTATTTTCCGTGCCACTGTGCGCTCGGAGTGTATTTACGTTGTTGGCTCGTTTATTTTTTTCTCGGATTATCGGAGCTGCGCCAAGAATGTCGAAATCATTCAGGCCAGTAAGTGGGCTGAGGAATTTGCCATTCATATTATCTACCTACCGATGTTGTTCGAGTACTGCCTAGTCCACTTTAGGAGACTTTGATTTGGTTTCGTTTTTATGGTGTGGTCACTCTATGTAACAATGGTACCTTACACGTCATCGTTCAGCGAAAATGAACAGCAGCATTGTTTTGTTATGTGCCCGGAGATATCCGTCACCGGTAGTTAGACTGTTACTCAATCTAGGTTTCGGATATGTCGTTGAAGTAGGTATGAAATAGGAAAGGGAATATTTTTTTAGGGCAGAATTTTCTTCTTAATCGTTAAAGTTAAAACTGTAGTTATTCAAGTATGTTTAGTCCTAAGTATTTACAATGTATTGAATCTATTTAGCTTAATGATAGGTAGGGTAGTCATAACGCCTGAACAAACTACTGTAAGGTGCCGATAAACAAAACTACCTACCAACAGAAGTAAATAGAAAATATCCGTCTGTTTACTTTACCCTGAGTTAGAAACTCTAACTTCATTACTTCAATAACAAATAGCCTGCGGTCAGGAAATCATAATTAAATGGATAGATGACTTCATCTAGGTTTTCCTGTGTTTACATAGTTTTTCAAGAAATAACCCAACCAATATACACCTATGCAAGGTGTTTGTTTGAACGTGATGAACTGTGAATTCACCTTATTCGTAGATAAATTGATATACATTATACTCTAAATAAATATACATTATGTATGTGTGTGTATGAATCATTTTAACTGTGCTATTGAGGAGATAGTTTGTAAATTCCTTTGTTTTGTGTGAACTTATCGAAGTCAGTTTTGTTTAGTAAATATTATAGTTACGTTACGGTTTAGTTTAAGTTTAAAGTAATTTAAACTGATCGACGGCATTTGGATTTTTATGCAATCAGCCAGCTGAGTAGTTTTTCAAGAAAAAAACAAGATACTAAAGTTACAACCGCGTGTGTTCTTAATAACTGCCAAACAATTTGGTTAGGTACATAAGCCGGTCATTTAACTGTACTTACAAGGATGTCTTTGAATGGTGTAGTAGGTACTTGTGGGTTACGCACTGGCATTGTGAGCAGCGCTCGCTGCGCCGGCGCAGGTCATTATCCCGAGTTCATAGTATAGTAAAATTGTACGCAGCGCGACCGGCGCGATGGAGCGCAGCGTTCGGTCTTAAAAAACAACTTCGTTTTAACATTGTAACCGGTAGCTCGTCGTGTTAATCATGAATTCCCATTTATATTTGGTATAAATAAATGTTTTACTGGAAGCTGAAAACGCGTTTTAACTAAGTATCTTCGATACCTTAACGAGCTAGGAAAATGGGATAAATTATAGCGCAACTTAACATTTTATAATAGTTGAAAAATTCGTAATGTGTCAGTTCTTATTATTGTAAATAAAAACAAGTTGAATGTAATTTTACTACTAGTCGGAAATCTGTTATTTTTATCATAATTATCAGCCAAATATCCGATTCAGACCCACCGTATTTAACGTGCCTATTATGAATTTTCTTTGTTCATGCGTTCCCCTTTGCGTCAGCGCATAGCCAAGTAAGTTAACCCTTTTGGTTTCAGTATGGCTGATTCTACCGTTTCGGTGCTTTCAATCATAGGTAATACTTATTTTATTTTGTATTTGTTTATTACCTATATTCTTCCAGAAACTAATTGTAGGTAACAATAAATAAATAAACGGGTGAAAATTCTAATAAGTACTCAAATCGATTTGTCTGATCTCTACTTACGTAGGGTTGTTCTTTGTGTTAATTGGTAGATGACGATCATATAAAACAGGTACTTATACAGGTAAATATTTTTTATTTTGAGTAAAATATTCATTTAATATTAAACGCTGCTGATCTCAGCAAGAGACAGTCGTGTACGTGTTTATTACACGAATATTTATCCTCACCGGGATTCAAACTTGGAATATTAGCTCGTTCACAGTGAGAATTTCTCCAACTAAACGCACTGCAACGGCCATATAAAATATTTCTCACACAACGTAACATTTTGGAGAGGTTAGCTAGATGCTGTTATCCGGATGTAGCTCAACATTATTTAATTTTAGCGATCGAGGGGCATGTAGTCGGAATTAATTGGCCGGCCAAGGTTGAGGTCGTCGTCCTTGCCGCCGTGATTCAGTGACGCTGCCTGACGGACGCAGCGCCTATGTCAGACTTTGTATTTTCTCTACAAACAAAGGAACGTACACAAATTGTAGCATAAATATTTCGCTGTGGCGAAGCGTGTTTTAGAATGGTGGGACAGGACAGGTTTAGACAATACTATTAGGTAATAGACAAGTGCAGGGTAATGACAACTCCAACAGGATTGCAAATACACAACCTCTTTCCTATTAGAGACCTTAAGGCCTAAGGTAGTAAGGCCAGTGGCAGTGGCAGTTGGCCATACCTGCCTAAATAATGATGTTGCATTTATTTCTTAATATCGCTAAATTACGTTACGAAACATCATCAATATGCTTATATATCATCAATATTAGTATCTAAAGTGACCAGCGTCAAGGATTTAAAAGGTCATGGAGTGCCTTAAACATCATAAACACGATACTCTTAAGGAAACCCACTGAACTATTATGGAACTAGCAAATTTTACGATTCATAAACGCAGCGGTTTTACTCTAGCGTAAAATACCTAGTGACAACAATTTGTCAAGCTGTCAATTATGATACGAAAAGCAATTGCAATCATGCACAGCAGTTGGGAATACTGGGTCAAAATGTCAATTAAATTGTCGTAAAACGCATCTGTTTTAAATGCACAAAATTATACATTGCAAATGCTCAGTCTGGGCTGTCGTACAAAGGCTTATGTGTTGCTGGCATTAATATGTATTTACTACTTTTTTTTAATAAATACCTTGCGCCTCGCCACCGAGTTACGCTCTGAACGAGCCCGCGCGACGGCGCGTCCGAGATAATTGTCAGCAATCATTTGTTTATGACCGCTTAAGCTTCGCGATCATACATACACAGTATAGCTATTACTGACATTATAGACAATATACAGAGCTATTTCGAGACACTCCCGTCTGTCGGACGGTGGCCTACTTAGGCTCACTATTAATAACGCCATCGACCATTAGATACGAATTATAATGTGTCGATAAAAGGAAGTTATTGTTCTTTGTTCATTGGCCCACGCATCATGATTCAGAACAGCATTCGGCATAATATTCGTAAAACCTTATCGGGCATGACGATCGTTGTTGTGTTTTATTTTCAAAGAGTGAAAACGAATTGGCTAAGTCGTTGCTAATACTGAATAATGCAATATTTAACGGTAAATTGAGAAAAACTCTGCGCTCTCAGTTACGACTTAGGTACGAGTAGTCTAGGTTATTAGTTATGCTAGTCTTATCTGTTTGTTACTACACTCATTCGCCGTACTGTACTATTAGAAAGTTGGAGTCTTTAGTGAGAATTGAAAAATAGACAAAAAAAATATTATGACATTAAACTGAGTAAGTAATAGTGAGGTAATTAATAAAACTATTTTTTCTACTCCTGTACTTTTTTCCGCGACTTATGCAATCATGAACTCTAATATAAATACATACTTTATTTATTCTGTAAAAAGTCTATCTAGTCTATTGCCCAAAAACACACTCCTTCCCTAGTTTAATGAAAAATTAAAGCAGAGTTGGGTGCCACAGACTACTTACAAATACTATGTTTAGTAGTCATTCTTTGGTGCGTTCAAGTGAAACTTATGGATAAAATCAGTGCTGCCAACTAAACGCAACTTTGCTATATTTTTTATGTATTAAGTAATGCATTATATATTATTTACTAATATAAATACATACATTTACCCTTTTTTTTGTGTTGTTTAGCAAGTTTTATCTATTTTCGGATATATTTATGAAAACGAAACGAATATTCGATCCGGATTTGAATTCAGTTTAGGTCGGATGCCAAGTCTAGCAAATAAAAAAACCATAAACAAAGTGTCATATTTTTGAATTCCCACCAAATTCCTAATTGAAAACGAAATCATTCAAGCTGATAAATGATGATCACTACATAGTATAAATCAAAGTCACTTTCTCTGTCCCTGTCCCTATATCCCTATGTATGCTTAAATCTTTAAAACTACGCAACGGATTTTGATGCGGTTTTTTTTAATAGATAGAGTGACTCAAGGGGAAGGTTTATATGTATAATACATGCATCAGCATTGCACCCGTGCGAAGCCGGGGCGGGTCGCTAGTATTACTTAAATAAAACGATTTTTTTGTGTTCATGAAGAAAACGTGTAGGTACGTTTATTCTTTTAAAAATCCACGAAGAAATTATAGCATTACTGAAGAAATTGCGTCGGTAAGTTGCACAATTACTAAGGGAAAATATGGCGCATGAAAAGTCTGAAAAATACTTAGGTACTTAATTTTTATTTGGAATGAGTCGTAGAAAAAGTATTGTATGCAACGGTGTATAATTGGTATAAAAAGGCTCGTACCAGTTGCATAATATACTATTAATGCACATTGGAAAACTGACATATTTTTTTCCAGTGTTCCTATTTAGAAAAGGTCTTTTGTATATCCATGTTATGCAAATAATAAAACAGTGCGACAACATAAATCAATTCCTATATATCAGATTGATTCACTTCACCATGGCTTTTATGAACTTTTATTGAGTTTTTTTAGTTTGATCAGATCAGTTACGTACTTGGTATTTATACAAACAAGCAGAGGCATCAAATGAAATTCTCCAAAAGAAATGCAATGCGCCTTGCAACTGAAAACCGGATATTTTAATATAAAAAAAACTATTTCAACTCTATTGATTCAGGTAAGCATTTCAGCTACAAAGACACCTGGGAAATGGAGGCAGCATTGGAATATGGCCCCTACCGCCAATGAAATAGTCCTTTTTAAATGATATCAGGGACAGTATTCCAGCTGCTATATTGTCAGGAGTGAACATGTCAACACTATCACGTGTGTCTTAACAATTAGAATGGGGATCTCCTCTTCTGTCTAATGTCGCTGGTCGAATACACCCAGCTAAAGCATTGAGGAAATTCGTATTCATTGCTTTGGACAAGCCTATTACTAAGACTCTACTGTCCGTCCGTCGGACAGTAAAGTCTTAGTAATAGGCTCTCGTTTTAACCCTTGGGTACGAAACCCTAAAAACGTTTCAAACAAAGGGTTATCTCTGTTCTGTTTGAAAATGATTGAAATTCCTTTAGGAAAAGAAGTCCTACCGAGATTCATATTTAAAAAATGTGGGTTCATCCAGATTTTTGTAACAACAACAAGAGCAGAATACTTATGATGTCCGGTTGACGACTGATTTTAACAATTTTGACGACGCTGCGCCCTAGGAATAAACGGCGGCCTGGGACGACGCGGCACCGTACCGTGAATTCGCTCAGCATGATACGGCAGCGTGTACCTGCACGACGCGGCGACGTGCCGTACTCTACGGCGCCACGCCGTTTCACGTTAACGACACCGCGCCGTGGTAATGTGGTCAGACCCTTACCCCGTTAGGTATACGTAACGTAATAATTGCTACTGGATCGAGTTGTGAATATAATTACCTACTTATCTTCATTAATTAGGTACTCTATAAATAACATTACTTCGAGCGAGAAATATGTCTAGTTAATTTAACATTACGCATACCTAGTAGAAGTTGAATGAAATAATTAAAGATTAGTAACTTCAACATCGGCAATGTAAGTTGTTTACCAATATACCTAGGTATATGTATAGCAGTGGCGGCGGCCCCCTACAACCCGATTCCCACCGGCTTGCCCTAAACTTTTTGCTTACG
Source organism: Epiblema foenella (assembly GCA_963556455.1). NCBI lineage: Eukaryota > Metazoa > Arthropoda > Insecta > Lepidoptera > Tortricidae > Epiblema > Epiblema foenella. The sequence goes on from OY747109.1 coordinate 13,331,101, forward strand.
TATATCAAACTCATAAATCATCAATAAAAATACAGCACTTAGTAATGCGATTGACTATAGCTTCACACAATAGATTTCAGCCAGACATCTAATAACAAGTCACAACATTCACTACGTATCCGCATTACGCATTGCGCTTGAAACGGTAAAAAAAACCCGACGTAAATTAGCCTACCTTGGGTATGTTTCTGATTCATAAAAATGGCACACGACCATCGAAATTGCACGCACACACTCACAAATTCTGTCGTAGACGCAGGTCGCCAATAACCCGCAAAATATCGAGTTTTTGGAAGATGGTCGAATTTGAATTTAAACCTTAAACATGAGCCGATAAGGTTTATATTAGAATGCACTGCTTGGCCATTTCGAAACATTGCCATACTTCTGTTATATAATACTGCGTGGAATAAATTGCGCAAAATTATATTATCAATTTCGATTCTTTATAATTAAATTATGCACAAGCTTTAAAAAAAGACATAAATCGTATCACAAAACACGAAAATCGAACGTAGATTGAAGCTCGGTAATTTATTTACCTACAAGTGCGCAAAGAAAGTTTCTTTGCTTTTAGATTCGTTGGTAAAAAATTGAATGTAATGGCAACACAGTCATTTGCCCGGTTGCGGTACGAACAGTGTGAAAATATTTATTATTGTAATTCTTATGTGAGTTTAGTTAATTTTGTGCATAAATATAGATTAGAAAATCAAGTTAACCAGTGAAATTCAGATTTACTAGTATCTTGTGCATGAATAATTCATTTGGGGAGCGGGTTGTAGTTTTGTTGCGAGTATTTGAAGGTCAGTTCGTTGTGTTCGTCAGTGTTTTGAGTAAAAGAAAGTACCTATACTTTCTTTTACTAATGGCGTTATAGCTGCTTTAGTTAATTTCGATTGTTGTGTCGTTGATTATTTACTAAATGAGTAGTCTTGTTTTTCTAAGCTATCGTTTGAAAATAAGAAGTTTGATGTGCGTGTCGTGCTCGCCCAGAGATAAAAATTGATTACAAGCGGAGGGATGGTTTCTTTAAACACTTTCACAGCGGATTATATGACAAAGGTGGTATACACTAACTGCGAGGGGTTTTGCCGAAGGACACATAGCGCACGCTTCACTATACCACTATAGAGAATAAATGTTAAGGTAGGTTTTTTTTGCTCGGGGTTGCCCGGCGATAATTCTCACGCGCCGCCACTGATGTATAGTTAATAGAAACTTTTTATCTCACTCGAACTAATTGCGCGATTCCCAGCAAACCAGTGATGATAGACTGAGCTGTGATAAACCCTTGCATTATTCATATTCGGTATATTCTTAAATACTGTTGGATACCTTTAATATTCCTGCCATAAAAGTAAAGCGCCTAAAGCTCCCAGTTGTAATAATGACATTAAACGATGGATTCCGTTATATTGCATTAAGGTACGTTAAATCAAATTTAATGGATTTAACCTACCACTTGCATCACTACATCGATACAATAGGTACAAAATGTATTGTTCCATAAACTCAACTAAGGTAAGGTACTCAACTAAGGTATATCTATAACAAGATTGTCGATATTATTATTATGTCAAGCACTAATGACATGGCGTGCCCGTCAGAAATATCTAGAAATAGACTTGTTGTAACTCAGTCTATAACCATTCTATCCTCGACGACAGCTTTATCGTCATCGTCCATCTACTCGCTCATCAAAACCACAATATGCTTGTGCGTCTCCAGTCTATTTTTAAGCACGTGATTAGTGTCTAGATATGTAGGTATATAAGTAACCACAACCTATCGGAGCGCGTCCCCGTGTAAACTAGGGCTATATTACGTTTGTGTGACCTATTTACAAGCTACACTAGCCAATCGCTAGCTCACATCTATGTTCAGATGTTTCGAAGCCGGTCTCTAATTGCTTTTTGTAAACATCTGCCATTTAAACATAGAGCAATTTGATAAGCGTCCCTTTAATAGGAACAAACGATTTTAGTGTATTTTTAAGAAATCTTAATCGCTAATCGTTTAAACGTTAATTGTGATAGAGGCGCCATTCCAACGTAGAACGTACAATAAATAATAAAGTTTGTACATAGCCAGGCCAGTGTTTCTATGGAATTTTGTATTCAATGAATAGGTACATATTTAAAGATATATTCGGCCGTCGAATAGCTAAATTCAGCCGAATAGTTATTATCATGGTATTAGGAGTTTCCTGTTCAATGTTCGTGAGTAATATTGACATTCTGTATGTATCGAAGTATACGAGTACGTCTAAACTCCGATTGTGCTTTGTTTGAATCTAAGGTCGAAGACAAGAAAAATGCGTACGTACTTAGTGAAGGTTAGTTAGGTTTTGGTGCGCGAAGCCGAAAAGCTAATACTAACCTAGCTGACATGAGTCCAACAAGAAACTCAGCTATTAAGACTACCTAGATTGGGTTATTGTAGCAAGGTGCATGTCCCCGCCTAATCATCATCATAAATTTAAGAGTTAGACTCTTGTCGGTGTAGCTCTCTCCATCTGACTCTATCCAGGACCGCCTCCTTGACTTGACCTCCTTATACGACACGACTGCTAGCTTTCCTTTTATTTGTTTCATGTAGCTTATCCTCGGTCTTCCCCTTTCTCGCTTTCCTTCAATTTTGCCTTCTATGATGTTCTTTATAAAATCGCCTAATAGTCCCTCTAAAATGATAACGATTTTCAGATAGTTTCGTCATGTCCGTCTGCAAAATTGATTCGTAGGGTCTTAATGACTAAAAAATGTGTGACACATCAATCGATAAGGTCTTCAGAAATGAATGCAATTGCAAGGTTTCTTAGACAAAAATAAACCGGCCAAGTGCGAGTCAGTCAAGAGTAAAGAATATTCGTAATCGCATATGCGAATGATTCGCATCATCATTCGCATTCGCTTCAAACAATGCGAATATTTTGCGAATGCGAATTTTATGTGCAGTCGTGGCGTGTTTCGCCCGCGCCGGCCGCATGTCGCCGACGAAGTCGACTCGCGCATGCTTTGGCACGTCAACCCGTATCACGTGATTATTAATTACTTAGGTACCTATATGTTATTACAACAGCGGGGTAATCACGTAACTTTTGTACTACCGTTAGATAGATTTAAATGTCAAATTTTAATTGTCATCTCATACATTTATACTTCAAAATTGACAGTAAAATCTATCTACCGTTAGTACATAAAGTTACGTGATTCGCCTGCAGTAAGTAATAACCATCCATACGACGGCTATAACATACACATACGGTTTCTGTACTGTAAATCTAAGTACCTACTCCATGTTAAGTACATGAATATGATTGTTAAATGATTAAAAGTGATTACTTACGTTGAGTTTTTAGGGTACCGTACACGAAGGGTCTAAATGGAGCCCCAATGCTATCACTCACGCGTTCGTCTGTCCGTCGTCTGTCACACAGGTTTTACAGTCTAACGGTTGAAGCTATAGTCGTTAAATTTTCAAAGTATAAGCATCTTGTTGACCCAAAGCCATACAAGTAGTCAAAAATATTTAAAATGTTTAAGGGGGCTCCCATCTCCCACACAGCAAAATGGGGGCGCGAAAAGAAAATGTTGACCTACCCCATCGAGTGAGTTCGTTGAGTAGATAAATAGTACATTTTTTTGGTTTAATATAACAAAAAATGGAAGATAAAAGAATTAAAGCCTCCAGTCAGTTTTTTTTACAAAATATGGTGTGTTATTTTTTTAACATCACATTGAATTTTGTGATGATGCTGATATCGTGTCATCATCGACCAATCCGAAAAAAAGCACCGCGATAGTCTTCCACCCGTCTAACCGCGTTAGCAGTATCTTGGAGAAAACTGACTTTCCGTAGCCACATCAGTAACGGCACGCGTTGTTCGTGCTAGGAAGGCTTGGGCCGTTTAGTAAAATGTCACTTAGAAATAAGCTGACACTCTACAAAACTTGTGTTCGTCCAATCATGTCTTATGCAACTGTAGCTTTTGCTGCCAGGCGATCTTGACAACGCTCCCCATCATAGGAATCCGTTAGTTAGGAAAGCTGTCGACTACGTTCCTATCCCTCCCCCCTCTGTTGTAACTCGGCGATCACTGATTAGGAGCTGCACAGTACGGCGTCCTAGGTACACACTCACGGACCCGGACGACGTGATCACAGCGTTCATCGAAAGATGGAACGCTGCGGTTACGGCGTCCAACTCAGACACGACGCGCACACTAAGGCATTCCCGCTGGCGGGAACGTCCACCGCGCGATCGCGACAACACTAGTAGAGTCAGTCCGAGCCAGGTCGGCCTTAGCTGAGTTTCTTGCTGGACTCTTCTCAGCTAGGCTAGGTTTAGTGAACCAGCGATAAAACTCCCAGTAGTTCGCATCCACTCACACCTCAGATTCGGTTGAAACCGTTCAACCAATCTCACTGGAGCGCAAACTCTTAGAGTACTCCAGTGTTCCAAACAAACCACACGCGTGGTCGTGTCGGAGGTTTTCTCCTGGATTTTTCCCAGGCTACTGTCCAACCGCGCACTCCTATCGCTTTATTGGGTCCGGTCTATAAAGCCACAGTCAGGTTAAAAAAAAAAGCTAATATCGCACGCGAGCGGGGGGCTCTGGCCGTCAGCGCCAATATGATAGCCCGCAGGTTTAGTATGTGTAATGCACAAGTTAAAATAACATATAGTACAAGTGTACAGCGAAGTACAATATATTGTATATTGTACTTCGCTGTACACTTGCAGCCTGTGGACTAGGTACACGCAGCGAGCCATGAACTTAATGCGTGTACAGTACAACAACGCCTTCAGGGTACTGTTGCGGCTGCCTCGAGCCTCAACATTGCAGTGCGTCCGGCATGACGGACGGATTTCATGCGCCACTGCGCAAGCGCTGCGCCGCGTCTCCTGAGCGTTGTGGCGGATAGATGGGACTGGGGCCTATTGAGGCAGTGGTCCTCCTTACATATAAGTTTAACTACTAATATTAAAATTATGAAATATTGTCAATTGTATAACTCCTTGTAGTATTAACAATCTACGGATCCTGCTGGTTGTCCGAAATAAATGCATTTTATTTTATTTTATTGCAGCTGGTTATCCGAAATAAATGCATTTTATTTTATACCTATGGACTATGAATTTTACTAAAAATAAATTTATAATTTTAAGATACAGTATTCTTCATTGTTTTTATTTTTCATGCGATCAAGGAACCTACGACAATCACAACAGATTGCGGTGTCTATATAGATTTATATCTATTTATTTAGTCTCTTAAAGCGTGGTTGCTATTGGTGATTAGGTTATACCCAATACTTATCTTTCAAAGGTTAAAGGCGTAATTGCGGAGGAATTCGAGATTCGGGTTCTCACGCAGATCGCGATCGCGTGAGCGATGTCGCGCCGTGAGGCTTCCTCTCGTGGGAATTGCACCCTTACGTGTAAAATAAAACTTTTACTGTGTTAAGGATAAAGAGCGGGAATTAAACTTTCAAGCATTATTGCAACGTGTGAATACCAGGGTAGGAAGGTACCAACCGTAAAAGAGTCGTATACTTTGGTCAAAAAAATTTTTTTGCAGTTTTAAAACGTTAGCAACGGAAAAAATATGATACATCTCATTAACGATAGTATTTGACTATAACTATATGTAAGGCTATGATTAGAGACGCAATGGATATTCGGCCACTATCCGGTATCGGGTCACAATTTTACTATCCGGCCGAATACCGAATAGTGGCGTAGTATCCGGCCGGATACTGGATTGTATGTTATCGCACAGAAAAGCGTAAAATAAGCGTGAATAAATAACTCAAGAGTAATCAATTATTGACCTCAGTTTAGTCTTCCACATTACTTTAAACATTCATATAAAAGCAGTCGAAAACAATGAATAACTCTGGACGAAATATTACGTACCACAATTCAATGCGCATTGCGTGTAAAATATGCGCATTTCTCTATCGGAAACTGCCTACAGCGAGTAACAACTTGTAATCTGCGTAAACTGTCGCGGGTGTGCGAATTTTCTTCATTATAGGCAAAACTTGGCCGAATATCAGGCGGCCGGATACCGGATATCCGGACTGCTGCACCGCCGGATATTCGATATCCGGTATCAGGCCAAACCAGTATCCGTTGCATCTCTAGCTATGATCATGGGTATATGGGTCATTTTACGATATGAAATATTCAATATTCGTAATGGTATCCTATTTATTCTTGCCAAATGCAACAGTTCGTTTGCAATTTGTCGTCTCCGCCATTGAGGTTTTGAGAACGACAACCTAAGCTCTCAGTCTCGAAAAATCTCAAATACTATATGTACGAAATCCTTTCTCTGCAAGAAATTTATGGAAGAACTTTATTTTTGCAAAAACGAAAAAGCTTTTAGCAATTACACTGAAGGCAAAAAGCTCGCAAATGCCGGTGGCATCTCGGATGACTCGAGCGCAGAGTTTTCTTCATAATTTAAATTTCAATGAAAAATTGTACATGTGCGTACGCGCTGGTCAAAGAGTTTACTTACAAAACATCTTATGTATATTAGATATTTATTGGCGCATGCAACCTTTTCGACTTAGGTAGTGCGGACATTCCTTGTTACCATTAAAAAGGTGGGTTCCCAGAAAATACCCGCCTGGAATGCAGCTGTGGCAACGCAAACCACTTCATTAGGGGGCGGCGGGCAGCGGCCGCGAACCATTTAGGTTCTATATAGATTTAAAAACATGTGAACATACAATTTTATACTCTTTAAGTCGCGTAGGAGAAATATTTTTTTTTTAAATATCATACAGTAACATGTGATATCATTCTCGCTAGATGGGATCTCCACAGGAATTTTAAATACCAGTTGCGCTGTGCTAGACCGGTTAAAGTAATAAGAGCTACTTGGGAGGGAGACAGATCCTTTATTCCTTAGTAGGTTTTTATCTTTAGTTTAGTTTGTTCTTATTTTTATTTTCATTTCGATGTGATTTAATGGTGGATGTATGGCTGTGATCGGTGCGAAAGAAGTAAGGACAGTAGTATTTGGCGTTGTTTGATATCTGCTTATCCCAATATTTTAAGAAAGATATGAATTAGGACTGTTACCGCATTTTGTTAGGCTGTCATACCTTAGGTGTACATTACATTCTGAATCACGTGTCTAATCATACATTTCGACTTAGGAAATGACCCGTTTTAAAATGTTTATAATACCAACCCGACTTTTAGAAAACCTATTAACCTATTTAGTATAAAAGTAAAATAATGTTGATGGTAGTGTGATATTGACCATCTTTTTATTCTCAAATCCAATAAACTCAAACACTAAATAAACAGCATAGAACTAAATTATAAATTATACGGGACCATTTTAACCTTTTGCCAGTTAATAAATCTCTATACATTCTGCATTCTTCTGTCAACGTAACCTCAAGACTAAGAAAAAGTTTGAAGTGCGGACAGTATAGAGAAACTGTTTTTGTTAGGTAGATGATAGTTCCTTCATACTACTACTTCGACGAATACTTATGTAACATTATCTGTTCGAATCTTAATGAGATCATCAAAACAAGTTCATAAAAGCAAATCTGAAAAGTTTGGGTACAAAACTTTTTTCTCAGACAAATGAAAAATGGTGGTAACCCTTTGAAACATCTATGTGTTAGGTTAGGCACCATTTTCTGAACTTGAATAGCAATTGTTAGACGTAACAACAGATAAGGTTGTAGTTAACACCATTCAGGTTTTCCACCCATATATTTTTCCACATACGTCAATGTTCTTTAATGTAAAATAAGTTGCATAATAGGCACGGACTAAAGTAAACCGAGGTTTATCAAGATCGCGAGCGTCGTCCGTGACTCGTGACCAGTCTTAACGAGCCAGTTGTTTCTCGGGAAATCTCACTTTGCATTAATTATTTTTATTGTTGTGCCTATTCAGTACGATCGGCCTCACAATGGGCTTAACACCTTTGTACCGTGTCACTTAAATGTTAAGTTTAAACTGTCATATTAGATTTCCAACGGGTGAAAGCGACAACGTACAAAAGTGTCCAGCTACTTATGGGGCTGACGGTACACTATCAAAATAGCATCACTCGAGATAACCGGGATCAGGGGTTGAATGAATTGAACCTTGTCGAGTGCCAGTAATGGTAGCGTGGAGAGCTTGCTTCATGTAAGTAGCTACACCTACCTACGGTGCACTGCAGGCACTGCACCCCACACAGCGAACGATGTAAGTTATGTAACGTTATTGAATCAATTGCATTTACATCGAGAGTTCCTATCTTACGTCTGCAAAAACACCAGTGAATCACGTATGCCGGCAGCGAGCGCATTGAATGCTCCCCGAGTGCACAAACAATCGCCCAGGTTTATACGGACCGCATACCTTTTACAAATACTTCTTTTTCTCATTTCGCCGTTTCCTTTTCTGGCTTAGTGCCACATGTTTTATTGATGCCAGTTCATTGATATTACTGGCTCGTTCAGTGGTGGGTGAGTGGCCACTTATGTGCGCCATAAAAGGCCTAGCCTTGGCCATATGGGGAAGCCGTCACACTGCGCATGCATTCATGCGCGCACACTTAATCAGATCGACGAGCTGCAGAACAAAAATGACGGTCGGTACGAGTATTATTCGTGATACGGAGCGTATCAAAGGCTTGTCGCCGCTTGCTAGGCTTAACCTGCCGGGTTATTATACCTAAACAGCTTCTGTGAGCATCTATGTAGGTACTTATATAAACATAAAGATCATTGTGATGGATACTGTGACTGTCTGCGTATCATGGGAATACGTCGTGAACACTTTGTACGAGAGCATTTGAGTTCAACATTACAAGGGATATATATAATCTATCCCTGTACCAAAAGGTTACCGCAGAGAGAGGCCTGAGATATTATGCGAGATTTTATAATTATATAACCCTGTCATAACAAGGTTATGATACAGTTATTGGGCATATTAACTGGTTAATTAACCAAGTGATGTGAGTGAGTTATGAAAATGTTATGTTATGTCACTGATAAAAATCTCCCAAGGAGTTCCGGACCCATCATAGTTATATTGTGCAAGTTACAAATCTGTATAACTGTGTGCTCATTAGAGTTCAATTGTATTGTAAGTGCAGTGAAATGAATCCGCTTTGCAGTCATGGCTGGTGCAAGTAGCCCGGCCCGGGCTGACCTCTGAGAGTACACTAGACGTAGTATAGCAACGCACGTGCCACTCAGCTGAGAGAGAGAGAAGCTAGAGGGCGCATTTCGCCAGTGTTGTTCCCTAGATTTATCGATATTTATTTTATAAATCATTATAGTTATTTCCTGAAAAAAATAACAAGCGTAAATGGCGGAACAATATCCCATATTCCACGTTAAGCTCGAGATGGTAAACTTGTATTGATGACAACGCGTAATTGTATTATTTATAAGTTTTGAAACTTCTGTTTATGAAACGTACATCTGGGACTCCATTTAATGTATTTTTCACGAAACATGATACCTAATTTCTGTTACTACTCGTATTAATCAAAAGTGGCCCGAAATGGTTCATGAAATGAAATCATTTATTCTTCAGTTTAGGCATATTACATGAACTTATGAATGTGAAAAACTACCACCGGTTCATAAAATAAATCTCTGCCTCGAGAAGAACCGACGTAAGAAACTCGGCGAGGTGTCATTTTTTCAAAACAATATATAATATATATAAAATAATATAACCGACGATCGGTGTGTCGCCTTTTTTGCTTCTTGAACTTGGCTAACTGCAGTGTGTCTAGATACTATCGACGTAATTAAATCCATACCTGGGCCATCCCTAACCACGCACGTGTCTAGCGGCCAAGGCTGCGTGAAAGCACTGTTTGTACACCGCGCTCGCACACAGGCACAGCCTACGCACACAAAGTAAGTCTACTTTGTGTGTTGTGTTGTGGCTTACAACTCGGACTAGCTCGAGCCTGCGCTGCACCGACCGGCGCGGCGCTACATGTGTGCGTCGTCTAACAGGGTGTTTGTACTTTCAACCGGAAAATTTGTTATATTTTTACATCGTTTCCCAAGATTTTTATTAGCAACGCTCTTATTAATGATTTTCCCGACGCAGAAGGTAGGTACCAAGTTAACAGTTTAAAAAATTAAATGGGTCATACACAGAAATAACATAAACGTCCCAGTGTTCGACAACTTAGTACCCAATAGATGACAGCGATTGATCACCCACCTCTCTCTGTTATCATGACATAAGATTGAAAGAGCCATGTATTGGATCAGTGTCCAGCATAGGGACGTTTACTTTATAAATTTTTATTAAATATTTCAGTAGTGCTAAAACGATAATTATAATTTTATGCAAGTGTTTTTGTGCAAGGTAAATGTCCCAGTCCTCGACACTGACCCAATACATGACACTTTCAATCTTATTTCCATCATCTTCTGTTCAGTCTTATGTGCACTGATATATTGTAATATGGTCTTATAGCTAAAGTGTGACTAAAGGCATAAGCAGTATATAAATAAATCTAAATATTGTAAGTGGACGAAAGTGGAACTGGCCGGATCACGGCGCTCGGGCCGTGTGTTGGCGGGCGAGCTCACGACTTGTTTGGTGAACAAATTCTGAGAACCACGTTAAATGTCAGTGGGAAGCGATTTGCTCCACGTGGTGATCTATCACAGCGACCCCTGCCCATGCCTCTTTTACAGCCAGAACATGTAAAGCGTATGTACAGTCAGCTGCAGAGAAAGCTAACCCTCCTTGCATACAAACTTCTATCATTTCTATGCAGGAAAAATACTTCAAAAAACACACAAGAATTTATCGGTAAGAGAATGAGGGCGTGTTTAAGTTTTCTTAAGCTCTTTGAGATATGATGTCTTAAAGTTTGTGACCACCTGAAGGACAAGGTTTTTTCAAAAGATATTTATAATTCTACAGACCCTAATTAGCATCTATTAAATCATCTGTAATTTAGAAAATCTCTTAAGGTTCATAAAATCATTCATTCACCCTAAATTAGCTGATCGCTAACCGACAGTAAGCTACAAAAAATGTTAATAAAAAAAATAAAACCTGACTACAAAAAAAACTAAAAAGTAAAAAATAATTGCCTTACTTCTAATATTTCTTGAAGACTACGCTTCTTATTGAACAATATAGACGTACCTATTTTAATTTTTGAAGTCGGTGCCATCCAAAGAAATTGTCTAACGTTGACGAAATTGCGATTTCAATAAGCTCAAACACGGGTAATCTACACTGTTTTATTACGGAGTTCCGTTGCCTGCCTTCCGGCTTCAATTACCAAATCAGGTTGATGGTGACGTTACATCATGGCAATTAAATTGACTTCGTCATAGTCGCGTCAGTATCTTGATCGAAATATCTTAATGGCACCCATGAAACACCAGGAGTTTTGGATCTTTGGTCTTCTTCATCAGTTCCCGTTCACCAACTGCTACTTTCTGAATACAAATGCTTGATTTATTATCGAAAATACTAAAATCGCTATATTTCCCTTGAATTTTTGAGGAGTTCCCACAATTCCTCGTCCCATCAACAGAACTAGATTCTGGTAACAGTCGGACCAACCTTGAAGCATATGCTTTCAGACAAAGAAAAAAATCTAAATCGGTTCATAAACGTTCTGACGTAACACATAAAAAAAAGGAAAGAACCGTTTTTCGAGTACCTCCTGGGTGCTAGGGGGCTCTGCTTGCGCTGGGCGCTTTGAGGGCTGTGGCGGGAAGAAAAGAACATACAGCCGAATGTGCGATCCCAAGGGTTCAAAAATATCTGAGCAACCTTATAGTCCTAACAGTAAAGCTGAGAAAAACATTTTTAAACAATGTGAAATGTTTTTGATCACTTTGTCCGGGCACATATTATCCAAGTCGAATACTGGTCTGGTATTACGAGAGTACAGTCCGTTAAGTGGGAGAGAATATTTTGATTTTCCCCAGGCTACTCTCCAACCGCGCACTCCTATCGCTTTATTGGGTCCGGCCTATAAAGCCACAGCCAGGTTAAAAAAAAGGAGATAATAATAAATATAATAATATGAAAATAACTTAGCATAAACTAAAATAAACACATTAAGAGCTGTAGGTACAGTCGCTATCAAATATTTCTGAACATGCACTTTAACGCCTTGACAACAGAGTCGTGTGCAGATATTTGTTCGCACCTTGTTCGCTATGATATATCTGATGGCGACCGTACTACCTAAAATTGTGTCTTGCATGCTTCATTCAGACCGCTCATGTACACTAGACTTTAAAAAATTGTAGACGTATCATCGTGAGGGAACAAAAGCCTCTGCAAAAACCGTATCCACGGATTAATAAAGACACAAGCGCCTTACAGCCTTAAGGCCCCTATGATGTTATACTTCCAAATGCAAAATATTTTCCCTTGCTGAATTTACGAGGTATATAGTCAAAGGAAGACAAGCTTTTTAATTAACGAGTACGCCGTTTGCTTCCGTCGAAAACAATGCAACACGTTTTTTGATTTTTGCACTAATTAAAAAAAACGTATTTCACTCGTAAGTACCTATTTAAACGCATAATCTTTTTTAAGTGGCAGGTAAATGTAGCAAGACTATTTAAAATATAAATGCGTTTGAAAATGTTGTGAAGCCAGTCATTTACCCTTAAAGCGTAATTTATGATGTTTATAAATACTATTTTAGTGTCTATTTTGGATTTTGTTCTAAAACACGTAAGTGGTCAACAGCTTTATTGTTTTTCGTGCTATTTATCGTAATTTTATAACTTGTCATAATTATCATAAATACCTACTGGAAACGAACGTGCCGTGTGGTAAAATATTGAAAAAATTAAAGAATGGCAAAATATTGAAAGTGGGAACGAAAGTGAGAAGGAAGTGAAGAAAGATGTATATAAGGAGCGCAAAAAGAAGCGAAGCGAGCGGTTGCCATTGCCAGAGCAACAGCACAGGACAAATTATACGATTCCCTGGATAGTCCAACAGGCGAGAAGCAGCTGTATCGCTTAGTGAAAATGAGAGAGAAGAATGCAAGGGCATTTCGCATATAAAATGTATAAAAGACGATGCAGGAAAGATATTGGTGAAAGTACAACCCTGTAAACATGGGTGTGGTAAGAGAAATAGGCATGGATGAAGTAAGAAAAGCTGTGAGAAGCAATAAAAGTGTTAAGGCTGTAATGTCAGATGGTATACCAGTAGAAGTATAGAAGCTATTGAATGAGGATAGATACAAATGGCTGACTATATTCTTTAATAAGCTTTTGCATGAAGAAACTATGCCCGATGAATGGTGCGACAATTTACTGGTGCCCATTTTTAAAAATAAGGGAGATATTCAGGACTGCAACAATTATAGAGGAATAAGGCTCATGTCACATAGTATGAAAGCATGGGAGAAAGTGATAGAGAGACGAACAAGAGAAGAGAGTGTTATAACGCAGAACCAATTTCGTTTTATGCCTGGTAGGGGTACTACGGACGCCATTTTTGCTCTTTGCCGACTGTGCGAAAAATACAGATATGCGCATAAAAACTTGCATATGGTGTTTGTGGACCTCGAAAAGGCCTATGATCGAGTTCCTCAGAAGGTTTTGTGGTGGGCCTTGAAAGGAAAAAGTATGCCGGTCTGCGGCTGGCACTACCGACAGGTTCAGCGTCACGGTCTTCCTCTTAATTATGGACGCTCTGACGTCGGACATACAGGAAGAGGCACCCTGGTGCATGCTCTTCGCTGATGACATTATTGTTGTCGGTGAAAACGGATATGAGGTGCAGAGCAGACTGGAGGAGTGGCGGCATAGACTGGAGAATGTTGGCCTGAAGATCATCATCATCATCATCATCATTTCAGCCGAAAGACGTCCACTGCTGAACATAGGCCTCCCCCAATTGGGGGGGATTTGCCATAGTCGCCACGCTTGGCAAGCGGGTTGGCGACCGCAGTTTGATGGTGGTAATGATCGAAGGATGCTGCTGCCCACCCTCCGATTTTCCCTTATTCGCCTCCTACGAAACCCACGGGAAGAGATGGGGTGGCGCAATTCTTATCCGGCAACCACACGGGGGCCTGAAGATCAGCAGATCCAAAACAGAGCATCTGTTCTACGATTTCCGCGGTCTTTCCAGTTTTACGCCCATACAACTGGACGGCGTTATGCTCCCGGTCTGCTCCGACTTTAAGTACCTCGGTTCGGTAGTGCAGGCTGATGGCGATATCGATCGTGACGTGAAAAACCGAATTAGCGCTGGGTGGATGAAATTGCGACAGGTCTCGGGGACAATTTGTGATGCCCGAATGACCTTTAAATTGAAGAGTAAAATCTATAAAACCGTAATAAGATCTGTCGTCATGTATGAGTCGGAATACTGGGCCGCAAAGATGACGAATGAAACCAGAATCAGTTACAGAAATGAGGATGTTGAGATGGATGTGTGGTGTGACGAGAATGGACCGGATAACAAATGAGTATATAAGGGGAAGTATGAAAGTAGCACCCATTGCCGAAAAACTAAGGGCCAATCGCCTTGCGTGGTACGGGCATGTCATGAGGAGGGATGAAAGCCATGTAACAAGAAGAGTATTAGATATGAATGTGGATGGATGCAAGAAACGAGGTAGGCCAAAAAAAAGGTGGAAGGATTAAGTGAGAGATGATATGAATAAGAAGGATGTGAATGAAAAGATGACGAATGACAGAGATATAGGAAAAAAGAGACATGCTGCGCCGACCCCAAATAAATGGGAAAAGGGCAAGCGAATGATAACCTACTGGAAACGAACCATTCCACATCGCCCGGCATTTCGATTGTTCAGATTCCTCTATAAATGTTAATTGAACTAACCTCGAAAAATGATATTAAGCGCAAAATTGAAATAGCAAAGAAAGGCATAGATTTTTTTTACACAAACGGCTAAGTAAATCAGTCCGTATCAATCCGAACCCAGGTCGTTCCTATATTAACTGGACTCTTCTAAATTGTTAAATTGTCTAAATGACAAATTATTTCGAAATTAATCCGTACTGTGTTACACTAAAATTTACCTAAGAATAAAAAAAACCGGTCAACTGCGAGTTCGACTCGCGTACCGAGGGTTCCGTACACAGATGTGTAGGTACTGGTCCTGACCCAATTAATTCAGGAAAATCTCAACAACATGGTGTAGAAATTGACCGCCATGGGTACAGCGCCATCTATAGGCGAATTTTGTTACGAATTTGAGCGACTGAATAATTTAGTATGTATGGTGGTTTATCAAGGATAATTCTTTAACACGTTAACCGATTTCAATTTTTTTTCTTTATTTGGAAGAAGGTACTTTCAGCATAATCGCGTAGGAATTTATAAAACAAAAATACATGCAAAGGTGATAAATTACAAAATTAGTATAAAAATGTTTTTGATGATAAAAAAAGAAAAACTAGATAGAGCTATAGTTATATTTTTCCTGTAAAACATACATTGATATTAATGTTCTGTAATGATTCCATATTTTTTCCTTGGTAAACTTCGGGGATAGTGTTTGGGGGGGTAGCTGGGTTCAAATCGATAGGATAAGTAGTTTATGAGATAATTAGCGATGTGACACAGACAAACAAAGTTAAACCATGAGGGTTCCTTTTTTCCGATATTGGTACGGAACCCTAAAAAGATTGCGCTTTTCAAATACAAGCTTCGACATATTAAGCTGTTCACGATAACGATAACTTTTACTAGAAACTTGTCGGATGCCAACCTAAGCTTTCTACTGCTTCTGGTTTACTCGTATTTACTACTAATGATGCGGGAAATTCATATAAATCTAGTTCTAATCGGTTATTTAGCTTAGTCTTTATGACAATACAGGAAGCTAAGTTTGAATATTATAAGGTTATTACACACTATTTATAGCTATCCGGCGTGGTATGATATGACTACTACTTTAGCTTAGTCGGTAGTGACCCTGCCTACGAAGCTGGCCATCTCAGGTTCGAATTCTCGTTAGGGTATTTATTTGTGTGAAGAAGATGAATATTTGTTCCTGAATCTTAGATGTTTTCTATGTATTTAAGTATTTATTTACATACATAAGAATGTGTATCGTTGCCTAGTAGTCATAGTACAAGCTCTGCTTAGTTAGATTTAATTATTTTATTTGTATAATCCAGGAGTTACCATGTTACTTTTTGTAAGTTTTACTAACTTTTAGTTGATGACAGGACACTGGTTCTCCATATATTTTATTAAGGATCGATCGTTTCTCCAATCTGGTTGTGTTTAAAATAGTAACAAATAAAACGTTCATTTCAAATATTCTTGCACTCTTGTGGATAAAGCAGTTCATACGAGCAAGACTGAATGTTGCCTATTAGTAGTCCGCTCCCCCTTATGTACTTCACTATGAATGTAATTAAACGCAAAAAGGTTTAATTAAAACGTATTGCATTGCAACCACATAAACCAAAAGAGTGTTTGAGTGTCCCGGAAATCTTAATTTTCAGTTAATATGCACGTACCGGAAAACAGAGTTGGTTCAAAAATAGGTTACAACCGAAAACTACCTGATGCGATGTTGCCGATTGGTCGCTCGGCTGCTATTCTATGAATGAGTGAAAGAGATCGGTGAGCAAGTTCCCTGTTTCAGGGTAGACCGGGAGGCCTACTGCCCTTGTCATCTAGGTCAGCGGGGCGCTGCATCCCCGACGAGATGGCCCGACCTGACCTACTTTTGAGGTACGCAAATAGGCTATGTTTATTTCTTTCTGGGCTTGTTCTAATAGGTTGTATTGTATGTATGAAAAGGTCCATCTCTTTCAGTGTAGAAATAAAGTCGAAAAGTGACGAACCTTCTCATTCCATGATATATATATATATATTACAACCCAATATTTTTCCTAAAAACCCAAGATCGTGGTTACTTGCATTACAATAATGTAGTTCTCAAACTATTACGTTGTTTGAGAACTAGCCAGTGCCAGTTAGCGGCCCGATTAAACAATCTAGTTATATAAAATTATCATTAAGGCCTAAAATGATACCTATTTAAAATAATTGGTCATTAAAAAGCCATTGACGACGACGATTTTTAATTTATGCAATTCTAATTTTTTTGTCTTTCAGTACAGCAGACGATACAAAGAAGTTTATTCAAGGTATATTGAGTGAGTTTAATCGTCCTATCAATTTGCATCTGCATGTGTAAATGGTTATTTGAGGAGGGAGACAACGTATTTTATGGCTATGCAAGCCGATAGATAGGTACAACAATATTAATACATCGGAACAGAGGTTTGCTCTTACCCGTGAGTAAAAATTCGGAGAAAACGAGGTCTACTGGAAATGAGACTTAGCTAGGACGATTTTTACTTCTTTAAAATGTTAGAGCCATTTTCGATAACCCATTTATAAACACAATATAAAATAATGTAGGTAGTACCATACAAATGATGCTCGGTCCATAGTTTAGGGTATACAGTGCAGTGTATAGCACTCGTCATCTTTAGATCTTTCGATTTAAGTAGGTGCAGACATGAAATTCAAATACAGCACATGAAAATCTCCATTATAATCTAATAAATAACAGAAAATTGCCTTGCCCGTTCCAGTCGTCTACCTGTCCCTGGGAGCCCAGGGATCATAACTTCATAACAAAATAATGCTATTGTTTATTTTTTTCGCCGGGAGACGACGGCTTAAGTATTAATTCGAACTATGTTTTTTTTTTTAAACTGACTTTGGCTTTATAAGCCGGGCCCAATAAAGCGATAGCAGTGCGCGGTTCGACAGTATAGCCTGGGGAAAAACCAAGGGAAATCTCCGACACGACCACGCGAATGGTTTTGACTACTGGAATACTCTAAGAGTTTGCGCTCCAGTGAAATTGATTGAGCGGTTTCAACCGAATCTGAGGTGTGAGTGGAATCGAGCTAGTGGGAGTTTTGCCGCTGGTTCATTAAACCTTTATCTGAGAAGAGTCCAGCAACAAATTCAGCCAGGCCCGACCTGGGTCAGACTGACTCTACCCGGTATGAGGCGGTACCGGGATGAAAGGTCTGGAGGTTCTGGAGGTCGTTGCACCCACTTTAGCTCTCATTTTTAACACTTGTATAGACAATGGTATATTTCCAGATTTAATGAAATGTAGTAAAGTAGTTCCTATTTTAAATCAGGCCATAAAGATAATCCTTCTGATTATCGTCCAGTTTCTATCCTGCCTGCGTTTAGCAAAATATTCGTAAAAATAATGCTGACGCAATTGATTTCTCACTTTAATTTAAACAATATTTTGCACGCACAGCAGTTCGGCTTCACGAATGGTAGATCGACAACTGATGCTGGTGCAAGTTTGATAAAATTCATTTTGCAGTCTTGGGAAGAGTCACAGGATGCCATTGGAGTCTTCTGTGACCTTTCCAAGGCTTTTGATTGTGTAGACCATGGTACTTTAATTTGTAAGCTGAATTTTATGGCATTAGAGGACATGCATTAGATCTCACTAAGTCATACCTAACACAAAGAAATCAAAGGGTAGCGATGACGAAATGGAGCTATTTCATCAGATACAGTGGTAGAGATGGGAGTACCTCAGGGATCTATTCTAGGCCCGTTCCTATTCCTTGTTTATGTAAATGATTTACCATATATGGTAAGTCGAAGATCAGGCATTGTAATGTTCGCAGATGACACATCATTACTGTTCAAGGTTAATAGGAAAGACACTGAACTCGTTGAACCAAATAATACCCTCTCCATGATATCTGCCTGGTTTGCTGCCAATAACTTAGTGTTGAATCCGAAAAAAACGAAATGTATAAAATTCTCAATAGCAAACTCATCTTCAAAATTTGAATCTATATTGATATTTTAAATTTGAATCTATATTGATATTTGAAGTTCAAATATCAATATAGATTCAAATTTAAAACTCAATGGTGAAACTTTAGAATTTGTTAAGACAACTGTATTCTTAGGTATTACACTGGACTCAAAATTGCAGTGGGGTTCCCACATAACCGCTATAGGAAGTAGGTTGAGCTCTGCTGCTTTTCAGTCAGGAGAATAAGGCAGCTTACCAATGTGGCAACGGCTCGGTTAGTTTACTTCGCTTATTTTAATAGTATAATTAGTTACGGTCTTATCTTATGGGGATCAACTGCAGATATCGAAACTGTATTTATATTGCAAAAAAGGGCCATACGAGCAATTTATAACTTGGGGTCGCGTGAGTCATTGAGAGAAATCTTTAAGGAAATAGATATCCTAACCCTGCCGTCGCTGTACATATTTGAAATAATAATGTATGTTAGGAAGAATTTATACAATTTCCCAACGAATACTGATAAGTTAATGACTCTCAATAACTTTTTATAGACTAGTGAAGGCGAAAAAGTCGTTTTTGGGAAATTGTATAAAATTCTACAATAAAATTCCAAGACACATTACTGAACTTAGGGATTCTAAATTTAAGTCTGTCGTGAAACAGACACTTATTTCAAAAGCATATTATAAGATAAACGATTATATCATGGATAGGTATATTTGGCAGTGATAACGTCCCGCACAAGTAATCTAACACAGAAATATTTTGTCCTTAATATTACAAAATATGTATGAATGTTTATATTGTAGCATTTGAATTCTGTAGTATTATGATGCTGTTATTTTATATACATTGTACATTGTTTTGAAAAAATGACCATTCGCCGAGTTTTTTACGCCGGTTCTTCTCGAGGCAGAGGTTTATTTTATGAACCGGTGGTAGTTTTTTGACATTCATAAGTGCATGTAACATGCCTAAATTGAAGAATAAATGATTTCATTTAATTTCATTTCAAAAGGGATTATATGTGTCTGTGTTGTCGCGATCGCGCGGTGGACTAACTATGCTACGAGTATTCCTATATACAGATATCAACACATGAGGCACGAATACCTACACATATCCCAAACATAGGTTGACATGGACTGCCTAACTAGTATTGATCGGAAGCTGGACTCGGCCAAAAAGGCATCTATTTCCAATAGCTAAAATTAAAAATGTCCGGCTTTTTAACGTGACCTCATATCGTGTCGGTGTTGGCTTTTTCTAAAATTGGTAACTCCATTAATTGAAACTGGCAGTGACGGTCTATTTGCGACGAAATATTCTTTCAACTGGCTATTCCCATACAGTTAAGTGATAAAATATGGTTAGGTACGGTCAAGGAATTAAATTATTTAGCCATTCAGAGTTCTCTTTATACTGGACACTTCATAGCTTAACTATTGAAAAACATTAATTTGACACTTGAATGGCTCAACAATTAAAGTCCGCGAGTGAACAGTCGCGAACCGGGATTGTTGAGCCCCTTGTCATTGTCCGTAATTTAGCCGTGTAATGAATGGCAGATGTTACCCGCAGGCTAATCACGTAACTTTATGTACTAACGGTAGATAGATTTTACTGTCAATTATGAAGTATAAATGTATGAGCTGACAATTAAAATTTGACATTAAAATCTATCTAACGGTAGTACAAAAGTTACGTGATTACCCCGCAGATGTCGTGTCAGTCCCGATTTGCATTACACGACCAAGTTGCGAACATTGTCAAGTGGCACAGCAATCCCTGTTCGCGATGGTACAAACAACTGACTCAAAAATATATTCCCATGGATTTTATGTCAGCGAATTAAGGATTCGGTACAATTTATGACAGGATTAATATTTTTGTACTTAACTGTACACTTACTGACAGTACTCTTAGTATGATATCTCTACCCACTCACGCCTAGTTACTTTTGGCAAGTGTCGCAGTTTGAGTGCGTTGCGAACGCCACCTTGAAAATTACTATCGCGAAAAAGTTAATTTACGTTTAGGCGGCAAGTTCTTCTTATATTTTTGGTGTTGCTAAAAGCTTCGCATACCTAGTTGTAGTTCCTTTTTGCCAGTTGGTCGCGAAGCTGGAATATGCACTCCAAAAATATTAGACGATTATGTTGTTTATCTCCCTTTGTCGAAATAATGTGGGAGGGAAACAAAAAACATTTTCTTTTTCGCATTAGAGCCGCAACATATGCGAAAAGGCATCTCGTGCAATGACATATATACAAAATTTTGGTATAATTCCCGCTTACAATCACTCAAAACGTATAATAACCTTAGATATAGATAATATACTAAACGTCTATTTAGATTACACTAACCTAAAAATAATATAAAATACATAACAAATATTGCAGTTTGGTCTAACAGACAATTGATTATATAACCTTTTTACGTATAAAAAATATAATGTCGAATAATATAGGTATATAGTATAAAGCCATAAAGGACATATAAACGATAATGTTGAATATCATAGCATAAAATTACACTATTAAGACTTGGCAATTGACATTTAGGTAGTTAAGTAGGTTTAGGAGCGACGACGATAGAAATTCTCGTTAGTAAAATATCTACATAGCAACTTGGCACCGGGCGAGCGAGCGAAACCTTCCAGAGCAAAACCGACTGTAATGTTGTTAGGTTTTTTATGCGCCTTGAAAAATCATACTTGCTTGTTCGCATGCACGAATGCGTACTTGCTTTGCATGCTTTTTAGTACAGTATACTTTAGCAACATCATAGTTATCTGATCTGAACGAACACATTATTGTCTGTTTAGCATTTGCCCTAAGTGGAAAAAACGCCCTTGTAATATAACGACTTCAGAGTTAGATCTTTGCTGGAAATAGTTGCCTTTTCAAATACAAATACGTTTATTTAATAGTAATACAGTTGTTAAATTGGTTAATTAATACAGTACGAAGACCATGATGAGCCCATTAGGCATACGAAAGTAAAATTACAATGTCAGGCGAATATGATATGCAATATGATGATGATATGCAATAATGTCAATAATAAAAAAAATAGTTTCAATGTCACAGGTGTCAGTAATTATTTATTTATTTAGGCATGCTTTGGTCATTAATGTAATCTAATACCTATAGTAACATCTTTCGGATAAAAAGTAAGAAAGAAAGCGCTTATGTTTAAAGTATGATACTTGTTTTGTATATTAAGTAAAATAAACATTATACTTATTAATTGTTATCGAAAACGATAGTATGCCCAAAATTCATTATACTTTTTAAAAATATATACTTATTTTGATATTAGACGTTTCGTGTTTTATACCTATTAAACGTTATACCATAGAAAATTAGGCCTATTGGCATTATATGTTGTAAGCCATACCATAGGGGTTTATATACAGTTTGTATACGTTCTTATTACTTACCCCATTTGCGCGGATTACCTACGAGTGGAACGAGAACTACTACTTGTCAAATCGTGCAGCAGCATAAGTATATTACGGATTATAACGGAGCTATATATTCACGGGGTAATTTTGTGCAATAAAGTTTAAATAAATAAAAAAAAATACATTTAAGGGGCAGGGACCAGACATCTTGTACAGTAGATTTAACCTTGTATTTCCAAAATGAAACTCATTACTTTATCTACAATTGGCATTTCGAGTGCGTTAAGGATTGCCCACACCGAAATCTAAAATATACTAACGCGCGCGTAATGAATGTAGAAAATTGTGATACGTCACCGAGTAATTTAATATCATACAATTAGTCTCATTTTTAAACCCAACATATGCATAGGTATCCATTAGTTGACTTTAATTTGAACAAAGCGCTATAGAGCCATAAAAGCCAAAATAAACGTTACAGTGCACTAACTATCCGTGCCTTAGCAGTTTGGTCGGTCTGTTTACTTACCACACTAGATAGTGATATATTTTCGCAAATTTAGTTCGTCGAAGTGCAAGTGGTCAACTTCTCTGGCTTATTGCTGCAATTAAAATAGCTAGTAATGAGTGTGCATAGCAGTCGTGATCACGACGTTCTTGATATACAGGCGCTGTGCGTGTGTAGGCTACGATACCGGCCCTTCGGATGCTGACTTATCTATGACAAAATTGGAAAATTATATACGAGGTATACCGGGTGTACAATCCAAATGGGTCAGTATGGTGAAGTCGGAAACTATGAGAGATAGCGAGATCTGTTCTTAGGAACCATGACGTCGATTTTAGATTTAATAATAATTACATTCAAACTTTTTTATTAACTCTCATACATAACCGGGAATCGAACCTGGTCAATATTTTTGTAACCGCGTTAAGTAAAAAGGACCAAATTTGGCTATGAAATCTTGTGTAAACACAACTGACAGTAAATTAGACTAAAATGCCCACAGTTTTATTAATTTGCAAAAAGTCGTGAATAATATGAATCGATCATCAATTATCTGAAGAGACCACTTATGCATATCTTATCTGCATCGGTATTATGCATTACAAATAGCGTTTATTTAAAATTAGAACGCATTTGTTCAGCGGGCGTACCAATTCATTTAAAATTTGAAAATGGAATACTGTTTTTGGAATTAACTTCAAATGAAACACGGCTTTTCGTAACCTCCTCGTGTTGATTTTTGATAACTTTCACATAATTATTGTGTTATGTGTTGTGTACTGTTTATAAAATGCGTTTAACGAATGAAGAACTTGACTATTTCTTATGGGGTTATGTCAAAGATGAAATCTAAAATCAAATTACGACACCGTAGAAGATTTAACTACAGCCTTAGAAAACATATTAACACATATGCACCCCATAAAAATACGAAATGCAATCTTGCGATCGTTACCCAAAAGAATTAATCTTTGCATTCAACAGAATGGCTACCATTTTGAACATTTACTGAAATAAAATAATTATCTTATTGGTTGGTTTTTCTTTCAATTATTTAAACAAGATTCCATTAGCGTTGTGCTTCTTGCGACTTGCAGAATTTATACACATTGATTTTGACCAGGTTCGATTCCCGGTTATGTATGAGAGTTAATAAAAAAGTTTGAATGTAATTATTATTAAATCTAAAATCGACGTCATGGTTCCTAAGAACAGATCTCGCTATCTCTCATAGTTTCCGACTTCTCCATACTGACCCATTTGGATTGTACACCCTGTATAGTTCAACTTCGAGTATTGATTCCTGGATGTACGCATAGTGTGCCTCTCTGTCCACAGCCCTTGCTTACGTATCTGTAATTGGATAACTTCAGAAGATACTATTCGTTGAGTACCTATAGACTTCAGAAACAATCTGCTGATGTTTACATTTTACATATTTATTTAGGGAATATGTTAGCTTCGATTCGCTGCTTGGATTGGGTTTCCAATTATCTGCGTAATACGGTGAATAATATGATACATAAAAAACAAAATTAAAAATTTTGAAAAACCCACGACGGATGTACGGTGAAAAATGTTTACTCCAGCGCCCCCTGGTGAGTTATCATCATAACACCCAGCTAAAATTCGTCCCGACTAAACTACAAATCTATTGCCGAAAACCGCTTCTAAATCGGTCAAGCCGTTTTGAAGATATTGATGTGCACACACAAACAAACAAACAAACAAACAACCTCTCACCCTAAACGCATATACCTTCTCCGTTCCGTCGTGGGTAAAAATAGAAATATTCATGCATGACACAAATAAATTTAGGTAGTTTTATATCCTAAGCATACAGTTTTAGTCATAGCCAATTGGACATCAACCGCATTACATACTATTTAGTTTTCCGAAAATAGCACTTTATACAAACACATTTTTAGTGCTCACCTACTTATCCACGCCACAATT
Source organism: Epiblema foenella (assembly GCA_963556455.1). Taxonomy (NCBI): domain Eukaryota; kingdom Metazoa; phylum Arthropoda; class Insecta; order Lepidoptera; family Tortricidae; genus Epiblema; species Epiblema foenella. The sequence goes on from OY747109.1 coordinate 13,355,788, forward strand.
TTTTTTATAAATCACCCAAACGAAAATAATACTTGTACTTACACAGTTTATTGTAGTTTTTTCATGATTCGCGTCATTACACTTCAGTGATTCGGTGGGTGATAAACGTAGGCGTACGCATGTTTTCAGTCAGCGGCGAATTTGACGACGAGCTAGCGTGGGAAGAGCCAGATATTCGCCAAAGAGCAGATCTAGAGACTAAAGTAAATTATGGCATGAGAGTGAAAAGAAGCCAGATACTAATAATGCTGTATCAGAGAAGGAAGTATAACGCGGTTAGTTGATTTAGCATTTAGTGAATTAGAGAAGCATTCAGACCGGAGCGGAGCAGTGAACGTAGTGTGCACATAAACAGCGCGCCTCATTCCTAATGAGCTGGCATGCTGCTTTGAACTCGAACCTATTTCAGTCAAAGAACAATGTTGCTTTGTCGTTCTGGGAAAAATAAATCTTCACACGCCGGTGCACCGTGTTTACTATGAACCCGCTCATAGCTTCGGATGGGTTTTGCAGTATTGTTACCGCTAATGAACAGTTGGTAACGGATTCGAGTGAGCTTACAGATTACCATCTATTTTCGTCGCTCGTTGAGTTATGTTTGGGTTGCGCCAGACAGTAAGCACATAGTGGATATATAATGACAGCAATTTATGTGACCAATAAATAGAAACTAGACATGATGCGTAGAGTCCGTCCGAAATAGCAGGAGCTGCCAGACGTCCGTAGCCCGCGCTAAATCTTGTATTAATAACATCCACTAAGACTCTTATGTAAGCAAACACTCCTTGCTAAATTACTTGGAAACAAATAGGCGATGTGTTATTTGAGTTTTGTCTTCAGAAAGGTAGTAATTTGTGTAATGTTGTCGATGCAAGTTTTGCTTAGGTATAATTTATACTGCGGATAGGGAATTGTCAAACTTCTGTTATTTTAATATGTTGATTCACATAATTTACAGGTTTATATTACTAAAGATACAATTTTCCTAAGTAAAATAAGTCTTAGGCCGCGTTCACGTACAGAGGGGCTACCGCGAACCACAAACGAAGTTTTCCCTCTCTGTCTCACTTATGTGCAAACTTGCAAATGCGACTGAGAGGGAAAACTTCGTTTGCTGTTCGCGGTAGCGCCTCAGGCTCCATGCTGAGCTCACGCCGCGCGATCGTTCAGGGCTTCAGGCGACTATGGCCGGCCGTGGTGGGGAATTTCATAGTCGCCTGTATTTAACCTGATCCCGGCCTACCGTTTAATTATTTGCTTTTACAAGGTTTCCTTTTTAAGGGCTCGTATTTAAAGACATGTCAAAATATAAACCTAAAGCTGCTTATTTGCACAGCTCACAAACTAATCGTACATCAAAATGTTTTGGTATGCGATTAAATATATACCTTTTGAAGTCAGTTGCTTGTAATCACTATCACAATGGTTCTTCAGTATAATATAATATGTACCGACAAAGTTTATTCAGATATCGTTACCTATATACGGTTATTTTTAGTTTTTGGAAATCCCATTTATTAATCCCATGAATACTGTATAATTCTGGAAAAAGATTGTCAAAATGAGTGTGCCAACCACTTGACTGGAAACTTCTGAAGATAAATAAAACAAAACACTGCATTAACTTCCTGTTCTCAGCGAACTGACAAATAACGGGGTTTCATCTGCTTAGGTACTTTCTCAACCTCGTATATCACACTACTTTATTATGACAAAAAACAACCGTTTTCCGCATGTAATTAAGTGCAAAGTCACAGCTACGTTAAAAGTGAAATATGAAGTCGAGAAGTCAGGTAATCGATTTGTAACTTGAACACACAAGAATTATAATTTGAAATTGACTACCTAACAGACGATTGGCAATTCAAATGTATCTCAAACAACGTGGAGTGAATACTATATTACTTACCAATGTGTGTGGAAACAAGAAAACGTACTCTCGTTATAGTTAAGAGCTACTTTAATAGCTTTTTTATTGCTCACAAAAAAGAACCTTCAAAATTACTACAAAGTTTCGCCGAACTGCGGTGCAGTGCGAATAGGTTAACAATCCTTCGTTGCTTATTCTACCATGCTGAAGATAGGCATATTATTATCTATTTGTAATACTTTATATAAGCTAAGTTTGATTTAAAAAACTGAGTTACGTATGGTAACGTAATACGTTGTTTAGGTATGGTAACAATTTTTATTACAGAAATAATTTTTTATAATACTAAAATCGCGATGCTTCCTTGATTTCTTGAGGAGTTCCTTTAATTTCCCATGATTCCCATCATCAAAAGTGAACTTTGAGAGCAACGGGACTAATCAGGAAGTATATGCTTTCAAACAAAGAAAAAAAAATACAAATCTGTTCATAAATGGCTGAGTAATCGTGTAGCAAACATACAAAAAAAACATACAATCGAATTGAGAACCTACTCTTTTTTTTGAAGTCTATAGAAAAAAATAACGATTATTTTACAGGATTTAAACGAAATATTCGGGAAAAGGTGAAAAGTGTAGGAATAATTGGACGGCAATTATCAGAAAGAAAGATAACGGCGTGGGCTGGCAGACGTCTGAGCTTAGGATTAGAGGAGTCAACAAACTGGATCTAACGTTCCCTAAAGACCAATTACCAGCATGAATATTGTCTTTTTTTGAATAGTTGGTTTGATAAATATTTCGGTTGAATCGGACACGACGAGGGTTCGAGTTGAATAATGGAAAACTAGTGGAAGAGACTAATAACATTAGGGCTCATCATTTTCACTAGTCGATACATCCCGCATCCATGTAAATAGGGAACGGACAAGTGAAAATGAAGGCTTAGTAACTGTGTGTCTGAGAATTGAGGTTGACTATAAAAATAAAATGAATCCTTTCATAAAATATAGGTACATATATTTTTAAAATATATTTTTGGACAATGTTACACAAATCAACCTAGTCCCAAACTAAGCATAGCTTGTACTATGGGTACCAAGTGACGATATACATACTTACATAGATAAATAGATACTTAAATACATAGAAAACATCCAAGACTCAGGAACAAATATTCGAGTTCATCACACAAATAAATGCCCTGACCGGGATTCGAACCCAGGACCTCCAGCTTCGTAGGCAGGGTCACTACCAACTAGGCTAATGCGGTCGTCTATATATGTCTATATGTACCTATCACCTTGATTTGCCGATATAAGAGCCATAGGATAATTTTTAGGGTTCCGTATCCAAAGGGTAAAACGGCACCCTATTACTAAGACTTCGCTGTCCGTTCGTCCGTCCGTCTGTCACCAAGCTGTATCTCATGAACCGTGATAGTTAGACAATTGAAATTTTCACAGGTGATGTATTTTTGTTGCTGCTATAACAACGAATACTAAAAAACAGAATAAAATAAATTAAGGGGGCGCCCATACAACAAACGTGTCTTTTTGCTGTTTTTATAAATAATGGTACGGAACCCTTCGTGTGTGAGTCCGACTCGCACTTGGCCGGTTTTTGAGTAAGTTGATTCTACTAGAGCCGATATTGCATCTATGCTCATCGCCAGACCATGCTGTGAACAGACTGCACCAAAAAGGTGTCTGAGAAAGGTCACATCTAGAGGATTAATACAATTACTTATACATATAAAATGTGATAAGTGTTTCCTTGCGAGTCTGTATAATATCCCCGTAATGTTGAATTGTTTTCACTTTACCTGTAGATCGTTTTAATCTAATTCATCCAGCACTGCAGTAGCTGCGAGCTGTGCTTAGCTCCCGACTGGAGTCACGCGTCACAACGCAGCACGCGCAGCCGAGCGTCCATCCACCCCGAGCGTTGTCACTAACCGTCCAGTGCGTTATACTGTGTACGGAAACCGCATTACCACAGAAAAAAATAGTATTCACATAAAGAAGGTCCTCCGTCCCAAAACTGATAGAAAATTCAAACCAGGTATCCCGTTCCACTACATAGCAGCTATCTTGGCGGGAATGCCTAAGCATACGCGTCGTGTCTGAGTTGGACGCCGTAAGCGCAGCGCTCCATCTTTCGATGGACGCTGTGATTACGTCGTCCGGGTCCGTGAATGTGTGCCTAGGACGCCGGACCGTGCGGCCCCTAATCAGTGATAGCCGAGTTACGACAAAGGGAGGAGGGATGGGAACGTAGTCGACAGCCTTCCTGACTAACGGATTCCTATGTTGGGGAGCGTTGTCAAAATAACGTCTGGCAGTCTGCTTAAAGATACCATACATGGTGCTAATCCCCATGTCGTGGTGCAGACTGAGGTTCGACTGGTACCACGGAGCACCAGTCGTCCTACGAAGAAAACGATTCAGAATGACCTGAAGCGGCTTGAACGATTTCATAGGCACGTGAGCAAAAGCTATAGGTACTTGCATAAGACATGATTGAAGAAACACAAGTTTTTTAGAGTGTCAGCTTTTTTCTAAGTGATATTTCGCTAAACTTGTTGATCATCGGCCCAAGCCTTCCTAGCACGAACAACGCACGGTTGCGTACACTACTGATGTGGCTACGGAAAGTCAGTTTTCTGTCAAGGGGGGTCAGTTAACTGTGATGCTTAATGTACAATGCCAGCCAGGTACGATGTCACTAGCAACTGGGTGGTGCAATTCAGCGGAAGTCCGCGATGGCCTGCCATTAATCCGATAAGCTTTCGTTGCGAAATCGTCGTATGTACCTAGGCTTTGTCAAACTTGCCACCGCCCCAGAATCATATATGCAATTCATATACATTCATTTATTCGTCTATGATTCTCTCAGAAGCGGCTCGTCTGTTTTACATCGTATCAAAATGTTCTTGGGCTCGATGATTCTTAGAACAATTTCCTTTTTTCCGCCCGCCTCTAGCTGTACGAGAGCCCCCTCCCCCCCCTTAAAAACCAAACGGATGGAGCTATACTTATATAGTCTTCAAATTTTTACATGTTTATAAGGGGGGTCTCATATCATACAGCTAAAGAGGAGCATGAAAAAAAAATTTTACGTACCCCAACGAGTGGGGTATCCTTGTTTAGAGCTCATTGATTAGATAAATACGGTAATTTTAATTAAAAAAAAAAAATGGTAAATAAAGGAATGAGAAGCCACTTATAATTTAACCTTCGCTCTTTGATATGTCATAAAATATTTATCGTAGCAAAAAAGTGTAAAGAATCTTTTTTGTAGAGAATGTGATGTATAGAATCATTTTTTTCTACTGTTTACGAGTTTTATACGAAAACCTAAAGGGACCGTTACACCCCACAGTTTCAGACTTCTATTCGCACACAATCGTAAGAAACTCAGTAGAGAATTGTTAGGATTTCCTCACAGACGGGTACTTGTAAAAAACACCCTACGTGGATTTAAGTAAATGGAAAAGGTTAGTTTTCCCTGTTATTTATATTGACAATTGAGCCCTAGTCATTATATTAGTTCGTACAAATGAACACCCTGTAATAGGTACCTATACCTATTACCTACAAAGTCAATCATTGAAATCAACCAAAGCGAGTGTGTATTGACCTCGTTTAAACAAACGCTTCTATTTGATTAGGATTTCCACTGTTTACCGGCCGGTAGGTATTATTAGATAGTTTTCCTTTTAAAAAAACGTCCGTATAAAACTCGTTTAAATCTTTCCCTATGCGAGCGACGGAGCGCGGCGAATCGACCGACGGCCCTCGAAGTTCAACTACGTTCGGAAATTCATTTATTTTAATGATTATGACAATCATTGGGTTTTATTTGAGCACTATTATTATGTGGGAACATGAGTTATTGTTATTGCTTTCTATTTTTGGTATGTGGATATACAACCACGCATGGATTGTACAGAATGCTTTTTGCCAGCTTCGGATATTAATCCTCATGTAAGGGAAACGTACAAGTGCTCGACACCTTAGTGCCCATTAGATGACACCTATTAATCACCTATGACATAAGATTGAAAGTGCCATGTATTGGGTCAGTGTCGAGCACAGATTTTGTTTCAAATAAAAGTAAACAGTAGTAGATAAGTGCTTTGTATAATGTAGTAGTAGCAAAACTCTTTATTGTACAAAATAGAAACAGTGGAAACTACAAAAGGAAAGGGTATGTACAAAGGCGAACTAACTAAACACTAGACTAAATCAGCAACTTGTACAACAAGGAGAGCATACATAAAATAGACAAAAACATACATACATATATACTTTTTTTTATAGGCTCACAGAAGTTACAGCAGTATTTACAGTTACATATAATGGAGTATGTTCAGATCATCAAAATATTCGTTATTTTTAATCGACACATTCTAGTCACTGGGTTATAATACGATGTGTTATTTTTATAAACTAACTAAAAACACTGCGTGAGGGGTTACGTCGTTTCAAACGAGTAATAAAATACAATAGAGAAAGGAACGATGGGCAATCGTTATATTAATGTATGATTTTGTACAGAATCAGTAATTCGCAACATTGTCTACCTACGCGACGATAAACGGGGCATATTGAAATTCTGTAGCCTGCTCGAGTAGGATCTGAGTTGACGACCAAGCTGAAGTCTGTAGCAGAGGATATTCAAGAAGCGCTTTTGTACTATTTCTAAACGTCGTCCTTGTAAAACGGTGACTAAATGACAGCCATATTCAAGAGTACTTCTTATTAATCAGAAATATAATATTTTTAGGGTATGAGTATTCTTTTTTAAATCTTTAGTAGAACGAGGGATAAAGTGCAATAGTTTGTTGCATTTGGATACCAGATAATCATAATGAGAATGAAAGTTTAATTTTTCATCGAAGAGGATACCAAGATCGCGGACTTCCTGATGCCGAGTCAATGTGATGTTGCAAAGCGTATAGTTGAAATTAACTTTATGTTGAGAGTTCTTAAATGAAATAACAGCGCATTTGTCTACGTTTAGGAGCATACGAGTTACTTGACACCATTCAGAAACAGTATTAAGATTCTTTCGTAACATGAGGCAATCTTCAACATTTTCAACAATTGAGTAGATCTTAAATTCATCAGCGTACAAAACACATGGACACGCCAGTTGAACCACGAGGTCATTGATAAAAACAACAAACAGGAGAAGCCCTAAGCGGGTTCCCTGCGGCACTCCATGGTTCAGAGAAATGCCCTTTGATGCTAACTAGTTGAGTTCTGTTTTACAAATATGATTCGACCCATCTCATGAAATTACCGTGAACACCATAACCCTATACTCTTTGAAGGATAAGTATGAATACACAATAAATGATATTGGTAAAAACAATTTAGCTTAAGCAAAAATAAGAAATAAAAATAATGTGTGAAATTAGCCAGAATCACATAGCCACAGTTTCTTAAACTTCCCCTTGAGCGACACAACGCAACCGACTGCGACTGCTTAAAGGAGGGAGGAAATTCATGCCACAACTTCACAGAACGCACTGCGAATGATTCATCGTATGCACGCGACTTGTGAGGAGGGATAGACAGTGCCAGTTTCGCACTAGACCGCAAACGATGGCCACTACCGTCAGCCATAAATTGGAATTCTTCAGAAAGGTACTGGGGAGCAGAAGGATTAAAAATAAGCGCAAGCACGTGGAGATCCCGCTTACGGCGTATAGTACGCCATTGTAGTCCAGCAGGCGAATCACGTAACTTTATGTACTAACGGTAGATAGATTTTACTGTCAATTTTGAAGTGTAAATGTATGAGCTGACAATTAAAATTTGACATTAAAATCTATCTAACGGTAGTACAAAAGTTACGTGATTACCCCGCTGTTCGAAAATGAGACAGTAAAAGGGAGTAAAAGAAAACAGCAAGTAAAATATGTAAATGGCGAACATGTATTATTTCATTGATCTAGTCTATCTTAAAGATTTAAGGATTGCGTAAAAATACCAATCACGAAAAAGAAAAAATATGCACAAGTAATTTAATTAATTCAAATCAAAATCCAACATTCAAAATTTCGCGCGTAAACGATCACTGGCTTGACATGACGTCTCTGCTCCAGACGTCAAACTTATCATGGCGCATGAATATTATTTGCATCACAGAAATAATGTTTTCGGTTTCATTGAATATAATAAATCATCTATAATAAATAATTTCCCATTATATAGATATTATTTCAATGTTTTCAACTGAAGTTACTGAAGTGACAGACTGGAGTGAAGTCACTGCGCGTTTAAAATATTTCGCAAAATAATAATAATTTCAGAAAAGAATAAATCTTTCAGTAATAAAATGGTAATACACTTGTAATGGCTATCATTATTAGATTATTATTAAAAATTCTCCATATAATCTTATAGCATGTTCCCCATTGTGTTCTCCGTGAATGTTTTTTTAGGTACTAATAATGATGTTTCCAATTGGACACTGATTAAGGAAACAACGCATAGCATTACATTTGTTGCACTTTATCTACCTACTATTCATGGTATTTAAAAAAGATATTCAGCATTGTGTATTACTGTAACAGAATGGATCCTGAATGGGCGGGTTAAGCCCTCAGGCCTAAACCCGTCCGTGGGCTCACTTCAGAAACCGTTTCTCGAACAAAGCTTTAGGATTACGCTTATAATAAGTAGCCGCCCACTTAATCATTATCGCTTATTGATATTTACCGATGTCTTAGAGAAACAAATGAGACGATCAACTAATCGTTGTCAAATCAACAAAGGGAATACAAGTTATTATCTTGTTGCTTGGTGCGACAATTAAATGGGGATAGTCGGAAAAAGCGAAACTCTAATGTACAGTCAAGGGCATAAATATTTTCGTATATAATTATAATTGTTTTTCGGGTTTCATGGATGATATTTTAACGCTCAGTCACGGTCGTTTCTCAAAGAAGCTAACCGAACATGCCTTTTAAAGTTCGAAGTAAATCATGTACATGAGGTAAAGGATAGTTCACAGGTCCAGGTATTTTTCACGTACAGCCGCATTGATAGTTTTTACTTCGATGTTCGGTTAGCTTCTTTGAGAAACGACCGTGACTGAGCGTTAAAATATCATCCATGAAACCCGAAAAACTTCGAACGAATCTGAGGATATAACACAACACGGACTAAGCCACATTTTTTGTCGTTTTCCTCAAACGACGTGATCGTAATTGTGCAAATGAAACATTTTTAGCTTTTTTTTATTATTTTTACCTTGTAGCAAGCAAAGAAATGTTTTATAAAATGTTTGTTTTACCTATCTATCTATCTTTTAACCTACTTTTGCAATGCTAAGCTAACTTATTATTCTAATTGATCATGATGGCATGCATCATTCACACTTGCGTTATGGGGGAATTGTGATTACACGAGACTGGGTTATACTTCTACGTTTAACTCAAATAATTAGTTAATTACACCAGATCGAGAATTCTAAAGCAAAGCCAACGAGACGAGATTTACTTCATCAATGTCTGACACGTCATTATTAATATATCGCTCCTTATCCCTCGTATGCCATTATTTATCTCTTCTCGTTGGGCCTACCTTTCGATTGAGATTTTCTTTAATAGACGTCGGTGGCACATTCCGATTATGTACACTTGTACTGTATTGCAGCTGACCACATTAAAACATCATATAAGACTCTCGTGAACTGAACATAAAGCATAATAAACAGGTATTTAGATCTTTGGTCGTCTCTAAAAGGCTATCGGACGTGTAACGTTACCATAATGGCGCTATAGACAATACATTTTGGTCACGTCACGAAAATCCCATGCCCATTGAAGCCACAATGCCTGGAGGAATAGTTTACACCTACTCAGAAATCTAGTCTGATGTAGTGCATGGAATTCATAAAGCCATGTAACCACTCACGGTGGAATATCGAAGTCTGTTGCGTTAGTCAAACCCAATTTAGTTTATTGTATGAGTAAATAGTATAACTAGTCGAGTAATTATTTTGTTAAGATGCCCATAGATGGCACGGAAGTGTATCTAGTTTAATAGTTAACATATTAAGTTATACTATAAAAAGCCCTGGTTGGGATCAAACACATAAACTCCTCATACGATGGAATGGGAACTAAATAATTTAGGAGTGTCGTCCACAGTGTAACATCAGCATAAGATTGCTAGAAATGACAACATTCTCTCACAAACTGGTCGGAGAACGTTTCCAGAACGTTGTCCATCATGTTGGATACAGATTGAATAGGACTGGTTACGAAAATACCCGTGCTGTCCCGGTATACTCGAGCAAATAAATCATTTTTACCTTCACAACTTGACATAGAGTAGGTTGGTCTTGGATATACAACTAATATCTAATGTAGACTTTTTTACTTAGTTGGTTGAGGTATACCATCAGTGATCACAAACTAATGGTAAAGTGAAAGATGAGAGAAAGAAAACAAGAAGAAAGCTAAAATGCCGTTTGTATTCGTTTATCTTTATCTGTCACTTTGACAATTGAGTTTGTGGGAAAGGGATAAAACAGTTTAAATAGCAGACGTTTGTTATTTTTTTATGAAAAAGGGGGTACTTAAGTAATTTTGGATTTAGGAACCCGACTTTTTCTACTGAATATCTGCTCTACGTCTAAACTACCGTAATGCTTCTTAGGAAGCTCTACCTATCGTTGCACGATTTCAATCGCATGTTTTACGGACTTAAAAGGCTTAACGCGACGGAGGCGAGGCGCGGCAAAGCAAGCAAGATTCAGTGGCAATGCTCACATAGGAATTCATTTCGCCCCGAGAAGTGTCCGGTTTCAGTCTGGCACCACGAGTGTTCGTCCGTATTGCATTAGTATTTATTTATGTATCGTGCAGGTTCTGGTTCTGGCGGCGCCGCAGCGGGCGCGGGCGGCGGGGGGAACACTTACTACGTGATTAATCCGCGCCCCCGCCCGGCGGCCCGCGGCCCTTGCCGCGGCCAGGCGTACTCGCGGCGGGTTTCCTCGTCCCCGCGTCTCATGGCCACTCACTACGCACGGGGCTCCGTAGTGCCGCCCGCCGACGCCAGTCGCGTCGCGACCTGCGCCGACAACGGACGCTTCACGTGCAGTCCCCGCGCCGCCGTATGATATCATTCATGTTAATCTCCGCTCGTTGATTTTCCTGCTCAGTGACCGCAGTGAAACCCGCGTTGCCGCGAGTGCCGAATGTTAGGAGACGTCACCGGTGTATTTTTCCGTCGGGAACGAAACCTGTTTGGAGTGGGCTCGGCGCCTCCCTCGGATGAGATCGGCGAATAGTGAACGTTGCTGTGACCCGTGGCCTGCGATGCTGCGCCCGTGACCGTCTTGCGACAGTGCCACGAAACGTAAGGATCTGTTCGTTCATTCGGCCGGCTCGCGTGCACGAGCTGCCTTCCTATTTGCACGGCGCATACGAGTGGATTTTATTTTCGTCTGGGAAGTAAATGTGTGCGTGTCATGTGAATGTATGGGAGGCATCCGTATGTGCGATGCACGTGTGTGTTTGCGTCCGTCGAGACGGCTACTCCCCGTCGGCTAGCCTGCTTTATTTAGGTTGTTTCTGAGCGCTTCGCCCATGTCCGTATCAGCTACTACTTACCTGTTTCAATAGCATCACCCTTTTTCTGACTTTACCAAAAATTTGTTGCGAGTGGTACCCATCAGTTATCGGTATCGCATTGTGCTCAACATCCTTCTTCATTAAGTGATAGATACGTATGTTCACAGTAGGATTTTCTCTACTTCATCTTGTAGTGGTGTCTGTCTTGCATGGCAACATCAGTTTATAATGATTATCATCAGTTTTCTTTGGTAAATAAGGTAACCATTGTAGGTACATTTGTATCTCCGAACGGTCTCGTAACCTGTCATCGTAAATTTAGTGTTGAATCAGATTAGCTTGTGTATATTATAAGATGCATATTTAGATATCTCGGCGCCTTATCGTTATCTTTTATCATAACATCAATATTTGAGTCCATGATAATAATAAAAAGTTCCTACTTACCTACTTGCAAATTTCACGTTTTGTTCAGGACTACTGAGGCTATTTTAAAGTTAAATCAGGTTTGATTTTTGAATTTTAAAGCTGGGAAAGCTTTGACTTTGGCCCTGCATTTTGATATGACATTTGGTTTCTGATTTGTAACCGTGTAAACAACATTGTACCTATCTTTATCAGATCAGGTATTATTAGCATTGCAAAATATCAATGTGAAGACCTTTCCCCTAAGGTCAGATAGGAGATCGTTCAGTTTCTTTGCTTCATTGTTTATAGTTGAATATTATACTAAGATAATAAAACATCTAAAGAAGTTTCTGTCATGCCACAAGATGACAGTGACTAAGTATAGAAGTCAGAAAATGATCAAATTAATAATAAATCCGGGTATAGGCAACTGAGGGTTGTATTGTAAGAGAATCACGTCTAATCACTCAATAAATAGAAAAGTGAACAAACGCATCAATTTCAAAGTCTTGCTTGCTTGCTACATAGGTTAAAGGTTTTCACAAACATTGTAACTATAATTGTTTGGATTGGAATACAAGACACTTCAGATCCATCAACGTTGTCAACATCATAGTAAATTTAATTGTAATTAGTAATATGCACTTTAAAATAGAACATGAAGGAAAAGTACTCGAGGAGCGAGGCCGGCGGACCAGCTAGATAAACTCCGACCCCGTGCGGAGGCGGCGGACGACACTTCACAATCGTAACTGCTTCATAACACAAATCTATTTGTATGCGAGCTAATTTCACAACAAACAAGTAGCCAATCAAAAACAAACGGAGTTAACAGAAGAATAATTGTTACAGTTATCTACAGCACAAAAAGAGCAAAGCAACACTAATTTTATCCACATGTTCGAAGACAGTAGAACAAGTGCACGTTAAAAATTACCGCTGACTGGAAAACGTAAAGTATGATGTAGAATCTGTTTGGAACACCTACACAGTACTTAAAGTACAATGATAAACATGAGCTAGCTACTAGAGCCAACAGAAAAATTACAGAACTTGTTAATTTTAATTCAATAGCCCTTAATACCTAACTTTACTTAATTCCCTTCCGAATTGGCCAGCGTTTCAGGACTTTGGGGGAACAATTAGGTTGTACTTATATAACAGTTCGAAGGCTACGATACTTGATAAGATTACCGACTACCTAATGTGCATGATAATTAAGTGCTATAAAATGTGAAAGTTGGGTCGGCTATCTAATTTGCGTTAATTTAGTAAAGTCTACCACACCACAGTGTTATTTTTGGAAGATAAAAAGTTAGCTCTGAGAGGCCCTGCGTAATAATTAGGATCTGAGCACACGGGTGCTTAAAATCGTAATCAAAAGACCACTCTTGCAAAATTTTTAGCTCTGTACATTTCAAACACCGATTTTTTTATTATGCGTACTACTTCAAAGGTCCTTTCAGTGCATTCTAGAGTCAATAATAAAGTTAATGCCTCGTGTAGCTCTGTGTACTTAATGCATCCGTGTTGGCCTTTGACATACTTAGTTAATTGTTACGTAGACTGTCTAATGATTAACCTAGCGGAGAGCGTATATATAAACATTAAACACTGATTGTTACATAATTATAAACATAATGGTTTCCTAAACACACAATAAGATGCGCGTAAAAGAAATGGCAACACAAATACAGAAGATATTATACCTGAGCAAGAACATTGGTACACAGGTGAGCGGTTGCCGTTGTGATGATTTATGTGATTAATTTTAAGTGCGCTCCAATATTTATTTAGCTGTAAAGGAAATATTTATATCGAATTGATAAAATTTTCAGACCAATATCTATATACACAGATAAAGATCATCACGAGATTAAGAACAATCAGCTATGAATGCCGTGGTGATCCTTTCATCACACAGAAGCTGGAGCATAACAAATACAGCACATATAGGTAGCAATATTACACACCTCAATTAAAGGACACAGTACAATACAAAATCACAATAAGTAGAGGCAAACAACAGGAGGTCTAATCGCTAAAAAACGATTTCTGTAGGTCTGAAAATAAACTGTCATAATTATAAGTAATATTAACAAACGATCTAATTCACGAATAACTTGTCACTATTGGCGACATGTTTCAAAAAAGAGTTCGTCAGTTATTGCGGCCCCGTCCGGAAGGATTCGAAACATGTTGCCCGTAGTGATAAGTTATACCTAAGGTCTTTTATAGTATGTATTAATTTAGATATTCTGTAACATATTATTACGGAACGGTCAGGTAAAATATGCAAGGAAATGTGATGTGGAAAAATATACTGAAGTAAACTAAATAAATACACCTACTACAATGACATACATTATTGACTGAAGATAAGCACTAACTACTAACTAATTATTATACTGAATAAAACAAAGCAAACGAGACAAATGTGTTCCGTCCATTACCTCCGCATTTTATTGGAGTGATATGATAAGTAGTATGTTCCATTCCTGGTCGGTGCAAGGAGTAAACGATGCTAAATTAAATAAACGTCCAGTTGTCAGATAACCAGCGGCGGTTGCAAAGAAAACAAAGAGATATACTTGTGGCACACGGATAGTGTTAATGATATACAGTAGGTAGCCATGTGGGGCGTTAGTGTGGGTGCGGTTATCAAGTCGCTACCGCCTACTACGGCCGGCTATCAGCTGTGATAACGCGCATACCTGAACACTTTGCTTCTAAATGCAAGCTCAAGTATAATGCGAAGGCAATTAAGATACATGAATGAATCCAGTGTTTGCAGGGCTAATCAATTGTTTGCTATTAATTAGTTGTGTTGCGGAAAAATAGTAGGCACTTGTTGTGATGATAACGAGTATTATTATGGTTTATTCGAACACAACTTTGTATTGTAATTCACAATGTTATTGACCTGTTTGAGGATGCTTCAAATGCCATTAATGGAACTAGACGGTGAAAAATACCGTTATTACATTTTGAGATACTTTGTTCTACCAAATACTATGTATTGAGTATTCTCACGGTACAAGCGGTTTCCTATTGCTACATGTCAACATTGAGAGCGTGTCTCGTTGCGTTTATAGACGATCATATTAGAGTTTTCAAAACACTACTAGCTACGAATTACTGTTTTACCGCTTTAATATAACAGTAAAGCAAAAGTGCTAGCGCTAGGCCAAAAATATCAACCGACATTATTACCCATATGCATCGCGAGATTCGCGAGTTTAATTTTAGAATTACATTAGTAGTTTTGATCTTACACTATTTCTTTATTATAATTATGGTATTTTCCGGATTTTATTTATCGAATCCCACTACTGATATCGGAGCAGGAAATCGAGCTATATCTTCGAAAAAAAAGTATTAGGGGACAATTATACACAAATCGAACTAGTCCCATAGTAGGCTCAATCACTAATATCATTCGAAATTTCATAAATGATAAAACATCACTACAGATTCTTTCAAACATAGAAATACTTGATCAATTAAAATTAATAAACATGCAATAGTCTTCATACGAATTTGACGAATATAAATAACGTGTTTAATTGTAGAGATAGATTACATAACGACCGTTGGAATTAAAACGAGGTTTTAGCTATCTATTCTCTACTTAGATTGAGCTCGACTGGTAGGTTGGGTTTAGTTGCTCAGGTTGAAGCATCAGTGGGAGGCCCGGAAGAACCGCATTCTCGTCGAGTTGTCCATTGATCCATTCAGTCAATCAATCATTTATTACAAACTTATAGATGTACATATAGATATTATGGGCTCATCATGCAAAGCGTGCAATGTTATTCCTAAAACCCATTTTTTTGCGTATTAATCGTTTATTAAAATTATTATACAATAAATAATTATATGACAGTTTGAGTCCATTGATATTAATAGGTACTTGTACAATAAAAACATTATAAAAAAAATACATTTATTATTATTAGATAAAAGAGCGCTCGTGGCCCAGCGGCGCCTGCGTACATGCGAGGTTAAGCAACGTCGGCCGAGGTCAGTCTCGGATGGGTGACCGCTTTGAGTGGTTATTAACTGAGCGCTCCCGTTCTCTAGAAGGCACATTAAGCCGTTGATTCAGGCTTCTCTCTATGGTAGTAGTCGTTAAGCCAATTTAGAGGCCTTCGGGCGGCTAGACAACTTTTAATAGTCAAGTTGCCCACTCACTTGACGAGCCTTTTTTCATTAAGGTCTGGTTTCCCCTCGGGTTGGAAGGTCAGATGGTAGTCGCTTCCGTAAAAACTAGTGCCTACACCAAATCTTAGGATTAGGTAGCGGACCTCGGGCATCCTCAAGGATGCAACTGTATTTCATTATTAGATAAATTATTGTCTAAACAAACAATATCAATAATTGAAAATCAAATTGTCTTCAGTGTAACTTAGGTACGTATATATTATATAGGTAATCTGCAGACAAATACATGTTTTCAAGGTTTTGATAATGTTTTGTTTTCGTTCACTTTTGCCCGATTCTATATCAATATAGTTATTCATGTAACCTTAGTTTTTCTTTTTGAATAACACCACTTAAGTACACTTAGACTTTGTTAATGGTGGGTGATAGCTGTGACATGAAAGATTTACCTTTAGCGAACAAAAGACCTTTCTTCAAACCTTTGTTGCCTAGATCGAGGACTTATTAACATTTATTTACCAACTAGCACAATGTTACTTTATAAACAATGAAGTGTATAAAGGGTGTTGTTTTTCAACATCGCCCTTTGTTTCATGTGTGACTGACGGCTGCACTTTTCCTTCGCTTTCTTCTTGTAGTATAAACAAGTTTAGAAGCCTGCGACACAGTAGGTAGGTAGTAGGTAGTATCAGAACAAAACGTAGTTCATCAAAATCAATGTCTTTCGTTTCTGGTGGTGTTTTCAAATAGAGCGCAGCTGTGTAAGTCAACAATCAGTGTTTAATGGTACCTACCTTAAATTCAATGCCTTAACGCTTAGAATGGGATGAATTTCTATAGGAAGTGGTGAGCTCTCCTTAATGTTTGTAAATAAAACGATAATAAAAAACTCATGCCAAACCAAACTCCCGCCCAAGCAGGATATATATCAAACGTCTCCCCATGAGTTATATACCCGGGCTATAGCAATAACCGCGTAAAATGCGGTGCGGCCGTAAACGCTCAACGGCTATTTAAAGCAGAATACAAAAATAATAAAGAATAAATCTTCACGTGTAACGTAAAAATTGTTACGTTAGGCTCGTATGTAGTTAGTAGAATGGGCATCTACCCAATCAATCAATTTTAGGCTTAAACAGCTGAAACATCTCTTAAGTTTCAATCATTAAAAAGGTGGACTGTCCGCGGGAAAATTCCGGTTTTATATGAAGATTCCAGAAGACCACAGCCATAATAACATTATCTACTATACAAGTATGTAGTGTTGTGTTCCTGGAGGTGAGCAAGGTTGCCAGAGCTCCCGAGGATGCACTGTGTTGAGAGTGTGGGACCTAAATGTGTTCCTTGTGCTGTCAACAGAGTGCATCCTCAAATCTTATAAAAGGTCGGCAACGCGCACGTGACTCCTTTGGGGTTGCGGGCGTCTATAAGCTGCGGTGGCCGCTTACCATCAGGTGGACTGTACGCTTGTTTGCCACCGGCGTTGTATAAAAAAAAAACCTGTGTTTAGTGAAAACGCCTCTTAAATTTTTATCAAGAATTGGCAAAGCTACCCATTGTAAAACTAGTGGCTCTGTGAGCTGTAGACCTCGTGAGTCAGTTTTTTTATCACTTCCAAAATCTGACATTATAAAAAAGATCAATTATGAATAACAAAATTTTAGGAGAAGCGGTTGAAAAATGCGACCTGTAGAGGACAACAAACCAAAAATTCGGACGCAGAAACTTACAAAATCATTGTTAAAAAAATTGTTTTTGGAAATTTCCAAAAACCGTCTTGACAAAAAAATTCTATATAACTATCGAACCTGCAGGCGAATCACGTAACTTTATGTACTAACGGTAGATAAATTTTACTGTCAAATTTGAAGGATAAATGTATGAGCTGCAGCCGAATCACGTAACTTTATGTACTAACGGTAGATAGATTTTACTGTCAGTTTTGAAGTATAACTGTATGAGCTGACAGTTAAAATTTGACATTAAAATCTATCTAACGGTAGAACAAAAGTTACGTAATTACCCCGCTGAAAATTAAAATTTGACATTAAAATCTACCTAACGGTAGTACAAAAGTTACGTGATTACCCCGCTGCTCATGAAATTTCACGAGAATCGGTTTAGAATTGCGACCTGTAGACGAGAACAAACGGAAATCAGGAAATCCGGACATACGAAAGCATTTTTGTCGAAGCTGAAGCAGAGACCTTCGTTTCACTCCGTCAAAAATATTTGGTCGTTATTATAACGACACCACAGACAAATTTCTGACTCAAATAAAAAGTTCCGATGTACGTACAAATTGAAACGCGCGTTCCTTTTTTCCAGATAAAAACCGGCAGCTTAATGGAATAGAACTTGTGTACTTTCATTTATGACCCATGTCATAACATAAGTATTATGGGGTAACAGTGTAGATTGTATTCACTTATTTAGACTGCAAAAAAGATGCATTAGGATTTTGGTTAATATAGATTCAATGGAGAGCTGTAAAAAACACTTTATTGAACAAAATATCCTTTCTTTACCATCGATGTACATCTTGGAAGTATGTGTTTTTGTACAGAAAAACTTGCCTCTATTTCCACAATACTCGCGGCCACAACACTTAAGGCCTCGCAACAAGCTGGTCCTTTTGCGATGTGCGTAAAAATTTATAATAAATTGCCGGATATAATCAAGGATGAAATTAATATATTTAAATTCAAATCAAGATTGACTATGATGCTCCTGGACAAATGTTATTACTCTGTAAATGAATACCTGTCTGACACCTCTATGTGAAAACTAAGCTTTTGAAATTATAGTTTCCCTGAACATTTAGTTATTAATTATCTCCATTTATAATAAGTGTAGTCAGTGACATTCATAAGTAGCATTAAGTTTTGACATAAAATCTATTGATAACGACATTATAGCTAACATTAAAATCCAGTTTGTATCTTATAATAATCTATAATATTACGCTGTGTTATATATTTTATTTATTTTTTCTCTTTTTAGTTATAAGTTACTGCTGTGCCCTACCAGGGTCATGTTTTAGCACATAATTGTAATTTAAGACCTATTGTAAAACTACATGGAAAAGCAATAAATAAATAAATAAATAAGTGCAGGGGTTTGCCATTAGCCTAGCCTGGACCCACGAATATCAAACTGGAATGTCATTTCCTTTTTTCTGACCTAAAAACTAGCCGCTTAATTTTTTCCCAGTTCTATTTTAAGAATCCATTTCATAAATGCAAGCTGAACCCTAGCCGAGCCTTACGAATGTGGAAGTGACAGGTCACGAGCACAACTCGACCCACTACTTTTGTTTCCTTCACATTCGTCATTCTCGCTGCGGATGAATTCTGATTTCTGAGTATGATTTATGGTCTTAGGTAAATATGTACTATATTTTGCATTGAATCTTCTTTTTTACTATTTACAGGAAATTTCTCATAACCTGGAATTCTTTTCACAGTTCCATATCTACATATATAAACAAAAGTTCATTTATGTGTTTATTTATTACGTAGGTACTTACCTAACTACTATCAGGAAGGAAAAAGCATACCACTATGAGTCTAGTGTCGTATTTAAAAAGTAGGTAGCTACGTAGCATATTATGAATATGTCAAAGGCGACTGGAGATGGAGAGTATACTACATTGTGATGTTTATGATATATGCTCAACGAACGTAAAACATATTACCTACACGGTTACTCTATCCGCAAACGCCTGAAATCAAAGGTTTATTTATACTAATTAAATGAAGAATAGTGTATTAAGTAATGTGTTACATTCATCATATTAATCAATGGACTGGTGGGTGCAGCGCCGCCGTTGCGTCACTGCTTTCGCGAGCGCGAGCGCACTGTACGATGTGCTTGCGAAATACGCTTATGCAAGGAGAATGCGATAGGCAAATAGCAAATGCGCCGTCTTGGCGAATGTTACATCGCTAATCGTACGGTTTAATTCACCTCTATACAAAGCCGGTATTCAATGCTTGTTGTCTTGTTTTTCTCTTTAATAAAAACAAGGGTAGATCAAACTCCTCGCATGCGGAAGTCGAGCTCGTCTAGGCTGTAAGCTGTAACGATCAGTGAAAAGGAGCCCTTATGGCACGTACTCGTAACTAGTACGAGAGGTATTGTAATCCGATATCGTATTCGAAAACTATCGAATTATCAAAATACGAGCTTTGGTTTAAATTGCTACATTTTATCGCTATTCTCAAGACGGTACGGTCGGCCTCACAAGGGAACAACCTTTGTGCCCTGTCGCTTTAACGTCACGGTTAAACGGTCGTACTAAATTACTCCATTTCCAACCGGTGAAACCGACAAAGTACGAAAGTGTCCACCTACTTATGAGGCCGACTGTACGTAGTAGTATATCAACAATCCACCACAAACGAACCAGTAGGTACCTACTCGTACTAGTCTGACTTTCGATTATAAATAGACGCTGCGAATCTCAGGGACATGTCTACTAGCGACTGATTAATAGATATTAAGTACAAGCGGGGAGAAATTTATTAGTAAATACTCAATATTTCGGATTTTCTAAGTAATACCTATTTAATGATCGGAACTCAAATCGCTTAAGGTTTTAGTAATACCGCATTTTCACTAATATTGTGGAAAATAAACAATCTGTCATTGATCTACTGTAAAGTAAAAGGCGACAAAAGATTACATCACTCGTGACAAATTTGGGAAATTAGTTAACTCTACGCTTCACTTGTCTTGCTGTTTGGATGGAGAAAAATGACACGATTTTGCGGACTGACAGATGTCACAGATCCTTAGGAGAATACAAATATTTGGCGGCCTAAGAAATGTGGTTTAGGTAAGATTTTGCAGCGAGTTTGTTTATGGAATAAATGTTACCTCACTTTCACAAACCTATTTCCATTGGATGTTTTTTTGCTGCACTATAAACGCAAATGTGATTACATGAAAAGTATAATCGTTTGTTTCTAAAATAACTAGTGCATTATTGCCTTTTACAATTAGATCTTGGTTTTGAAAACATGTGTGAGTAAATAGCAACTTTTGTGTAGTCAGCTCGAGGCTTCCAAAGAGTTAAAATCACGTACCTATTATCTAGAAAATCAATAAAATAGCCTACAGTTAAATGTTGCATACTATCGCAATATAAGTTATCAACTAATAATACGCGTTATTCGTTTTTATCATGTTTAAGCAATTACAAAACATATTTTTCGCCTATTGCACGCAATTGTTTGATCATCCATTACTTTTATAACAATTGTATGATAATACTCGTACCTATTAACATAATAGTCAGATAACACATATGTATAAGTGTAAAACGATTACTGCCTAATAATTTATTGAATGATTAGATATAATGTTATAAAGCGTCGGCTACGCGACTCCTCGATAGGCTGCGGTGTCAGCTTACCATCATGTGGTCTGTACTTGTTTGCCACCGGCGTTATATAAAAAAAATACGAATGAAGGGAACTTCTGTATACTCTTCTTTTAATACTGTCACCCACTCGGGGAAAATTACAGATCCAACGAGGTATTCATACAGACCTAAGACGTGGGTCGATACAAAGTCTAATACATGTAGAACACGACTATTACCTAATCGTAAGAACAATTATAAAAAACTTTAATGATAGTATTTCTGACCATTTTTGGAAATTAAAATGTCATAGAAATATTTGCTCGATACGGTCATGTTTTAGAGATATTAACAATTTTGATGTAAATTATTTTGTCTTAACTCTGTAAAAAAAACTTTCGATTGCGACTTTGCCACTAACGTAAACAAATTACAACATAGTAATAGACACAATATCAAAGGAACCGTAATCACTTCCGAAACTACCCATTTCAGGAAAAAAAATCTTTGACAATCCGTGTTAAGTGACGTATTCATACAAAGTGACATTACTTCATGTTTTAAAGACAACAATGTCACCCATGAACACAAAATATTTTTTTTTACTGTATCTGACCAAGGTTGATATAACTTTTTTTTCCTTATAAGTTCAGAAATCCATGGTTAAAATCAGTCGGGTTACTCAGGACCACCTTGTATTTTATGTGTGTGATTGTAGGTAAGTACATCTAATTCTGTAAATCTAAATCCGTCGCACAATGCATTACTGCAGGATCACTATTCTCAACGTTCCTGGCTTACCTTACCTCTCAATTTTAGTAAAATAGCCTACAATTCGTAAAAACACAGGGCACATTAACTGGTAGTGGTTCACTAGACGCGACTTGTAGAAAATTGAATAAGGTTTACTGCAGCCATTTGCTACGGATACATTGTAGCAATCACGGCTGTACTACAGCAGTGCGATGAACCTGCGGCGGAAGTTGCTCAGTGGCTCCGGCGAACTGTAAGCTTCACTGATTGGCTTAAGGGTCAGCTCAACGCTTAGCAACACTACAAACCAGTGTGTAGTGTACTTGAGTGCAAAAATATGGGTGCATGCAAACTACTCAAAAATATTTCCCAGACATCTTATGTCGGTGCATTAAGGTTTCGGTACATATTCATGAGAGGATTTATTCGATACATATTTTTACACTTGACTGTATACTAACTACAATTTTACACTGGCCGATAATTTATGAAGTTCTGCAAAACATTTTCCGGTGACTGTCATTATGAGATGAGTAAATCTACATAAATGACCATCGACTTGTCATGAGCGAATGTAATACGATAAGTGATATATGTCACTTACATAATACCGGTTATTGCATATATAATAGACTAAAACAGCAGGTTCAGCATTTAAACTTCGGTAGGTGATTTCCAAATCCGGCGATAAGTTACGTTTCGGTCATTATAAAAAGAAACTATCAAGTTTCAAGAATAGAAAATCTGTTAGTCATTGTCTAGTACTTATATATTAATAGTGATTCAATCAAAATCGCCAATAAATAAATAACTTTTTTCTAAGAAGATGGTTTATTTATTTATTTAAATACATTTACACAGCATTACAGATTTACTATAATACACCGTGAAACGAAACGTCAATTTAAAGGAACAAAAAATCTATACGTAGGAATACTAATCATCTACGTAGGTACACTAGAAAGCCTATCATCCTTCATCTCACAAAACTTCATACTTCAGACACTCCCTACACACAGCCGTCCATCGCCAAGCAAGCAGATCACACTCGGGTGCTGACACCGACGACGACGACGGTGATGATTGTATGTGTTAAAAATCATCACCGTCTTGCAAAAAAACCCAAACCTTTGTATTTGTAGTCAAAAATATCGCATTCACAATATACGATTCCGATATCAGTTAAATTTTTCCCACGTTGTCTTTATACATATGAAAAAATATTAAATTATTCCTTCAACAAATAAAAATATACAAAAATTTAGTACCAATATTCGTCAACACCGTCAGCGTAATATCAAAATTTAGGTAGTTTTGTGTATGTGTACCGAAACAGCGTGGATATGCCCTCCCTCTCCCTCAGTTCGCTTCTATAATAGCGAAAGTGAGTAGAAGTTTAGTGTGCGTCAGAATGACTGACCAAAATGGCAGATCAATGTTAGACTACCATCAGCATTCACTACCTATTTACTACCTATGTTGACATATTTGCTACCTAAGTTTTAAAAAATATATATATTTAATAAAGTGGGCAGTCATTCTGACGTCAGGATGGCTGCCCACATTTATTATGTGGGGGTTGGACCCCTTATTTGCAACTTTCTATATACTACGACTTACTACCTATTTGCTACCTACACATATATTTTTTCCTGATTTTTAAGGCAAAAAATAAAATACAAATATTGGTGCCAAAATAATAATACCTAAAATTCAAGCAAATCGAAAAAGAATCAAGAAGTGATAAATTAATACCAAAGCGAAACACTAAAAAAAGTTCTATAGCTTAAGTTACTTATTAATAATAAAGGTGATTTATTTGATTGTTCCATAAATTATATTGTATGTATTGTGTATACTAAATATACTAAACTAAAAAACAAATGAGAAAATATCAAAAGTGAGAGATAAAAAAAATGAATTGTTCTGGCTGTCAAATGTTAAAAAAATTATAAGATAAATAAGAAGGAAAATTATTATTGATTATTCAAATAAAAAATAAGTGGTTATTACCATACAATTGATATCATCACCATCCATTGAAAAAACATTGCCAGACATTCGTCAACACCATCTCATGATTTAATGTTACGAATGTAATAACTACGAATAAACGCATTAAATGTTTGGCTAAATATAATTAAATTACTCAGCAAACGTCCCTACATCGTTTTGAATAGTTTTTCTCGCATTTGAAAGAAATAAAAAACAAATTATTTTCTGTATGGTGAAAAATTTCTCGTTTAAATTCACCCAGGTACCTTAGAAAGGTATGAGTAGTTACATCATGCCCAACAAGAAAAGATCAATCATCTCAAACAAGAACGGGTGTATATCAACCTGTCTGTGGTTTTAAAAGGTATTTCCGACTCTCACAAGTGTATTCAAATAATTAATCGCATTAAATACATTAAGTTGTGTACCAACGTAGTATGTAGGAAAACCGCAGTTATACACTGGGTTATTTTAGCATCTGTCAACACGGCTAAAACACCATTTTAAGTGATCGTTTTGAAAATTACGACGATCTCGGTCCAAGTAAGTCGCTTAATAGTATTAGTAACGCAATTTGGTAGGTACTGAGTGGTGTCACTCCTATAAATAGAATTCGATAAGATGTTTGTGGGACCTCATTACGAAATTCTAAATAATCATACACCGCGAGCCCGGTCGCTATAAATACTGGCTTCTGTTGAACTGAACATACCTAATTCTTGATAACTTTCGACATTACTGATAAAGCCTATTATTATACATAGTGGATTTTTTGTATCTGAATAGGTGACTACTAACTTTAATGAATAGCGTTCGAGGCGGAAAACAACTGTATTTAAACAGAAGAACAATAGTGTTCACCTGTTCCAAGAACAATAAGTGACGTAGAAATATGGCAACTTGGGCTCGTATTATTTGAGTCCGGGCTGTAACTAGCTAGCTATAGATTAGTCAATTAAGTTCGGTCCGAGTTTTGATAGCATAGCGTAAGAGTGCAGGTTAAGGCAAGGTTAGAATAGTATCGTTCACGGTTAGTTAGCACGGGTGATGTGGTGTGGTGTGGTGGCTGGGCGGCGGCGGCGAGCGCAAGGCCGCGGCGCGCACGTGTAGCGGTGACGTCATACGCGCACGCACCGCCGCCTGCGTTCAAGTTCAATGTTGTCTTTTAATTTATTGAACCACTAGAACTAGCTTTTCGTATTTGGCGAGGCCGCGCGGCTTCGACATCAGCCGCTGAATGGCTACAGAATAATTGTAGTTCAAGTGCTACGCAAAGTTCGCGACAACAACAAGTTATTTGTTTATCCGGTCCTCAGGTGACCGTAGGGCTGGCTCGTTCCTCGCCCAGCGAATCGGCATTATGAGAACTCTGCCCAGTGGCAGCGACTTGGGTCCATGACCACACAGTTTAGGCCTGGCCTTTAGTTTAGGTTAGGTTTAGGTAGTTAATGAGATCTTATTTTGTTTTTGCTCTATATTATGGTTTCACAACAAGTAAAACTACCTAAATAGGGAATTACCATAACTTTTTGAGGTACTAATGTATGCTTAATAGACTAACATGTAAGAGAGATGAAAAATATATAGAGCACTAGCGACCCGCCCCGGCTTCGCACGGGTGCAATGCTGATACTAAATACACTACAGAAATATTATACATATAAACCTTCCTCTTCAATCACTCTATCTATTAAAAAAAACCGCATCATAATCCGTTGCGTAGTTTTAAAGATTTAAGCATACATAGGGATATAGGAACAGAGAAAGCGAGTTTGTTTTATACTATGTAGTGATTCTCACATGAAAAACAACCGAAGAACGATCTCTAAGCTCGTAAGAACTTCATAAAATGTCTCTGCCCCGGACTCCGGAGTGTATCGCCAAAGTTTAAATGATGTCACGCTGCGAGGTGCACAGATATTGTGACGGGATCGTCTTTGGTAGGTAGTCTTTGTTTTATACTATTCACTGCAATGTCATTCCTAACGTAGAACTGCTTCACCCACGCAAACGGGTGGCATGATATGAAATCACATTAAAGCCGAGGTTGTTGCAGTGTCGGCAACGGCATACATATAGTAAGGTACAAGGATAAACATAGGTATAATATGTACATGTAAAAGATTGTTCGTCCATCCAAGCCGATTGTGAAGTGAAAGAAGTTCTGTCAAAACGTTCATGTAATAATTCTAATTTTATAAAGATTGTGAAAATGTTGATGAGTTGAAAATTTGATAACGAAAGGTACTGAAAATCTACCAATCCTGTTTTCGTTAGTCGACGAAAATGTAGGCTTGGACTACATGCAACCAGGGTAACTCCCCTCTCTTCTCTTTAGCTCGGAATCCGGGTTAGACCGGCAATAGTTGACATCGTCCGATTCGTCCGGTCCGCTCTTACGTCGCGTTCCGAGAAACATTCGTTTTGAAAACAGCCGCTCGCGCCGGCCCATTTACAAAGGTTCTTTGAAGAACGCGTGCGCGCCCGTCAACACGGCGATTGTGACGTCACCGCGGTCACATCCGCGTTGCCCGCTCTCACCTCCAAATATTTATTATTTACGCTTTCATTTCAATATACATTGTTGCCACTTGTTACTGAGCACACGACGCAGTTCCTTAAGTGAGCAGTACAAATTACAATCATAATAATTAGGAGCATACACATACATGTCGTATCAGGAGCTCAAAGCGTTGGCAGAGATCCGAAAAGAATGGGGATTACTTACAACCCCGGCAACAGGATCTCTCTTGAATATATGTTGAGTCATAATTATAGAGATTTAATTGCTATATTTGTAACAAACATAAAGTTGTTAGCTCTACAAGTCTAGTCTGGAATTGATATCGATCCTCGCCCGCGAGGTTATAGATAAATGGCCTGCAAATAAACATAATTTGCCTAATATGACGCTGAAACGAATGCGGTGTACGTGACCACCGATATATACCGGAGACTGGTTTATCGCGTTCGTAATATATTTAATTCAAGCGTCGTAATCGTAACCTACCCACGCGAAAATATGCCACATGCAGTTCTGAGTTCGGGGCTTTGCACGGGTCAGTTGATACAGTGACAGCAGCTGTTTGCCGTCCGCTATCTTATCGGCCGTACATGATACCGATAATTTGTATAGGTAGGTGGTATGCAACTACTATATATAAATATTCAATCTATGATTAGGTACACGATGCCTATACAGTTGACTATTACATTCGATAATCTTGAAATTCTTGAAAGGATCTTGATTGGAAATAACTGGATCTACATTGGTAACATGTTTAAGCGCATATTAGCTACATAACATAGGTACTATATTATTATTAGAGGTAGCGTTGATAGCTAAGTAGATTATAATTAAAGTTATCGCATAGAGACAGCGAATTGCTTACAAAACAACGATAACTAGTTATTAATTTTAACCGAAAACTCTTGTTTAGGTACAGCGCGATAAGGGACTGTTTTGAGCGCCAAGTTTCGTTACGGGTTGTGTAAAAACATCATTCAGCACGTGATGTTATATAACCGTCTCGCCGTGTATTCACTTTTGTAAGTATGTATATAATCAAAGTAGGAACTGGATAACTGAATCATATAAAGTGCACTATATATGCCGACCAGTCGGCAGGACATGTTGTCAGACGGAGAGTGGCAGGGAAAGCGGGCAGGCGAACGATAATGTCAAATGTTCTTAGGTTCTGGTGGCCATGTCAAGGTGGCATTACGGATCACTTCTGGAGAAGAATACCTCTGGACTGGAATAAGACACGTATTCTAATGAATGAGTAATACACGTGCTCAAGATGTGAAGGGAGATTTTGATAGGTCTTCAAATAATCTAAAGTTTTCTGCAGTTCTTACAATATTACCTAACATACATGCTGGTGCACATAGGCCGTGGAGAGACCACTACCGCTCGGTAGGCCAGTGCGACTTATCGGTGGCTACTTAGCATACAATCGGTGGTAATTCCTCTAGACGGGTTAGTCACGCCACTATCGCGTTTAGTATTCTAGGGACGGCAACTTGCCTACGCGTGTCGATGCCTAGAATGGAATCCGAACGACAAGCGGTAACTGTTCACACGAGGTCAGCAGTGATATGTTTGGATGTACAAGGTGGAACAACAATGAATAGCCGAGCCTAGAAACACACAATGTAGCTAAAAAATCTGCGTCTACTATAACTTTGTAATTTTTAGATACAGAATATAATTGTGTACTTTCATCTGTACGCAAAGCTATTTTTTGATATAATAACAAAAAAATCTTTTATTTTCAGACCAAATCGATCCATAGTTTAACACTTACAATACTTGTGGACAATCTTACACAAATCGACCCAGTCCCAAACTAAGCAAAGATTGTACTAGGGGTACTAAGCAAAGATATACATACTTATAAAGGTAAATAGATATTTAAATACATAGAAAACATCCAAGACTCAGGAACAAATATTCGTATCATCAGACAAATAAATGCCCTGACCGGGATTCGAACCCGGGACCTCCTGCTTCGTAGGCAGGGTCACTACCAACTAGGCTAAAGCGGTTGTCGATATAATAAGAGAAGAAGGCGTGTATCGTGTATGCACCAGAAAGTGAATAAAAAAACACCTTATGTGCCGCATGTTTGGCAAGCCACGGGCGCGCTTGGCAGGTCGCGTGTCGGCTGACCGCTATTCAAGCCAATTGATTGATCGCTCTCTATTATTGGCAGCAGCTCACATATGTGGACAAAGGTTCCTTTGAAAACTGTTTGTTTCCAAAGGTTTCCGTTGCCGGGAAAGGCTAACTTAAAGCCAGCATTGGCGTATAATTGTGTCGCAAATCCAGGCTCCGTTTCGTGATAACCTCGCATCTGTTAATGGCCTCAGGCACGCAGTCTATATAACCTTTCGCACAGACAGCCTTTTATTTGTGGGTTAATTATAAACCATCCATGTTAACTCAAAGGTTAAAGATATTTACTATTTAGATTATACATCTTGGGTAAACAAAATGTCATATAATGATAGTATAGAGGAGCTGGTTTGAGCCGCAATCGGCAGGGGTTACGTAGATGTCCTTTGTTTATTGACGGCAGAAAGTAAATTACACAGGTTTTTTCCTTTCTTGGACTTTGATTCAACGGATGTACCTATATAAAATGTAGCTCAAATTCGTTCGCTTTTTTTTTGCAAGTTAATAGAGAAACCAGAAAATAATAGAACTTAAATAACTTTCAATCCAGCGTTCTAACCACATCAGACAGTGTTAGATCGAGGATCTAGCACTAGCGTTACGTTTACGTCAATTAAAGTGAGTGCTGAAGAGGTACGCTGTGAAGCGAGCGTTTTTCACGGTTCAACCGCTTCATTTGAAACATTATTAGAGGGTTCAATGGGAATTTAATTTTGATGGCGCAACTGGCCGCCCGGCGGGTTCACGCTTCGCTACTCCCATCTTCCTAAGTAAGTTTGCTGTGAATAATTTTAGCCTGTTTGGGCCCGTTCACTACCCACACAGTAGCTAAAACCGGTAGGTAAAGTTGAAATCATGCACGGCTATTTTAGCAGAGAAAATACAGAAAGGAAGAATTTTACTCATAAAAAAGTTAACCACATGGAACTGACAATATAACTTTTGTAAAAGAAGTCAAAACAAAAATTGATGTGCCGACATTTTTCCTCAAAAGTCAAAGTCAAAGTTTTTCTTCAATTTAGGCATATTACATGCACCTATGAATGTCAATAAACTAACACCGGTTCGTAAAATAACATCTGCCTGATGGAGAAGAACCGGCGTAAGAAACTCGGCGAGGTGTCTTTTTAGGGTTGCGTACCAAAATGGTAAAAAAGGAACCCTTATGGTTTCACTTTGTCTGTCTGTCTGTCACATCGCTAAATATCTCAAGAACTACTTGTGCTATTGATTTGAAATTTGGAATAGTTATAAAGAAGGGTTACCTACATACATAGAACATCACTTTTTTTAATATTATTTTTTTATTTACTGTGAAAAATGACAGATAACAGGTGGTTCAAAATTTGAAAGTCTAGTTAATATGTCGAGTGGGGTGTCATATGAAAGGGCTTGAATTGCACATTCTGAAACAATTTTTTATTTCTTTTTACGTTGAATCATTTTTGTTTTATGAGGGAAAATGTAAAAAAAATACCGTCCCCCCCAAGTTTACCAAGGAAAAAATATAAAATTATTACATAACATTGATATCAATGTATATTTTACAGGAAAAATATAACTGTAGCTCGATCTAGTTTTTCTTTTTTTTTATCGTCAAAAAACATTTCTATACTAAGTTTGTAATTTAATCACCTTTGCATGTAGTTTTGTTTTATAAATTCCTACAAGAAAGTACCTTCTTTCAAATAAAGAAAAAAATTGAAATCGGTTTACGTGTTAATGAATTATCCTTGAAAAACTACCATACATACAAAGTTATTCAGTCGCTCAAATTTGTAACAAAAGTCGCCGATAGATGGCGCTGTACCCATGGGGTCCAATTCTCACACCATGCTGTTGAGATTTGATAGGGTTGGATTTATACGGCCTGATTTAATAGGATTGGAACCCGTACACATCTGTATACGGAACCCTCGGTGCGCGAGTCCGACTCGCACTTGACCGGTTTTTTTTAGAACAATAGGTATACAATGTATACAAAATTACAGTATCACTACAGAATTACAATGCTGCAGTAAAAAAACATTTTTGTTGAAAATATTTAGTACATACTTAGGTACAACATTTTGGTGACTTTTTTCAGTTTGTCGTTAATATTTCAGAATCTATGTCGCTTATAGTCCTAGCGATTAATTCTTACATAGATTACTAGGTCTTATAGATTCCGAGATATACATATTTATGTTTTCTTTCATATATTTAATTGATAAATGTAATATTTTCAAAATTGCTTTCTTCGGGTTAGATATGAGGGTATTATATATCATTTGAGGTTTATTTTACAAAAATTATTCAACGGTATACTGCAACCTCACATGGCAAGAAACAACACAGAGACATAGCCGAGAGAAACACTCAAAATAAGACCGAGCAGCTGAAGACTTAAGAGCCTCTTTTACTTCATGCACTTGTCATCTCTTGTGATGGAGTCTTAGGTACTGAATATAACAACTTAAAGAACCGCATCAAAATGAAATGTGAAATGAGGAAATGCCATATTCACAAGTAATGTATTGGCTGAAAGTAAAAGTACAAATTTCAATTATGACATATAAGGCCCATATAAGGCCATTTGAATATGAAAACGGAGCACGAATCCTATGAAGCCTGGATCTTCTAAACTCCTGGACAAGCAATCATTACAGTGAAGGCAGCTACCACATGGTTACAGCAAAGAGTAATTATTCAACATTGAAAATGTAGTTAAATGTTTTCAACGGTATCGTATCAGGAGGAGCCCAAACCTGGTATGTTTTGCAAATTATTTTTATTTTAGTTTAAAACAAGTGACATTTCATGAAATTATGAATTATTTTTAGAAATGGCTCAGAAAGCCCTTTCATTTGATACCACACACAATAGATTACGGACAAAAAGGTATCCCTCCCTCCTTTTTTGGTCCAACGGGTCAAATTGATCCATATGGCCTACAGATCAATCGTTCCGATTTTCATGCTTTTAACACCATTTACAGCATTTTTGGCGTGCCGCCTGGCAATAGTAGGTAATAGCTATCCAATGCAATCTGTGGCACGGCAAATGGCATAAATAGGGAAGTGAAGTATAAAATAAAACGTTTGTTTGAAAGGCTGCTCGGAGCAATATAGCTGAAATGAAAACCATTTAGCACAGAAATAACTTGTTTTATACATCTTGGACCCGAGTTGCGAAATCTTTCAAAAGCAACAACTTTTATTTCATCCGTTTTTTTTCTATTTATAATTCGCTACATCGATCATTTGAATGTAATTACTTTCTCGTTGTGGATTTCTTTATACCTATTACCTAAGCCAGCAGCTACCGTTCCGTTCGAATACAGAATAAAACGACAATTGTAGTTATATTACTGTTTCAAAACATTTTGGCTCTACTCTACGACCAGAATCAACGATCAGCATTATTAATTTCGACTTTACAATAATATTGTAATAAAGCCCTTTGAATAAAGCTATAAACAATATATAAAGGTAAGTACATCAATTTAAATTTTAAGGGTTTTCTTATTGTTTACACGTAAATGTGCTTAACGTTATCCCAACAAAACTCCGTTCCGAAATATGAGGCCAAGATTATTATTTACCTGAACTCAATTTAACAACGATGAGAGAAACTTCCACGTCAAATTAAACCAACCTATACCTAACTACACATAATATAAGTGTTTGGCGTTAACAGATTTCAGAGAAATATTGTCTAAAATTTAGCGACAGCCAAATATTTCTTCTGAACTCACTGACGTAAGAAGAAAAGGAGACTCCACGTGCAGGGCGTTACTCATGCCACTGAATAGACGGAATAAACGCCGACCAAACAATATTGTTGCAACGTAGCATTGTAAAGTCCAAGTAGTAACCAGATCGGAACCAAATTAGCTAATAGCCAGTCACCGGTTAACGAACTTCCTAATTGAATGTATTTTAACATTTTTAACGCATACCAATCTTTGTATTTCAAATAAAGTGTGATAGACCAATCAAATTGTATACTGTGTTAAAACGCAATTTGGCCAAGATTATTTTATTCGGCGTGGAAAGGTTCTTGAGGGCAACGCGTATACCTACTCGTACGTTTACGCATGAGTGTGCAGTGGTGTTGATAGTTTAAGATGCGAGTGATCCAGTCGAGTGGCAATTACTCGTTGCTGTTGCGCCAGCGATGGCGCCAACAAGCTCGGCTGTCTGAGGCCGTGGGCGGTGTTTGCGCTGCCGTAGGTAATGCTTGCTGCTTCATGTCATAAATATGGATACATGCTAACACGACACGTTAGCATGCCATGTTTATGTATCCCTTAGTTTCTACCTCGACGCGTCACCTGCGTTAAATATTCCGTGTCTAGGGCTATAGGTGAGTGTTCTGGCTGGATACTGTTATTACGTCTGTTGTGTGTTTACTAGTTACATATACCACGTTAACTTGAAAACAAAGTGAACTATAAGTTGCTACACTAAATATTCGTAATTGTATTTGATTATTTCTATTCCCGATATCTACAACACATTCCCTGGAAAGGACTCCATAATGCGATACAAACATATATAGCCAAACTCGTATTTCAAAGATTACATATTTTATATCTTCTGCATACTTTAATTCATCGAAATCTATGATTCATTAATTTTCAATGCCACTGGATCTGCATTATCGTTATCATTATCATGACTTGTTTATCGATTTATCGATGTTTTATTAGGCTGTTTACAATTAAAATAATAAGACTGGTTTTGGCGTAGTGCCGTCCTTGTTTGGATATGTTAGTAATCATGATTAAAATACAAGATTGTCCTCAGAGTGTGCACTATACGCACGTAGGCGTGGTGGTTTGCCTCGCTTGCTGCGTGAGCCACTCAATAAAACTGCTGTTGGGTCATTATTTGAGGTATAAGAAAAATCTTACAGAAATTACAACACACATTTTGATCCGGTCTGTTCTATATCGAACGTTAGGATGTAAATTAAGCAGGTTGTTATTTTAATCAGAGAACGATAAACCTTATTTTGGTAAAATAAATAAAAAAATAATGGGAAAATGAGCTTGAAGACCAAAAAAGAACATTTTCTCCATTTTAAAGTCTCATAATTGTACAATGTAAACGAGACTCCGAACATAAGAAAACTATGTGTATTAATTAACCAATCAAGGACCAACTGAAATAAACAATGCATGTGCCATATAAAAAAATGGTCCATAGAACCACGAATGGGAAAACTTGTAATTTTCACGGTCTTGCACTTAACATCCTTTAGGTTAGCAGAAAATGGAATCGATAATGTATAATTTAACCTCAGATAACACAACACTAGCATAGTATCATAAAAAAGATTAAAAAAAAACAACATAAATAAGCGAGGTCTGCAGCTCACAGAGCCACTAGTTTATACATTGATTATATAAAAATAATAATCAATAATGGTCGACAACATTCTTCAACGTGACAGCGTATTACCTATGTCGATGTTTCTAATAATTAAAAATGTGATATGCATTGAGTGTGACCTCTTTTAATGTTAGTATAAATATTACTAAATATGTGTGATTACGAAAATAACGGTGTATTTTGGAACAACAGGAAATGTTGAAAAAATGTAACTTATAAACGTCTTAATTTTTTTTATGATTTTTGCGTGCATAGTAATGTAATGTATATTATGAACAATATACTTGTAGTAAACCATAAGTTTCTGTAAAAGTTGTATTCTTAACAATACTACTAAGTACTCAGGGAACATCCGAACCAGACCACGTAACGTGACATTCATGCAGAAAATTAAAAATATTATCAAATGAAAGATAAATTAGTATATAATTCATACAGCATCAATTTTAGTGATAACATCCTAAGAAACCATAAACAAATAAACTACATTTTTGCTAAAATATAATTTGAAAATTGGCGTCTGAACACAATTGAACCCCTTGACATAATGACCATGTTAACTCTCGAATTGTTGAAACGAACGTACAGCCTCTTTGTGTCCGATTTGAGTTCAAAGTCTAGTAATTTTACTGATGCTTAAATAGTTTTCGCTTCCGACTAAAGCGCTTACGGCAAAGTAAATATAGTTATACCTATATACACGAAACGGCGTCCATTATGCTTAACCACAGTGTTAGACAACAGACAACCAAATTTTAGAAATATTCTTCATCGAAACTCTGCAATGCAGTGATCGACAAAAGCAATAAGTATGAACTCAAATAACTTTCATGGTTTGCCAACTGGAGCCGACCGTCCTTAACACAGTGCCGATTCGATACCAATCATAACGTTGCATTAATATTAAAATTAGCCTCTCAAGCAATTAACGCGTCAGTGCACCGCAAACAAGTAAACTAAGTAATGTTGTGGAAACTTTACGTAACGTCGCGTGACTACACAGTTCATTCAGCGCTCGAGTCCGCACGACTCGCTAAGTCGCTATCTATACAACTACATATATAACAGTTCAGCAACGTCTAACTCGCAGTGGAATCACGACAGTACCATGACTTACCAGTCAACTTTAAGCTTTTAATCTTAAGACTAAACCAGAGATGTGCCGTTTCCATACACGTGACACTTAGTTATCAAGCGTGTGAAGCGTGTGATGTGTCCAATAAAAACTGTAAACTCGCCCTTAAACATGGATGTAAAAACAGCGCGCATATTATATGTATTCTACAAATCCGTGTAGGTAGAACTTTTTAAAATCTAATTCGAAGAAAATACCTATCATTGTTGTAGCGTTAAACGATTTTTTTCACAATGGTTCTCAATGTTTAGTATAAATATGTATGAGAATAACCGGGACCTAGAGAAGAGAATCATGATTTAGCTCAGGGATATAACCGGGAAAATCTTTGTAAATTGTCCACGCCTATCGCATTTGCTGTTTCGTGCCAGCCAGCCTAGCTAAGATGATCGCGTTTATGTCGGACATATATTAACATTCGTCCCTTACTAGCAAGTATGTAAGTGCGAGAGGGACGAATGCTATATTTCTGACATAAACGCGATCATCCTAGCTAGGCAGGTACAGAAAACGTCTATTTTGAGCCAGTCGTCTGTCAAGGCAAGATACTGAGTACTAATACTTAGGCACTCATCTGTGCTTAAGTACTTACACTAAACTGCGCACGCTTCGGCTAATCTTCTTAACTGCGGCCATGTATGTGTGCAAGCCCAAGCTTCCCAAAAAGGTTCGAAACGTATCACGTCATTATTGTCATTATACAGATTACCAGCGAAGATTAACGCTTTTGACAACGAAGATTTTTCTATACGAGTGATCATTATGATAATAATTGTCAAACATACGAGCATACCTCATCAAAATGCGCATAGGTACGAGTATTAAAGCTTGTGTACAACATCATTCTTGTAACAACAGGATTCTGTATTTGTTGAATCTTAATGTACACTGTATTCATGATTTTATTAGTTACAGTCAGCCAAGTGATTAATAAGCGTAGCATAGAAACTTGTACGCAGGGGTGCAACTGACTATACATAGGCTAATCATCCAATGTACTAACTGAAAGCTAAATTACATCCTTCCTTGCTATCGCAAGCCTTTGATTTTGTCCATTAGCAAGCAAATAATCCAAAGACTATGCAACACCACCTTGGAACAACTAAGGCGAAGAGAAAACCAATACTGTGTAGAAACGGCGTTGCGCATAGAAAACAGCTGAACGACTATCAGCTATAGAAATAGATATTATATCTATTTACATTCAACCGCAACCAAATATTCGGTTGTTTTGGTATGCCAACTCTATCTCTGATTAATAAAAATGAGGGAGACATGAGTTTGTGGAAGTTAATCGCGTGCGTAATGGCGTTGTTTGTACGTTTATTGTTGTACATATATACTCGTATTGTAGCGACAGCTGCACGGGAACAGGTGCGGTCATATCACGTAGCGTAACGCTCATGCTAATTAATTTAAGTAGTAATGTAAATAGCGGTGCTCGGGCGGGTATCGACGTGCAATCATGAACAGTTAAACTGGAAGTTAATGGCTACATTTTGTTGTTTTTCATGTAAGTGATGGTAAATAGGTACGACAATGTACATATTATTTTCAGATACCTATAACACGCCCACATTGAGGGCTCGTTGTATTCAGGCCTAGCCTAGTCGCATTTATGAGCAACACAAACTTGAAAAACAGAGTCGTGTGCGATACCCGGGTAGGCAGTTATTTACTATTGGCAGGTTATTAACAAGTATCATTTTGAGGCAAATTGCGTGACGAATACCTAGGCCTTAATTATAATACCATTGGTTGAATATTTCGTTTCCTTATCACGCCTTTCGCAATCTGTCACTGAATTCACGTAATAAGTACAACATCGATGCCTTTCCAATGTTACACATACGAAGTTCCGGTTCCGTCGGGTAAACGTAGGTATTCAACATTGCTACTGTGACAATGCAAAAGAAAATACAATTAGTCAAACTGGATCAACGAGCGAGCTAGGATAAACATCAGACCCAATTAGTCGCAGTCCAATTTATCTATCCCTGCCAATTCTGTTTTTACGATATTTGTACTGGATTAACAGGCTTTTCGTC
The DNA here is from genome assembly GCA_963556455.1 of Epiblema foenella. Taxonomy (NCBI): domain Eukaryota; kingdom Metazoa; phylum Arthropoda; class Insecta; order Lepidoptera; family Tortricidae; genus Epiblema; species Epiblema foenella. The sequence goes on from OY747109.1 coordinate 13,393,185, forward strand.
TACCACATACCCGCTGTTTACATATCTAATGATACAAAGATATCTGCTATGCGTAGTAGAGTAGATAGATCTACGAAAACAGAAATTCAGTCTCAGTCTCGCTCGCACCCGCACCGCACCCAAGTGTCCATTAACTGAATTCCCCGTTTTCTCTCTTCCACGCATCTCCGCTCACTTTCACCATTAGAGCCTTTTGATTCAGGATCATTCACAACCGTATCGCGCGATATCGAACGATAACACAATTTGCGTTGGAGATTGTAGGCACACGGTTTCGATTATATCACGGCCAGTATACCATCAAAGAATACATAAATCGCTAGTCATTATTTAAGGTACTTTAATCTCCATTCGAGTACGTCATTTGAAACTGCACTGACTGACTGCTAATACTACAAAAAAAAATGGAATGTTACAATAAAATAACTTGCGAAATTAAAGTGACGACAAATGGGTTTTCAGTATTTGTAGTTCGATTTGTAAATTTCAGTGGACCAAAGTGGGTCGTACCGTTGACAAGCGTCTATGTTAGCACTCAGACTCATCCCAGATTACATCACCTCCACAAGTAAATACGTTATAGTAATATTTGCTTTTGATGTTTGCCACATTTTAGCGGCTGATTCATAATAAAATTATGCAAAAAACAATGACGAGATGCTTTTACTGTTAGTCGTAAGATGGAGATGGATAGAGATAAATCTGAGATGAAAACATCTGAATAAGGCATTTCTACTTCACTGTCTTTACTCTCTATAGGTACTATACAAATACAGGCTTTATTCAAATATATGTGGGCTTATATCACACACTATTTTGATAATGAGTAATATCACCACTGCTGCCCAGTACCACAAATAACATTAAACACACAAAAGATTGTTTGAATGTGCGCAAGCGGAAGTGCCATTAAATCAATCGTTTTGATCTATTTGAAAACAGCCCACACGCTGCTATTTTTGCAGCGTCCAATAACTCACGCCTACTGCGTCTACACTAAAAATGAGATTCCCAATAAACTATATTAACTCCACTTCACCCGAAGCCTGGAATTCGACCCCTAAAATAAAACTGAGAATGATCCTGTCGTTTCTGAAAGTTTGCCTGTGGGCTGGCGGGAGGGTAACGAGGGTTGGGTTGGTGGGTGGCCGCGGCGTGAATGGCGGCACAAGGTCACGGGCGCCGGAAGTAGGTTACGGGCGGCGCCCTATCGACCCGCCCAACGCCGCCCGGCACGCGCTGCGAACTGTTTTATTATTATACTTAGCACAATGTAAGCGCTGTGGGCTCACCTTTTACATCTACATACGTACTTATATGAACAGATTAAATTATTAACAAATTTTGCATTTAGAAAAAACTGCTGAAAATTGCGGTTTTATTGGTGAGATACCTAATACCTTTCTATACTTTTAGGCACTTAACTGTAGGTGCCGTATTTAAATATAAACTTAATTCGAAAAAATACTTCATAACCCAAAAAGTTCAGTTCAGAAAACGTAACATATTGGCTGCCGCACTAGGCGCATTAGCGACGTATTCGACCAACAATTAGCGACTCGCGTTACGCTTGAATGGAAAGGCGAGTTGGCTGCGCTGCGCCCGCGCCGGTGATGTAATTTGTTTTCGCGCAGATCGCTGGGAATTTGGCCGCCATTCATTGCGGAGTTTTTGCCGGCGGCCGCCGAACCCGCGGCCTTGCTTCTGTGTTACACGCCGCCATTACGATTTCCGAAGCAGTAAGAGATTATTGGCGCCGGTCAACGGAGATTCGGTTGAGTGTAGCGCACGCTCTGTTGTCCACGCTATGGAAAGTTATTTTCGCTTTCCAATTTACACTAATTTAATTTCCCTAGTGTTTCATACGTGCTCGGCAACTCAATAAATGCACGTACAATCAATTCGTATGAGATAGGAAATAATTATAGTAAGCACTAGAAAAATAAATCACCTATATTTAGCTTCGCATACACCAACGTCGTAAAGGATTACTAGAAAATCTCACCTTCCATTCGAAATGTTGCACAATGAAAAATGTTACATATAGGAAATTTATAATCAGACGGTCTATGGAACCGCATTAAATTAAACGGGAAAACGCACATGTATGTCCGGGACTAATTTATAGTTCTAAAATTAAAGTATTTTAAATCAGGAATAAGTCCATCTACCCTGGGCAGGCTGGCGCTCTCTGCCCGCCTAATTAGCTTGATTTTTTAACGGCTTAGTCACGACCGCATCTGTGACTCAGATTGCACACAATGAAATCGCGAAATGTTTCCTCCATGATGCTTTTTTAACGAAAACGGGTTCTCGCATGTCGCGTACACTCACCTGTAATAATATGTGACAGGACAAACGCAAAAATATCAGACACACCTGCATTTGTAGAGGATTTAGGATGCATCAGATGCTGTTTTTTGAGAATTATGTAATATTTGATTATTACAACAGGTGACTGTATGTACTAATAACGATGCTTTGTGTACACATATAACCTCATGTGAAACACGTATTTTTTAGAAATGCGCCGACTATGGATTTTGTCGACTAGCCGACCAGTCAGTCGGCAACGCTGATCATTGGTTCCGGCTAAGTTCGGGTGCAAACGGGAACGTTTGTTTCGGTCCGCTAGCAGGGACCGATACCGGTATTTAAATAAAACCCTGAATTAGCCGAATATTTTGGATTATTTCTTGCTCTTTACGTAGGGCTGAATCATGTATTCAGGTAACAAATTATTAGATTGTCCCATTAAAAACGAAATAATGAACCGGTGACCGTAATAATACCGGTATTTTTCTATGGAGAAAATACCGGTATCCGATCCCTGTCCGCTAGTCACGCCACTCGTTATGCGTTCATGTTTTGAGTCAAAAAATAATAATTAATCTATGATGAAAATAAAAAGTTCCTATTTCTAAAATGATTATTGGTTGTATTTAAGAAATATACTTTAAAATATGAAACTTGAAGTAAATATTGGTACTTTTATATTATTTCGCAGTTATTCATTAAGAGCCGAATAGTCGGTCTCTTTTACCGACTAGTCGCCGACTATTCGCCGACTATAAATGTGGCCGGATAGTCAGCGACATGTCTAGTTTTTTATTAGCTTTATTATTCTTTATAGAATTAAATATTGCAAAACAATCCTTGACAGCTCAATTTCTTATAGCTTTTCAATAAATGCTAAGCCAGCAAGGCCTCAAGGTCTTTTATTTCGAGACCGAGTCTAGAAAGCTACTGTCGGTTAATAACGCGATAACTAAATTAACTAATAGGCAATTTAGGGCAGAAGGCACTGTATTACACCAAGTAAATCATTGTTACGGTCCGATATGGCAACGCGTGGGTGACATATTATAGGGGGTAAAACTATTTTAGATAGTTTGCCGAATAACTTTAACTGCGTTGAATCACCTAAGGGACGCTTTAGTCTGATCGTTACGTCAACCTCGGCTTAGGGGAATGATAACATCAGTAGTTAGGCTTGCTGAGAACAGTCGTAAAGCCAGAAAGATCAAGCAAATATCTAGTCGGAAAACTTAGACTGCCAACATTCTAGATAAAGATCGCTTGTAAGTTCGCCTAACCTAATATCTATAAGCTTAAAAATGCTTACGTAAGTACCACCGACTGGGATAACCTTCTAGGTACCTACACCTAGAAGATTATCCCAGTCGGTGGTTAATATACCTAATTGCCTTTTCTACGATTTTTAGAGTTCCGTACCCAGAGGGTAAAACGGGACCCTATTACTAAGACTCCGCTGTACGTCCGTCTGTCAGCAGGCTATATCTCATGAACCGTGGTAGTTAGACAATTGAAGTTTTCACAGATGATTTATATTGCCGGTATAACAACAAATACTAAAAAACAGAATAAAATACATATTTAAGGAGGCTCCCATGCAATAAACGTGATTTTTTTGCCGTTTTTATAGATAATGGTACGGAACTCTTCGTGCGCGAAGCCGACTCGCACTTAGCCGGTTTTGTACTTCAAAAAAACGATGAAGGACTTACTAGAACTTATTTTTTCAATAAACATGATCATAAACTGACATATCCATATTCCGAGGGGGATCGTATATATATTTATATGTACCTACTGCTTATACAGCAGCCGCATTGTAAACAAACAATAGGCACACAGGAGTACGAGATCTAATGTTTGTTTGCGCAGGTGCGCCCGGCTGCATCTTTGTTCTTCGAATTATCACCGTGAGGGAATGCGTCCTTACTCCTTATGTGTTAATGAGACCCTTTACTCCGTTCCGTTCTCAGGTTGGATGCGGTCCTCCAAACCTGAATTTTATTACGGTCGACCAAACGTAGATACAAGTGATTCTTAGAATTTATGGTTATCGAGCGGTCCTGCTTATTTCGTTGAGATTTATTAAATTATAGCGTGTATTCCCAAATTATGTAGTTAGCTTACGAAGTATGGTAGGTAATACAGTCCGGGGTAATGATTTGAAAGTTACTTCTCTTTTCTGTTTAAAGAAACATTACAGACAGCATTCTTTATTTTAAAACATCTCTATCTTAATATATTTTTATATCCCAATGAATTAACGTTCAATTAAGATAACGCTACGGGGTTTGTTTACGAACAGCCGCCCTGAGAATTACAAAATCGACATCTCTCTCATCAAGTCGCGCCGTGCATACTGAATTGAACTTTTACGTGAATAAGCTATTTATATCGCTGACGTCCACGCCCCACATTCTTATCTCGTATACACTACGCCTCAAGGATCTAACAGATGTTGAATGTTCGTAATTTAACGCACCTATAAATGTAAGTTTAATAAATATAGAACTTGAAAGCTACAACAGGCAAGCAGACTCATCGTAACAAGTTATTATCTTGTTTTTATTGAGTGTAAATAAATTGTTATATCTCTTCATTGCGTGTCTAGAGTTTAAAATAGTACTTTGGCAGGTTGAATAGTGATGTCAAGTATTGATGTCTCACTCCAAGTTGTTTACAACAATTTCCGTTGTAAATGTCATTATTATTATTAGGTACCTATAATGTATTTTTTTGTAAATAAATTCATTCTGCGATGATGAAATTTTAGTTCTTTGTTGTTGTTATAGTCAGTCTACTCGTAGTTCAAACTTGTCTAACTCGGCTCACTCGCATCGCTTCGTTTTTATATCATAGTATCTACCTAATGGTCAAATCCACCCGAAATGTTCCAACGCTGTTACTTTATTTCGTTAATAACCTTTGTGCATAGGCATTTTATTTGGAACATATTAGGGGATAATCAAACAACCATTGGAATGTATATATCTAGTATTGATGCAAGAATGTTCCCTGCGGGTGGCAGATAGTTGTGCCGGTTTATCTATTCTTATAGTTTTAGGACCAGTTGTTTGTTCGTTCGTTAAAATTTCCTCGCACGGGAAGGCAGCTTTTGTTGTCGATACCATACTTAGGGCGGGTTGCACCAAACGGTACGTAATCTTAAGCAGTGTTCGTTAAAATCTGATTGTATGGAAAGTTTGTATGAAACTGCTGTCGGCGCAATATTTAACGTTGATCGTCCTGAAATTATAAGTTGGTGCAACCGGCCCTTAGTATTAAATGTTGTGCATGAAACAGTAAATATTTAACAGTTTTTTTGTGTTGTTGCAGCGCGTCCGATGATCTCGGCGAGGCTCCCCGGCGAGGCGCTGGCCCAGCTGGGGCAGCTCGGGCCGCTGGGCCTGTACCCGCCGCCGCCGCCGACCGGCATGACGCCCGAGTTCCTCGCGCCGCCGCCGCGGCCCTTCGCGCGCTACGCGCAGCGCCGCCCGCGAGATATGCCCCCACCCACTCCCCAATCCCCATCATTCCCCTCGGTGCCCAGCTACCCGACCTTCCTGCCGCATCCGTCGTACGCGTACAACCTGTACCGGACGCGGACTCCGCAGTCGCCGGCTAACTATACCCTGCATCGGCCCACGTCGGGCTTCGTGCCGCCGGCTCCGGCGTCTCACTCGCCACCGGTAAGCGCGCCGGCGCCTCTGCCTCCAGTTCACAGAGATGTGAGTACTATTCACCTCTCGGAATTAACTATCGTTAATTAATTACCATACTTATGAAGCATTAAGCCATTACCAGTATCTCTATTATTTCGGGATCGAGTCTTTTATCATCGAATTACTGGGCTTCTATTCACACAGAGCTAGCAATATACGCTCATGTGATTTTTCGCATCTGATTTACTTTCCTTTAATTTATGTATCATGCATTAGGCCATCAAGCGCCTTTTAAAATCATTGCGCTCCCTTGCTTTCCTGGCGGCCGTCGCGGTCACCTCCCTAATTAGATCTCTTATTCTATCTAGTATATCTAATTCATAACCAATTAAAGCCCGACCAGAAATATATGACCATGCGCCATTTTGCGGAATTTCATTGGAACTAATTTCTTACACTGGCAATAATTATAATGATAGGTTGTCAGTGTCACAGTTTATTTAAATAATAGTAGTGTTGAAAATTAAATGATAATTGACAAAAGATGCCCAAAACCATTCATAGTCAAGGGCGAAACCTTATTACTGCTGAAAAAAAAGCTCGTGAAATGAAAATATTTCACTGGAAAACATTTCTAAATTGACATCAGAGCTGATGGGTAAACAAAGTCAAAATATCATTTGGTATGTTGCCATGTAAATCAGAATAATAGCGCCCTCTTGACAGAGGTCATATATTTCTGGTCGAGCTTTACAATCTTCTTATGTATGGATTCCAGGAGCCCCCAATATCTCCCGAGCGAGGGGCGCCTGCAGCATACTTCTGCCGCGGAGCGCTCATCCGGCTTGAAGACGGTTCGCTGCGACGAGTCGAGGAGATGCGGACAGAGGACTTCGTGATGAGCGCGGAGCACAGCGGGGACCTGGCGTTGACGCAGTGCACGCTGCTGCGGCTTGACGAGCGAGGGGACCGGCTCGCGCTAACGCTCACTTACGATCGGAATCGGGCACAGGTTAGTGCTTCCTTTGCAGCCTTTCATGGAATTTTATTGACTTGTCTGGGGTCCCCGTCTCGAGAATGGTCCTCTGCGGAATACTTCGTAATAAACTCAGAGTAAAGAGGTGGTGACAGATCAAGTGCATGCCGCTACTGCGGCTCGAGCCTAACGCCCAGATTGCTCTTGTTTGTTAAACTGAGCCCTCACCAGTGAAGAGACGTTTTCTTATTAAACTCTTTCAGGTTGACTACCATGCACTAGAACTGTTGAATTCTATGCTTATTATATACGCCATTATCTATATACCCAGAACGTCTGAGATGCTGCACTTTTTGGCCAGAATTATTGCTATAGTACCTTGAAATAGCAGAACTGTCTATCCCATTTACTTATTGTCTAGGAATCGAGAACGGATGGGATGCTGATGCTGGTAACTTTATCCAATTTCGAAGTTAGCTATAGCATCTCATTTTCAAACTTTCGTTGTTTTCGCGAAAATTGGCTGAACTCATATTTAAAAAAAAATACTAGAAATAGGCGTGGGGTTTAGGATGCTACTAGAACTGTCATCATTTCGTGAAATGCTGGAATTTGATATGCTAAAATAGCTTCCTCGTTTTGAGTAAATCACACAGAGTAGTTTGCGGTTCTTTGAACTCCCACTTACCTATAGTTAAGTACTAATAAGTTTCCGTAACACATAATGACCCATTGTTTATCGGTTTCAGGTGGAGTTGGACTCGACCGTAGACCATCCGTTCTTCGTGTACGGGCGCGGCTGGGCCTCCTGCAAGCCGGAGCGCACGCTGGCGCGCTACGGACTGCGCGTTGAGCGACTGCAAGTCGGAGATGTGTGCGTTTCCCTCGTCGCGAGGAAACACGCTTCCTCGACCCTCCCCGCGCACCCTTCATCCGCGCCCCCACAGACGCACCCAGAAAACCTCAGCGTCAAGGAGGACGTGCGCAAGCGGCGGTGGTCCGCCTCAGACGTCTTGGAAGACGACCGCCCCCCTCCAAAGAAACGTTGAAGTAATCTTGAACGTTGCGGTCTCCAAAACTATTTCGAGTTTAGTTCGTTTCTTCCCGTAGTCGAAACGCGGATAGTGGCTGAATTAGTGATCGAACGCTTCGGTATCTTCCAGCTATCTTCTAACGAAATCAGCTTAGCAATACGTTATCTCACATGGATAGTGACTTGACCCAGTGTGTGTCGTCCGCTGTACTATCGGGAACTCTAGGTGCTTTTTACTGTCGGGTGCTTCTGTCGCGTATGTGTACGACATGTAAATATGTATGTAATTATGATATTTAGGTCAAAGTTAAATGTTACACTCCATGACTAACTAAATGTATCACAAATATGTGAACAAACGCTTGCGAGATGCGCAGGAGAGCATAAAATATTTTTGCACGTATCTATCCGACACAAATCATCAATCGTTTTAGTTTAATAATAATATTGGAGTGAGAGCAGAAAGGTTTAATGAGCACAAAAATAACAATGTGTAAGTTTCTACCAGATCTTATAGTAGGTTAGATTTGTGATAATCAATGAGATTTTAAATCGCCAGTCCGTAGAGGCGGCAATGCATTATGTTAAACAAAGGTACAATGAATGTTTGGTAGGGTAGTTAGGGGCAGCGTGCTGCGAGGAGCGCTGGCCGCCTCCTCGCCGTCGAATTTAACTGTTGTGACAAGCACGCAGCCCTCTCCCATGGTTGTGACAGACATATCCCGGCTCGCGACCACAGACCACCACACACCCTGCTACAACCACTTCCCTTATTGGCAGTAGTAAATCGGTACTTGGAAGTGGTGGCAAATTTATCTGACAAATAATCGTGTTATTTAACCCTTTGAACGCCAAGAACACCTAAAGGTGTCGCCTGTTGTCTTTCCTACGGCGCCAATAACGATTACAGGTGTTATTACGTAGGTACGTTGTCAAAATCACCTTCGTGCTTTACACTAAAGTTCATATTCAATCTTTTATGGAAAATGAGTTGGCATGTAGGTGTCACTGCCGTACATGAAGAATGGCGTTCAAAGGGTTAAAGATGATATATATTATAATATCTATTGTTACAAATAAAATATATATGTACCTATATTATGACGTTAGATGTCATCTCTATTGTTTTTAGACGTCCATGTGTAATACACATAACTTTTCTATGAGAAGATTGTTGTATACATAATAAACACACAGTCTGTGATATTTTGTAGTTATTGGTCAGAGTTAGATATGAAGTATTGCTTGAATAAAGGAAATATATGATTTAGAGTACTAAGTGCGTTATTGGTAAGGAGCTATATAGATGTCGTATACTCAAAAAAATTGCTGGAGAAAACTGATACAAAATACAAAAAGAAGTAGAGTCTGTGATTTTATACATATGTATATCGTTATACCAAAATAACGACAAACGCAAAGGCCATATCTAAATCCAATTAATTTTAAATATCATTAAGTAACCTATTTACCGTTCTTAAATTCGGTTAATTTGTAACTTTATTTGCATAATAAGGATCGGTTGCACCAACATACGATCACAGGCCGGTCATGTCGCCGACAGCTGTCATCCCATAGAAACTTGTCAAACTTTCCATACAATCAGACTTTAACGAACATCGCTTACGATTCCAGACGGTTTGGTGCAACCCACCCTAAGAGTTCCACATGTATTTCCAACCGCATACATACCCTATACGTAGGTATATATTTGAGTGTAGTGATATGGGTACAAGGATGTTTGCCATGAGCGGAGCGCGGGGTGGCGCTGGCGCTGACGGGGTAGTTCTTCATTGTACCGTAAATGTTACGTGCTTGTTAATTGTATGTTAATTATTAGTGACCGGCCAGCCACAGCCTCCTCGGGAGTGCGGCGAGGCATCGGCGACGGCCATCAGAGCGTAGATAAAAGCTAATAATTTGTTGTATAATGTATGTAATTCTAGTTTTATCACGTTTATTATATTTTGTAATTGTAATGAAAGATCTCATTTTATTAATCGGTATTTTCTAACAAGGCGCTTCATTAGATCATGACTAAGCCTACCTCACAAACTTTAGACCGGGCGGCGCGCGCCGCGGTCGCCAACAAGTCTAAACAAGATCTCAATTTGATGAAAATAAACTTATAAAAAGACTGGGACGCTTTACTGAATGTTGTGGGATAGTAGTTTCTTTGGAGATGTTACTTTAATTATGAGATAGGAAGGAGCATTTATTGAATGGGCGCACCCGGCGCGACGCTCCTTTTCCAAAATCATTCGACTCGATTAGTACAAAAATTCTTACTAAAAGTATTGTCTCCCAAAATTTCCAATTCAGAGTATTAACTTAATTTCAATGAAGGGTGCTATACAAAATGTTTTCGTTGACGTGGTAAGTACGGCAGGCAAGATATAACTGTGGACATTAATGTCCCAGCGTTTGTAATATGTTGAGTATAAATTGGGCAGAATCAAAAGTTCTTCCAAAACTAAAAATAGATTTAATTGTAACAATTTATATTGCAAACAAACTTTATATTTTTCTTCCCACGGACTGCGAACGCATGTTCATTATAGGTATTATTAACGATTGCAATGACAATGTAAATTAGATATACTAAATCGATTTTAAATAATAATAAAATTGAAAATGATTACTAAAGAGCGTAGCCGTGTTTTCATATAAAATCGGCCCTTTCACGAAATTATTTCTGTATTTTTTTCAATAAGAGCTCTCATGACAAATATTGTTTTCTGTAAGTTTCAGCTTCATATCTTTGTTATTATCAGAGATATGATTTTTTGAAAATTTCCAAAAATAACCGGATTTTGCTTCATAGGCTAATGCGATTCACGTGAATTTTTGGAGTAATAAACATATAATGACTCACGTATTCCTAAAATAATATTGAATTCTGCCAAAAAAACTATTGTAGAATGTAGGAAATAAAACTTCAGACTTTTTTTTTGCTTTCTAGAAGAGCGACACCAACAGCTCTTCATTAGGTAATTGCTTACATAAAGGTCTACCATATATATTTTTTCTCAAAATAATCCAGCTAGTACTTCATACTAGAAAATACAAAAATAAAGGATCAGGTATACCCATACCAGATCATTTAGTCGCAAAAAAGATTATGCACATTGCAACCTCTTTATCATTACGAGTAATGATATAGGGTAAATCGCCAGTAATTAGCCACCTCATACTAAAAAAGAACTCTGTAACCCTACAAACAGAATTCAATTTAGTATAACGTGGCCAGTTAATGAAGGGTGGCCAGTTACTAAAATATTTTTCTAAAAATAAATTCTACTATAGGTGAATAGAGTTTTAGTATGTGGTGGCCAGTTATAGGATGGTGACCAGTTACTGGCGATTTACCCTACCAGCAGATTCATAGACCAACACCGGCCATCCAGAGCAGATAACATCGTCGATACAAAACGTCTGTGTCGGCGATAACAACTTGGAAAAAAAGGCCAGGTCTTCTGCTGTTATTATTTTCCTTTTCCCTCTCGTTTTATTTAAATAAACAGCACAATTAGCATATTTCTTAATAAGTGTCACTTTTGGTGCCATTCTATTGGTATCAATAATTTAAAATTCGTTAATTATAGGTACTATTGCTGCAACACAATCATAACTAATGTAATCGAAACGCATTAAATGCAATTATTACAGCGTGACATTGACGTACGTCCTTAAGAATTCTATCAGCCAGTACCTATAATTTTAATGATAAAGAAGCAATGTGCATAACTTATCTCTTGCGAGTAAATGATCTGGTATGGGTTTACCTCAGCCTATATTTTTGTATTTTGTACTAACTGGATTATTTTGAAAAAAATATATACGGTAGACCTTTATATAAGCAATTACCTAATGAAGAACTGTTGGTGTCGCTCTTCTAGAAAGCAATAAAAGTCTGAAGTTTTATTTCCTGCATTTATGCAAATTTTTTTTTGGCAGTATTCAATATTATTTTAGGAATACGTAAGTCATTATTATGTTTATTACTGTTCCAAAAATTCACGTGAATCGCATTAGCCTATGAGGCAAAATCCGGTTATTTTTGGAAATTTTCAAAAAATCATATCTCCGATAATAACAAAGGTAGGAAGCTGAAACTTACAGAAAACAATATTTGTCATGAAAGCTCTTATTGATAAAAATACAGAAACCATTTCGTGAAAAGGCCGATTTTACATGAAAACACGGCTACGCTCTTTGAAGTAGTTTTCACAACATTTATAAAAACCATATGAAGTCACGAAAGTTATATTTTTCCATCAACTTATTGTATGATCAGATAATACCTATCCAAATACTATATATAAGTGAGAAACAGTAATTTATATATGAGGCAAGAAGACGAGCGAAATAACTTGAACTCATTCACGATCAAATCCTCAAACTTCCACAGGGGTATTTTGATCGACGACCGAGGTTTCTTTTGAAGTAGTTTCAAGATATATTTGCTCAGAACTAACTCATTGATGTAAACATGAACAAAGTTTCTGCACTATCACATTGTAGAACATTAGTACTTGCCATTTTTATTATTTCAATATAAAATTGTAATGGGCATCACACAGAAACTTTGGCCCTGTATCATTCAATATGTTATATTATGTCATGAGTGTATTGTATCGTACGGTCAGCTCTAAAAATATGTATACAATTGTAAGTTCAGAAATGTATACATATTTATAGTCGTGACTGTGTGTGGCAAGGCCAGAAGATTATATGTTATATCCATTGTTAAGTTTACTCGTGTCTTATTTCTCTAGCATTCGCAGCCAGCAAGCTATACTAAACGCTTTCTAATTCCGACTTAGACCTTACAATACAAATACCCTACATTACATACCTAGATAAATAACAATAATACAGAGTATAAAAAGTTAAAACTGGAGATAAACAACAGGCGGTCTTATCGCTAAAGATCGATCTCTTCGAGAGGACCTTCTCTCTTCTTCTTGCAATGTGATAGGAATAAGACGTAATATTCAAATATCTTTCTCAATCATTAACATGATTCAAGAAGTCGGTGTGTGATAAAAATAGACTTTTATTCTATATAGGTACACGAATGACTCGACTTGTGTTACATAGTGATAATAATATCATACTTCGAGGTCCGTGGTTCGTCGTTGCCAACTTAGTTTACGGGCATTCTACTCGATACACGTGCAGTCATGAACGGGGATTGTTGAGCCACCTGCCTTTGTCCGTAATTTAGTCGTGTAATGAATGACAGATATTATATACCTGATGTCGTGTCAGTCCCGATTTGCATTACACGACCAAGTTACGAACATTGTAAAGGCTCAACAATCCCTGTTCGCGATGGTACATTCATACTGACAGTAGGACATAGTTTGAATTAGTGGAATAGTAGCATATGGTTTCCACACTTCGTATTATTAGTTACAATACCTTCCCAAACTAACAAGTACTTCCGACACAATATTGTGCCATCTCATAGATTTCATATATTCAACTGTTTTTTGGTAAAATCAAAAAATGTCCTATTAAGGTATATTTATATCCGTTATTTATTGCCATGATATTAACATGATCTTAATTATCGGTTAAAAGCGATATCATATTCGTCTTACCATGAACAGGGGTCTATGATGGTCACGTTTATCTCCTGATAGACGACAAGTATAGTTATAGAAAGTGACAGATGCTTTATCGTATCGTTGGTCACGCGATAACGCGATCATAATACGGGGCCAGGGTTAGATAAGAGTGGTATCTGTCCAAAACAACTTTGATAAATTTATTATGCGTTTTCATTACCTATCAGGAGTTTCTTTCGAAATTATAATGGAATTACAGATAGATGCTTTTACTGGAGAAGTTGTGTCATTTATGTAATAGAAAAATAAATATAAAATTGTTATATAATTATATAATATGATGAATTGATGAATGGCAAAATATATATGTATATTTTATTGTATAGCGGAGTGAGTACTATTAGTACTATTTCAGATTATGTAAATGGAAAATGTTATAGACAGAGATGTGTTAAAATAAGTTAACTGTTTGTAAAAAGAAGAGAAAATATGTATAACTGAATATTTGCTACCAGTGCGTTTTTTTTGTTCATCCACCAACACATCCCTTATCTACTAGGCAACTAGCTCATATGACTATTTTTGCTAGCTAAGTTTGTAGCCGGACTCTTCTCAGCTAGGCTAGGTTTAGTGAACCAGCGACAAAACTCCCAGTAGCTCGATTCCACTCAAACCTCATATTTGTTTGATGCAGCTCAACCAAACTCATTGGAGAGCAAATTAGACTAGAGTATACCAGTATTTAAACCGCCCGCGTGGTCGTGTCGAAGTCGGAGGTTTCCCCTGGCTGTTCCCCAGGCCACTCTCCAACCCCGCAAGACTATCACGCATTTACTGTTAACTTCATTTAGAAAATGAAGGTAAATAGGGATGTTGACACTAAGTAAGAAACTCAACTACTTCAAATTTTCTCGAAAAAGGATCAAATTCTCAACCAAATAGCGAAAAAAGTAACTCAAAAAAATAAATAATTACATAATTACAAGTCATCAAAGTTTTAAGTGGGGGCATGTTCTGTCCCTTTTTCGCAAAACGCACCTCTGTATGGAACGATCTTCATTTACTATGGCGCTTTAAGTCAGTGACGTCACTACAAATTAGTGCTTTCTCACTCTTATTAACAACATTCTAACGGTTGTAGCTTCGTTATTTTTTGAGATATTTTAATGGGATTTTCACCATTTGGCATAGTTTTATGTCTTCTTTCTTTTGGATATAATTTAGATACCAATAAATTTTGAGTCAACATCCCTATTGCTACTTCCCTTAAATCAGAGATCTTGTACTTTGAAAATGATACATATCATTCTTCCAACAATTACAATTTATGCGATAATGTCTCAGATAGGTGTAATTAAGGCAGACCCATAAACTACATTATTAACTTTTTATTAAATATTTATAGAAAAAGAGCAAAAATGTCTAATTTTACTCCTCCACTAAACTTTTTATAACGCACGAACTTTTATACAATTTAAATGAGATAATCCATCGATTTTGAATTATCGTCTAAGGAAATTAGAGAGAATAATAGTTGAAACTCAAAATTATACTATCGGTTGTTTATCATCATGCAAGTTCAGTCTATATACTCTACTAGCACTATATCTACAGGAAGCATCAACGTAATAATAAAATCCAGGAATACTTACAAAAAGTTTATTATCAATAAGCATCACAACAGAATACTACGCCGCCACTTCAGATGTCGGACTTAAGGTCCAATAGCACTTTCTCCCCGGGTTTGAAGGCCGGCATACCGAGGTACGGGCACGTAGCACAACGGAACGCGTCTCCTAGGTAACACTGTAAATAAATAAATAACATGCAATTAGTAAGTGCATTACCAATTTGGATCATACAAAATACAGTTGGATCGATATCCTACATGTTCAAAATTGTAGACCATGCAATCGGCTACAAGTGCTACACACGGAATTTCAAATACTTTGCTTATGAGATGTAGCTTTTTAGATATTATTAAACAGTGTAACTGTAGGCCATTGTGAGAAGTAAAAGAAATACATTTATTTGACATAAACACAAATTGATACGACATACGACATTGGACAACGCTAAGACCGGGTTTTATAAAGATCCGTTTGACCAAACATCAGTTCAAATTTCAGTAACTCAGTACATTTTTTGACATAACAAACCGACATAAGGTCTTTATAAAACCGAGTCAAAATAGGCTTCACACTCAAAAGGTGCAAGTATTAATTAAAAATAGAGCCATAGTACGACGGTAAAGTAACGGCCTCATATGTGACAGCCACATAAGTGAATATAAATAAATAAATATTTTTTGGACAATCTTACACAAATCAACCTAGTCCCAAACTAAGCAAAGCTTGTACTATGGGTACCAAGTGACGATACACACTTATATATTCGTGTTCATCACACAAATACATGTCCTGACCAGGATTCGAACCCGGGACCTCCAGCTTCGAAGGCAGGGTCACTACCAACTAGGCTAAGGCGGTCGTCATTTGTCATAGACACCCACATACTTCAAAAGTTTTTTTTGTTTATACAATCATATACTACGGCTCTGTGAGCTGTAGACATCGCAAGTGTTTTTTTTTTCTGGGAATATGACTCGACAAAAATTCTGTATCATTATCGAACTTGGTCATAAAACGTTACCTGAAACGGTTGAGAAATGCGACCTGTATTTTAGAAGAGAATGGCTGGGTGGACATGAAAGTATATTTGTCGAAGCTGAACCGCTTTCGCTTCGAAGTATAATTGACAAAGTACGTAATAACGAATGAAATAACTGCCAAGCCGATCATTTATGTACTGATATATATATTTTATTGTAATGTTCTTCAATTGTTTTGTATTATTATTACTTCTGTCATTTATTTTAATTTGCACTTCGACATTCATGTTTTTTTGTAGTTTGTGGTAGAAATTCCTAGAAAATAAATTCGAACGCAGTGTATATTGTTAACGAAATAAATAAATGAAAATGAAATGAATCAGCAATCAAGAAGGATACATACACTTCCACAGGAAGACTTGGGCGTCTCCTTGACCTGTCCATTCAGTTCCTCCGCGAGGCCGCACGAGCAATCAGCGCACGCCTTCCGTTTGCCCGTCGTCGCGCACACTGGAACACAACATCATACAATTTAGAATGCATAGCCTCGAGGAATTAATACTAATATTTTAAATATGATAGCTGTTTCTTATTCTAACTAAATCTCGGATTTCGATGAGCTTTCAAATTTGCTAACACTGCCATCATACAGAAATAATTTTGACTGAGTTGGTGACGCTCAAGATGACGATAATGTATGTATGTAATAAGATAAGCTTAAACTATAGGTAGGTATATTTCTCCAGATTTCCATAATCATTATAATTTTTACAAACAGTAACTAATAAGTGATGATTCAAGATAATATCAACACACTGTTCAAGAAGGAGTAAACATGAATACAACCATACTGCTTTTTAATAGAGTCCAATTTAAAATTAAAGTCAGTGTCAGTGCTTGCCCTGAATCGTCGCGTCAACCATGCGTAACGGCGTTTAGCCAATTCGCAACACAAAACCTCAACCCGATGTGCGCCACGTGAAACACAAAACGTCAATGTTTATCACTTTGTACTATCATTATCATATCAGATACTTCATTGTTATTATTATATTTTTTGGAACAAAGAAATTGCATAAGGGTTAAAATACTAAATAAAATAAATAAAAATAAGCATTTCAGATGAAAGACAACATTTACCTAGAAAGAGTACTGAACCTTATAATTTCCAATTTGAAAGTCAATCAGTTATCAATAACCTTTTGACATCACCTGAACCAATGAGTCACAACTGTTTTGAGCCAAGAGAAAAAACTATAAAAAATACAGTCCAGATAAATTGATGACGGTAGGGTAGATTCAAACCATATAAAATCATAGGTAAAAGAGTCCTAAGAAATTTTAGATTGATTTTTGGTTACCTGTCAGTGATTGTTTGTCAGGTTTTCTGAGATCATCCTCGTCCAGCAGCTGGTCGGAGTCAATGATGTCTTCATCATTGCCCCCCGTCCATGCTGCCTCCACTGTGTCATCCAATTTCCACACAGCGGGCTTGCTCCTCAGTTTCAATTGTGCTTTTGAACCAACCTGTAATATGTTAAGTAATCATTGAAGAGTTTTTCTGAGCAGTTACAAATAATAGTTCTCTTTTAAGTGTATGGATAGCCCACTGAACACAAAAAAAGAAAAATAAATAAACATAGGGTGAAAATAAAGCTTAATAATAATAATAACAGTGTACAGTAAAGGGTGGCACCAATAAGTGTACTTTCTTACAACTTATTCCCAAAAAAGGTTCAAAAATATATGCATATTAATGCCTTTGACTGTACTTGCTATCTTTTCAATTAGAGGACAAGTATCAACTGTTTTTTTATTTAAATAATAATATTTAATAATAAAAAATACTTGATTTTGTAACATACAATATTCTATCTCTATCTACAACTTAGACATAAAAAAGAAATATCAACATACTTTCCAATAACTTCATTGATATGATTAATAACTAATAAGCTGACCTTATTTTAAACTTCCTCTGTTTTACAACTGTATGATATCTTACCTCAAATTTGGGTTTCTCCGCTGTATAAATATCACCAGTCTGTGTGATATTCAAAAAGCCATTCAACTTGAGTGCAGTGTTGATGTCCGAAGAATCCTTAGCCACCAACTTGCCACTAGGTTTGAGGAGCTTGATGAGTGTGGCCAGGAGACTGTCATCATGGCTGACAGAATGCGGAGGCACCCAGTTTGAGAGTATAGCGTCAAAGGATGACTGTGGCCTAGAAGCTGAAATTTTTAGAAATATTTTATTTATTACTACATGATAAAAGGGCTTGGAGATCTGAGATTAGTGAGTGGTTAAAAAAATGATTATCAACATTGCTTAATTTTATAGGGTTAAATCTAAATACGAAGTTCAAAATGTTTTAAAATGATAAAAATAGACGATGAAAATATCTTACTTTCAGTGATCATTTCAGAATTCTCCAGAACGACAGGGCCATTGCTGGTAGCTCTTTGAATGTCAGCCACTATTTTGCTCAAGTCGTTCTGTTCACTGTTTTTCCAAATAATTAACACATTATCGCCGTTCTTTAAAGTATTCATTGTTGCTTGTCATCAACTGTATGCTCTGAAAGATTGACTTCTCCCTTGCTTGTAATTTTCGGTCAAGAAAATCTAAATAATATTGCACTGAAAAGTGGAATAGAGCTTCAGGTTCAGGGCGGCAACACAAATCAATAAGTGCGCGAACACTAGAATGTAAACTTGGACACGCTAGAACGAACTCGATTTGATATGAACTGAATAAAATAATGTTGTGAATAAAATAGTAACGTGTGTACGTGTCTAAAAGTACTCTGTGTGTGTGTACGTGATACACTCTTCGAAAATAATCAGTGTTACCAGATGGCTGAGTCATATTACCCCCAAACCCTACTCAGAATCTCCCCAAAAATGAGGAGTTTTGTCCAAAATCCCCCAGTAGTTTTTTAAGTTTCTAATTACGTTTTTATGTTAAAAACATGAATTATAGCCTAATAAGAAATATAATTACAAGGAATTGCATTTCAACTATTTTTTTAAGCTGGTAACAATTTTGTGACGCCTTGTCATTGTGGTGACAGCTCACAAGGCCAATTACACTCACAGACTTATAATAAATACAGACGTGACGCGGTAATAATAATACCAGTTCCAAGCGAGAAGGTCATATACAAATCTCGCTAAGTGCGCCAGAGAGATATGTATCATTTGCTGTCTTTGTCATAGTTCCACTTTTTGTTATTGGGCACAATGTCAAAGTTAGCATCAGTTGGGCTCAACAAAAGGTAGTCGGAAGTGTCATCTCAAAATATAACTGAATTAATTAATGTTTTTGTGCATAAAATAGTGCTTTGGGCAACAAATGATATAGATCCAGGGTTTATGTGGTACAGTTTCTATAAAACAATGGTAGTTTGCAGCGTGATCGGCTGTAAAAGCCGCAGATAAAGATGCGAAGAAAATGTAACCTTTCACAAGTAATTATACTATTTTATACCTTTATCTAAGCGTAATATGTGTTATTTCATTGGTACCATTATGTTTCACTCAAAATCTTGTAAAATAAAGCGATTAATATTGAAATAACAACATTGTTTACATTGGTGATTTTAGGTTATAAAGTTTTTGTCGACGTTATTATCCGCCTAAATTACGTAGGTTGTTTATTGGAAGCTGTCAGAAATGTTTAAATCTGTTCTTAATTTAGCTTCCCTGCAATCAATTTAGGGATACCAGCTAATAGGATTTAACAGTAGCCCAATTATATGGTAATTTAGTGTACTATAAGAATAACACTTGTCATTATATAAAATACTTATAATGCTAGCCTAGGGTGAATTTTATTGTATTTAAATTTATGTAGCAGCAAAATTGTAGTATTTCTTAGAAATGGACAAGCAATATATAATTTTCTTTTCTAGGTTTCCACTAAATTATTCCACCCGAAATAAGTGGATAGCAGCGACAGGTCGGCAAAACTGGAAGCCGTCTAAAACAGCTGATTGTGTTCAAAGCATTTCGAATTGCATTGCTTCCGCAAAACACTATCAAGAGTTTATGTGATTAAGACCACTACGCCAAACAGAAAAGAAAGTATTAGAAAAGTATACACAAAATTAATATTATTCAAAGGTCAGTAAGTGCCCCGATCAGGTTCCTGTCCTATCTTTAAAAAAATATTATATGTATAATAAATGTATGAATGTATATTTGTTTGTCATTTCGTTCCTTAGTGGAATTATTTTTTCGCCTTACATTTATGTAATTGAGTAGTTAAGAAAGTGCATCATCAATTTTAATTAGAGAACTTCCGTGAGTCAGACATATTGAAATATAGTAACTCGCTCACGTCTTTAAGGTTGAATTTCGCTCAACATGTTTCGGACCAATACGTCGTCCGTAGTCAATAAGAACCAGTCGCGATGGCAGCTTGTCTAGTACTGCCTGCTAAATAAATGTTGGCGGCGGCTGTGGCGAGGGTCCGTTTATTATATTTCAATATATCTGAGACTCACGGCAATTTTCTAATTAAGTAAAATCGCATCTACACACTTTAAACCTATACTTACACGCCAAATTACTCAAATGTCAGAAAGGTATGGAAAGCTATCTCGCTTGCACAAGCATGACAAGCACCATAAATAAGGTACCTACCTTATTTATGGTACAAACAAAACATATACCTACATGTTTTGTTATCTCGTCGTCTACCGGTCCCTGGTATCCCAGGGAACATATCAAAAAATACTATAATATTGTTTATTTTTTCGCTGGGAGACGACGGCTATACCTATTAGTGACAATAACTTGTACCCAATTTCGGAGCATTATACCTACAATAACTTCCACCTAATAATTAACTTATACACTTTAACGAAGTTATTTAGCATGGAATACCGCAAAGAAACACTGGGTGCCGAGCGATTCTCTAACTTACCGGTCATATGTCATTATACATGTAAGTATACTTTTTTCAATTATTTCAAACAAACAACTTACTCTATCGCTCATACCAGATAATGACATAATGCCTATAATGAGTCGAAATATACAAAATTAACAGAAGCCATGGGGTAATTTTAGTAACATGGTCACCCCACGGGAGGTATGTACTCTGTTGTCGTCCCTCGTTGCGGCACGCGTATAGCAGCTCTTTAGAAATATTTATACTCTAAGATTACACTCCTATTTATTATTTGCGTGTCACGTCTGGTAAGTCTGTGTTGCAACACAGACTTACCAGACGCGACACGCAAATAATAATAATACCACAACCGAGCGAGACAGTCATATAAATTTTTGTATAACAGCGACAGAGAGTTACATATCATTTGTTTTCCCTGTTACAGTTTAATTTTTTTGTCGAGCACAACTTATTTTATACGACAGTTGTGCCCAAATACGTCACGCAAGCCATTATCCGCCCAAGTTAAGGAAGTAGTGTCCGACCGAAATTTCGGTTTCGGTTTCGGCCAGTTTCGGCCAAAAAATCAAGTTTCGGCCAAAAACGGCCGAACCTTTCGGCCGCGCCGAAACTTACAGCATCGTACCTTCGGGTCGCGCTCGGCTAACGTCGGGCACGCTCGGCACGGCTGGCAATATGGCGTCGCTCGCCTGACTACGCCGGCCGACTTATTTTATACCACCATTAAAAAATCGCTAACTTTGTGTTACAAATAATGTATTTTTTTCACTTTATTTATAGGGTAGTTAAATTTTCAAACAGAACCTCTGTAACTGTGCTGAAATTTCATTGTGATAAATCTTTGAAAGTAGAAACCTGTAATTATAGGTCGGCGAGATATTAATTTTAGAAAAAAACTTACTAACATTTTTTCGACTTTTTAAGCACTTTTTTTTCATAAAAGGTTCGGTTTCGGTTTCGGTTTCGGCCGAAACTACAATGAAACCGAACCTTCGGTTTCGGTTTCGGCTTCGGCAAAATAACATGTTTCGGTCGGTCACTATAAGGAAGTAATTTATGGTAAACCGGCAGCCATTTTAAACCAACTCTCAATTTATCTGCATAAGACCTTTTCCGTCACTCTTGGTGGCCCGCGTATAAGATCTCTTTAGAAATATTTATACTCTAAGCCTTGCAACTTACGACACCCCCGCGCTCACCACGCATGTCCCTCCGTCACCATATCCAACAACGCCTTGTGTTCGAGACGTCTGTTCTAGTGTAACATAATACTTCAATGACTTCACGTAGTAATTTGTAATATATATATGGCGTTATCTGGGAAAAGGGACCTTATTGTCGGTTCTAGTTTTCAAGATAATCGCGTTTAAAGTAAAATGTCAAAAAAAAAACATTTTTTCTATTGACTGAGACACAAGTTTCTAAATCGTTTTTTTACGAGTTAAAACATCCCTTGAAGTTTAGTAAGAAAGAGACCTAACTGTCGGTGTCGCTCGGATATACCTTCTGTGCGCTCGGTATCGGTTTGGAAGACGTGTCGGTACTAGACATGCGAGCCGGGTGCGAAACAGTCGGCGGCGGCGCGCCACCAAAATTTACGCGGCGGCGGCGTCTAGCCGGCGGCTCGTTTTTGATTCCTACCGTACCTAAACTAAACTTTTAGGCTGAAATCAAGCAAGTTTTTTAAAATTTGAGTATGATAAAAAAAATGCGAATGATGTTGATGACGTAACGATTGATCATTGTTGTGAGAATAAAAGAATACATAAGTAAAAACTATTTTATTTAGACTATTCATAATTTTATTGATAAATATAATTTTATTGACACGTTGGGGCATCAGGCGTGATCTTTTTGGCGTAAGCACTAGTCTCGCAACAGAAAATACCTGCTCACTCGGTGTGTTTGTGGCAGGGACACACAGCATTGATCTAGCCAAAGTTGACAGCAACAGAAAAGAAGTTGTTCCTTTTTTTCAAAAAGATCGTCGCCATCGTCAAGTTCAGTGGGATCGGCAGCTGCTAGATATTTCCACGTTTTTCCACCTGCGTTTTGTAAGCCAAATACTGTTGCAAGAACAATGCTTCTTGGCTAACTTTAACAACAGCTGAGAAGAGCTTGTGTCCTTTATTTCATGGACAAGGACAGTACTAGTGCTGGGAACTAGTTGAGTAGTCTCGCTCTCAATGGTTCCTATAATACCCAGCCAGCAAAGATGCACTAGTCATATTCTGCCTTTCAAGATACACGTCTATCTCCGTCAGTCCCATGCACCTGTAGTCTAGCAGAGCCGCTGCTACGGTTGCTTTTGTTGTAGGGAACCCTTTGTCAACTTGCTTCATCATATTTCTTTTTAAGGACAGCATGATTAAGGTTTCGTGGTCTGGGATATAATTCAACACATCCTTTCTTTCGGACTTGAAAACCAGTGCCACATTCAAGGTGCAAGCTTTCTGAGATGATAAAATCGTTACTGCCTCCCGAAACTTCGACAAAAACTTCATTCTCTATTCAGACTAATCTATTTTTTGAAGCATCTCGTTGATTGAGCTGCGATTCCAGCAGTGGAACATGCCCAAGGAACATTCGTATACAAAACAAATAATTACAATCAAAGACCGCCAAAGACGGAAACCGGCAAGCTAGTGGCAGTGCAGTGGTAGCGAGCCGAGCTAAGCTTAGACTTAAGCGCGAGTTTGCCTTGCGCTGACCAATCGCGCTTGCTATCCGCGATCCGCGCGGCGCGAATTTTGAACAAGCCGGCGGCGGCGGCGGCGCGCCACCTCTTCATGGCGGCGGCTAGCCGGCGCGGCTCGCATGTCTAGTCGGTACTTGTCGGCGCTGGCGCTCGCTCGTTTGCTGCGTACCCGCATCAATTCAATCGTTTCGCTGCCCTAAGCCGAAAGAGCGGGTGGTTTCGCCGTCCATACCAACACAAGACCCTCTCATGAGTAACAAAGGTAGTGATCGACCTAATGACGATGGTGGAGAAATGCCGATGCCGCAAAAACCTAATGTAAATACTGGTCCAGAACAAGAAACCTCTCTGCCGTCTAAAAGAAAAACTCCTACATGCTCTTACTGTGGTCAGGCAGGCCACAGAAATGGAAAATGCTTTTGTAAAAAACGTGAATCAGATTCAAAATCATTAGAGTAAGGTAAATCATCAATAACTGGCTACTAATGGTGTCCATTTACCACTATTCGTGTCTCTAGAGGTTGACTTGTAATAATAATAAGTAACAATTTCAAAATCATTAGAGTAAGGTAAATCATCAATAACTGGCTACTAATGGTGTCCATTTACCACTATTCGTGTCTCTAGAGGTTGACTTGTAATAATAATAAGTAACAATTAATAGTAAGAACTACAAATTAGGAGTATTTTTTAAATCTTGTCACTAAACATTATACGTTCGGCACTAAGGTCCCTTTTCAAATACGTTAATCATTTAGTGTTTGCCGAAACAAAATTATTGGTTTTTGGTAAGAGTTTATTAATACTAGTGTTCTAAATTGAAGTCTATCAAAATTAATCGTAAATTTATAGTCGTTTTCAAATGATATCATTAAATATTTCACCACCGACAATAAGGTACCTTTTAGAAAATATTTAGTGGTTGTACCAACTTTTTACTAAACTTTACCTTGAATTTTGAGACTGAAAAAACTACTTTTTTAAGATTTCTTGAGTTAATTTGATCTCATTAGGCTATCTTTTAGCGTAGTAAATATATGTTAGTTGATTTTGACCGTTTAATTAGATTTGTAAACCACAAAGTTATTTTGGTTAAAAGTATTTTTTTGTATAATAAACAGCGTTGATTCAAATCGGAGTAGTTCTTATTTAATGCCCAATTACACATTATATTTATTCCCTCGATAAAAACCCATGAAAATATCCTATAAATAGGAAATAAAATAAAAAATCCACCTCTCTTTTTTTTGATTTTATGCACTTTGGCAAGGCAAACTATAGGACAACAGTTTTGCTATTACAAAATTGTACTTGAAACCGGAAAGCCCATACAATCTATTCCTCAAATAGCATGTTATCTATGTAACTTCCAACAACAACATACTTTTATTGGGCGTATAAGTTTGAATTCAATTTTCTCATAATCACCTTTTCTGACGTTTGAGTTTCAACATAAAAAAAAAATATATCTATTAAATCTACACGCATGTTTAAATCTTAAATTTTCACTATTCACACTCCTACTGGTAACCCTACGTTTGACAGTCTAGAAACGTTTTTCAAGATATTCTGTAATCGCTTCGTTATTGATAAATTTAATGAAATTATAGTCTTCATATTATTGACGTATGTAACAATTTCCTATTAATAAGCTGTATTATTTATTAAATAGATAATTACTATTGCAATGAAAAGAAAATCTTAAACCTAAAATTCACACTAATATTACTTATCTCAAAAATACGCCTCATAACTAACCTAAAATAAAATTTGTAAATTCCCTTGAGCAAGAGCAAGTAAATTTCTAATAAATCAAGGCCCAACGTTTATAGTTATTGTTTTAGAATAAAATCATGTTATACGAAGCTTTTATGGCGGGAACGTGGGCGTCCATTGGAAGTACTATAGGAAAAATAACGGGAGTACCATCTATAGTTGTAAGTAGGTAAAACAAACAAAACAGTAAACACACAGATGCCTAGGTACATTCTTTCAATTTGTTATGTTGGTAAATCCTAAACCTGCCCGTGCAAAATATTTCCCGCCCAATTCACGTATTTCGCCTTCACGTACGGTTTATGGTTACGAGACTCGAATGTGAGTTTTAATTCCTTTCAGTTCAATCGATCTGCAATCGACACAAACTCGCATGTGAATCTTGTAAGGTAAAATCAAAATCAAACATTTATTCTGCAAATAGGCCACAAGGGCACTTATACATGTCAAAATATTAATTTACAATTTAAGAAAGTCTGACTACTTATAAGAATACATTTTTCATGTCAGAATATTAATTTACAGTTCAAGAAAGAATAATAATTTCGAGATTACAAATATAACAATATAAACAAAGAGTACAATGAATTTATATAATATCCCAGAGATGTACATGGTCTCTGAGCGTCCAAACGTGTGTAAAGGCTTTAAAGCGGGTTCCTACACTGTCCTGTGAATCCAGTCCAGGCGTCACAACTAGAATGTCTAGAATGCGATATAGGATTCAGTTCGTTCGGAACCGTCCTGGCTTCTAATTAGGATACTTTTTAGGGTCCTTACTTCCTGAATGCGATTGTTACACGTTCCTGAATCTGCCTCCTAACTCATTCAGGATTCTGAATTCAGGACAGTGTAATACCCGCATTAGATATGTTTTAGAGCTGGGCTGAACAATTCACAAACCGACTCGTCCTCACCTGTCACCTCACCCCTTTTTATATGGAAACTGTCAAAAAATGTATAATGACTTTTGACAGTCTCTATATACAAACGGGTCACAGACTACTTAGAAGATACTACGTTATACAGTGACTCGTATGTATTGAAATAAATCGGCTGTGAAACTGGTGAGCTGCGAGGTAACTGGTGAGCTGCGAGGTAACTGGTGAGAATGGTCAAATAGGCTTTGCACACTTTATAGAAAAATGTGAGTGTAGTTGCGCAGTTTAACTGAAATTTTGTGTAACATTTGGCCAAAACATTCAGCAGGTTACCTACCTCCCTACTGAATGTTTTGGCCAGGTTTTACAATTGCATTCTTTTGTTATATGCCCGGAGATCTCCGGGATGGGTAGACAACGGCTTACGTCTATCATTATTAAGCATAATAATTATTTTCCGCAATGGGTACTTCGTTTTGTGTTGACTGGCCAACTTGTTAAAGTATAGGTATATACCTACCTTACCTATGCTCTTATTTATAGTTTCCTTATAATACTTACTATAATATATTACATTTCGGCAGGGTGATGGTTACGTAATATGGGCGTGCCTGCTGGTACTGATGGTAGCTGTCAACACGTGGGGCTGCCGGTACTACCTACGTTCTCTCGACGCAGCTGATAACTCCGCAGCGCCTACCGTCATCTCCGCCGCCTCCAGCTATGTGCTATCGGTGAGTGTAATATGGGCGTGTTTGCGAGTACCTACTTATGGTAGCTGGCAATACGTGGGGCTGCCGATACTACCTGCGCTCTCTCGACTCAGCAGATAATCGTCAACCGTCATCTCCACCGGGTGTGTATATGATATGTGTATATGACGGTGAGCGCATCTCTGCTGATCGTATGTGAACTCTACGCTCGATTCTACGCACTACATACATACAAAATGTCAAATTCGCGCTCATTAATATCATCAACATCAAGTGTAAGAGTTATTTATCCTCTTGTCGGTGAGGTATTTTCCACTCCTCTCTCTAGTACGCCAGCCCTTTGACTTCCTGATACGACACGACGTCTACTTTTTCTTTTATTACCCACGACTGAACGGAGAAGGTTTAGGGTGAGAGTTTGTTTGTTTGGTACATATAACTGAGCCTTGCTCATTAATGTATTTAGAGTTATTTAAGTTTTTAACTTAAATTCCGATAATGAAGCTTCAATCTGCTCTGCACAAAATATAACCTATATTCTAGAGATTTGATCGAACATTCTCATTCAATATGACTGTCACATTTTGCAGGAAGTAACTGATGTCACATAGTACATACCTAATATCGAATCGACATTTTATTAAAATTAACATCCACACAACCGACTTCCACTGAACTTACCCCATTTGTATATGTATGATAGGGATGATCTGGATTATTATAATCTTGACCAGACCAGAAAACATATTTACCTACTGACCGATTGGCCTAATGATTTCCTTAGAAAATCTTGAACCCGAGGTACCTAATAACTATGCGTAAACAAAGATGAGAGTTACACTGGTTATTGGTTACCTTGTGGTGAGGTCAGTATAAGCTCTGCAAATAACGACTACTGGATGGGACCAGGGCTGTTATTCACAAACCGACTCGTCCTCACCTGTCACCTCGCCCCTTACCCGTTTTTATATGGAAACTGTCAAAAAGTGACAAATGGCATTAGACAGCTTCTATATAAAAACGGGTGAGCTGTGAGGTGACTGGTGAGAACGGTGCTTAGTGAATCGCATAGCAGACGCGTTAATTTTATTGATTTAAAAGTTAGTCGTGCTTAGTGTGTGACACGCTTAACTCGTGTGATTTGAATTGCGGTCAGAGATGTACAAAATGGTTTTAAAAAAGCATTTAAATACAAAATGCAAAATACTTTCCAGATTTACTATTTCAAATGCAAAATACCAAATAGTTTTGAGTTTTGTATTTCAAATGCTAAATGCAAAATAGGTATTTTCAAAATACTTTTTCAAAATAAAATACCTTTTGACCAAATCGAATGATATTTTTATTTATTTTAGGTATTTATCATGAGAAATAGAATAGAGATACAATGAAGAGCCGAATGGCACCTGATGCATGACATTTTGGTCATATATTTTATCAGTACGCGTATCAATAAATTCTGTTATTTTATTGATAATAATAATACTAACTTAAAGCAATGTAATAAACTAGACTAACGAAAAGATAACTATGGCTCCATTTTGTGAATTGTATGGCCATTTTTTTCAGTTGATTGTGCATCTAGTTCTTATTTTATTATTATTACACTTTTCTTTTATTAATAAGTTGTTTACATTATCTAAATTATCTTGTTCTAGTACAGTACATAGCCGTTCCAGTATTGTAGCGATAACAACAACACTTCAATATCATAAAAGTAGGTAATCAAATCAAATCAGTAAGCACTTGACCAGCACCAGCAAACAATAAGGGTCGGGTGCACCAACATACGATCACAGGCCGGTCATCGTCAAATATGGCGCCGGCAACTGTCATCCCATAGAAACTTGTCAAACTTTCCATACAATCAGATTTTGACGAACACCGCTTACGATTACAGACGGTTTGGTGCAACCCACCCTAAATCAGTGAAATCGAATCGTTGGCGTCAGCGGCGTTGCGTTTTTATAGCCATAGATAATGTTCGTCGTTTTCGTTTGACATTGACACTAGTCGTACTGTACATAAGGCGCGCACTCTGACCAAAGAAGAAAAAAACCGGCCAAGTGCGAGTCGGGCTCGCGCACAAAGGGTTCCGTAGCAGCAAATATAATAAACTTATTATGTCAGTTAAATCAACCTATCTCAAAAACTATAAGAGATACTTTGATCAAACCAAAAATCGTTGAAAGAGTTAATTAGCATGCATCACCTCTATTTTTTTTAGAATTTTATACCCCGTAGTTATAAAAATAGAGGGGGGGGGACATACTTTTTACGACTTTGAGAGCTGATATCTCAAAAACCGTTCACTTTAAGAAAAATGTTTTTTAGAAAACTTTATATCATTTTAAAAGACCTTTCCATTGATACCCCACACGGGTATGTACATCGAAAAAAAAATTTTCATCCCTCAGTTACATGTATGGGGGGCCCCACCCCCAATTCTTTTTTTTACTATTTAGTGTCATAATTTTGTAGCGGTTCATACAACACATATTCCCATCAAATTTCATCACTGTAGTACTTATAGTTTCCGAGTAAATCGGCTGTGACAGACGGACAGACGGACAGACGGACAGACGGACAGACGGACATGACGAAACTATAAGGGTTCCGTTTTTGCCATTTTGGCTACGGAACCCTAAAAAGGGCACGCATGGCTAGCACTCTAGCAGGCGCCTCTATCGGTCAAATTCGGCAATACAAGCGTCATTCGTTCATTTCACTTTGTTTGACTGGTAATGTTGGCTAAACTTAATCACAAAGTATTTTGCATTTTGAAATGAATATTAAAATACAAAATACATCTCGAAAGGTATTTCAAATAAAATACAAAATGCTTTTTACTAAAAGGCATTTAAATGCAAAATACAAAATAGGTATTTTGCATTTTGTATTTGCATTTTAAATAGAAGTATTTTAAATAAATCGCATCTCTGATTGCGGTCATATTAATCCACGGGTACAAAATGGACAACAAAGTCTGGAATATATAAATCCTTATATATTTTTTGTGTATTTACGTCGTACATAATTTTTGTGTACCTAATGTGGGTAAATTATTTTGAAAAGCAAACTGATGAAAGGCATGCATAACGGCTACTAAAAAATAATTTATCTGAAGGCATTTTCTGAACTCAGTAAGTTTTCAAAAGATCGGGAGCACGAAAACAATAACGGGGACATATAGGGTCGTGTAACGTTTTCTACTCCTACTCTACTACGAAACTACGAGTTCCCACCTGACCGCGCATCTCATGATTGTGCTAGTAAAATCCTTTGCGTTCGCCCCTGCACGCGTAGTGTCCACAGCAAGCGATAGGCATAAGTTGTTTCGTTCTGATTCGTTCGTTAATGTGAACTTAGCGAACAAACGCATCCGCTACCAATATGATATCAATATGCAGTCAAATATGCCTCTTTGTCCACAGGGAGTAATCGGGATATGTTGTTTCGGCGAGCTATCCTCAGTGCGATGGTGGGCGGGCGCCATGCTCATCGTTGTAGGACTGGCCCTCGTCGCGCGGTCGGCGCCAAAAGAGGACAAACAAAAAAAAGAAAAATAAATACTTGGCGAGAAGTTTACGTAAATAGATATTTTATCCTATAGATGCGATGGATAAAGTGTACCTGAGTATGGACAACCAGTCTTCCTGAGTAAATCAGATTTTAAAAACGGTGTTTTTTAGACCAGAGGTCGGCAACAGGCGGCCCGCGAGTTTCCTTGTTACAATAGCGGCCTGCGACAACTTTGTTAGTTAATATGTAGCTCTTGGCTACTAAAAGGTTGCCGATCCCTGTTATAGACTGTACTGGTGTTACTACAAACCACTAATGGAGATGGGCTTAAGCTACTTTATCTCGCGGCTCCGCCTGGGTCCTGTATTACATGAGCCGAGCCGTTGTCGCTGAAGTTGCTTCGCCATGAAACAGCATGGCGCTTCGTTATTAAGTATTGGTTGTTTATATTGGCATTGTTGGCATTTATTGTATTAAGTTTTTAAATATAAAATATTAATTGCTAGGTGTTACAGTTTGTGTTTTATTAAGACACCTACTTAATCTACGAGTATGCCGTTCATATTTAATTTCATAGCCTATTTTTGTTGGTATGAAAGGAGGTAAATATAGATGTATTAGGTACGAATAAAATATAAAAATTAGGGTCGGTTGCACGAAGCCGTCTTTACTAAATCGTTATAAAATATGATTGTATGGAAATATTGACAAGTTTCTGTGGGAAGACAGCTACCAGTGCCGACTGTGTAGTAAACTCTTCGTAGCGCTACGCCATTTCCTCTACATACGAGGAAACGCATGTTATCGGCTCTGGGAGTTCTAGGCATTGAAAGAGTTAACATAAGTCGGTCGGTAATCGTCAGTTGGTGCAACTTGCCCTTATGTTTGCGCGCCCGTTACGTCAGGCCGGGCCGGCTAACCGGCCGAAGCTCCCTGCAGCAAGCGCGCGCTATCGCACCCAGCGCGCTAGAGCCACCCTGTCTGTCATCTAGTCGATAAATTAATTTTATTTATCGATGTAAAGTTAAAATGAATAGTTAACGAAGTATAAAACCTCAGTTGCCTTTTTGTTAACATTCAGTACGCGAAAGACCTTGGTACATAATAAGGAATTTACGTTTCACTGTAGCCGAAAGGAAGTAGAGGTAAAGACTCTCTTTACCTACTTCTAAAACTGGACAAATATTTTTTAAAGCGCTGAGTAAATGTTTAATTTCACTAGAGACTTACTTTTTATTTTCACTGATCTAAAATGTTCTATTTCTCCCGCACGCTGGCTTTCAATCGCATACGAACACGAACGAGCGCGTGATACAAATGCAAAACCGATTCCAATTCAATACGTTTAATGGAATAAAGCTCAAAGTTTGACTTTTGTTCGTGTCATGCATATTCGTATTTAATTTCAAATAGGACGATCTAATGTCGAAAAACATTGATGTCCAAATAAAATGGAAAAGTGATCAACTGATGAACTAAATCGAGCCCCACGTTCAGCATTAGTTTTAAAGTGCAACGCTACTTCATCGTCAAGTATTTCATCGATATCCGTGTGCCTCTAGTGAGCTAATAGACGCAGTGACGCCGGCACTGGCGTGGCGGCAGTGGCGCGCCGCTGGCCTCAAACTCCGCACGTCTCGCTCGCTCCCGTGCGCGTCACAACTAGCGCGAAACAGACGATCGATACGCAACTCTAATACTGGCCAGTAACATGGTCTTAACCACGTGCGATGGAATTACAGGAATGCTATGGTGACAGTTCATATATAACCGTCGTGACGGTACCACGCGCGCTCGCGTCAACAATGTAGCCATAGTGACGCGCTGTTGACAGATTTACAATTTAATACAAATTTACGATGCCGTTGATTTTAAACAAGTTTATTATACGTTGAGTGTTGTTATACGTGTTGTTATTATGACAATAAATTTGTTGGTTTATTAGGTGCTTGTCGCAACGAGGAAAATGGGAAATGGGATGAATAAGGTGAGTGATTTGAAGTTAGCGAGGTGTTTATCGATAGTTGTTTATTAGTAAAGTTTCGCGAGAGGATGAGGTTACGTAACAGCCGTCGGATCGTAGCGGCGTCCGTAGCATCCGCAGCCGTAGCCTCGCTCGTAGCACGCCGTAGCTCAATCTCGTAGCTGTTGCACTACCCACTTTATTCCCCTCATATTTTGTTTTACTAGCCTTCCTACTTATAAAAATTCAAACTATTTTGTGATTATATTCTTTAATTGCACTGCTACAATGCGATTTGATGTGAATATGTGTATATGAGTCTGTCTGTGGCATTGTAGCTCCCAAACTGATGAATTTATTGGAATCCAGATTAGCTTAATCTTAAGTATTTTCTGTTAAGGAAGCTATGTTTATTGTTTTAGGGTATTTTGTACTATTTTTCCGTCTAATGAAAATGTTGAAATAAAAACTGCCCACTATCAACTTCTCCAAGCCGTAATGAAAACTTACCATAATAGATATAATTGTATTAATAATCCGCGTTTTTCGCCAGTCCTTTATTTTGTGTTTTAAGTATTCCTACTAGTATGTAGGTTTACATGCGAATGACTAACGATTCGTAAGTAGGTAGGTAGAAAAACAAGAAACTCAAACAGAACTTCATTATTAGTAGGTACGAAATGTCATCAGCAAAATTTCTGAACAAACTGTTTTCACGACCGAATTCCTACAGCTCTCTAAATTATTTGAGCAGAGCGCCGTTACATTTTCAAATTGAATTTGAATGATTTTGATGATAAACTTGGAAAGAATATTTCTTCACTCTTTTAGTACACATTAGTGAATTGAAACACATTAGTGAACATCGTAAGTCTAAAGTAGTTTAATTTGCTAGATTTTGAACATTGTGTTTGAAAACTACTTAGTAGATTAACTTTATCGGCTAAAAATATTTTAGCAAATTTTGCTGCAATTGTAACTGAAAACTATGTAAAGCATCCTCGATTATCCAAGATCGAAATAGAAGTTATCTTAACCCTTGATTCAATAATGGGAAAAATACTACATAAAAAAGAACTACGTCTAAAACTACAAAACTTGGACGTTTTTTAAGCAGTGTAATTTGTTACACATTGGATGGTATTAATATTTCACCAAAAAATATGTCTGACCCACAGAAACCCTATTCTGTGGTTAGTGGTCACCGACGTAGTTACAGAGACGGAAAGACGCTTCTCACCGATTTTAGGCCGATTGAATTAAATTCTTAATTTTGTATGACAACGTTATGAATTATTTTCATATATTTTTCAGTTAGAAATTAAAAACACATTTCTCCATCTTTTATATAACAACATAATATTAATGAGTTTTATTTCTGAAAATACAATGTCCATATTTTTCCCATTGCCAATAAAGTGGTGTGATTGCGATGTCCAGTATTTATCCCGTTACCAACTTTTCGCACAACAATTAAAAATATAAGTTGATTAAATTTTTAGCGATATGGCTCGATTTATATTTAGCATTTGTTATTCAGAAAAGAGTCATTGTTACCCTCGAATGAGGAATCAGTCGTAATTTTCTTCCCTCATTAGAGGCAACAATGAATCTTTTCCCCATAGAGGGAGTGAAAAGCAGTATGAATCATACGGTAGCAAAATTATTTCCGTCTTGGGCGTAAACACTTGAATCCCTCGCTATGTTCTACTTTAGAATCACAGGATTCAGTATATCACGCTCGCCGTTAATATTATAATTTTGCTCCCTTGAGACACAATCTACTATTTTTATATTGTATTTATATTCGGCCATTATTTATTTCCTTAATCAAAATCAAATCTTGACTCAACTCATTTTTACATCAACGCCGATCACCGTTATTTAATCACTTAAAGATTTGTTAAACCTCATTCATTAACTGTATTTGTCCTCGTCAAATTTTATTATCGGTTTTCTGTTCAGTCGGTACGCGTTTTCATTACAATACCAACGTCAAAGCACCGAATTCATGCTAAAAAGGCCTCGTAAGTATTTACGGTATTGGCAACTGGCAGTCGTAAATTTGGCAATGCGCCTAAAAGCAATAACTCATATCATAAACCGCCGGATGACATTACGTTATTTTTCACGGCTCCGCTAACGGTATTGATCGACTTAGGGTACTTTAGCGTAATATTCTAGGAGTATAACACATTAGCATATGATGAAAGAAAAAAAAAGCAACTCGAGGACAGTACAATGTCCTCCAGTAAGACATGGTTATTCAATTTAACTTAGACTTCAGAGTGCAAGGTAAATCTCTAAAGAGTGTCTCCATTTTGGAACTAAAAAAAAACAATTATCTTATAAGTTTTATTTCAGTGCCATTGGCTACCTATACTCTAATGCTGTCTTGGATCAGTAGATTTATTAATTATGTACAAGACGCGTTCCGGTACCTACTTTCGCAATTGAACGATTTTTTAGAGGACACGTAGAAGTCATCGTGTCGGTTTGACTTATGTGTAAGAAATGGTCATAAGTTTCCCATTAAATTTACGTTCGGATTTAGCGTTCAATGAAAATATACTGCTTAGGTATTGTTGTGACTGAGCGAGTTTATTTTACGATGCACGAAAATGTTATAGCTGGTGGTGGTGGTGGCGTTTATCAGTCGCTCTGCAAACATGGCAGCTATTTGAACACGAGACTGGGTAAGCTTTTCATAAATGTTCATTCTCTTTAAAAATACCCACCTTTCATCTAAGATTTTCTAAATGAAACGACATCCACTGAAAGAACCGGAATATTTGTGGAACATTTTTCACCATCTATTCGTAATATTACCGAAATGTTTATTAGAATCTCGAAATGAAAAGGAAATTCATTAATTCATTATATATTTTTTGATGAACCTCGTCGTTGCGAGTACCAGCTTTAGAATGAAACCGACCACCTAACACTTTCTTAGGTCGGTGTCATCTTGAAGGTCCTATATTATTGTATCATTTCAGTTAACGAATGAAGAAGAGGTAGTTAAAGAATATAGGGACTAGACTGTATTTCTTCGACGTAAAAACGGGCTTACAAATTGTGTAGTCTGACGAAATATAAAGTACTTTTATACGACTTAGATGTCTGAGCCGCAGATGGCACAAGGGGCTTGATAATAGAAGCGCCATTACATTCTGACCGTACAGAAATATAATAAATATGAAAATAAATCAGCATGAACGTTGAGTATTGAGCATACAGGGAAAAAAAATATATTCGAAAACCAGTTGTGTAAGTACTTAATCGAAAATGAAAGTCGGTTCAAATAGTTCCTAATGTTGATCAGTATAGCAGTAATTCAATTAGTTTAGATTTAGTGACTTAGTCTTAATGAAGTCACAGGAAGAAGCGGCGGTGTAAAATTATGAAGCAAAACTATAAGTAACGAAAACATATTTTTCCACTTTTATTCATTCACAACTTCGTGGAAAAAACAAGTGTCGCTGTAGACTGTTAATTAACAAAACTTTGTTATTTAATGGAGAGCTGGTATGAATATAAGAGAGGTTAAGCTATTAGAATGACGTTTCATGAGAGGTTGGATATTGTTATCAGTGTGTAGATCATTGTGTATTCTTCGTACTTGTACAGTCAAATTAATAAAGTCAAATACGTTCAAACAGTAACACAAGTTAATTAAACAACTAAGAAACATGTCCGTCATCAAGTAAAAGATATAGGTTACTAAAAGATGGGAATAATTACTCAAACACCATTATAATATAATTACCTTATATTTCAATTAAAGAAAAGCACACTTTACACAAATTACGATATCAGAGTTACCTTGATTACTCGTTGAAGCCCGTAACAAAAGTGGACGCTCCCAGAGTGCCCGACTGTATTTATGCACTCCCGAACCGACTAATCTATTTAAAATGAAGGCAGAGTGAAACTGCCATGTTCAAAACTACCCGCATTATTTTATGTTATTTCAACCCAATCAATTAATTGCTTACAGTCGGCCATTCTGAAATAACGGAGTCCTCTCGTTATCTTTTTTTTTATTAGATGGACATGCATTTCTTATATTACCTCGTACTTAATATAGTTAAGTGTCATACTATCAGATCGAGCCAAATTAATTACAATATTTATAAACAAAGAACTAAAGAAGAAGAAGAAAGAAGAAGAAGTTTATTCATCATAGGCAAATATTTTATCAATAATGCGACTTGTGACACAAATAAGGTTGAACATTTCGGTTTTGCTATATACTTATATTAAATATTTTCGTTCGGCCATCTTAATATAATTGTTCCATCAATTATTTATAGTTAGTTATTCCTAATCTTAACTAAATTTTTGTTACAAAATCAAAAAAGTAGCATTTCACATAAGTTTCATTAGATTTGTTACTTTTAAATTAAATACCATACAGACTACCTCTGCATATTATGTGAAATTAGTTTATTCAATTACACCTATGTGAAATGCAAGATCACCAAGCTTAACCTACAGCGCTCAATTCCTTGGCACTTCCGGCCTCCTTGCGCAAATTATAGTATAATCATGTTGAATCGAACACACTCCCAATTGTCATACGACTCATATGTGTGTCAATTCATCCCTTCATCATAATCTATTCCCAAAAAGGTAACTTCATGCATCAAATTATCTCATAGTCATAATCATCATTATATATTTCCACTATATATCCTCGTCCTTAGTTAATCCATTTTAATTAGTAAAATAAATAAAAAATAATAATATTATTCCTTTACTTTCCTTTTCAATTCCTTCACATATGTATTACAATCATCATCTTCGTTATTACTTGAATCCTCACTCTCAGAACCAATAATGTCTTGAGTAAATGTCAACCATGGATGTATTTTGTCTACAGCAATAACCGCTTCATACTTTCTGTTTTGTTTCCTTGTTATTGGTGTGTCTTCGACTACATATCTATCCATGTCTAATACTTTAGTTATCTTGTAAGGCCCTTGCAATTTAGGTAGAAGCTTTTTAGATTTTCCGTTATTACTATTAATATCTCTTTCTATTCTAACAAGATCTCCTATTTCATACTTTTTAGCAACTTTTCTAACCTTATCAAATCTGATTTTATTCTTTTGCTGCTCGTCACGTATTTTTTGATTAACTTCTTTTCTTATATCATCTATTGAGTGCCTACACAATTCTTCATTGTCAATTAAAGACGCTACTAGTCCATCTCCCTTCGTTTTCAGCCTAGTCCCAAAAAGTACTTCTGCTGGACTTTTACCTATTGCTTTATTTAATGTGGTATTAAGTCCTAATTGAATCTCTTCTAAATGCTTGTCCCATTCATTCTCATTCTGATTGTGGTTTCTCGCCGAGAGCGATGCCAAAATGGTTCGGTTGTACCTCTCAACCTGGCCATTTGCCCTCGGCGTAGCTACCGCATTCAGAACGTGTTTTATACCTAATTTTGATATGAACTCCTTAAAATTTTTACTTGTAAATGATGTTCCCCTGTCACTTATCAAACGGCTGGGTATACCAAAATAGCTCATATAATTACCAAGGACCTTGATCGTTGTTCTTGTTTTAGTATTTTTTACTGCATATAAACATGTATATTTAGTATATGCGTCTACTAAAACAAGAAGATAAGTGTTCTTTGACTTACTTTTCACGAAAGGCCCCAAGTGGTCCATATGTACAGTGTGAAATGGTTGATCTACTTTAGGGATTGGATGGAGCATACCTTGTCGTTTACCTGCCGGGGTTTTATAATATGAACACTCTAAACAGGATTGAACATACTTTTTGACGAACTTGTTCATTTTGGGAAACCAGTATAGAGTTTTTAATTTATCCAAAGTCTTTTCAACTCCAAAATGACCAAGTTCATCATGATTTTTCCTAAG
Source organism: Epiblema foenella (assembly GCA_963556455.1). NCBI lineage: Eukaryota > Metazoa > Arthropoda > Insecta > Lepidoptera > Tortricidae > Epiblema > Epiblema foenella. The sequence goes on from OY747109.1 coordinate 13,431,721, forward strand.
TAGCTGCCACCTAACCCCTTTAGGTACTAACCACTTCAATTGACCTTCAATCACTCTATAAACTTTTCCATTTTTTACTTTATAGTTATTGTGAATGTCAACAACTTTGGGTGATTCGGGGTCTTCTAAAGTACGCTTAATCCGTTGAACTTCATCATCAGTTCCTTGTATGGTGGCTAACCAGTCTTCAGTCTCTACCACAAGCACATCAAACACAACCTCGGGTTCCTCGGTCATTGGGACGGCATTTCGGCTTAATGCGTCGACATGACTCATGCGACTCCCGGGCCTGTATTCAATGTTACAAGTGTATTCTTGCAACTGTAGCCACCATCTACTTATACGAGGGATCATATCTCTTTTAGAAAGTGTAGTACGCAATGCGCTACAGTCTGTCACTACTGTGAATTTAATGCCTAGCACGTAAACCCTAAACCTATTCAAAGATGCTATCACTGCCAGAGTCTCCAATTCAAAAGAATGATACTTCTGTTCTTCTGGTGTAGTCTGTCTACTATAGTATGACACTGCTCGCCATCTACCCTGTGCATCCTGTTGTAACAACATTCCTGCAATACCTGTCTTACATGCATCAGTGTGGACTTGCGTGTTCGCTTTAGGGTCGTACAAAGCGAGTATGGGTCTTTTAACTAATTCCGCTTTCAACATGCTAAACGCCTGTTCCTGTTCTGTACCCCACACCCACTTACTATTTTTCTTTAGTAAACTAGTTAAAGGATTCGCTACTATGGCAAAATTCTTTACGAAACGACGGAAAAAACTTGCTAATCCTATGAACTGACGAACTTCATGTTGATTTACTGGCCGTTTGAAATTCTCTACCGCATCAGTCTTTCTTGAGCCGGGCCGTACTCCCTCTTTATTTATCTCAAATCCTAAATAATCGATGGTTTTACAGAAAAATTTACATTTCGACAGTTTTAATGTTAGTCCTGCTTCCCTAATCAATTTTAAAACCATTTCCAATCGCTCCATACCTTGCTCAATGCTATGTGATGGAATAATAATATCATCCATAAATGCATATGCTTCATTATTTTTGACACCTTTTAACATTTGGTTTATAGTTTTTTGAAAAACTGACGGTGCATTGGCTAACCCAAAGGGCATGCGTGTAAATTGGTATTGCCCATCAGGAGTCACAAAAGCAGTTTTATGTTGAGAGTCTGATGCGATTGGAATCTGGTAATATCCTGACGCGAGATCAAGAGTAGTGAAATATTCATATCCACCTAACTGATCTATCTGGTCCTCTATCCTCGGAAGAGGGTAGTGTTCTTTGATAGTTTTAGAATTCAAAGCCCTATAGTCAACACATAGTCTTTGATCACCAGTTTTCTTTTGTACTAATATTATAGGGCTCGCATATGATGACGTCGATTCAGTAATAATACCGCAATCTAACATTTCCTTAATCATTCCCTTAACTTTATGCCTTTCTGAATATGCTAACCTATATGGCCTGTAAACGACAGGGGTATCGTCTTTTAAAGCAATAGTCATCTCAGTTAAATTAGTCAATCCTAGGTCTTTTAGATTGAATGAAAAGCAGTCCTTATAATTTTGTAACAATAGTTCTAATCCAGGTCGATTGTCCATATCTAATTCAGTCTTGAAACTTCCAGTGAATGTTTCATCCTCTACCGTCTCTAATTTATTTACCTCCACGCAATTTTCTTCATTTAACATACAGGCTCTTGTTAATAATTGTCCCTTCCGAAAGGTAATCGGTAAAGAGTTTAAATTCATCACCATGACACATCCTTTTCCGTTAGCTATAGAATAGAGTCCGGGTAAAACATAATAGTTGTTAGTACCAACTGTTCTCATAGACTCCCTTATATACAATTTACAATCACAATCAGTTTCGGTCTCAATAGGTACCATCTCCATTCCTTGTATACTAACTTCATAAGCAATAGTTAATTTTAATTTAATGTCCTCATTATCTTGTTTAAGCATAGGGGCCTTTTGGAAAATCAATCGGTCGCTTGTTTTTATAATAATGATATCAGCACGTTCAGTGAAAGTATGACCAAGTAATATAGGATACTTAAGTAAAGCATCCTCAACTACCAAAGCATCTACCGAGGCCTGTACTGATTGTACTTGCAATTTAAGTGTACATATACCAATAGGATTGATATATGTGTTGCCAAATCCCTTCAAAGATGGCAAATTATTAGTCGAATAATCTATACCTAATTCTGTGAAATCACTGTGCCTGATCATAGTACACTGGCTACCTAAATCTACGTAGCAGGTCTTTGGTATCCCATTAACACTTAGAGAAAGTACATATTTACTATCTAATTCACCGGCTAATTTAACTTCAGATATAGATTTTGTCGTTTCATTGTTCTTGCCGTTATCATTACTCATTCTAACTAACCGCCTGCAGTTGGCACTCTGATGGCCTAATCTCTTGCAAATAGTGCACGTTAATAACGGCTTAGAACACCTAAAACTTGGGTGTCCTATCTCATTGCAATTGAAACATTTAATAGTACTAGGTTTTGCACTATCATTCTGTGTTTCGTTCAATTTCTTATGAAAGGGTAATCGTCTATCTTTTGTGTCCTCAGTCTTTATAGACTTCAAGTACGACAAGAGGTCTTCAGGTTCATTAAATTTACCAGCTTGAGCTCCTAACCTGATACCTTTATCATCTATGCCATATATGATGCAATCTACCGCCCTTTTGCCAGTTATGACACATCTATTAAGCAAATTGATTTTATGGTAAAAGTACTGTTCAATTGTTTCATTATGCCTTACTTTTCTGTCTAACATTTCATGTAAAAGTTGCGCATAATTTTGTACGGTCGGGAACGTTTTAGTTAACTTTTCTTTCCATTGTAACCAAGTGTGACTGAGTGAGGGTAAACCTTGATACCACACTTTTGCAATTCCTCCTAATTTAGGTAGGGCATAATGAATCAATTGAGTTTCTGACCAATTATATAACTTCGAGCATTCTTCTACTTTCTTAATCCATGAATCTATAGTTTGTTCCTTATTAGCCGGATCGAATTCCGGAAGTGCGTTAGTACTCATTGAGAAATGGTTCTGAGACTGAGTTGTCGACGAAGGCAAAGATTTCATTAAATCCATAACATCTTGTAATGTAAACGAATTTACATTCCTTTTCAAACTTCGTCTGATATCACTACTACTATCTCGATTCCTCCTAGCATCACTACTACTGCATGAACTAGAAACACTCACAGTTGATCGGCGCTCGCATCTCCTGGACCGCTTCCTGTCGCTACGGCGCCTGGGTCGCTCACTGCTGCTCGTTGAACGCGAACGCTTCCTCGATGGCCGCGAACGCTCCGTTGGCGGACGCGAAGGGTTCATCGGCGATTGCGTTCGCTTCCTCAGCGACCGCAATCGCTTCCTGGACGACCGCGAACGCTCGTGAGGCGATCGCGAACGCCCTCTTGATGGCCGCGTACCACGCGGTCGCGACCGGCTCCGGCTGCGCCGCTTGTGCCGGTCCCGCGTTGTACTCCGCCCTCGTAGCGGCGACTCCTCACGGTACCTTGTTGATCCGCCCAGGATGACAGACCTCTCGCGTATGTCATCATCAATATGTCTATCAGACATAATGTTTCCTGTACGAACAACAGTGAATATAAGCAAAGGAAAAATAATCCTACACAACTTTAAAATGGGGATATAAAAGTTCACAGCAATATAAAACAATTCCATTTACAGCTTTGAATTAAGCAACTTAATTTAGGATAGCAAGCAAGCATGTGGACATGTTATCCCACTTCTGAGCTAAAAGATATAGGTTACTAAAAGATGGGAATAATTACTCAAACACCATTATAATATAATTACCTTATATTTCAATTAAAGAAAAGCACACTTTACACAAATTACGATATCAGAGTTACCTTGATTACTCGTTGAAGCCCGTAACAAAAGTGGACGCTCCCAGAGTGCCCGACTGTATTTATGCACTCCCGAACCGACTAATCTATTTAAAATGAAGGCAGAGTGAAACTGCCATGTTCAAAACTACCCGCATTATTTTATGTTATTTCAACCCAATCAATTAATTGCTTACACAAGACTTTCGATCTAAAAAAAAACCACACTCAAATCGGTTCAACCGGTAAGGAGCTACGATCCCACAGACAGACTCACAGATACACATGTTAAACCTATGATACCCCTCTTTTGCGTTGCCCGTCGGGGGTTAAAAATATCTCGGTATCTAGTATACCCTTGCCATTAATTTCATGTACGCATATTATTGTGATTATATTCAGTAGCGGCCGGGTAATACTAACCAGTATCATCTTTATTTTTAGAACGAAAGTTTCCATTCAACCATTTTTGCATAAACAACGAGTTTTAGGTAGCTGTTAAAGCTTAGATTGGAGCAAAGGTGACCCCCGAGCAAATACGCCACAAGGCCTTGGCTAGTATTCACAATGTCAAGTCTAGACTGAGACAAGCCAGACCCCGATTACACGTGTTTTTTACGAATTACGGAATCAAACTATACAAGGCATGTGCGGTGATATGATGTGAAACAAGTTGCGAATAGCACAGCTACGAGGCGATTCAAGATCGTTAGCAACGTACGAGATCGCATGTCATAGTGTAACGAGTGTAACTTAATCCAAAGCCTTACCGCTAGGCGACGGTGCCTTCGAAATAATTGATAGTAGATTGTATATCTACTTTAGTCTAGTCTCAAACCATATTCATATTTTCTTAAGGGACTAAATGTACTACTTTAGACCCGCTTGACAAGTCTATTATGACCCGGGACGCACGCGGTCGAATGCCGATGGTGATCCTGCGGCGTCCCACTCTCCAAGGCGTAGCCGGCACTCGTTGGGGTTTTAAACGGTAGTCCAAAGTGTTTTTGCCGCGGTTAGCCCGTCATACTCGCCCTGGTCCCCCTAACCAGGCGGGATGCGTAAATGCATTTCCCCAACGTTAAAAAAAAGTCTATTATGACAAACTTTTCGAACATGACAAGTGAAAACATATTGGAGCTCTGACTTGTACTGGTTCGCTTAAGCCTAGTTTTCGACCCAGCATCGTGAACAACAGCCGATTACCGAATTGGAATTGGATGCTGTAAAATTGTGGTCATTAGAATTGCGGACAAACAATCTCTTGTAGGTACTATAATCGTATAGGTGGGCGTATTTATTATGTTGGTCTGTGTGCCTGGAACCTATGATTTTTCCGTATAAATTGCCGGACCGATTTAAATGAGACATTATCTGTAGACAGTGTGTAGATATCTTCGAATATCATTCCGACGTGACGAAACGAAGGGGTGAAACTTTGTAGCGGAATACAAGTGGTCTAAGCAGCATAAATTGACGTTAATATTTAACACGTGCCGCACATTCTTTGTAAACAATAAACCACAGCTACTTATTATTTAAGTATTCTAAGTGGTTAAATATGTAAAACCAAAGACCAATTAACCGCAACGTTATCTTCAGGGTAGGAATTCAATACAATCATGCGGCAAATAGCGGGTGAAAGAATCCAGAAGGCACATATTAAAGTGCTCCAATGAATTAATTCAAAGGTTCGTGCGGCGCCGCTGTCGACGCGCGTTCGCAGTCACGCGAACTGAAGATTTTGTCATTGCTTTATCGACTTTTGTCCAAACGCAAGCCAACCTACATACAAGTAATGTGGGGAAGAAATAATTGGCAATGCCGCGTACTCCGCGGTGTGATTTGCGTCCATGCCGAACGAGCTCCAGGACATATCAACTGTCATTCCCGTAAAAAATGTCAGTTGATATATCTGCGCGTTCTTGAAGTTTCGCAATATGGCCATGATGGTCACGGTAAAAGGGAAGACTAAGAAATACTCGGTTGATGTTGACGGGGATGGCATGCGAGTCAATGGTTCGACTATAAAGGATGCCGAAGATCGTGTGACGTGGAAGATAAGATGGAGGAAAGCGGACGTCAGGCTTCGAAGCGAACAACTGAGGCAACGGGTATACTTAAACGTTGAAACAGAGAGAAGCTAACCTGTCGTATATCTACCCTACTCCATAGTTATATGTAAGTCTTTGTATTTTATTTCCGATGGCGACTGCTGCCAACCTTTCGGCTATTACTGAGTATTTGTTTTCACGCCCCTTCAGAAAACAACGATTCGTATTGTATTACGGTCAGGGATTTTTTTTACTGATGACCAAATAAAACTGGGAATATACATGAAATGCTGTGCTTAAATGAATACTTCATAGATGGTATCTGCAATTGACGGCACTATATCTGTTTCATAGGCGAGCAATTAGGTATGTACATCACGATGCCGGCATCAGTGCCCTGAAATCTCGAGGCAGTTGCAAAAGCTGAATGGGCTCATTTTGAGGGCACATTACAACGGGTCTATTTAGCTATATATGATTCGTATTGCATTTTGGTATTTATCGCACGCACTCATTCTAATAAGTAATTATGATGGCTTGGCGTGAGTGTCTTTGCCCGACTAATTCTGAACAGACCTACTACTTAATGTCGGTATTGCAATACATCAGAATCGTATCATTTAATGTTTACAAATGCATTAGCGCATAGCCAAATATTATGCGAGCACAACAAGCACTTAAGGCCGAAACGCACTAACAGCGGTAACGCGGCACGGCGGCGCGGTGCGGAGGCGGCACCGGTTGTAATATTTGAACTAATATGAAAGGGTCCGCACAGACCGCTTTTTTCCCGGCCGGTTTTCTGTGCGGACCCTTTCATATTAGTTCGAACATTACAACCGGTACCGCCTCCGCGCCGCGACGCGCCGCCCCGCCACCGCTGTCAGTGCGTTTTGAGCTTTAATGATAAATCGGATCGCATTTAATTTAAAATCGACTTTGATTTGCTATCGCTGAAAGCAGCCCGTAAATATCTGTCATGGCTAATGAGAACGTCGCGATTACTGTGGATTCGTGTTCAGGTATCATCAGGTAGCTGCGGCAAATCATAACAAATTCAAGAGTACGAAACTTTTTTAGAACAGTATGTACTTACATATAATAAGCAAGTACATCGCAATATTAATACACGTTATCCAAAACTAACGACGTTATTTTCGGTAGCTAAATAAACTTCTCCATTTCTACAAGTTCACTTTACTCTTTTTTAGATATTGAGGGGGTGCTTCGATTCGGTCAGCCACGCCCCTCGTGAAAGAGACACGCTTATGGCTTTCGCGCAGGACTAAACGGGATGTAACACACTTCGAGAATGGCTTGACAAATCTCAATAAATATCTGACTGTGTGCAGTTCTATTAAATTTCCTCTTGACAGAGTTTAGATGAGATAAAATACCATCATTTTAACTTAATTGTGTCGCTTAATAAAGCGTTGTTTTAGTAGGTTGAGAAAAAAAAGGAAAATAAAGACTCAACTTTGGATTTTTTTCTATGGAGAAAATTTTAAGCAATCTTGGTTTGGCTATTGTTAGAAACACAGTCATATAGGTAAAAATCATATATCTGAAAATCAATCCTTATTGTTTCCTCGTCTGAGCAAAACAGTGTCTCAAAGAACGTGATATTTCTCGTTACACGGCCTTAACAAGAAAGTATTGCGATATATGTAAAACATGATCATAGATTATCGTGTACATGTTTACGTGACCACGCCATCCGTTTTATCCCAACACATCCGGGCTTTGCCTCATTTGATTTAAGTCACACCTTTTCGCTCACCGAAGCGTGAATCACGCTATCCCTAAAATATACGAATCCCACGAGAATGTCGGTCTTGTGGTATATGTGCTTCGTTCGAAATCGGAAGTTACCGTTGTTTTAATTGAATTCAAAAATGTATTAACTATATTTTATGAAACGAGGATATACTTAGTCGCGTATATATCCTATGAGTTAGCTCGTGATCAAGGACGTTATAAGGTTGACAAAATTATGAAATAGTTTTTAAATTAAAGTAGGTATACACGCGTAATTGGCTTAGTATATGATAAAGTGTTATTAAACTCCAGCGCATGGTATAAAACGAAGCGTAGATATAACCCAGGTCGCTAGACACTCCACCAGCGCATCCTATTTGCGGCGCGCCGCTCTTCCCGCCCGAGTGCCTTGATTGCGCTCTCGGGTTTTCGCTCGCTTCACGTACATTTAACTACCGCCCAGAAGGCTATTCCAGACCTTGCCGACGGATTGCTAGCGATGACAGTCTAGCTCTCGCTAACGTGCAATCAAATATGTATGAGCAAGAGCAAGTCGTATCGTCCGTGAGCACTTAACACTTTCGATGCCAAGCTTTTCGTAGCGCTACGCAATTTCGTCTACATACGAGGAAATTCATGTTAACGGCTATGCGTCTACGAGCAGAAAACTCCCTAGAGGAGTTTTTAGCACTGAAAGTGTTAATAATCTCCATATTTAATACTTCTCTCTCACTTGCTCATACTTATACAGGTTCTTAAGCAAAATAGCGATTTCACCAGAACCCGAATATTATAAGAGCTCACTGATTAATTATAAGTTGGTTGCTTATGCATTACGCGTGGCGGTGCGATATGAGATCGCATCAAAGTGTAATCCATTAATAATTGACGTGTACGAAAGAAAGAGATGCGGACTATGCAACCACGAAAAAAATTTCAATGGATGTTGGATTCAAACATTTTTATATTTGAAGAAGTACCGAAGAACGTCGCACGATAAATCATGGGACGTTGAATTCTATTAATCTTTAAATTCAAAACCATTTTTAACATTACACTTTTAACCTCAACTACTATCTTCGTAAAAATATTCTACGTGTACCTCTCAGTCCAAATGGCTTAAATATAGGTTCTAATAAAAAAACGAGTACAACCTATATAACAACCGCACATGACGTGTTCAAGTCTTTTCTTTATCTAACTTTTCGATTTAAAAAGCAAGTCTCATTTCCCACTACCCCTCAATAGTTGTGAAAGGAATTGAGCTTAAAACGGCCGATCTAGTTCTTTCAAGTTCCCGTTTAAGTCCTCAAATCAAAGAAACGGCAATGACCAGTTTAAACTTGTTTAAACGGTGAAATAAAGAAATTCGAGAACTCAATTCTAGGAATTGCAAGAATTGTGCAGTCAAGGAATTTCAATATTTTCATTTTAATAGACCAAACATGACAAACATTCAAATTTCTCGACTGTATGACGTTAACAGTTTCGTTAATAAGCTTATCTTAGCCCTACGGAATTTCCTCTACATACCGGGAAACGCATGTTAGGTTATGAGTCTACAAATAGAGTGCGCACCAATCAATACACGATGCATACTAATTTGCGCTTGAGAAAATAAAATTGACGTCTTTTAAATTAGGGTTTTCTTGCCTTTTAAGGTCATCGTATCTGCTCATAACCACTGTAATAATTGCTCGCAAGTTCTAAACATGTCTGATCATTCAAGAAGCTCGCTTTTTGTTCTCAAATCCATTTGCGGGCTTTGCCGGTTTATATCGGATTATAACAGCGAGTGAGCAATGAGTTACGAGTTCCGCTTATCATCAAAGACAGACGTAATATACTCGCAAAACGTTTATGAATCGAGTCTTTTGTATTCAATGAATAATTGAATTATGTTCCTGTTGAGGATACCTACTTGGCACCGTTTCACTGAGAGTATGTAATTTAAAATTATAATGCTCAGACAAAGAAACCTTTTAAAGATTTAATACGTGGGGTTCTTAGACAGGTTTCTTTAAAGTGATAATCTTATTATAAGAATTGATTTTTATTGAGCGGCTACTGCAACTAATATGGGTGCATACGACTTACTTTAAATAAGCACCTATTGTTCCATTGGCTCTGACGTCAGCGAATTAAGGTTTTTATACATTATCTGTGATAGCATTAAATCGGTAGAATAACTATTACATATACCTATTTCAATTTTCTCAGATTCGAAAAAAATGTAGTGTGTTTTTATTTTTTGTTTTTGTTTGTGTTGTTTGTAGTGTATTTGAGCGAGTATGAAAGTACATATCTAGTAATGTTTATAAGAAGGCGTTCAACCTTATTATAAACATTACATTACGTTGTAAGCTTATTTTTTTCTGAAGAGATGAAGGATAATAATATAATAAGGCTTAAAATGTGCAAGAACGCCACGGTGCTTCCTTCTAAATATACCTATGCATTGTTGCAAGAACCAAAAACTTAAACAAATAAATTGCAGCGGTTCGTGATTATATTCTAATTGTTTCTTTATTGCCAGAGAGTTCTCAAAAACTATATGCTTTAACCCTCGGCAGTCATGCAATCTCGCCCAGAAGGCCACCACGACGACCTGCACGGTTGCATGTGCCAAAGCACGCGATAACTAATCCTATCTCGACACAAATCCTAGCATTCCATAATTCAAACCGCATTCTGGAATGAAAAAAAAAACAGATCCAGTCTTTGTTAACATAGATTCAGACATTTCAGCAGAGAATAAATAATAATGGGGGCTACTGCGTGTATAGAAGTATCACGATCTACTGTGTTTCGGCATATTCGTATATTGCAAGATGAGCTGAAATAAGAATGTATCTAAAAAAGAAAAAAAACCTGTCTACTAATCCCGATGTGCCTGACAGGAAAGTAACAATATCTTATCTTACAAATTCAGTACCACTTAATTTTTTTTTTCGAAACATAAATGCAAACCAATGCGTTTGCGCTTAGTCTCAATTTGTATGGCTAAAAATAGTTACCACCAGAAGCCACCAGAGCCACCATAGGCGCTGTTTGTATTGCCATACGAATTGAGACTAAACGCAAACGCGTTCGGTTTCGTTTATTTTGACAAAAAATATACTACAGCAATGTTTTTTGTTTACTCGTGACAGAGTAATCCTATTTCGACACAAATCGTAGAATTTCACGATTCACAGCGTTCTAGACTAAAAAATCCAGATAATCCCGGCTTTTGTTAACATACCTATTCACATATTTCAGTACCTACCTTAGCCCAATTTGATAAATAATTTCTAGAGCCACGCGTGCGACTATTTAATTGAATTTGTTTATTTCACATAATTATAAGCTTACAGTTATGGCACCAAAACGCTTACACGGTATTAAAATCACAATTAACAATAATAACACAAATGAAAAATGTATCATATAAATACAAATTGTAAAATAATAAATACAGGTACTATAAGTAATACAGTATAATAAATACAGGAAACTATATTAGGTACTCTGTGTAGATACAGACCCTGTACTCCGAACTTCGTACCGTGCCGTCCCTTTCACTCTCGTGTTATTCACTATATGAGTGAGAGGGACGGCACGATACGAAGTTCGGATTTCGAAGCCCCTCAATACTACTCTAGTTGTAACATTCTATAAATCATTCTATATAAAATCAATTCTCAAGAGTGCAAAACAATATATATTACATTTATTTTTTTATAAAAATAAGTAACCAATCTTGTGCAATGGCCATTGTAAATCAAATTTACCTACGCTGTGTCTACGCAACGTTCGAAAAACAACATTCAAAGAAAGAATCGCCAGTGAAGAAAACTCACAGGTATCTCAAGCATATTTATTAGTTAGTCGATCTTGATTAGTTACGAACGTTATGATTGATTTTCTACTGCAGGAGTTATAGAAAATATTAGTATGACGTTCTGCCAACAAAGTGAAATCGATAAAGAGGCGTTAACAGCATAGGTAAAAACGTGCCGGCTTACATGTTAACACCCTGTTTTGACTTGTGCCTGATTTTACACATCTATCGTCGTAATAATTTTATTTTATAGAGTTAAGGTTCCGCTATTTGCTTTACAGTGTCTCATATTTTATGTCCATAAACTTCCAGTGGGTCTATATTGCCGTCTTTATCAGTAGGTAGTAAATAAAGAGAAAATAACGGTTTCATCTATTTTCATACTGGCCATAATCAGACAGACCGACACTTTAAGTACGGTCGAGTTCATAAATATATAAACGTTATTTATTTATGTAAAATTGATTGGATAAACAATATAAGTAAAAATGGCGGACTTAATGCCATAAGGTAACGTTCCCAAAGGTTCCAAAATATCTGACCAATATTATGTTCCTAACAATAAAGTAGTGTTCACATTTTTTTGATCAATGGGGTCCGTGCAGTTATTTTCGAACTCGACTGTACTTATCAACTAGTTGATTAAGTACCTAGTTTTTGGTATCCGGATATTTCGAATGCTAAAAATTCTCAAATCCGGATATCCGGATAACACGAATAAATAAAAAATAAATAAATAAATAAATATTAGAGGACAATCTTACACAAATCGAACTAGCCCCACAGTAAGCTCAAGAAGGCTTGTGTTATGGGTACTACACGACGATATATTTAATAGATATAAATACTTAAATACATAGAAAACATCCAAGACTCAGAAACAAATATTCATGCTCATCACACAAATATTTGCCCTGACCGGGATAAGAACCCAGGACCGTCAGCTTCACAGGCAGCTGCACTACCCACTAGGCTAAACCGGTCGTCAAAATAACAAAAAATAATAAATAATAATAATAAATAATAATAATAATTTAATGAATAATTTTCGTATATCATTTTTTTCCATGAAAATCAAATACGTTTAAGTAAATATTGCAAAAAATCATGACGAATGCGACACACGACTCATATCTATGAATTATTACAACCAATGAGGGCTATCGCGTATGAATTCGCCGCTAGAGGCGCTAGTGTAGCGTGGGGTTCTCCGAAACGTCAAATGTCACTCTTTTTGGTTGCGCTACGCGGGTTAATATCTAATTGGAACAATATGGTCACTATTTTGCAATACCTGAGCTTGATTATGGCAAATATAAATTAAGGGTCAATGACTGTCAGGGCTTTGAGACAGATTTGTCTTTCGGAAAATTATTTCCTCCTTTTTTCCGAACAAAACGGGACCACGCTACAATGCGGTATATTCGATATTTTTACGGTACGGTTTTAAGGTATTGAATATGATTTAAATGTAAACTTCGTTCTTATTTCCATAATAACCAATAACAATTTTTGACAGCTGGACCGTAGTCGACAGTGGCGCCAACTGGTGAGCACAAAAACGATAGCCCCCATTGCATATAGATTTGCAGAATCAATCACGACACCGAAATGTTGTGGCATATATGCATGTGCCAAAATTCTTACGAATCTTATGATTCAAATTCGATTCATTCGATGTTAAAAATGAATATTTAAAAGTATTAATTTTCTTCGTCCGGATTCACTCATGGGCATGAATCAAATATATAATCAAATTTGAAACGCTTGTTTTTAAACTCATTGTAGACTCGCGACACACAATTATCTACACAAAAAAAGGACAGCCGGCGAGAACATTGATCATATTAAGAGCGCTTTAATAAAATGTAGTGGGTCCACTAGCGCCACTCGTAAATAATTGTAATTATTTAAATTTAACGATATATAACTAAAAAAGGGGGCCGCTACGTACTGTAGTTTGTATTTAAGTACTTTTTGAATCCATCAAACTACTTTTTACGTTGCTGGATTCGTCAATCTATGCGTCCAAAGTTAAAACGGCCGTTTTAATTTTGAGCTCATAGATTGACGAATCCAGCAACGTAAAAACTAGTTTGATGGATTCAAAAAGTACTTAAATACAAACTACAGTACGTAGCGGCCCCCTTTTTTAGTTATATATCGTTAAATTTAAATAATTACAATTATTTAAGAGTGGCGCTAGTGGACCCACTACATTTTATTAAAGCGCTCTTAAACTCAGACCTGATATCATCTATTCATCTCCTTTTACGATTTGTATGTAGGTTAGGGTAATTCAAATAATTATCAAAAATAAACATTAAAGGAAATTGTAACGTAGTGTAATAAAACAGAAGATAGTATAAGTATAACATCTCTCTCATCTCACCTTTGTATCTACATACTTTTATGCAATAAATATTTTCTATTCTATCGTTAAAAAACCTTGATTTGTATTGTTATGCATCAATATGTGAATATCTCCGTACAATTTAAATTTCTAAATTACAAAAGACTTTTAGGAATGATGCGGATCATAAAACTCCAAAATGGGTCAATATTCTTTACAAAATGTGTGTCATGTTAATTTATTACTATCTGTTTAAGTATTCGAAATATTCGTTTTATCCGGATAAACAGTGTCTCCAAATCTGAATACCAAAATCAAGCGGATATTCGAATAAAACGAATATCCGGATATGCAAAAAATGGATTGCAAGCCCTATAAGTACCGTGTCAAACTTAAACTTGGTAGATCTAACCGTGAACTTAAAATATGGGAAATGACATACCAACCTTAGGTGCACGTGCTCGCAGGTAATCACCCCTCTGGTCTGTCATTCGGGGACTTAGACACTGCCCATATACCTGTTACTAATTGTAATTACACTTAACAAATTATAGAGGAAACTTTTTCGTAGTATTCGCGTTTTCCATACCGTATATTTTCGATTCGTAGCGATATAAACCGGTTTGTATTACACATTAAAGTAAAAGTAAAAGTGCCCTTGAGGCCTATTTGCAGAATAAATGTTTTGATTTAGATTTTTTGACATTATAGACGAGTTGTCTTATAAAAATCTTAATAATAAACGCCAGCATGCAGGCTTTCTTGTCGTGGTCTATTTTTAGCTTACCGGCTAATCCTGTAGTATTGCAAACCATAGGAAAATACATTGACAAAAACTTAAACTATGCACCTTATTGTAATGGACTAACAGTTTATTTTTGTTCTCAGGTGCTTTCTGGGCTGTACGTGGGCAACTATCGGGACTCAAAGGATCCAGTGCAGCTCGAACGGCACAAAATCACTCACATCTTGTCCATACACGACGCGGCGCGCCGGTTACACTCCGTAAGTATAGAATACTCTGATTTACAACAAATAAGTTAATCCAGTAAAATTGACATTAAAATTTGGAAGACAGAAGAAACAAACTCGCATTAAAAGAAGGCCGCTTACTTATAGCAAAGTATGGCGTCATTGTTTGCTATTTCTGTACAAATTGTTTAGAGGCATCATAAAAGGTAGCTAATTTAGGAAATTTGCCTACTAGATATAGCATTTTTAAGTTTTACACGCTCTTTTGGCAACATAATCCTCGACTTGTGCCCTATTAGTCCAGTAACCTTGTACTTTGCTTGAAATCCGGTAGTTCTGATTTTTTGCAGACCTTATGATGTTCGCCCAGTGAATAATCCAAGTTTGTGACCTCGAGCGCCGAACGCAAATTTGTCATAAATCTAAAAAACCGATTATAACCCTAAATGACTAGCTTTTGATGGTATTGACTAGTATTTTTATTTTTATAAATTATTTGACTAGTGAGATCGTACATTGGATTATTCATTGGGTCAACATAAGTTTGTTACAAATCAGAACTACCGGGTCTGACGCAAGCCCTGTGCCTTTACCATGAGTTCGCATGACCGTACTCGCTAGCGACTGCGTAAACGATTTAGTATGCCGATTCTTAGTTCTATTGCGTAACCACCAGAGGCGCTGTACTGTTGCCCATACAAATTTTTGCGCAGTCGCTAGCGAGTACGGTCATGTAAACTCATGGTAAAGACACTGATCTGTAAACTTACTGGACTATATTATAAAATAAGCACGTTTTAAGGGGCATTACGACTTAAATTTATGGAAATAAATGCGTATTTCAGTGTGGGTACACTGAAGTACGCTGAATTTTAATAGCCACAGTAAAAACAAATAAAGGTGGTAACTTTATCGGGGTCTGCGAAGCTATGAAACATTTAAAAGTCATCAAAATTCGCTTACAAAACTGTTGTTGGTACCTGAACACACAAACAACGTTATGTGTACGAATACATATTTAATAAATATCAGGACTGCAAGCTCAAGCGAAATCTCCATTCACGTTTTGTATCAATATTCAGTATACAGTCTGGCGACGTCTCCTTGTTCAATGAATGTGTAATTAGTAATTAGTCGGGCTCCCTTTGTCAGTGTCAAAGTCATTGTCTAAGAGTTTCGACATTTCATGGGGTCTATTTGACTTAATAAGCTTAATAGGAATCGATTTCGAATAAGTCGCGATTTTTAGGGTTCCGTACCAAAATGGTAAAAAAGGAACCCTTATGGTTTCACTTTGTCTTTAAATTTGGAACAGTTATAAGTTATAAAGAAGGCTTTACTACAAACATAACATGACTTTTAAAAAATATATATTTTCTGTGAAAAATGACAGATAATAAATAGGTGATTCAAAATTTGAAAGTCTAGTTTATATGTCGAGTGGGGTGTTGCACATTCTGAAACAATTTTTTTTTTACGTTGTCATTTTTGTTTTATGAGGGAAAATGTAAAAAAAATACTCCCCTACCTTTATCTACAAAGTTTATCAAGGAAAAAATATAAACTTATTAATTATTACATAACATTGATATCAATGTATATTTTACAGGAAAAATATAACTGTAGCTCTATCTAGTTTTCCTTTTTTTTATCATCAAAAAACATTTCTGTACTAAGTTTGTAATTTAATCACCTTTGCATGTATTTTTGTTTTATAAATTCCTACGAGATTATGTTGAAAGTACTTACCTTCTTTCAAATAAAGAAAAAAAAATTAAATCGCTTTACGTGATAAATAATTATTCTTGAAAAACTACCATACATACAAAGTTATTCAGTCGCTCAAATTTGTAACAAAAGTCGCCGATAGATGGCGCTGTACCCATGGCGTCCAATTTCCACGCCATGTTGTTGTGATTTTCCTGATTTAATAGGGTTGGAACCGGTACACATCTGTATACGAAACCCTCGGTGCGCGAGTCCGACTCGCATTTGACCGGTTTTTTTTAGACATGTAAAAGCTCGGGATAAATTCAAGATAGTTTCTTATTCAAATTGATTTTAAATGTGAATATGTTTAGCGAGCTCATTCTGACATGTTAAAGTTGATGCAAGTGCGTGCGAGAAATAAGTACCTAAATACAAATTCGATTTCAATGAAACAAAAGTCAATAGAATCTCATGTTTGGCTCTTGGCGTGACAGGCGTAGTGGTGCACAGTAGTTGTGGTAAATTTCTGTATCTTAAAATGTTCAAAGTTATATTCTCTCAGTTTATTAACTTGTTTAAGAATAATCGTACCTGTTTTCAAGGGTGTCCCCTTGTTTTGCAGACAGAAATTTCATAGAATTTTGTTTCGCAGAAAATGTTTCAAGTAATATATGGTCCTTGTATTTTTATTTCGACTATTATTGTTTCAATGACTATTTACTTGAATGAAAAATATTTCACAGAAACACAATTCAATGAATTTTGTAATATCATTTTTTTTATTTGACAAACTTATCAAACCGTAGAATTATGTTTGGTGTTTCATTGTTTCGCATACAGAAAATTCGTAGAATTTCGTTTTACAGAAACTTTATTAAATAATATTTGGTCCTTATATTTTTATTTTTAATATGATTGTATCACCGCTTATTCACTTCACAGAAATTTATTCTGCTGAAACTGAATTCAAAAACAATATCTATATATAATAGAGGTTATTTTTTCAATAAAAGCCCAGAAAGACCTGTTGGGGCAAAATCGACTCTAACGCGGATAGGTTAGAAGATTAAGACGGGAGCTGAAGCGAAGCGAAGCTCCCGTCTTAATTAGTGATTGCAATCCGGATTATTCGAAGTTCAATAATCCGGATTTCGGAGCGTTTGAAAATCTGTTTTATAATCCGGATTTTGAAAAGAAAAACCCGGTTTTTCGGATTTTTCCCACCAGTACTAATTTGCTCAAAATTAATGCTAATGCGAAATAAAAAGCGGTGCACATGAAGCGGTAACGCGGGAGAGCTGCCATTGCCATATGGCCAGCTGGGCATTGCGCGTCGCGCACTCGCTCGCACCTGTATGCTAATATAAAATAGTGCATGCAATATCGGACGGTTTTTGAATTCCGGAATTGTTTTCGATATTGGCCTCCAATTCCTAAATGGATGTCACAAAAATGTACTAAAAATATGAAGAATTATCGTTTTATAGGCAATCCCATTTTCTAACTTTACCACATTACAACAAAATCATACAAACACAGGCGAGGTGGTGGTTCTTCAAGAATGGTGACAACACCCTACTGAACAACTACCGAACCATCACGCTTTTGAGCCATGTCTACAAGCTGTTTTCAAGAGTCATTACGAGCCGTCTTGCACACAGGCTAGAGGAATTCCAGCCTCCCGAAAAAGCCGGTTTCCGAAGAGACTTTAGTACCATAGACCACAAACCACATCCATAGGCTCCTTTAAGTTATACAGAAGACTGAAGAGTACCACTTGCACCTGTATTGAGTGTTTCTGGACTATGAGAACACCTTTGATTCGATCGGAACCTGGGTGATACTACAATCTCTAGCGCGGAGTCGGGCAAGGAGATGTTATTTCTCCTAAGGCTGGGCAGTGTTCGGGAAGCTACGGCACATCTTTTCATCCAATAGTCCGCGTCTCAAGACGAGGGTCTTTGACCAGCGCGTGTTGCCATTGATGACATATGGCACTTAAACGTGGTCGCTCACCATGGGCCTCATAAGAAGGCTCAGAAAGTGACTTTGAGAGTTGGGAAAGCTCGCGGGAGTTCGATAGATGCGGGTAACGTAGGACTGGTATTAGTGTTTTGGAACTCTTTGGGGAGGCCTATGTCCAGCAGTGGACGTCTTTCGGCTGATATGATGATCTTCACCAAAATTAAATTCTGAAAACTAATCAATGTATTGCTTGGTTCAATGGATAATGCTGCCGGTTGGAGATGAACCTCCTCAAAAGGAAGTCTCGTTCGTTAACGCACTGATGCCAACCTCAACAACCTGGCCAGGTTCAAAACGCGCATACAAGTGTCATATGCGCTCATAAGTGTGATGGTGTACGCAGATGACTTTTGTTTCCTTGCGGAATGTCTAAACCACTTTCAGCAGCTTGTGACTGAATTTCACGAGTCTTGCTCTAAGTTAAGTTTTCACTTGGATAACATGAAGGATGGCAGAGAGTCGAACGGCTAATGAGCGCACCTTTTACTCGGATTTAGAGGAGAGTAAGCGGAAGCAAGGTGATCAATTGCCTAAGCATAAAAGTATGTGATTTATTAAGTGCCACATAAAATTGTAATATTCACCCTTTCCTGTGGCAGAAGCCAACTACCCACCGCCGTTGTGAAAAAAAATACTGACAACTATGACCCATGCCGACGTACATAGCGGGACGGTGAAAGAGATGAGCTTAAAGTGCGACCACCAGCGGCGAAGCGGATCAGCTACAATTATGTCAATGGTGTTGCTCACGTACCCACTGCGTGCACGTGCATGGGTCTTCGTAGATAAGAAAGGCTACGTAAGCCACACGAGAGCAGGAGCACACGAACGCAGCTAACGGCAGATCGCTTCAACGATCGTCGTATCCAAAATCCGGATTGGAGGAGTATACGTGATGGTAAACCATTAACATTTTGGAATCTATTCACAAAATGTTTATGCGGCTGGTGATAGGCGAACAATTTCTCAGTTTTACATTAGGAACTTTAAAACATACAAAACCTTCTGGAAATTCATCAACTCCAATTCCGGAATTTCCTATATTCCGAGTGTACCAATTCCGGAATTGCAATATCGGAAAAATCGTCCGAGACGTAGCAGTGTACGTATGTATTCTGTTTTTATTATTTTTTAAAGATTTTGTTATTGGCGTAGCAGTGTACGCATTCTGTTTTTTTTTATTTTTAATAAAAACAACTTATTTTGATTGTTTGTTTCACTTTGCCTTTATGCCACATATTCCTTTCTTAAAATCCTGATTGAATCCGAACTTCGGATTTCGGTCAAACCAAAATCCGAAAATCCGGATTTGAAAAAATGTTCACGGATTTGCAATCGTTAGTCTTAATCTTCGAGGTTATTTTTTTTATAACAGCCCAGAAAGACCTTTTGGGGAAAAATCAACTCTAACGCAGATAGGTTAGAAGATTAAGACAGTTCAGTTTTATTTGCATTTATTTCGAACAGTAAATTACAATTTCAGTTTTTTTTCGAATTTTTCTAATATTTCAATTTCTGAATAATCTTGTTTACGCTGTAGAAACCGATCAATATGATCATCTTTATCAGTGTACTTTCGTTCTTTAACATAACTAAATAACGTGAGGTCAAAGAATATATGATTTGTAATTATATCGTAATGAATATCGAAACATTAAATTTTCTTTGTAATAAAAATCTACAATAATAATTTCTACAAAGTGAATGATAATATGAGATTTATTTTATGAGAAACAAAATTCTGTACAACTATTGTCTTGGTAATAATTTTTACGTAAACTAAATAATATGAGAAAAAAAAATATTTCATTTGTGTTTCTGTGATATGAATATCGAAATATTAAAAAATATTGATATCAAAAATCATTGATTTGAGTTTCTACAAAGTTAGTGTGTCAAAAATAATAATGATTATGAAGCTCCCGTCTTAATCTTCGAGGTTATTTTTTTATAAAAGCCCAGAAAACCTGTTGGGGAAAAATCAACTTTAACGCGGGCAGGTTAGAAGATTAAGACAGTTCAGTTTTACTAGATTTTTTATCCGCATTGTTGTTGTGAACGGAGTGTTGTAATTTTATAGGAGGGTATGCATTTCTGTCAAAGGCATGAATTGGAATGTTTAGAAACTGCAACTCAATAACATGTTTTTCTGCGTAATAAGTTTTATATTAACCAAATAACGTAAGGTCAAAGAATATATGATTTGTATTTATATCGTAATGAATATCGAAATATTAAATTTTCTTTGTAATAAAAATCTACTATAAAATTATCTACATATTAATTATTTTACGAATTGATTATTCTATGAAATGATAATATGAGATTTATTCTATGAGAAACAAGATTCTATACAACTATTGTCTTGGTAATAATTTTTACGTAAACTAAATAATATCAGAAAAAATAATATTTCATTTGTAATTCTATGATATGAATATCGAAATAGTAAAGAATATTGATATCAAAAATCTATGATTTGAGTTTCTACAAAGTAAGTGTTCGGCGTAATGATTATTCTGTGAAATGATAATATGAGAAACATTTTCTGCGAAATGAAATTCTTTAAAAATGTTGTCTATGAAACAGTGTACAACCGTTTTCAAGTTACTGCATGTCTCATTTCATTTGATATGTCATCATTAGTCATTATGAGAGTAGAATTTTTTTAAATAAATATTATTTTATTTTTAATCACAAAAGAATGGGATGAGCCGCTCTGCCAATCGACTCTAAAAGATCTAATTAACACCGCTCAAAATACAGCAGAGCGTGCTCGTCTCCTTGCCGTAGTTGAGCCGGAGGCGGGCCTCTGGCTTCACGTTTTGCCATCTTCAACCATTGGGACCCTCCTTGACAAGCCTATTCTTAGACTAGCCTATTATTAGACTTGGCTGCAAGACAAATGAGCCACACCGCTGCCGTTGTGGTGCCAGCGTTGACCCCTTGGGTCACCACGGCTTATCCTGCCAAAAGACTGCTGGCCGCATCTCCCGTCACGCGTCTCTGAATGACGTCCTCCTTAGGGCCCTTGCCTTCCTTAACGTGCCGGCTATATTAGTGTCGAACGGTATCACACGTGACGATGGCAAGCGCCCCGACGGCATGACGCTCATTCCTTGGAAGCTGGGGAGGGCGCTTGTGTGGGGCGCCACCTGCGTCGATACGCTATCGTCGTCCCACCTCCAAGCGACCTCCTCTACAGCTGGGACTGCGGCCACACAAACGGCGCAAATGTGCTGTCATCAGCGAGAGCGAGGGCTACATGTTTGCGCCGTTTAGTGTGGAAACACTGGGGCCGTGGGGACCTGGCACGCAGGCTACTCTACAAAGAGATCGCGGAACGCCTTAACGAGACTTCGGGTGATCAGAGGGCTGGCAGCTACTTTGGCCAAAGGATAAGATTAGCTATCCAAAGGGGCAACGCTGCCAGCCTTCTGGGCACGGTAGCCGGTTCAATAGTTATATAGAATTTTTTTGTCGAGACGGTTTTTGGAAATTTTCAAAAACAATTTTTTTATCAATGATTTTGTAAGTTTTTGCGGGCTAATTTCATTTTGTTCTCCTCTATAGGTCGCATTTCTCAACCGATCTAGTGAAATTTTGTAAGCAGGTTGGATAAATATACAGATTTTTTTTGTCGAATAAGTTTTTGAAAATTAAAAAAAATATATTTGTTCAACTGTTTGTTCTCTTCTACAGGTGGCAAACGATTCTCGTGAAATTTTGCGAGCAGGTCCGGTAATTATATAGAATTTTTTTGTCGAGCCAGTTTTTGGAAATTTGAAAAACAGTTTTTATTTCAAAATTTTGCAAGTTTCAACCGCTTCTCGTGAAATTTTGTTAGTAGGTTCGATATTCATAATTGATCTTTTTTATAATGTCAGATTTTGGAATTGATAATTAGAAACTCACTCACGAGGTCTACAGCTCACAGAGCCACTAGTTTAATAGTTACCAGTATGGCTCAGAAATTTCATTTTGGTCTAGAAAAGTGTAGTGTAAGAGGGTAAAAGCCGTCTTGCCAAAAACAATATGATTTGCTTATCTCTATTTAAATGAAGAAGGAAAAGTTTTGTTAAAAATTGCGATCTGAGTTTTAAAGAATGAAATTTTTCAGTTAATAAATAACATACTGTTATCCACCAATTGAGTCATACTACCCAGGGGCACGAAGTACTCGTAACACAGGTGTTACTCGTAATTAGGCTAATAGACAAGGATAATTAAAAAATAGGGCAGGTCTAAGCCCCATGTGGCTTGGATCGCGACCGAGTCGCGTAGGGCTTGAGTGCTCAACTACCTAAAGATAAACGTGAGTCGACTGTCAGCCATTTTATCAGTGCAAGGCAAGTATCATTACAACGAGAGAATAAATTAGTCAGTAGTAGTAAGTTTTCTCACAGCAGGTACAGGCCCCTATTTCACCGAAGCTGTCAGGCGCGACAATTGTCAAAAAGCAGTTTTCAAATGAAATTTGTCGATTTGTCAGCCTACATATGTCAAATACATCATATGTCAACTTGGTGAAATAGGGGCCAGGTAGGTCGAGGCACGGAAGGAGGCAATTGCAGGCTCATTACATAGGTACCTATTAGTTTTAAACGGAAGACCTTGGGAGTCTGAAATTACCATTCCCGCCGAGTAGTTCACCCAACGAAGACCAATGACTGCCAAATGGCGAGAATAATTCGTGTTAAAGCGAATTTAGCATAGTTGTAGGTAAAGGTGTCTTAATCAACATAGTAAAAGTACTGATGGATGGAGGTGGAGCTAACGGATAGGTATAAATGTTTTTAAGAGAGGCTCGCATATATGTAGCTAAAGGGGGCGCAGAAAAAATTTGACCTACCCCATCGTGTGGGTTATCGTTGTTTAGAGCTAGTTGAGTAGATTTTTGTTTTGAAAAAATAATGGAAAACAAAGGAATGAGAAGACACAATGAGAAGACAATTTTATGTAGATTACATGTGTTTCAGAACTTTTTCTGCTATGGGCCACCGTTTACGAGTTTTTAAGGAAAAACTAAAAAGCGACCTTTACATCCCCCCCACTCCACACTCATCCATCAGTATTTAGTATGTTGTTTAAAACATACAATCTACAAGTATGCCAAAATTCGCTTTTACAAGAATTATTTCTCCTATTTATCCTTCGTTGGGTAGGCTAGAGGCCGTTTTAGAGATTTTTTCAAAAACCGACCAAGTGCGTGTCGGGCCACGCACAGTTTAGGGTTCCGTAGTTGCCCGTCCATCACGTCACCGGTCATATGCGGACCCGTAGAAGAGTTTTTACTGATCTTAGTAGTGATGTACCTTTTTGAGATATTGTGTTGTATACATATTTTTGACCGTCACGGTAATGTCTACTTAACTGTGATAGTTTTCCTTTTGAATTCATCGTATATACTACTACCATGATTTTTTTTACATGCCTAGTAGCCACCGTTTAGCTGGCAGAGGTGGGGGGCGGACATTTAACCATAGCAAAAATTATCACTTCAAAGCTGAATATCACGCCAACCGATTCTTGAACCAAAAATGCTTTTAGAAACCTTATAATATTTTTGAAAGAGCTATCCAACGTTACCCCACACGATGGTGTTTGGAAAAAAAAAATGCACCACCACTTTACATGTAGGGGAGGTACCCTAAAAAAATTTTTTTTTATGTTTTTATTCTACCGTTTTATTGGCTTCATTGATATGTATACTCATGCCAAATTACAGCTTTCTATTACTAAGCGTTACTGAGAAAAGCTGGGGATGGACGGACGGACATGGTGAAACTGTAAGGGTTCCTTGTTTACTACGGAACCCTAAAAATGGGGGAAATTAGACGAAGTTAAAATTAACCTTAAAACGTCATAACCTACTTTTACCTTTTTGTGTACCGATTCTCCTTTATTCAACTTAATTATAATGTTTAATTAGAATAATAAACGAATAGCACGTAATTTGTCTTAATTATATCAATATTTTACAGGCTACATCCCAGTTATGTCGAAATCCGATCGCTATTACACGAACTATTAAAACACGCACGTAAATACAGCTCCTGAATATACGCCCCTTGTCTAAGGACAGTGATTAATTACTGTTAGATTTTCATAATTTTCCGAACCAAGCGTCACTTACAACAGCTTGCAACTAATTAATTTTATCCATTACTTTAATTAATTCCCGCTATGTGCGCAACGGAAGGACGTCGTTATGCCGAGTCGGATTAGTTTCTTAAAGACTAGTAAATTTTAGGTAAAGACTGTTAATGACTGTAAATATCGTGTTCCTTTAAAGTGAGCCCGCTGTAGCTAGTTTTAACTGTAGAGAGGTATCACTTTCAATCATCATCATTTTAGGCGAAACATGCATATTTTACTCAAAATTACATGTTTGACAACAAAGTCAATCAAAGGTGTGGAAAAAATTCATTAGTCGCACGATGGATATTTGGCATTCAGCATCATTCCAGTGAACCTTGTGATATCAACAAATCACATTTAGACGTCTACAACACAAAAAACTCCTAATAGATGGCGCTAATAGTTGTCAAACTGAGGTCTATACTCGTTTGATATTGGCAGTCTTTATAATTTACTAGTCTCTGGTTTCTTAATGACGATTCTCTCGTGCTATTCTAATTGCGTTAGTTCTCAATGAATCGCGGAGAAATCTCCAAGCTTGATAGCACTGTAAATATTTTAATAAATTGAACTCTACACCAAAGCCATTTGTAAATATCAGCGATACTAGTAGAAATAAATTCGAGTCTTAAGAAAGATGAAACAATTTACGTTATTTAATGATCCTGCCAATTTCATTTTTAATTTATTCTCACCGTCACCATATCCATGCGTAATATTTATATACCTTTACTACCATGACTACCATCTAGTTCCTAGCAAACCGAAATCGTAAACTTATCACACGGTCGATTAATAGATGATCAAACGAACTTCGCAAGTGAATATGAAATATAACCAGGTAGTCTTTTAAACCTACAAGGCATCTCGCACAAATTTTAAAGACTCGATTGTTCAATCGATTTAAATTTTTTTTTGTGGGTAAGCATACGACCTTAGTTCATAATAGCAGTGCCTGCTAAGCCTCATTTCTTTAGAGAGGAAAAATAAATAAACTTTTACAGGGTCCCGGGATGGGAGGGTGACCCTATATCTATGACCCTATATACTTGCGAAGTTCGCTTGATCATCTATTTTATTTCGTGACTACCTTCTTCAGATATATAAATATAACCAGGTAGATGTTTAGAGACGGTTTAATGAAAATAAAATGCTTGAATCAAAAACTTTTATTTAGTTTTCACAACATACGTTCTTAGTAATTAATTATATAAGCAGCCTTTCAAATTAAACTTATTAGTTACTCATTGGGTAAAGAGAACACTGATCTTGCAAAAATATTTTGATCTAAAACTGGGCGATTATAAAACCTAACAAAGGTTTGAGAGGAGCTGGTCCAACCAGCTGTTTTCCTTATTGTATCAATGCTGACACCGGCGGAGGCTGCCGCCGAAGTAGATGCGTGTCGCGTGCTGTGTGCACTGAACACTGTCACTTCGACGCCACTCTCTGTCAATGTCTGCTTGATCCATCTACTTATCGATTGTGGAGACGCCCTCTTAAAGGGCTTCATATGTGTGATAAAGAGATTATCTAAATTGTCTGATCTCAGTTTAGATGTCGCGTAAAGATAATCATCTAAAGTCGTAACCGGACAAATATTAGGATTGTTTGTGAAATAAGGTAGGACCAATACCGGTTGATCCCTACCCACGCCCGAAGTTTTAATCATGTCTATTATAGGAATATGCCAAGCATTTGAAACCTTCACCATATTAAAAATCTTGATAAGGGAAAGGGTTTGTACCCTGTGCCCAGTACAGAGTGCAAGTAAAACACAGAGTTTTTTGGTGATTTTGTCTAGAGTTAAGTTTCTGTTGGGAGACCAAGTAGAAACGTGGTCAAGCACAATCCGTGGATCCCATGTATGGGTATATTTGGGTACCAGGGGTTTTGCTTTAAATATACCCTTCATAACACGTTTTATATTTTCATCCGAACCTAAATGCTTCTCCTACGAGCAAAGATAACGCTGAACGATGACTATTAATCGTCCCGTAAGAAAGCCCTTTGCTAAACTGTTCTGACAGAAAAGATAAAACGTCTAAAATGGTCGGCTCATAAGTATTAATGTTTTTACTGAGGCAAAATTGCCACCAAAGCGTGTAAGTACTAGAGTACTGCTTCACAGTGCTCTCAGTAATGGGTGTTAACATTAGTTCCAAGGCTATTTGTGGGATGCTACGCCGGGAAAAAGCGACCCGGAGAGCTTCGAGGCTCCCAGGATAAGCCTTCGAATTTAACAACAAACCCTAAACAACGTAACCATTCGAGAGTCTCATTAACATTGGAGGTACATTCAAAATATGTATCGCCAATGCACAGAATGTCGTCAAGATAAATTACAGATCTGTGTCCGCGACTTCTCAGAAAGGAAATAACCTCCTTCATTATTTTGGGAAATACTCGCGGTGCTCCAATTATACCATAAAACCTTAAAATGAGACCTCAGAATATATCTATTTAGAGTCTTCAAGTTCAAAATAAAACGTTTACCGCCACTGGACTTAGGAGCTAGAAAAATTGGTGACGCGAAATCGCCAACAACGGATCGTTCGCAGATGGAAATTGCACCGAGTTGTAGCAAGTTATTAATAGCTAACAACATATCAGCTTCTTCTGTACGCATTTGACGAGTACAGGGGAGGGCCTGTCCAGTTTCACAGGTATCGAGATTGGCTGGTCGACGCTGGACCGGTAGATGTGGACGGTGCCTTTTCGTACTCCGGTTTCCATGTAGTGAACGTCACAAAGTATACGGCAGCTATCGCTTAAAAACTTTATGGCTTGAACTCTGTCCCTTTCGTTGTAGAGGAGGAGTGAAAGGCCTTTATTTAGAGCTGTGAGTCCTAGACCCATTGTTGCTGAACCGACTCGACTCGTTTGTCTTTAAGCTTTGTTACATCAGAAACGGCTGCTGAGATTTCCGCATTAAGTTTTGGTGCCTGAAGAAGTGTACAGTTTTCTGGCACTAAAAACTGCTTAAGCAGTTTTTGTTGACTTCTGATTTTAATCCTTTACTTAAAATGGGTAACCATAAACGTGCAAAATTTTCATGGATTTTTTCGGCATAGTTTGGGGAATCTTCCGTTGCTTCTCCTAGTGCCACTAAAATTTCAGGGTCCAAAACAGAATCCGGGACGCTGGGCTCACCTATTTCCGAAGCCTGGATCTCATTGTCTTCTTTTCTTTATTTGCCGAGGTCAGAGGAACGTCCTCAATCGGTTCATCAATATGTTGAGGCTCGGAATCTAAAAAGAATGAAACCATTTTACAATAGTGCTTAATAAACGATACATGAGGGTAGGCTGATACGAAAAAACATTCCGTCCGGATTAGCCTTGTCTATAATATTTTGAAGTCACGTATTAACCTATAGTTAATCTCTAGACAGTGTATAAACGAATAGTAAGATCAATTTAGCTTATCGTTGATATCCAATATTTGTTAAATAGGTTATTTGGCCAATAGGCCAAGTGTCGACCCGCGGTCAACGTCATGATACTAAAAAAGCGGACACAAAAATTGAGAATGAAGGAAAAATTTAAAAATTTAGGCACCGAGCAGGATTGGAACCTGCGATCTCCCGGCACTCGCGGCCACTCGCTCTAGCCAACTGAGCTATAGGTGCAATCGCTATTTTTTATATAAACGCCTTAAGGGAGGCGTACAGCGACATCTACCAGAAGACTTATGCTTCATTAACGGCACTAACGTCTCAAATCATATTGAGAATCGTCAGTTACGATGCGCTATCCCATACCCAAATTTAGAATGAAGGAAAAATTAAAAAAAAAAATAGGACACTAAAATGTTTTCCTTTTTGAAAAACATTAACATACCTTCGTGGTAACACACGGTTACCCTCTAGGCGTTTATGTACCATCGTGTTGATCCACGGTCAACCTCCAGGTAAAAGCATTAAAAATCACTTACGTAGGATTTGAAATCTACACTTGTACTCACCCGAATTATCCTCCGAGTCCGACGAACTGATGATTCGTATTCGTTTACGGCCGGCTTTGAATTTTTTAATCTCACGATCATACTGGCCATGGTCGTAACTACGTTTGGACATAATTTTATTCTTCGTTTGCAGTTAACGTGCGTCCGATACCTCGCACGAAAAAAGAATGAGGCTTACCCACAAAAAAAAGTTTAAATCGATTGAACAATTTAAAATTCGTGCGAGATGCCTTGTAGGTTTAAAAGACTACCTGGTTATATTTATATATCTGAAGAAGAAAGTGACGAAATAAAATTACCAATATCACTGTTAATAATGTCAAACGATTAAAGACTATTCCAAACGTATTGAATTAGAGTCGGTTTTGTACAGGCCGCGGTCTTCCCACGCGCACAAAACTTAACATATCAGAGAAAGACCGCCGCAGATAAATAAATAAACATTAGAGGACAATACAATACAATACAATACAAATACTCTTTATTGCACACCTCAATCAAAGGATACAGTACAATCTTACACAAATCGAACTAGCCCCACAGTAAGCTCAAGAAGGCTTGTGTTATGGGTACTAGACGACGATATATTTAATAGATATAAATACTTAAATACATAGAAAACATCCAAGACTCAGAAACAAATATTCATGCTCATCACACAAATATTTGCCCTGACCGGGATTCGAACCCAGGACCGTCAGCTTCACAGGCAGGTGCACTACTAATAGGCTAAACCGGTCGTCAAAAAAAAAATCTAATTGCTTCCATTAGCCGAATAGAACCCCGGACGTGGTGTCAACCGCGGTAATAGTTAATGAGTCGCCAAAGCAACCCGCGCTGCCCTGATTTACGTTCGTTGACCCGAAAAATTACCGTCATATTTTCTATAGGAGTGCTAAAGCTAATTTTATAAACGCGGGCTTAGTTAAGTGACTGAGAGTTCCGTTGAGTGTTATTAGCGATTCGTGCGTGGACGGAGCTGACTTCCAGGAGAATTTAAATGTGCTCACGCTTTTGGTCTCGATAAAAAAGCTTTTTGAAATGTTGTCAATAATGTATTGAATTTCTATATAGGTAACACATTTTTTTATCTTGAGTACCTATAGATAAAATTAAACTAGCTCAGTTTAACCTCCTAATGCCCGTTTTTCAAAATATATTGTCAAAATATACATGTCCATATAAGTAAATCAAAATCAATTGTTTTATTATATATTACCTACCTACAGTACACGGGGCCTCGCGAACTTACGAGGTTAAAGAAACGATGAAATCAGCTACGTATAAACCTAGCTAACATAAGTACTATTCGTACTATCAGCACATCAGTTAACTGACCAATGGTAGTTCTTACTTCGTTGCAATAAAGATCACGAATTCGTTCGGGAAAATAGTTACAGGGGTAATATGGCTTTTAGACCAGAGTTATACACTCTACTTTTCACTTCTATTGCGAGAAAATGAATAAACACCCAAATTTAACAATAAATTCGACGGCGAACATATGATTTGGCGGCATTTTTTTTTCTAAACTGCTTTGAAACATAAAACATATAGACACCGCGGTTCGCGCGCAACATTAACGCGCGAATAAAAGCTTCGCACCAAGCGCTTCAAACCATTGCTCAAACGATTTAATAACTATTTTAATTATTGTGCAATAAGGGATACTACAAACATAATCTTTCGAGAAATGAATTCTTTCCTAATTGGCCGATTTTAGTAAATCTGTATTCTGGTTGGTTGATACACAATACATTTTTTTTAAAGAGTTAAATTAGTGTTCTGTAATAGGTGGATATTAATCGACGAATTATTTTAATCGAGCTTAACGGGGGGTTGACGGGGTATGTTTGGTGAATCATATAATTATATGTATTCATATTTTCCCTAGGGGCTAAATGTACTACTTTAGCCCCGCTTGACAAGTCTAATATGACACACTTTTCAAGCAAGAGGAGTGAGATAACGTGAATAAAGTTTTAGTCGTACTCGTAAGATTGACATTGAAAAACCGGTAACCTTAAATATATGTGTAAAACTTACTTCTACAAGACAACCATTTTGATATATAGATATTTTATCACTCATTTGAACCATTACCGAAGGCTTTCAATAATACACGCATAAGTTAGACACAAGGCAGTATGCTTCATGCATTTTAATGGTTGCTTAATTTAATATATTTTGATAAACCAGGCGCTACCCAAATGTGCCCTTATACTTATATTAACATAACAGCAGACAGAAATAGTAACAGAATTACCAAACAGAATGATCAAAGTAAACAGACTTTATTGGAAGAGGATCCAATAAGGACTCTAAGTAGACATAAACTTTTTGTTGACGTCAGCTGCTGAAACTGTGTTTATCTTCAAGATCAGTGTTACAAGAGGCAAGGGGATTTATTGCTTTTGTTTTATAACCCGATGGTGGCAAGAAAAGTAGGTACTGTCTGATGGTGATGTCGAGTCAGTTTTTGGAAATTTTCAAAAACATTGTTTTTAATGATTTCGGTTTCTGCTGGCGGATTTCGGTTTGTTGTGGTTTGCAGGTCACGGTATATTCATTTTTTGGTCATGTCAGATTTTAAAAATAATATAAAAAATACTTCAATGTCTACAGTTCATAGAGCCACTGGTTATAACAATGTTTTTACTCATATTTTACACTGAACCTCTTTTTCAAGCCCTTGTAAAGCAAAAAGCATTAACTGTAGCTCGCTTTAACTAATGGCGTTTTTGCTGATTATAATAGCAAAACACACCCAGGCTTTACCGCAGCGCCGTTTTGTCAGGATTACCGGGTAAAGGCTTTCTTTATTTCGTAACGTATCCAGATAAATGTTGGCACTAAAAGGTTAAAATTGCGACAAGGTTGCCGTGCCCTTATTGTGACTTAGTAGATGTACAGTTGAGTGCAAAAATATGGGTGTATGCAAGCTACTCATAAATATGTCCCATGGATTTTATGTCTACGCATTAAGGTTTCGGTACATATTTATGAGAGGATTCATTCGATACATATTTTTACACTTTACTGTACACTATGTTGAGCGGTATATAAAAATTGAATTATGCATGTCAAAAATTCCTAATCCCTCATCTATAAATAGCGACTTAGTTGTGTAGTGTAAAATCCAGCTTATTTTCCACGAATGTCAATTACGATGTGCGGTAATTATAATATTTTGTATATTAAAAATTATTGATTACTGAGCTAGCCTAATACTAAAATAAAATGTACTCTTCGCAAATAATGCACTTTTGGACTCAATGCCGAAACTGGTTTTTTATGTAGGTATGTGATACAGACACATCGGTCGCTGACGTCAAAAACACCAAATACATTGTATGTACAGTCGCCATCTGCACTCTTCAGGGTGATCAAAAATATCTGAACGTGCACTCTAACGCCTTGGTAATACAGTCGTGTTCAGATATTTATGAACATCTTGTTCGCTTAGATATATCTGATGGCGGCTGTATCTACGACAAAAATTCAATACCGGATCGGATTGACATCAAATGAAACTGGATTGTACCAGTCAAGTCACGAATGTTAGGCTTTGTAACATACATTAGATCAGTAGATCACAACCATCTCGATTGCTTTTAGTTTCGTAAAATTGGTCCCTATGGTGTAACTTGAGTGAGTGTGTCCGTGCTCTGCTCAATGCGCCTCGAGTGTCGACTTGACCCGGTCGTGTTTGAAGTTTGAAACTCTGTAGCTCGCTTTTATGCAAAGGTGGTTTAATGGCATTGTGGCGGATCATCTTTGTTGTGAATATTTCTAAGTACATAAAGTAATTGGACCTGTATAGGTAGTTTCGTAAAAAAAAGACATAGCCATAACATAGGAAGTTTTATAATTATTTTTGTCGCTGAATGCGGGCTTGAAAATACATTAAGTAGGTATGTTTTCTATTGTTTTCCATTAAAGTGAATTGTTTCGCGTGGCGTGACGGTTTATTTTCGAACACTTTGGTCATGTGCGGCCGTTTATCATAATAAAGAGAGCTTTTCGCCTGCCACTCTGCTTCTGCGGATATGGAGATTTATATTTTTTAGAAGACGTCCCTTGCAATGACGTGGCAGATATTCGTAGGGACTTGTATATCATTTGATTTTTAGCAGTGGCTTGTCGGTGACGGAAAACATCGTAAGAAAACAGATTTAATCCCAAGGTCTAGTTTTCCCTCTAGGTTGGAAGATCAGATAGCAGAGGGCCTACTCCGAACTTCAAAATACGAAGTTCGTATAGTGCCATCCCTTTTACTCATATAGTGAATATAATACGAGAGTAAAAGGGACGGCACGATACGAAGTTCGTATTTCGAAGTTCGGAGTACAGGGCCAGTCGCTTTCCTAATTAAAAGCAAAGAAAACGAGACCATTAGAAAATTTCCTTAGTATTCCTTTGATCTATAAATGTTGTAGGTGTGTTCTAAGGAAAGCATACTTACCTCGTGGCTAGCTAAAATATCAGAAGCAGATTCCTTATACAGCACCATTTTTCAAATTGGAAAACTCCATAAGAAGTGTTTCTGACCTTGACAAAGTTAAGGGTGAATTGCAAAAAAATTGTACATTCCAAAAAATAAAATGTCCTCCTAATTCAAAAATCTGTAAAAAAATAAGTATCAGAGTAGCATATTTTTCGTTTTACTTTTCACGTTGTCCAACTCATAGTTTTCTGGTATTTATAAAGTTTTATAGTATAAATTGGGCACATTTATAAAAAAAATCAATTTCGAAAAAAAGTGTATTTCTGATCCCATACAAATTTCATATGTCCTTTGTGTAACAGAGGGTATTCAAAAAATCATAACTTTGATTAAAACAGCCCGGGCCAAGAAATTTATTTAGGGTCCCATTGAGTACAACGGGAATATATAGAAAATAGTTTGTCAGGTTTCTAGAACGAATATACTATATCAAAAAAAAATTTCAAAGTTCGGGGAAAGATTTCGTTCCTTTGTATTACGTCAGCTGTGTAACGCTATATTTTGTATTTTAACGTAGATAATTAACGTAGCCACAGCAGTTTTATCTCTGGCTATAAGTAGTCTACTACTAACACAAGCGAATTTGTCGATAGCCCTATTAGTTTTTGTGTAGTGGTACGATAAAGTGAAACGGAGCGTTTTTGCGCAAATATTGGTCAATTTTGTGTTATGCCTAAAATAGGTAATATTATTGTTTTTTATTACTGTATTTACATAGTTGGGTGGTGGAATTAATAGGTAAACGGCTTGGCATATACGAATGCTAGAATTTCGTACAGTATTTTTTTAATACGAATTGACAAGTTTTTTGGACTCCAATTTCGCATCCTTTGTGTTACATTGTGTCACGTTGTGTGACGTTACACAATTTTTTTCCCATACAAATTAGCTTTCAATTACTTCCTTTGTTTAACATTTTTGTGAATATTCCTATGCGTTACGTACAATTTTTTTGCAATCCACCCTTAAAAGCCTTTTGACAGACCCTTTTATATCAGCTTGATGTATTTTACTTCATAAATTTGCACTAACGTGAGACATATTTACACTTAATAAGTGGTTATGTCGTGTTGCGCGGTCGTTTGCCTTGATAACATTCAACCTGATGAAGGACTCTAATTGTAGTCCGAAACATGTCGCAAATAGTGACTTTCCAAGTGAGTTTCAACCGTTGTTCTCTTATTAAGTGTATTTTACTTCGTACCTAAGTATAACCACCGCAAACGGATACCAAGATTTTCTGGCAAATTATCAAAGGAAACTCGAGTATCTCTGCCAAGGATACTCGAAACCGAATATCAATTTGACGTATAAATAATGTCTAATCCATTTTATCGTTATGTCGATGAAAAGGCATTTAATGGCAAAGAAAGTTGTTTTAGAGAGCGATAAAATAACTTTTATATCCTAAATAAACCGAGTGAAGATAACTTCGAGTAGTGCTTCTCGTATTAATCTGTGATGTATCTTTTTGTTGTCAACATTTCAATTGTCTTTATATCAAATTTACTAAAAATTATATGAATTCATGATTTACATATTCTTGTAACTTTGACACAAAACAAATTTATATTGTAAATATATTTTATTTCATATCATCAACAATTCTGAATCTGAATTTAAATCACACACCGATCGATCGATCGTTTACAAGCGTTAGTTGAGGCCGCATCGGGCAGCACCGGCAATCCAGAGACCTGAGGTCTATCTTTTTTTGTCTTCTATATTTCTTGTTTTCTAGGAGCAGTTTTGCAGTTCTGGGTGTAAGTGCTTCTAGGCTTCCGTACCCCTAAGTCCCTTATGGTTTCGCTTTGTCTGTCTGTCACATCGCTAAATAGCCCAAGAACTACTTATGCTATCGATTTGAAATTTGGAATAATTATAAAGAAGGTTAAGGCATGAACATGTCATTTTTATTATTTCTTTTTATTGTCTGTGAAAAAAGACAGATAAAAGGTGGTACAAAATTTTAAAGTCTAGTTAATATGTTGAGTGGGGTGTCATATGAAAGGGCTTGAGTTACACATTCTAAAACAATTTTTTTACATAAGTCATTTTCGATTTGTGAGAGAAAATGTAAAAAATACCTTTCTCTCTCTTATCTCCGAAGTTTAGCAAGGAAAAATATGGATATATTACATAACATTAATATCAATGTGTAAAATATACAGGATAAATATAACATAGCTCTATCAGTTTCTCTTTTTTTTTGTCGTCAATAACATTTTTATACTAAATTTGTAATTTAATTACCTTTGCATGTATTTTTGTTTTATAAATTCCTACGGGATTATGCTGAAAGTAACTAATGTCAAATAAATAAAAAATATTGAAATCGGTGCACGCGATAAAGAATTATCATTGATAAACCACCATATAAGTTCGCAGATAGATGGCGCTATACCCATGGCGTTCGATTTCTACACCATGTTGTTAAGTTTTTCCTGAATTAATTGGGTAAGGACGGGTACACATCTGTGTACGGAACTCTCGGTGCACGAGTCGACTCGCAATTGACCGGTTTTTTATACATTTTGTATTCCGTTGATATTGTTCTGGATTCTGGAGCGCTGCGCGCTGGAGTCAGACAATAAATCTTGTTGACCGAGTGAAACGAAGGTCTCTGCTTCAGTTTCGACAAAAATGCTGATTTCCGGATTTCTGTTTGTTCTAGTCTACGTGGTGTTCAACTCTCAACCAATTCTCGTGAAATTTCGTGAGCAGGTTCGATAGTTATATAGATTATTTTTGTCGAGACGGTTTTTGGAAATTTTTAAAAACATTATTTTTGTTAATGATTTTGTAAGTTTCTGCGGGCGAATTTCGGTTTGTTCTCCTCTACAGGTCGCATTTCTCAACCGATTCTCGTGAAATTTTGTAACCAGGTTGGATAAATATATAAATTTTTTTGTCGAATAAGTTCTTGGAAATTAAAAAAAAAATTTTTGTTCAACGGTTTGTTCTCCTCTACAGGTCGCATTTCGCAAACGATTCTCGTGCAATTTTGTGAGCAGGTCCGGTAATTATATAGAATTTTTTGTCTAGTCAGTTTCTGGAAATTTTCAAAAACAATATTTATCTCAAAGATTTTGTAAGTTTCTGCGTCCGAATTTCGGTTTGTTCTCCTCTACAGGTCGCATTTTTCAACCGCTTCTCGTGAAAATTTGTTAGCAGATTCGATATTCATTATTGATCTTTTTTATAAGTCAGATTTTGGACATGATAAAAAAACTCTCACTCACGGGGTCTACAGCTCACAGAGCCACTAGTTTAATAGGTGTCGATACCGTTACAAGCCGCTTGATGGAAGTATATTGCCGCAGTATTGTACATTTTTATAGCAGCGCCTATTTTTGCCGTTTAATATAATGCCAGAACATCCTATTTTATTTGACATGTCGTTCAAAAAGCAACCATGTGTTGTATGACCAAAGTTCAGAATGTAATACTAATGATGAGGTCTCATATGTGTCTGAGGGTAGTATTTTTGCTCGGCAATTATCGACAAGCGCAGTGTAATTAACACGGGCTATAAAGGTAATTCTTGGCAATTTGTAACGTTTACTTTCAGTAATATTTTCGTGCAGTTGCTTTGCTGTCTTTTATATGTATTAGTTGGTATTACCTAAGTACGAACGTGACTAGATAGGTAATAATGATAGTTTCTTTTGTTTGTGTTAATAACGACATCAATCAGACTAGTAATAGGTTTACTGGATGTACTCGTATATACATATACACCACATCACACTCACACAATAAATTGGTATAATCTATACTCGTAGTTTTAAAGAAAACCTGCTAATTGTTTATTTTCTCTGTACTAAAGCAACTGGGTAAAATCGAAAAAAGATAGGTCTCTCTATGAGCTCAAAAATAAAACAGCCGTTTTAACTTTGGACGCATAGATTGACGAATCCAGCAACGTAATAACTAGTTTGATGGATTCAAAACGTACTTAAATACAAAATACAGTACGTAGCGGCCCCCTTTTTTAGATATCTATCGTTAAATTTAAACAATGACAATTATTTACGAGTGGCGCTAATGGACCTGTTACATTTTACTAAAGCGCTTTTTCCCTGTCTTTTAACTTAGCACGAAACGGGTTATTCGACAAAAGCATTTGACCTAATAATACAATTCGTCTACTCACGTCATCAATAATTCCAGGAAACTAAAACGCCGAGGTAATTTCATTGCGTTGGAAATATAAGATTAGGTAGTGAACAGTGGTCAGAATTTTCTCATGAATATTGCATATGGCGCCGGGCGCTTCCACAAATCCACATTCAAATAGTTTCTCGCGTCATATGCAGACAGACATATTATTACATACGAGTATATATGTCTCTTAGGTCCATACTTCGTGTGTGCATTTATGTTGGGCTGTAGGGCAGCTGATGATAATGTTTTTCAGGAGTATGTATGTGATGTCTCCTTTGTTTGGCACACTGCAACCTAAACTGTCTCGCCGATCATATATGAGATATCGTTAGATTTGTTACAATGGTGAGATTGAAATGGGTATACTAGTGTGTTAAAAAGGCAGCCAATATACTGTACAATTATGTACCTACTCTACTTGTACGTCTCAAAAAATTTGATGCAACTTTAACAAACTTTAATTATTCCATACATTGGAAACAAATATACTGAATAATAAATTCTAAATGACAATCGCAGCTTCGTTAAGAAAAAGGCAATGAAAATAACGATAAAATCGTCTATTTCCTCTTCGGCTCAAGCCTATTGTCCTGGCCAAGTGTCCCAGATCAGAGTGTAAACAATTACTCTTATTTACCTACGAGCGTTCACCCCTATTGTTCTCGAACCCCTAGAATTGAATTCGAGCAATATTCGAATGACTACTAGAATAACGTAATTTGATTCTATTGACTACGACAATAGAGTTTCTTGTAAATAGACATGTAATTTAAATATAATATAATCGTGTAATTTGAATAAATAAATCTGAATCTGAATCATGCAAATTCACAGGTTAAACGTTTTACAATGCAAATCTGGGTGGCCTTTGGGCTGCGTCTCATCGGACTTAGTTATTAAGTAGTTTCTTTTGGAAATGTAAATTTATCGGACAGAGAGAAAATTTATCGGATAGAGCCGTATCGTCGGTAATATAAACTATATATAGGTGAAAAATATCTGTTATGTCGTAGATATAGAAAATACTTTTAGATATGTACGAAGGTGTGTACCTACTAACTAGGTAAACACAAGTAGGTACACAGTACACACTGCTTTTAGATTATGTTGATTCACTCCCTGCTTAGATGGAAAATGTATACTTACTTTATTACAAAATGGCACATAGTAAAATAGATAGCAATGAATGACTGGACACAGCCAGTAACTGTCACCCAAAATGTACAATTCCAACCTTTTTCTATTACCACCTGTGGTGTGGGATGAAACCGACGCGAAGCAAGTTTTAAAATTCAACCAAAGTCACGTACCATGCATATATTTAATATTCTGTATGCAGTGACATGAAAGAAAGTACAGCATGTATGGGTTGCTAACATTTTACCGTTATACATAACTACTATAATATTATGTAACATGCATCATGAATTCCTGATTTACTAACGCTAATGTTTGTTTATTTATTGCAGAAACGAAGAACTTATTGTACAAATGCGGAATTATTGCCGTTTAATAATTAAACATTCTCTATCTGTCCTTCGTTAGATATTTGGGTAAAGTAGTTAATCAGTGGCTATTATGCTTGGTCCTATTATATTATTTCTGTTATTTTGGTCATGTAATTACCATTGAAGGTCGTTGTAAGTAATGAAGAATTCTCAAATAAAAAGGGTTATAAACGTAATAAACGTCAGCAAAAACCTTATCTTTAATTTACTACTTTACCGACTTGCTGAAGGTTACACTAACAAAATAAAACTTCGTGTTAATCAAACTACAAACTTTAATTATAGCAACGAATATATATAGATAACAAACTATCTTTAGTGAAATTCTAGTAAATTTTGTACCTAGTATTCCATGAAGGGCCACAATAGGGTCATAGGCGAACCTCTTGCCTGTGGACAAATGTAAAGATTGTGAAGGGCTATTGGTTGGAATCATAATAACATAAACAGCGTCTAAGCTTCTGTATGTGATAACATACAAGTTACATGTATAAAACTGTTAACTATTGACCACAGGAAAGAAGACTTGTTTTTTCAACAGTGTGTGACTCTGTGTGCGACGCAAGTGACACGATTTGTCCCTCCGACCAGCCCCGTACTCGATGCCATCATATCTATGTATCCTTATAAGTTATTCAGGTCCCGTTGTACCGTAGGTATTGTAATGACATTTGTGATGATTTGTGATACGAATATTATTCTATTTTCCAGATTACGTACGTGATTTAGGTACTCACCAATTCTCATTACGCTGTTTCTGGTGTACCATTGCAAATTTAACATTAAATATATCCTTTGGTACTTAATATAAAAAAACCGTATATTCCTGAACATAACGTAACAGGAACCCGTGCCAATTTGCAACTGAAATTTCCACACAAATTACTGTGGAAAAATTTGGTCAAACAGGTATTTCATAATTTTTCAATGGTTTTGTGTTCGCATCGAGATTTTAAAAGTTAATAGGACGTTTTTAAAGTAGACTAAGTTTGGTACAGTATGAGAACCAAATTTAGTCTATTTTAACAACGTTCTGAGAAGGTACTATCAGCAATTAGTCCTTTAGGGTTATAATCGGTTTTTCGATTTTTGACTAAGTTGCATCCGGCGCTCGAGGTCACAAACTTGGATTATTAATTGGGTCAACATCATAAACAAGTCTGAAAAAAATCAGAACTACCGGATTTAGCACCAAGTATCCCGTACTTTCAAGCGACAAGGTACTATACTTAAATCATGACTAAACTGTCAGTTTTGTGGCGATAAGTATGATATGATATGACAGTATAGTAGTTTGTCAATACCTGTGTGTGTGTGTGTGTGTGTGTGTGTGTGTGTGTGTGTGTGTGTGTGTGTGTGTGTGTGTGTGTGTGTGTGTGTGTGTGTCCTTAGGTTTAGAGCAACCGGAGACCAGGAAAACGGCTGTTGGGGATGAATCCATTTATTTGACAAAATCATAGCTTGACAAGCTCGTAGCCGTGTTCCGAATAGTTGTAAGGCCAGAGGCCGTATACACTACATTCCTCCACCTTAATTGGCTACACACTACCTTAATTACCTACAACACTATTCTCCAAATACTTATATACTTATGAGTACATTAACAGAAATAACAAAATAATTAAATGCCTCCATCCTATTCCTAATGGTTAATTAGCCTTCTGAGCCTACATTGACGAAGAGGGCGAGGCTTACGCGTCACGTCCACCATTCGGCTCACTGCGCGAACAACAGGGAGTCACGGCTTGTGTCGCTGCTGGTGCAAGCGGCGCCGAAATCCCAACTGCCGATGGCGTGCTCGTGATCTCTGACTGCTCTGGATTCGATACTGGTTCGATCAACTGGCGATGTGATCTGCTCGGCATACGAACGGCCAGTGAACCTGGAAGCGTACGTTCGGAATCGGCGCGGGTTACAAAGGAATTGTCTAAACGTTTCCTTAGCTGGTCCACGTGTCTATGGATGTGCTTGCAGTAGTTATCTAGAACCGTATAATCTCTAGGCCCAGTAGAGCGGATCACCTTACCCGGTTGCCATTTCTCCCCCCTAAAGTATTGCCGAAACCAAATACAGGCGCAAAGCGCTTACGGATTCGAATCATTTAAATCTTCAAGTTCTGATTTACCCATCTCTACTACAGAGCTAGTAGTGGTGTTATTATGACTACGATAATAACACCACTACTGGCTCTTTAGATATACCATGTACATATCTAAGGACGTTAGAATAGTAATTATTAATTGCATTTGGACGTTCAGAGATCACACATCTCTGGGATATTATATCAATTTTATTATAGCTACTCTTTGTTTAATGAGGCTGAGGCGTTATACATTCTAATTTTACGAATCTTCTTCTTCTATCTTCTTCTTCTATAAATATACAAAAAGGAGAGGTCCTGATCTACCATTAACGCACAGCCGAAATTACTGAAACTAGAAACTTCAAATTTGGTCCAGAGCTTACTTTTATGACGTATGCAAGGGATAATACGGCATTTTTGGAAATTCCACCCCTAAGGGGATCAAATAGGTGTGCAAAGTTTGTATGGGAGAAAAATTTATTTTTGAGCTAAAGACTTAAAAATTCGTAATAAGGTTACGAACTTAAATCCAAAG
This sequence comes from Epiblema foenella, assembly GCA_963556455.1. Lineage (NCBI taxonomy): Eukaryota > Metazoa > Arthropoda > Insecta > Lepidoptera > Tortricidae > Epiblema > Epiblema foenella. The sequence goes on from OY747109.1 coordinate 13,473,225, forward strand.
AAAGTGTTTTCAGCGTTTTGCAATATTCTAACCCTAAGAGGGTATAGGGGTGCAAAGTTTGTAAGGGAGAAACTTCTGTTTTAGAGTTAGATACTTAAAACTTCGTATATGGACTTTCTGTTTAAATAAAACAAAACTTATTTCAGCGTTTTTCGAAGTTGCTCTCCGAAAGAGGTGAAAAGGGGGTTCCAAGTTTGTAACGGAGAAAGTCTTTGATGAAGCGAGAGATTTAAAACTTTGTATATAGACTCTTTGTTTGAATAGAACAAAACGGATTTCAACGTTTTTCGAAATTGCTCCCCTAAAGGCGTGAAAAGGGGGTTCCAAGTTGGTACGGGGAGCAAATCTTTTTGAAGTGAGAGATTTAAAACTTTGTACATATAATCCCTGTTTAAATACAACAAAACATGTTTCAGCATTTTTCAAAATTGCTCCCCTAAAGGGGTGAAAAGGGGGTTCCAAGTTTTTGCGGGGAGCAAATCTTTACTTTTCTTAAAAATCGATATGGACGTCGTTTTCGCGGTTGCTTGAGGCGCCGTTTACGAAACTGACACGCGTTTTCAAATCCAAGATGGTGGACTTTTGTTTTTCTTAAAAATTGATATGGGTGTCATTTTTGTAGTTTCGCGGGGTGCCGATTACGAAAATGACATCCGTACATACCTACATACGTAGGTGCAACTGAGAATCTCGATATTTGTAGACATTTAAAAATTACGCTTACTACGCGGGCGAAGCTGGGGGAAAAAGCTTGTGTTTTAATATTTGTAATAGATAACTTTACAAGTTTATTTTCTCGGTATGACTTTAATTTTCTTATATTTGTAATATCGAAATTATTATTCGTTCTTGAACTGTAAATTAATATTTTGACATGTAAAAGTGCCCTTGTGGCCTATAGAATGAATGTTTGATTTTGATGTAGTGCTATGTTCATAGTGGGGAGTAAGTTCAGAGCTTCCGGAGGCGCGCTGTATTGAAAGAGAAACGACCTGGATAGTTATTGTCAACACGACGAATTCGCAAATCAATAAAAGAGAGAGAGAATCAAGAAAAGGGTTGGCAGCGCACTTTTGATTCTTCAGGAATCTCAGACGTATATAAGCTACAGTGTCTGCTTACCAGTCAGCCATAAGCTTGTTTGCCACTGTCCTTGTATAAAAAAAGCCCCTTTTATGAAAATAGCTTTGATACAAGTGTTCTTCTCCTTCCTCGCGGGTTGTAAGATATAAATCTTCTCTTCCCATTACGCTATAAAAAGCATCTTGTTTCAAAGTAAATATATCTTGGCAAATGAAACTCAATGGAGATGTTTGATTGAGTTCACACGCCCGTTCAAGCAACAGAGCCTCACTTATGAAAAATTCACTTGAGTTCACTAAATTGATGGCTCGCGGGAACCTGAAGCTCCATTTTAAGCCACATTTCGCATTCTAATGTGAAATCGTTGTTATCATGCCTACTAATACTGTTCGGTTACACGAACCTATCTATTAATTGTCACCACAGGCGACATGTTTCGCAACATTCAGGAAGGTGACCGCTTACCATCAGGCGGATCGTACGCTTGTTTGCCACCGACGTGGTATAAAAACAACAGGAGTTCGTCAGTATATGTGGTTGCTTGGCCACGGCATACTGAATTACTTATACCTTGTTTTTTTAGCATTAGAAAGAATGACAGAGAACGACTTACGAGGTTTTTTATCGGGCACTTTCTGCGGTAAAAGTGTCAAATAAGCTCAATGATTATTAAAACCGTTATTAATTTAAAATAAGAAAATATTTTTAATTTATATTTACTTTTATGTTATGTATAATACGTTTCATTGCATTCATCTAAATGTTGTACAATAAAAAATCCAATGAACAGAGATTGTAAGAAGTCGGTTCGGGTTTTAAAAGAGTACCTAATTTGTCATAGTCACTAACTGTTATTTATACTGATCTTTCGTGCGTATAATGGCTAATTCAATGTGTGTGTGTTTACGATCACTGCTTCTTTGTTTACCTAATTTCTAATCTTAAATAAAAACAAGGTGAATTGTTGTTCGATCGCGGGCGACGTAAATGATTGCTCAATTTCACCGCGATTGTGACGTGCAAATAACGTCAATCAAGGCACGTACGAAGTCATGATGAGGTACCGTAAGATGATTCTTTTCCCATCAAGATGTAATATTGGCACTAGGTATCCACTAAGCTATTCCAACTATTTACATAGTTAGATACTTATTAACTACGAGGAATTTTCGTTGCAATATCGCAAATAAATAATTCCGATCGCCTACGGCAGATGTGTTATCGGAGATAAACGAATTTCCACTCAGTTTCCTACAGCCAGTCGCTTCCTAAGCGCGTTTAATTTAATTAATTATTGTCACAGCTTACTGTATCAGCGCAGCTATTTACTCTGTAATGCTTTAGCTTTAACGGGTTTGTTTCTACAGAATAGTTTATGAAGCTACCGGTTCATTTGCGTTTTATTGTTTTCGTTACGACTCACAAAGTACCTATACGAATCCCGCTCTAATTTCGCCAGCAAACATTTTCACACATCAATTTACATACACATAAGGGAAGTTCGGCGGCAAACACAAAGTTGGAGCAAATACATTTTGATGGAAAATTGCCATTCGCTCCTAAAGCCCGCGTCAGCTGAACTTGGCAAAGACGGGAGGACAAAAGATCGCTAGGCTCAATGTTCTGACAGCTAGAAGGGAAAATAACATTAAATGTATTGAGCTTGTACGCATATTCTCAAGGATTCAACACAATGGATGGTGATTGTGCGAGCCGTACCACAATATGGAAAATATAAAATGTGCTACATTTGTTTAGTAGTGCCATTTCGTTATTAATTTAAAATGTAATATTAGGCGAGATATGTCTACAGGACAAAAAGAAATTACATTGGTTTTATTCCCATAATATAAGTAAACGACAGATTGGCAAAGATTTTTGAATTAACTATAAGGTAAAGTTTTACTTTAGCCTTAATGGCTAAGAAATTTTTGAATAGCCATGCGCTTAGGTACGTGGTCGGCAAGTAGTAGAAGAAAGTTCTGAGCCTTCAAGTTAAATGCACCGCGAGGAAGCCGGTCGAGATTTAAATTAAAATGGGGTCTCCTCCCGGCGGGCCGATACTGCTCGCTCCTGGCTTTCACATGAGATTTATTTCTAAAGTTTGTTTTAGGGATATGAACAACATTGTAAGTTAACATAACATCAGGGATTAACGGGACAATATAAATAGGAAAATGTAGCTCTGTGCACGAGCTATACTTATGGCATTAGGGCAGTTTTAAGACTGACGTATTTGTTCGATCGTTTAGCCTGCATCAGGGTGTTCATAAATATCTGAACATTCAAGACCTTGATAAATGTAGCGTTCAGATATTTTTTGAGTAGGTACCTTGATTCCTACTCTATGCAAACTTACATTTTTAAACTGCGACTGTTTTTGACCCGAATTCTTTTTATACTAATTAAAATTTTGTTTTAGCTATAAAAATAAATTTTGTTTTGTAATAAAGTCTATCATACACTAAGTTACGACAAATCGCGTCAGTTTTAAATTCTATAATGTTGTTTCTCGACGCTTTGATGCTATATATTCTGTACAAAGTTAAGCCTGTCACACACTGCAGCGACCCGGTGGCAGCCGCCAGCTGTCACTATGATACGGCCGCGTGTGTCTAAATGAAGGTTAGGGTTGTCATAGTGCACAACAAGCCACTGCAACGGCCTGCGGTGGCGAGGCCGTTGCAGTGTGTGGCACGCTTTAAACGACATAGATAATTATATTTTTAAGTACATGTTTATTCATAATTCATAAAATAACCGTTTAATTAATCTTGTTCGCAGGACAAACACTACCTCTGCATAATGGCGTCCGACTCCCCCGACCAGAACCTTACACAATATTTCGCTCTGTGCAACGACTTTATTCACGCGGCGCGGCTTCGGGACGGACACGTGCTTATTCATTGGTAAGAACCACTTACGCGGTGTCCTAAGTAGGCGAAATCCTCGCGAACGCAAAGCAAAGCTGCGCGGCGTGACGCGGCGCGAAAGAAACGAACAGTCGACGCTCTATTGAAGTGTCCTACGTAACCAATACAGTGGCTTTACCATGAATTTACATGACCGTACTCGCTAGCGAGTGCGTAAAAATTTGTATGGGCAATAGTACAGCGCCTCTGGCGGTTACGCAATAGAACTAAGAATCGGGATACTAAATCGTTTACGCAGTCGCTAGCTAGTACCGTCATGCAAACTCATGGTAAAGGCACAGGCGCGGCCGTCCGACTTATTTGTTGGGCGATTCGCGCTCACGTAGGACAAGGCCGCCGCTTCGCTTCGCGTTCGTCTCTACGCGCAATCTTTCGCTACCCAGCGGACCTAGCACAGGTAAGTGTTCGTGCTCTGCTAATAAATGGGTATTCACACGGGCCCTACGATCGTAGTGAGTATCGGATACGTTTGCCACTGAATGTATCAAAAAGCAGTTACGAAGTCTAAATGCCCACATCGATAACTCGTTGACTAAGTAGGAGTCAAACGTACGTTGCATTACATTTCAAATCGAAATTCCTCCGTATGAATTTCCTAAGTCATGCGATGGTCTTAAGAGAGAGATGACAGCAAATGGAAAAATTAATATATTATTATATGGCCATCCAAGATTACATTTGCGGCACCACCTGTGAGCCTCGTTTAGAGCCGTGTGCCATATATTAATAAGGACCACACGCGAGCTGTGGCGCCGCTTTGGATGAATTCATAATTGTCAGTGCCGCTCGAGAACTTTTGATGTACCTACCTACCTACTAGGTTAGCTCCCAAACTCCCAGTGAAATTAATTTTAAATCCTGTTAAATTGGTTTTGGATGCATCCATTATGCTGCAAATACGCTAGATATTTCTAATTATTCATTTCATTGATGCATTTAATTGGATATTGATGGAACACTCCACAATACCCACTCGAATTAAATTTGAACTAGAATTATTAAAGCTTTTATCGGACTAAAACGACAAGCCAATGCAGAGCAACGAATAAATTTTGTTTTACCTATGTTATTTAACGCCCGTCGTTTATGTTTGGTTAAATTGCGGTTGTGGGTGAAATAAAGCATGGTACAAAATAAAGATAAAATCAAAATCACTGTGATGCAAAACTTAATCCACTCACCTTCGCAATCGTTTTATTTTTACCCTATTTCTCAGTAAAAAAAAACAACATTTAAATAAAAAGTAAGATTACAATTTTTCTTTTATTACGGCAAGGCATTTTTCAAACAACGTGAAGGCCTATTTGCCCTGAATGTTTCATTAAATAAATGTAGTGCGGACCCTCGTTCTCAGAAATTATTTTGTCGCCGCCGGGGGAATCTGCATCTGACCGTCAATAGTACCTACAGTTACTAACGTCGACTGAAATTGCCGACGTCAATTTGGTGTTCAATAAGGCCGATTATTATAAAAATATACCTAAACCCGGAATATTTTAACCCGATCCGTTAATTTTTATTTTAGTATTAGTTAAGTAGTAGGAAACTATTGAACTCTGTTATTACGGAAATGTTATAAAACCTTACTGAATCTTCTTCACCATAAATTATGCCAAAGAGATTAGGCGTTCAAACGCTCTAATATTTGCCCAGATCTTGACTAAAAAAGTAATAAGTATCGTTTTCTTGTACAGTTTAGCGGGAATGTCTCGAAGCGTGACAGTGGCCGTGGCGTACATAATGTCGGTGACGCCACTGAACTGGCGCGAGGCGCTGAAGGTTGTGCGCGCCGGTCGCGCCGTCGCCAACCCCAACCTCGGCTTCCAGCGCCAGCTGCAGGACTTCGAGACCTACAAACTGGTCGAGGTGAGGCAAGTCTAGTATAGAGCGGGCGGCTACGTCTACTGTAGAGCATGTTTTCGCAGAAGCGCTGAAGGCCCAACCTCGACTTCCAGCGCCAGCTGCAGGACTTCGAGACCTACAAACTGGTCGAGGTGAGGCAAGTCTAGTACAGAGCGGGCGGCTACGTCTACTGTAGAGCATGTTTTCGCAGAAGCGCTGAAGGCCCAACCTCGACTTCCAGCGCCAGCTGCAGGACTTCGAGACCGACGAGAGAAGCTGGTCGAGTTATTCTATGCCTAGAAAGAAAACAAAAATAATAAAAAAATCTTTTTTACAGAAAAAGGTATTTAGTTATAATGATTTTTCGTCGCTTCTTTAATAGTGCCGACCATGTTTGCAATTTACCTTTGGTCAAGTCAGGCTGTATTCTTCTAGGCATTGAATTAGATCCATTTTTACGGTGGCATAATCAAATTGATAAAGTTACTGGGAGGCTTAGTAGTGCATGTTATGCCATAAAAAGGCTATCCAGTACAGCTGATAGAGAAACACTGAGAACAGTATATTTTGCTTACGTCGAAAGTGTGATGAGATACTGTATAGAGGTCTGGGTAATGGCATAACATACTAGCTGTTTTTGTTTTTTTTTTATATAACACCGATAGCAAACAAGCGTACGGTCCACGATTGATGGCTATTCTCGTAAAACAAAAAAAGGCCCTCCGATTTCTCTCAGGATACTCAAATGTGAAACAACTAATGTAACCTACCAATCACGCATAGATCCATATTCGTAGAACACTGAGTACTAACGGTTATCTCCTTATATCTCTACACCATAATTATATGTTTATATGTTTTTAAAAACAAAGACCAGTTCATGCTAGCTAAACACAATGAATTGAGAATCTAAAAAAGTGCTTTTATGTTGAAAAAATAAATAAATGTTTACTGATTGAAATAAACACTACCTAAATAGGCCTACGCATGTTGCCTCGACAAGTTGGTAACTACATTCAATGTATCCTTAATATCTTGACAATACCCACAGTTCTCTAGATTGCAGCTGCTGACTATACCTACGTACCTTAATTTTACCTATAAACCCACGCATGTGCCTATTGTAAGAAAAGGCTCCTTAAATCCCAGCTTGAACGCTCTAAAGCCTTATTTATGTAGCGGTTGGTTAGCCTTCAACCATTTGTCAAAAGTTCCATAGATACGTGTTGTTTGTGAGGGTCACTTTCAATTGTGGGCTCTACGCCAAAAGCCGAATATTTTATTAAGTTTTTAGCGTAACATGTTGTCGTACCCGTGTTTACGAAGTTCACTTTTTTTCCATTCACTTACAACAATGACAATTTTAGGGCAAATTTTATTTCATTCTTCGTTAACTGAGGATGTAAAAACCGCAGGCGAGGGTTTATTATATTCATTCCATGATCATCGGATATGACCTTTTCGGTACTTGGCTAATTTGATCGATACGGGTCCGTATGGGTCCGTCCGGGCTGTCCGTTCCTACCCCAACTTCTATTTACGTACCTTGAACCGTACACACGGTTTCCCAGTTATTATTTCGTACGTGCGTGAATAAATTTTAATAGAATTAGGTTTACTAACCTACAAAGTCTTTACGGGTAATAAATATTTTGTTAAAGTCAATAATAATTGTAAATTATCAGAAATTGTAATACATTTGAGAAATATTTTTTCGCCGGTGTTCTGTTTCATTCGTAATTTTAATGATCTAAGAGCTGTATATCATGTTTGAATAATTTAAGTAAAATTTTTTTTTTTCTCTTAATCATCAACCTTATTTTGCCAGAACGCCTAACCTAATTAAAATTCCCCAGGATAGCAAGATACGAAGCAAGCACAACTTAATTAGTCGAGTTACACTTTGTACAGCCGAGGCGCCGTCTGTTGATCACAGTCTCTTAAAGTAATTATTTCCGCGCAGTATAAACTCTTTGCGGTGCAGCGTAAACCCGAGGGACCTAGTTAAGACGGAGTTACTTAACACTCTCGCTGCCAAGCTTTTCGTAGCGCAACGCAATTTCCTCTAAATACGAGGAGACGCATGATACCGGCTACGCGTCTACGAGCAGAGTGCCCGCTAGTCGGGTTCCTGGTATTAAATGTGTTAATACGTTTAGTACTTACAGTGTCAGATATGTACTATTATCGACTACAACAAGAGATGACGACGGAGGGTCAAAATAACAAAATACTTGGTGAAAAATGGATGCTAATATTGTTTTAGTCGACTGTATTTATTAGACACGATGTCGATGATCCTTTTGACGTGATGCCATTCGGCCTGGCATATTCTTCTTGCCACTTTGGCTAAATGAGCTAATAATACGATAATTATAATACTTACACCCTAGTGATATGCCACTTCGAATGATTTGCTTATTCCAATGATTATCGATTACTAATTAGCCAGTCCGAAAAGATCTTCTACATAGCTTTTCCCGCGATTGTGTTCGCATAGAGTCGCGAGAAAAGCTAGTAGAAGATAATAATGGTAATTTTAACGCTCTAATCTGTATGTGAGGCTTTATAAACTAGGGTAAATTCAAAATTTAAACGCAGATGCTTAAAAACTTGTTTTTTTTTTGAGGTTTTCTACTATATTGCTTGACAGAATTATTATATGTTGTACTCATTAGATGCAGATATTCATGTTTTTTAACTTGCTAGTAAGTATCTCTATGGAATATATGAGCGAGACACCGAAAAAAGTCCGGAAATTTCGAGGTTTTGTAGCTGCCAAAAGTTGTTCCGAGATATCTCGTGCTACCATTTTTAATATTTACTTTATACACAATATAAAAAAAATGAAATCTTCTACACCACCTTTTGCAACGTAGCCCTCGGCTTTGAGTGTCTACAGACTAGCCTATAATATCAATATCCGAACTGGAATTTAGTAGTATACTAGTAATCAAATGATGACTACTATTTGGTAGTTACTAGTCGACTCGGGCGGGCGCCGAGTAGTAGTATCACCAATAATCGAATGATTTTCAAATTAGTCGACTTAAGTATTAGAATGATTATAATAATCGACTTAGTATCATTCAAAGTCGCGCATCATTCTTACACCCGATCACGCTAGTAACGAAAGAGCATGTGCTATGCAGCCTAGCCCGACCCAGGCCAGACAATGTTTTTCGTAAGCAAACATAGCTAATGGAATTGTATTGTACGAGAAAGTAACAATAGTCCAATTACCTACTTAGTCATTATTATTGCCACGGGTAAGTTTGGTCTACTGTCACGTCGTGAAATGAAATGAAATGATATCATTTATTCTTCAATTTAGGCATGTTACATGCACTATGAATGTCAAAAAACTACCACCGGTTCATAAAATAAACCTCTGCCTCGAGAAGAACCGGCGTAAGAAACTCGGCGAGGTGTCATTTTTTCAAAACAATATACAATGTATATAAAATAACAGTAAAAATAGTACAAAATTCAAATGCTACAGTATAAACATACATACATATTTTTTAATATTAAGAACAAAATATTTCTGTGTTAGATTACTTGTGCGGGACGCTATCACTGCCAAACATCCCTATCCATGATGTAATCGTTTATCTTATAATATGCTTTTGAAATAAGTGTCTGTTTCACGACAGATTTAAATTTAGAATCCGTAAGTTCAGTAATGCGTCTTGGAATTTTATTGTAGAATTTTATATAATTCCCAAGAACGACTTTTTCGCCTTCACTAGTCTATAAAACGTGTTACGCTATACACAAGCATGGATAGCCAGGGAATGAAAAAGGTTCGTCACTTTTCGACTTCATTTATACACTGTGAAGGTCCAAAAGTGACGAACCTTTTCATTCTGCTAACTACCTAAGTACCTAATACTAGTCGGCATGTTTATATATATCATTGGGCGCAGTGGATACAACACATCAGTCATTCTGCTGAAAAGTACGCAGGTGCGAGAGTGCCGCGCCTTTTACTCACACCGAGGTATGATTTACTTAAATACGGCTGTGATGATGAATGAATCTGAATCTGAATGAATCAGCTACACACAGAATCAAAACAATAACAGTATACAGGTAGAGGTAGGTAATCCCTTATAATCGGAACATAATTTAATATCATTACCCAATTAAAAAAATAAAACTGTGTTTCCATACAAATTAATTCAATGTGTAACGCCATTATCGGTAACACGAATATACGCTCATGTTACTTTAATTGTCTCTAATAAAAGAGTCTATCAAAATGGTGTTTGTGTGCATTATATTGCTGCTTAAGTTTGATAAAACCGTTAGCAGTTTTATTTAGTACACATAATTGTACATATTGCACATTATTGTTCGACTAAGCTATAATCTGCCTACATTCTGGCGGCTCTATTCAATATTCTAATAAAACTTCAAATTATTTTCCTAAACTCCCCACGGTAAATATTTCATTTCATTTCACAGGAGAGAAGACGTTTGAAGGAGCGCTACCCATCCTTGGCGCTAGCGGATGGTGACCTATCGGAGTGCCGCATGATGCTGGACTCGTACCAGACCATGCTGAGCCAGCGCACTATCTGCGAGGGCAAGTGCTCCATGGGCCGCCAGTGTCCCACTGGTATGTAGGTACACGCAAGATGGAACAACCGTCCCTGGCGCTTGCAGTAGGCGACCTGTCGGAGTGCCGCGAGATGCTGGACTCGTACCAGACCATGCTGAGCCAGCGCACTATTTGCGAGGGCAAGTGCTCCATGGGCCGCCAGTGTCCCACTGGTATGTAGGTACACGCAAGATGGAACAACCGTCCCTGGCGCTCGCAGTAGGCGACCTGTCGGAGTGCCGCATGATGCTGAACTCGTACCAGACCATGCTGAGCCAGCGCACTATCTGCGAGGGCAAGTGCTCCATGGGCCGCCAGTGTCCCACTGGTATGTAGGTACACGCAAGATGGAACAACCGTCCCTGGCGCTCGCAGATAGCGACCTGTCGGAGTGCCGCGAGATGCTGGACTCGTACCAGACCATGCTGAGCCAGCGCACCACCTGCGAGGGCAAATGCTCCATGGGCCGCCAGTGTACTGGTATGTAAGTTCAGATGAAACCCATCGCATCGTTAATTATCTGGATTGGGGCGTGAAAGATAATTAAATGTGCGATATACTCGTAACGAACTCGACTCTCACACTTATATACATACTAACTGAATGCCTAAGTCTGACGTAAACGTGATGATTACAAGTATGATGATTCTGATATTATAATCTAAATAAGAAAACTACCGTCTACATAAGTTGATACAGATAACTGGTTCAACTGGCCGCGACCAAAACATTGACGGTCCGTATACAAGCATAAAGTGCGTAAAATGCGCTTTCCATCGGATGACACTAAGGCTTATCGCTGTTCAGTCACCATAAAAAATCCCTCCTTTTTCCTCCCTTTCTGAATTCAGATTCATTTTAGGATGGTCTCGTAAAGGACAAAGGTTAAGTATCGTGTCTAGAAAAAGATAAACCAAGGCCCTTAATTGGCCCGAATCACGAGACGGTTAGAGTTGGCTATAAATAAACACGCTTGACGGGTCTTTCACGTTTGTTTGATAATAACCCTAGAGGCCGAGGCAGATTTGCCACCTGTCATGTCGAGTTCAAATTATGTCCGGCGAAATGTAGATACCTAAATGCAGTCAGCTTAATGATCTTAATATGCTCCATCTGCACAACCACGACATATCTGTTGTGTTCTCGTAAATTTGATTTCGAGCTTGCTTGACGGCTCTTGTTTACCTTGTCAATGTATACTTTAACCTTAATTTAGTTAAATTAAAATCTAGATATTATTATCGTGGGTTCGAATCGCGGCCCATACTAATGGGTCTGTAAATAAAACTTATGTACGAAATGTAATTTGTCGATTTGATATTTAACAGTAGCTTTTCGGTGAAGGAAACCATCGTTAGGAAACCGGTCTAAGGTAGCCTTTCCACTAGAAATGTACAGCTATGCTGCGAGGATGAGAAAGCTTTCCGTCTCCACCAGTGCATGTTATGCTGTAGACCAATGAAGATGATTGGTGGATATCAACATATCTATAACAACTTAGCATAACCTGTCTCTGGTGGGAAGGCTCCCTTAGACCGGATTCCTAACGACCTTCACCGAAAAGCCAACAAGGTATAGTTTTCATTCTGGATGGGAATGTCAAATAACAGTTCTTTTTATAAAACTAGTGCCTACGCCAAATCTTGAAATTGGCTAGCAAAGTGGATCTCGGGCTTAAAGGATACAACCGGGACAACGCCAGGAGGCTGGGTTAATTCATTTCTCTATTTTTGGAAATGATTCATTTTACAGACTCAAGTGATGGTGGTTGTTTGAATGTTAAGTCACCTACTTCTATAATTTACCCATGATAGACGTACTCACGAAACCAAAACTAAGCACCTTGTTTGTATTAATTCTATACTAAGTAAGCTAAACACTACCCAACTAGCACACAAGCGCTATAACAAGCTACAAAGTAGCCGGATAAAGGATTTTCATAACGGCTTCAGCTCGATTAGTAAGAAATATAGTGGTTCTACATATAAGCGGCTACAGATCTCTTGTAGTGCCAAAAGGGCCCATATTATTCAGCTCATAGCTCTACAATTGGTCCACAGCGGTAGTAAAGGTAAGTTATAATGGCTCTACATAGGTAGTATAAATGCGATAATTAATGTCAAGAGATATCAAAAAGCCCCATTATATCATTTTCACCCTACTTCGGCGCTCTTTTATCATTACATTAAATGCCAACGCTGTAAATTAGTAATATAACTAGTAAAACTTACTGTGGTGTAAACTAATCCATTTTATTAAAATGAATGACAAGTGAGGAAAAAATGCGCAGATGGATGGGATTATGTCTAACATGGTTTTTTTCTTTATGTACGTGAAATATCTTTGTAAATACCGGTTTGCTGTCAATATTATATGTATATTATGATCAACATTTTCACGCGCCCTCAAAATTCAGTTTTTAAAAATAAATTATTAGAATTTGTTGGTTATGAATTTTTTTGTTAACATAAATAGATAGATAGATAGATAGATAAACTCTTTATTCATATCCACAACATACATGGCATAACACTACACAACTGACTCTGACAGTATATAACATGCAACTACTTAAGAACTAAGACTTAGAAACTAATCAGATAAGCCATATGTCGTGGCAGAGAATAGGCGCTGGCTCAGCATAAATGCTGTGGCATGCCACAGCGCTGGTATTCTGCCAGAACCTTAAGACTTTAAAAGAAAACAAATAGTTTAATAAGACTTTAAAAGAAAACAAATAGTTTAATTAGGGTCACAGGTAAGTAATATTGAGTTTAATTACGTCAAAAGTTATAAGTTATGCATATATACGATCTTCAAAATGTTGTAATAACCTTAAAAAATATATTTACCAAAAGCTGTAAGGGCGTCTTTATCAAGCATCTCCCCGAGTCAGTTAAACCTGTTCTACAGGCCTCTGCCGTGTAACAGCGTTAGTAACGTTTATTTTTCCGCCATTGGCTGAATAAAACAACATGTAGGTACCTTTATTTTTTACAGCTTTACATCACGATTTAGCTGTATAATAATGTAGCCCTTTGAGCTATAGTATATTAAGTTATGTTACTCCATTATAGATGTATAGTTACAAGAGCGCTAGTAGATAGGTGGTGGCAGATTGTTCTAACACTTCGTGGCGGCATATCAAAAACCCGCCACGAAAAGCGGACGTGCTGTGTTGATTACAAATGAGTCTCAAGGCTCCTCGCTTTTCACATGTAGAGAATTTTAATTTACTATATAAGTATGGTGGTTGTTTGGTACGAATTGTTCCAAAAATTAGTGAAGCAAAGTGTGAGGTTCGTCTGGCAGCCATGTTTAATAATTTACTATCATTTAAAAATAGGGTGATGTGGGAACGGGGTGGGACATTAAAGCAAAATCGCGTACATGCATTTTGGATACGTTGTATCAAAACGGAAGTACGCGCAAGCAAGTACCCGCTAAAAACAGCATCAACGTAATTCAGTTTGGACAGAATAAGAGTGTCACAAAGTTTAATGCGTAAATCGACACTAATGAAGTCACGGACGTGATATAGAACTTTAAGTCTATAAAAGCAATTTTGCACCAAACTTAAGACATGTTCTTCAAAACGCAGTCTGCAATCCATGACAAGGCCTAAGTTACGGGCAACGTATACGCGCTCTAATCGAGCGCCCATGTACGATAAATGAAGGTCTTGGCAGTAAGATAAAAGGCGGGACGAAGATCCAATGATATTCAGTTAGTGATAAGCTATTTGTAACGCCTGTAACTATTGTCTTTTGTCGAGCGAGACCACTGGACTGTCAGTGCTACCTTTGCGGCCCGTTTTAAGCCCGCATTTCCTTTTGCAAATATTAATGTTTTGTTACCTGTAGACGGGATATAACTAGTACCTGACTAGCCACTCCGATAGCGTTGATGTCGGACATAAAGGCATTCGTCCCTGTAGCATTTACATACTTGCTATTAAGGGACGAATGTTTATGGTCGACATACACAAATAGACGAGTCACAGCAAAAGACATTATATTAACACCTTCATTGTCCCCATACAAAACGATCTGACAATGTCAAAAGTCCAATTGTGCATTCGGTATGGGAACGTGACTCCGTAGTGGGAGCAAGGACTCCTCAAAAATAAGGTCATGACCACATTATGGTGGGGCATTACCTAGCCGCTAAAGTTCGTTTGTCCTTATCTGTCACTTTGACACACATGCTTGTGAGACAGTGACAACAGACATTTTAGTTAGCAGAGGTTTGTTAAGTTTTATGAATAAGGGGGTAAGAATTTATTTTCAGTTATATGATTATTGACTATATACTTGTTTTTCTGACAATAGCCGAAACATGATTCCTTAAAATTTTCTAGATAGAAAAAAATACAAAGTCGAGTCTTTATTTTCTTATTTTTACCCTACTAAAACAACGCATTATTAAACTACACAATTAATGTTGGTATTTTACCTTATCTAAACTATGTCAAGAGGAAAATTAATAAAACTGCACACATTCAGATATTTATAGAGATTTATCTAAAAAAGCCATTCCCGATGTGTGTTGTATCCCGTTTTGTCGTGCGCGAAAGACATAAGGTGTCTCTTTCACGGGGGGTATGGCTGACTGAATCGAGGCATCCCCTTAAGGTTACCTGAATAACGAAACAAAATGAGTAAAGTCTAGAAATCTTACAATGCAGTGTACACTCAATACTAACGTCATAGTGCTAGGCTTCCGTTATAGTCATAGCCATAGATGTATAATTTATTGCAACCATAGTTTCTTCAGTACCTTTACCATGAGTTTACATGACCGTACTCGCTAGCGACTGCGTAAAAATTTGTATGGGCAAAAGTACAGCGCCTCTGGCGGTTACGCAATAGAACTAAGAATCGGCATACTAAATCATTTACGCAGTCGCTAGCGAGTACGGTCATGCAAACTCATGGTAAAGGCACTGGTGGGCTAGCACAACTTGCTGCCAAGTCGTATCTCGCGCGACTCAGCGATTCCTGTCTCACTCGAACTGTGCAAATGGGAAAGAGAAGGGTAGATTTATCTCTACTCGCGTCGCGCTGCAGCGGCAGTTATGCTAGCCCCGATGGTCTTAACAATAATAATACATTCATAATTATAGGATCTAGTATTTACGATACGTCTATAGAAATTCTAACAGGTACTGGACATGCGAGCACACATGAAAACTTAAAGTATTAATGATAACGGTCCCCCAGCGAAATTAACTACCTAGAACTCGTCTAGTTCGCGTGACTTGGGACCGTTGTAACGGGCCAATAATAATATTATTATGGCTAGAACTCAATATTATTGATCGTATTTAGAAGGCGCTTTTGCGAAACTACGGAACAAGAGGTAAAGTTGAAGTCAACTAATAATTCAATAATATACCTACCTACTTATACTTTGTTTTTTTTATACCACGCCGGTGGCAAACAAGCGTACACTCCACCTGATGGTAAGCGGCGACCGCAGCCTATAGGCGCCCGCAACTCCAAAGGAGTCACGTACGCGTTGCCGACCCTTTATAAATTTGCTTTTTTTGTTGCAATAAATTCAATAATCACGGTCGCCAAGCGCCTGTATAAAATTATGTCAGTAGTTTTAATAATCCAGTAGCGTTATTTTGAATTTTTAGGAAGCATAATTACTTAACGTAACTTACACAGTCGTATTGTCTTATGTATGAATTTCACCAGAATTCAAAGACTGTAAATAGATACGCCTGATTACATCAATTAAGTATAATTGGGCGTAAACTACATAGGTATAAAAGGCGTTAAATAGGTACAATGCGAAAATAATGCAATGTATCCACTTGTGTTTTTCATTATCACTGTTCTAAGAGTTCACGGACTGTAATAATGAAATAAATGAAATAATGAAATAAATGAAATAAATGATCTTTATTCTGCAAGTAGGCCGCAAAGGCACTTTTACAAGTCAAAAACTACTAGCGTTTCTCAAGAGACCACTGCCGAGAAGAAACGCCGAAAGAAACTCGACAGTCAGTCATTTTCTCCAAAATATGCTTATTACAATGATACTACTTAACCTACTTAAGTAAATGTAAATGGTACACAACAAAAGAGAATTGAAAGAAAAACGAGGAAAAAATAACAATAGGTATTTACAAAAAAAACATGTCGAATCGTTTGATATGCTTTCCTGCAAGAAATGAGATACAATGAAAATATTAGACTCTACGCTATTTAGGTATTTGGTTTGGGCCATGCATTTCTGTCTGTTAGATAGTCCTCAACCCTATAATAAGCCTTTGACATCAAAGTTTTTTTTAGGTAATTTTTAAGAGCTGGAAAGGGTAAATTCAAAATTGCATCGGGTAACTTATTATAAAAACGAACACATTGACCTACAAAAGACTTGTAAACTTTACGGACACGAAACTTGTGAGTGGCAATTTTATTTTTATTCCGGGTATTAAAATTATGGATATCAGAATTTTTACAGAATGATTCTCGATTCTTTATGACATAAATAATATTCTCATAGATGTATTGGGATGCTACCGTTAAAATGTTAATTTCTTTAAAGAGATCTCTTAGAGTTTCACGTGAGCCCAGGTTATATATGGAGCGAATGGCTCTTTTTTGTAACACAAAAATTGTCTGTATGTCAGCTGCTTTACCCCAAACCAGAATACCATACGACATAACATTATGAAAATAGCTGTGATAAACTAAGCGAGCTGTTTCTACATTGGTCAGTTGTCTGATTTTTCTAATAGCATAAGCGGCTGAACTTAATTTACGTGCCATAATGGCTATATGGGGACTCCATTGTAGATTTTTGTCTAATGTTATACCTAAGAATATTGCTTTATCTACAATTTCTAAACACTCGTTATTTAAAAGAATATTAGTTTCAACCGGTCTAACATTAGGCAAAGAAAATCTGACACATTTAGTTTTCTTAGCATTAAGTAGGAGGTTGTTAACGGTAAACCAATCAAGTACTTTGACCAGTGTGCCATTAACGTTAGAACATTCTATTGTTTTTCGGTCAACCTTAAAGATTAATGATGTATCATCCGCGAATAATACTATGTCACAAAGATCACTTACTATAGACGGCAAATCATTTATATAAACCAAAAATAAAAATGGACCTAGGATAGAGCCCTGAGGTACTCCTAACGTTACTACAGCTCCACTAGACTGGGTTCCATTTACAACAACTGTTTGAGTTCTATTGCTAAGATATGAGGACATAAGGCTTAACGCATTATCAGACAGACCATAATGTTTAAGTTTCAAAATGAGCGTTCCATGATCCACGCAATCGAATGCTTTAGAAAGGTCACAAAAAATACCAATCGCATCACAAGAATTCTCCCAAATATTGTAAATATACTTAATAAGCACAGATGCAGCGTCAGTCGTGGAGCTCCCTTTTGTGAAACCGAACTGATTACTTGTAAGAAGTTTATTTCTATTGAAGTGCATTAGCATATCGTTTAACATTAATTTCTCAAAAACCTTACTTAAAACAGGTAGTATAGATATAGGACGAAAGTTGGTTAGGTCGTTCAAATCACCCGATTTAAATAAAGGTACGACTTTACTAAATTTCATAAGATCCGGAAAAATACCCTCTGATATGCAGTTATTGTAAACCAAAGCTAAGTGGGGCGCAATGACATCTATGATATGATTAATAACTTTTACTGATGTTCCCCATAAATCCTCCGTTTTCTTTAAATTGAGCGATTTAAAAGTTTTAATAACTTTGATTGAATCTACTTGACTAAAATTAAACGTTACATTACATTTACTAATGTTAGCACAAAGTAAAGCGTTAGCTTGGGTTTCAGATGACGGAAGACATTTCGTAGTACTACTTGCTATATTCGAAAAATAATTCTCGAATGCCAAGGCAACATCATTATTTGACACTAGCTTTTGCCCGCGGCTTCGCCCGCGTACTAAAAGTAATTTTTAACCGTCTACAAAAAAGAAGGTTCTCAGTTCGACCTTCATGCAGATATGTATTGGATGTCATTTTCGTAATCGGCACCCAGAGGAACCTCGAAAATGACACCCATATTGATTTTTAAGAAAATGAATGTCGGCCTTCTTGGATTTGAAAATGGATGTCATTTTTGTAATTTGCACCCCGAGGAACCTCGAAGATGACACCCATATCGATTTTTAAGAAAAATAAATGTCCGCCATCTTGGATTTGAAAATGAATGTCATTTTTGTAATCTGCACCCCGAGAAACTTCGAAGATGACACCCATATTGATTTTTAAGAAAAATAAATCTCCGCCATCTTTGATTTGAAAATGCATGCCATTTTCGTAATCGGCACCACGAGGAACCTCAAAGACGACACCCATATCGATTTTATAAAAATAAATATCCGCCATCTTTGATTTGAAAATGAGTGTCATTTTCGTAATCGGCACCCAGAGGAACCTCGAAAATGACACCCATATTGATTTTTAAGAAAAATAAATGCCCGCCATCTTGGATTTGAAAATGGATGTCATTTTTGTAATTTGCACACCGAGGAACCTCGAATATGACACCCATATTGATTTTTAAGAAAAATAAATGTCTGCCATCTTTGATTTGAAACTGGATGTCATTTTCGTAATCGGCACCCAGAGCAACCTCGAAGATGACACTCAAATTGATAATTAAGAAAAATAAATCTCCGCCTTCTTTGATTTGAAAATGCATGCCATTTTCGTAATTGGCACCACGAGGAACCTCGAAGACGACACCCATATCGATTATTAAGAAAAAGAAATGTCCGCCATCTTGGATTTGAAAATGGATGTCATTTTTGTAATCTGCACCCCGAGGAACCTCGAAGATGACACCCATATTGATTTTTAAGAAAAATAAATCTCCGCCATCTATGATTTGAAAATGCATGCCATTTTCGTAATCGGCACCACGAGGAACCTCGAAGACGACACCCATATCCATTATTAAGAAAAATAAATGTCCGCCATCTTGGATTTGAAAATGGATGTCATTTTTGTAATCTGCACCCCGAGGAACCTCGAAGATGACACCCATATTGATTTTTAAGAAAAATAAATCTCCGCCATCTTTGATTTGAAAATGCATGCCATTTTCGTAATCGGCACCACGAGGAACCTCGAAGACGACACCCATATCGATTATTAAGAAAAATAAATGTCCGCCATATTGGATTTGAAAATGGATGTCATTTTTGTAATCTGCACCCGAGGAACCTCGAAGATGACACCCATATTGATTTTTAAGAAAAATAAATCTCCACCATCTATGATTTGAAAATGCATGCCATTTTCGTAATCGGCACCACGAGGAACCTCGAAGACGACACCCATATCGATTATTAAGAAAAATAAATGTCCGCCATCTTGGATTTGAAAATGGATGTCATTTTTGTAATCTGCACCCCGAGGAACCTCGAAGATGACACCCATATTGATTTTTAAGAAAAATAAATCTCCGCCATCTTTGATTTGAAAATGCATGCCATTTTCGTAATCGGCACCACGAGGAACCTCGAAGACGACACCCATATCGATTATTAAGAAAAATAAATGTCCGCCATATTGGATTTGAAAATGGATGTCATTTTTGTAATCTGCACCCGAGGAACCTCGAAGATGACACCCATATTGATTTTTAAGAAAAATAAATCTCCACCATCTATGATTTGAAAATGCATGCCATTTTCGTAATCGGCACCACGAGGAACCTCGAAGACGACTCCCATATCGATTATTAAGAAAAATAAATGTCCGCCATCTTGGATTTGAAAATAGATGTCATTTTTGTAATCTGCACCCCGAGGAACCTCGAAGATGACACCCATATTGATTTTTAAGAAAAATAAATCTCCGCTATCTTTGATTTGAAAATGCATGCCATTTTCGTAATCGGCACCACGAGGAACCTCGAAGACGACACCCATATCGATTTTATAAAAATAAATATCCGCCATCTTTGATTTGAAAATGAGTGTCATTTTCGTAATCGGCACCCAGAGGAACCTCGAAAATGACACCCATATTGATTTTTAAGAAAAATAAATGCCCGCCATCTTGGGTTTGAAAATGGATGTCATTTTTGTAATTTGCACCACGAGGAACCTCGAAGACGACACCCATATCGATTATTAAGAAAAATAAATCTCCGCCATCTTTGATTTGAAAATGCATGCCATTTTCGTAATCGGCACCACGAGGAACCTCGAAGACGACACCCATATTGATTTTTATAAAAATAAATATCCGCCATCCTTGATCTGAAAATGAGTATCATTTTCGTAATCGGCACCCAGAGGAACCTCGAAAATGACACCCATATTGATTTTTAAGAAAATAAATGTCGGCCTACTTGGATTTGAAAATGGATGTCATTTTCGTAATCGGCACCCAGAGGAACCTCGAAAATGACACCCATATTGATTTTTAAGAAAAATAAATGCCCGCCATCTTGGATTTGAAAATGGATGTCATTTTTGTAATTTGCACCCCGAAGAACCTCGACAATGGCACCCATATTGATTTTTAAGAAAAATAAATGTCCGCCAATTTTAATTTGAAAATGAATGTCATTTTCGTAATCGGCACCCCGAGGAATCTCGAAAATGACACCCATATCGATTTTTAAGAAAAGGAAAAATTTGCTCCCCGCTCAAACATGGAACCCTCTTTTCACCCCTTAAAGGGAGCAATTTCGAAAAACGCTGAAACATGTTTTGTTGTATTTAAACAAAGAGTCTATATACGAAGTTTTAAATCTCTCACTTCAAAAAAGATTTGCTTTCCGTACAAACTTGGAACCCCCTTTTGAACCCTTTAGGGGAGCAATTTCAAAAAACGCTTAAACATGTTTTGTTTTATTTGAACATAGAGTCTATGTACGAAGTTTTAAATGTCTCACTTCAAAAAAGATTTGCCCCCCGTACAAACTTGGAACCCCCTTTTGAGCCCTTTAGGGGAGCAATTTCGAAAAACGCTTAAATATGTTTTGTTGTATTTAAACATTGAGTCTATGTACGAAGTTTTAAATGTCTCACTTCAAAAAAGATTTGCTCCCCGTACAAACTTGGAACCCCCTTTTGAACCCTTTAGGGGAGCAATTTCGAAAAACGCTTAATTATGTTTTGTTGTATTTAAACCTAGAGTCTATGTACGAAGTTTTAAATCTCTCACTTTAAAAAAGATTTTCTCCCCGTACAAACTTTGAACCCCCTTTTCACCCCCTTAGTGGAGAAATTTAGAAAAACGCTGAAATACGCCATTAATATATTTTAACACAGACTCTATATATAAAATTTCATGTCTCTCACTTTAATAACTACGGTTTTTCATACAAACTTTGGACCCCCATTTCACCCCTTTAGGGGATGAGTTTTGAAAAATCCTTTCTTAGTGCACCCCTAGACCTTATAAGGAACCTACGTGCCAAATTTGGAATCTCTAGAACCAGCGGTTTGGACTGTGCGTTGATAGATCAGTCAGTCAGTCAGTCAGTCAATCAGTCAGTCAGTCAGTTTCTTCTTTTATATATTTAGATGACCTGTTGGTCTTCTTTGAGGATGTTGACTTGACAACTGCGGGTTTTAAGTTTACCAGATTCTCTATTTATAATATTCCAAACAGTTTTCACTTTATTGTCAGATATTTTAAGTTTCGAACTAATATAGTTTGCTTTAGCAGTAAAACACACTCTCTTGAAGATTCTTGAGTAAGTCTTGACAAAGTCCAGGAAATCACTGTTCTAAGTCCAGGAAATCACTGTTCTGTAGTCTGTAGTCGTGTAGTACAGTCGACCTCATAAGTAGCCGTATACTTTGGTACTTTATCGCTTTCACCTTACTGCAGTTAAAGCGACAAGGTACAATGCAAAAGACTAAAATATCAACGCTATTTCCCCCTGAAAATAGACGTATTCATACCACTGACCACTTCGGCTATACTGATTTTGCTTACTTACTATTACGCTAAAGGCCCCCAAGCTTCTCTATCCAATAGGTCTATTATGAAGCGCATAATTTTCTCTGTCCTATTTTCACTTCGCATAACAAATATTAGTAAAACAACGTTTGGCATAAATAAGTACTTATCTCAATAAATTATTTGGCATAATATTTATACACATAATCTTGTCTATTCTAAGACGTCTTTGTCATATTAGTCATGTGTAACATGTTGTGATATCGAATCGATGCACACACATAATTCCGTATAGACTATGAAATCTAATATCCTACAAATTGATCTACTGATATACCTGTTGTAGACATCACTTCGCATAACAATTAACTATTAGTATAACAGCGTTTGACATAAATATTCATCCCAATATATTATTTGGCATAATATTTATACACATAATCTTATCTAACCTAAGGCGGTTGCCACACTGAAGCGATTTTCGCACGACGGTGCGATGTGCAAGCGAGACAGCGCTATGCAAGTTAGTATATAGAGCAGGGCTGCCAGATTGTATAATTGGATACAAAACGTGTATAATTAGGTGACAGACTGTATCCTTTTTGTATCCTGGATCCTCATGTATAATTGGATACATAAAACCTAATTTCATAATGTAAGTTCATACTCTATGATTCTACACGTACAATTCGGACCCATCGCTACGTTGAGTGACGTTGTGGGCTAGGTACTCTACTATGAAAATAAGTCGAAAGTCGAAACTCGCGATATAACTATCCTCTCTTTCTCTGTCGCTTGAATATGCAAAAGTGCGACAGAGAAGGAGATATAGCGAGTTTCGACTTTCGAGCCAATCGACTTCTTTTTCTTTTCGTTCCGAACAGGCAAATAAGTTATCGCGTTATATGCATACTCAATAAATAAATCAATCATGTAGGTAAGTTTACGCCATTAACAATCAATATTGTGTTTGTAAAGGATTTTTATGCGGTGTATGTATCCTGACACGCAATTTTGTATAATTTCAGAGTCACGACTGAATAATTTAAAAATATCAGCTGGCAGCCCTGATATAGAGGTGGCGCGCTTGCACTGCGGAAACCGTCCAGAAACCGCATCAATGTGGCAACTGCCTAAGACATGTTTGTCCTATTAGTAATGTGTAATAATGATCAGATGTCGAATCAATTCACAGTATTCGCACGGTTACCTGACACAACTAAGATTTTTTTATACCCAATATTAAAATTCCGAAAACGAAACGCCTTTTTTAGTTTTACAGTTTTTTCATTGTCCGAAGTTTTATTTTCTATTTACAGATTTTTTATGGTGACAAATTTATTACCCAGTTGATTTAAAATTCCAAATATTATATTTTCGTATATTTGTTTGCCAAATACATTTTTTCGTCCGTAGGTTCAAATCGCATAAAATTGATTGTCGTAATGTATCCAGATATTTCTAAAGATATCAATGTCGATTTACCTAACATGATAGCAAATCATCATTGTTTTTATGTACCTACATTTTAAGAGTCCAATAAATCTTTAAATCAATACACCCGTCCGTGCCATCCATGTTATGCCATGTGAAAATATGATAATTAATTTTATGCGATAACGAGTACACCCAATTTGGGATAATGCGACTTAAAATTAGTACAGACAAATTGTAGTAACTTAGATGTCAGGCTTATTAACATTAGTAAAAACATTAATTCGACGTTGTGTACTACTTGAGATTAGAATCATTGACTATTATGAACATTTACTATATACGGTTAAAATAGATATGCCTGAAGTGTAGTATAAAAAAGTCAAACAGGCGAAATGACACATTAGGATAGTGATATTTATTCTAAACAGCATTATGCCTTTATGTTATGCCATGTCAAAATATGACAATAAATTTTATGCTGAGGGCACCCCTATCCAATACTGATGTTGCTAATATTAAAAAAATTCACTCTTTCCCTAGGTGTATGTAGAACCGGGTCGAAGAGGCAATCGCGACCCAGACGGCCGTCCACGGCATCCGGCGGCGACGCGCCGGGCCTGAAACGATCTCCCTCCACGCTCTCAACAATTTCTACTACTTCTACCGTCTCTGGCTACCGGCCGCGCTCCTCGCCCGCGGGGCTATTCAGCTATACCGGGGGTGAGTACTCGGTTTACATGTTAATCTCCTCTCCTACTGATTTCCCTCCATACCACCTACATAACCATATAACCTTTTCCACCACTCCACCACTTCGGGATACTGACTGCGTTCTTCGTCCGTGGAGCTCTTCCCTTTAGCTACATCGGCGCGGCGGTGAGTACTCAGTCTACATGTTTCTCTCCAACAAATTTATCTCTATGCTCTCAACCTTTTCCACCACTCCACCACCTCGGGATACTCGCACTTGTTGTCCGGTTTTTTCATCATCATGCACTATAGCTTTTTTCTGCTTCTCACTTTTCTCTCCCAACATGACGCGGCAGTAACTACAGTAACGGCAAATAATACGTATTATATCATTAGCCGTGTCGTTATAAATTTGAGTCCGTGGTCCGTGGTAAATGTAAGCAATCCCAAATTGGTTAGTGCTATATACATATTGCTTCCAGTTTTCCAGCACTTATACGAGGCCACGACTAGGTTGGTAAACATGTTTGTTACATCAACATAAGTGAAATTACTCTTCTAATAACTAGTGTTTGTGGACATGGAATGCAAGGTAAACCTCCCAATGTTTGTTACCTTAATACCCAATAGTTGACACCTATTATTCACTTATTACTATGACGTCAGTATTGACTAGTATTGAGTCTTTCAAAGTGCTAAGTTTTAAGAAAAATGAATATCCGCCATCTGGGATTTGAAAATGGATGCCAGTTTCATAATCGGCACCCCGAATAATCTCGATGATGACACACATATCGATTTTTAAGAAAAGTAATTATCCGCCATCTTGGATTTCAATATGTATGTCATTTTCGTAATTGGCTCCCCGCGGAACGTCAAACATGACACTAATATCGATTTTTAAGAAAAATAAATGGCCACCATCTTTGATTTGAAAATGAATGTCATTTTCGTAATCGGCACCCCGAGGAACCTCGAAGATGACACCCATATCGATTTAAAGAAAAGTAAAAATTTGCTCCCCGCACAAACTTGGAACTCCCGTTTCACCCTTTTAGGGATGCAATTTTGAAAAACGCTGAAATGTGTTTTGTTGTATTTAAATAGAGTCTATTTACGAAGTTTTAAATGTCTCACTTCAGTATTATACATGTTTTCATACAGACTTTCATCCCTTTTTTTACCCCCTTAGGGGATGAATTTCGAAATATCCTTTCATATCCCTAGTCTACCTTATAAATGTAATCAACTGTGCAAAAATAAATGTAGAATATATATGTAGATAAACCCAAACTAAGTTTTAATTTCATTCCATCGATCTGTTTGTTATACAAATCGAGGATAATAGTACATTACTACAGAGGCCGGGAAGTAAGGGGTTGCCGGCCGAGTACATATAGACGGCCGAGCGTACCGAGGACGGATAGTTACGAGGTTGGCACCCCCTTTTCACGCCGAGGTATGTATAGTGCTTTTCTCAAACATATACAATGAAATAAATTTAAAAAACTCCAAGAAATCAAACTTTAATTTCTAAAAAAACTAACAGTAAATAACACAAAAATATAACTACAACATATATTACTATTTATTTCTTTCAATTTCCAACTCGAATTGAATATAAAACACTACTACTACAAGAAGATACTAAAATGTACGAAAGCACGTTAATTCTGAACGAAACGTTAGGATCGACCTATCCTATGGAACGACACTGACAGTTTGTCATTCTTGTTTATTGTCAAAAACTATAACCCTTTTTCTTTATCGCTGAGGGGCTACCGCGAACCGAAAACGAGCGAAGTTCGAATGTCTCCCTCTCTGTTGTCATCGGCGTCGGAACTCATATTTAAATAGGTAACAAATTCAACAACGCATAAATCCAATTACAGAATGAAAAAAAAAACACAATTTTTGCCTCCAAAATGATTTAAAAAATACCTTCACGGTTTGAGTAGACATTTTTACCGCTAATATTTAGATGAAATATTTTATATGTGTATTTTTGTAGTTAAATTTGCAATTAAAATTAATCAACTGTGTTAATAATGTGTTATTTATTATGTTCATGACGATTTTATATAAATAAAAGAGCAAAATATAGCAAACATCGTTTATTTTATTTTTTAATAATAGTATTGGCAGAATGTCATGACGAACCAAAAAGCAAATATTTGCTTATGGCTGAACGCCGTGATGCTGTGACACAAATAAATGTGGAATGGAAATTAAAAAAGAGCAGCCTCCAACTTTGTATGAAATTCCTTTAAAGGCCTCTCGTCTAGCCGCACCCGAAACGTGACACTTCGCAGCCTATTATAAGGAACATAACCTCAATATTTCATTGCATGTTTGAGAAAAAGTAATTTCCGACAGCCTAAAGATAAATAGCCGAAATATGGAAGATTTATAGCATTGGTGCAATTTTAGCAGCCCAAAACAATTTTCCCTTTTACTCGCCTCGTACTCTCCGGTTTCCCCGAGGCGGTCTAGTAGGCACTAGTTACACACGCCAACATTACATTTACTGCAAATGTAGGATTTTAGACCTTATTTCAACAGTGTAAGGATTTTTAACATCAGAAGTAGTGTACATATGCTTACGACTCCTTCACTGTAAAAACTAATGAGAATAGCGTTGCTACAATAACATCGTGTAATTGGCCTATTTACGGACGTCTCTCGTAGCTCGAAGCCCTCTACGGCGTAGAGGTCTACAACCTCGTAGCATAACCAATTAAATCGCGACAGTGGTTCATTTTTACTTATGATTAGACTTAGTTATTTTTCTGACAGTATCGTTATCTATATCTTGCTTGACTTCATACTCGTAATTGACAATATTTCATAATTTTCAAAAGTCTTAATTCGAAAACCATTTCGGCAGAAAGATGTAAGGTACACAAAAAAAATATTTTCCGATTTTTTTCGCGAATTGTTTTATGTATGTGCACAAAGAAATAAAGAGAAGAAGTAGTAACATTTTTAATGACTGGTTATATGTACTCCTCCCTCCTTTTCACCCCAATTTGTACAACGAAATCAGCATTATGTACAATTAATATAATAATACATAATATGGGGTGTAACCGATTCGAGAACAGATCTATTAAAGCCACAGGGAGGCACATTGGCAAGTATACATTCTCATCTGCCCCAAGTCTTAAAAGGTCATGGACTTATCAAACCACAGGCCACAAGTGCAGCATCATCTAAAGTATATATAAGTGTCACTTCAGATGAGCACTGCACACCTCAGTCAGTTTTTGCTTCCTAGGAAGTATCGAGTATCAATTCTGCATTGAGAAGATCGATGTTTCACATAAAGGTGTCCCGAATATTGGAAAGTGGAGCTTGTGTTTTGCATTGGTTAGTTGTCACTTTCATCGCCTTCCAAAATGCTCTTCCAACTGAAACAATACATAATAATCAGTTGTATTTCGACAATACTTTGTGTTATTGAGATAAAGTTATATGTTGTGTGTCGAGATCGTTTTTTATAGCAAATAAAAACAGAGAACACTTACATTCAATGATCTTCATCTTCACATTATTCTTAATCGGAACAAGTAGAAATTGCATTTCAGAACATGTTTTCGATTTGTTTTTAGAATCGGACTAGCTTTTAATACTTAATGCCATAATTTTAAACGTTTTTATCACGAATATATAAAATTCTCAAACCGCTAACGAAAATAACAACTATAACAAGTCTCAAACTGTCACTACCGTCAGTGTTAATGATTGTCAGGTATCGTTTTTTTAAATTGCGGCTCTAGATTTTTGTTGTGTATATGACGTCATATTTTACTTACGCCCTTTTAGAATGACCTATTTTTCAAAAGCTTTTTTTTTGTATGAAAAATTCAGTTTTCATAAAAAAGAAAAAACACGGGTTCCTTAAAATTTCATCTATTTTCTAACTTTAGTAGTTCCTAAAATTGAGTAGTTGAAAATATGAAATGTTGTTAATTAGTGAAGGTTACATAAAATACATAAAAAGAAGGTTATAGAGAAAAGAAGAAAGTCCTATTTATAATTTGTTTTATCGCCATTCTAACACCAAACAACGACAACAAATACAAATTGTTAATAAATCAATCATTTTCATCTTATGGTTCATTTAATTTCCTTGAATCACATTGTCCCATACCAATTTAAAAATGAACATTATTTCAATAAAGACGGCATCAGCATTTTCTTAATGGATTGTAAAGAGGTCTCTTGTGTTACAATACGTCTGCGTTCTTCAACCTTTGTTCCGGTAATCCGGTTCCGATAATCGAATTTCAAACATGAATCTATTGATGGCTTAGAAAACAGATCAAGGGGTCGTAATTCGCATTTATTCCACTGAACAGTGACGTCACAACGAAAAAAAGAAATAAATATTGCCAAATGGAATAGAATGAAGGAGGATTATCTAAATTGACAATATTACTATAATAAGCATTATAATAATGTATAAATACTGGGACTATTTTTTTATACAACGCCGGTGGCAAACAAGCGTACGGTCCACCTGATGGTAAGCGGCCACCGCAGCCTATAGACGCCCGCAACTCCAAATATTTCAAGTGTGCGTTGCCAACCCTTTATAATTATAAGAAAAGTGACTTAGCCTACCTTACCTACCTTACCTTTTTTACCTTTTTAAGAAGTTAACTTTAACTATAGGCCTGGAAAAGGATGTACCTACTCAAGTTATAGTTGTGTATTAGTTGTTAGCCTGCGCTCACGCGTAACCAAAACCGTACACACATAAACTCACTCCTGATTTCATTGACTCAAAATTTGATTTCAGTGAGTATTATTTATTTATTTAAACTTTATTGCACAAAATACACCAATTTTTACAAATGACGGGCTTAACCTCCTGAGGCCTGACCTTCAAAAATTAAAAAATAAGCTAAACCTTAATAAATTTATCTATAGTTCAAAATCAATTGTATTTTATATAGTACCTATATGACACGGGGCCTCACGAGGTTAATGCCAAATGGCATTCTCTACTAGCCAACCATAAAATGTGTTAAGGTTTAATTTAAATATGAAGGGGAAATATTCTACCAACCCATATTTTTTCCGCAAGTGTAGATTAAAATTATAGATACGATGACATATTGTAATTTCAATGACATAAAATAATATGTAAACTAAAGGTGGGTTGCACCAAACCGTCTATAATCGTAAGCGGTGTTCATTAAATTCTGATTGTATGGAAAGTTTGACAAGTTTCTATGGGATGACAGCTGCCGGCGCCATATTTGACGATGACCGGCCTGTGATCTTATGTTGGTGCAACCGACCCTAACAGTGTGCTATAAGGTGTATTATGCACTCGTGACAAATAAACATCGGGAAAGTGGGTTGCTTTTTCGTCCAGAGGTACTTCGAGTTTTTGTAGTTTTACTGCCTTAGGTAGAGGACTGCGCCATAATATATTTATTTTAGCTACGAGTGTTGTTTTATTGGTAGCCTATGCCTAATGTAATATACCTAAGTCTACAAAGAAAACAACAATAGTACATTACTGGCAGCCACACGGAAAGAAAGGCTTGCCGGGTGAGTAGGTATAGACATGATAGTGATACGAAGCCGGCAAGCCCTTTTCATGACAAGGCATGTATAGTGCTTTCCTCAAACATATGCAATAAAATAAAAAATGCACCACTCAAAAAACAAATTTTAATTTTCCCTCCAATCCCTCCATCATGTTTTTTTTACGGAAGTCGTCCGCATTTCGCGTTTGTAGTGTTCGAATAGACCCTATTAGAGTCATTATACACAACCTTATAATAAGAGTCTTAATTTCTATAATAAATAAAATAAATGCAGAGGATTTCAAATACTGTCTATGGTCTCCGGTGACTTACGTATAGACAATATTTTAAATTTATTCATGAACACATTGATCATACAGACTTGTATTCTTAATATCAGTTCGTGTGTAAATGTCATTTTAGCGACAGAGAGAAAAACATACTGTTGCAGTCCTGTTCATGAACAAAGACGCCATGTTTAAATTAAAATTAAAAACAATTACTTCCCGGCCTAGGCCTTCTATATTATGAAATTCCTTTACGGTTCTCTCGAGTTGTGCCACCCGTAACGTCATACTTTGAAGCCTGTTATAACGAACATGAAGTCAATATTTCATTGCTAGTTTCAGGGTATTTTGATTAAATTTCAAATGTTGTTCTGAAAAATCTTAACTCCGCTAATCAAGACGTTTGTGAGCAAAAATATGTGGTAAGTACCTACAACTGTATTTCATATTCCAGGTACTGCTCGACCGACCCGCTCCGCATCAGGCATGAGCATAACCCGCGTGACAGACCCGGTCGGCGGAGGCACGACCATGGCGGTCGGCGGGAACGAATATTCGCGCCGGCGTGCTGCGTCCGCGCCCGCCACGCCAGCGCTTTCGCCCGCGACGTCTCCGCCTGGCTCACCTCACCGTGGACCTCATCAAAGGTAGCTAAACATGTCTGACTAACTCACCTACTGACAGCCTGCACGTCGTGCCTGACACGCTCCGCCTCAGGCATCAACATAAACCACGTAACGGAACTTGTCGACGGCGGCACGACGAAAGGTATCTGACAGACTTGTCTTGAGTAACTAAGTCACATACTGACTGGCAGCGAGCATAGATACAGCGTGACGAGACTCAGTATAAAATCTTCGCCACACAACTTTGGCTTTGGCTTCATCCAGGTACCGACCGGCGTGTTAAAACACACTCGATCATATTACACGTATATTATATATTATATAGTCATCAATATTACACGTATGATGCCAATTTTGTAAAGTGATATTTATGTAAGTAGGTAGAATCTTTTAAGAAGTTAAGTAATAGGTTTTACTTTAGTTTGTTCGCTTTAATCAATTTAATTGGATGTTTCGGCTCATGGAGAATATTAAAGCCTGTTTTAGACAATTATAAATATTTATAAAAACTACTAATTTTCGTAGTCTTTTTTTAAATAACGTACGTAGTACGTGACTGATAATGATCATATGTTTTGACTGATGTACCTAAATAAATGTTCGAATTGGAACCCTTTTCGCAACACGCCTCAAACGGCCCTCATAGCAGCAGTAAGTGGCAATAAAATTCCTTTCCATTGAAATAAGAGGTAAGTATTCGTAAAAATAGTTTTCAATTTACGAGCGATATTTCAGATCACTCAGGCCCCTAACCTCTTTAAATGTGTATATACCTATTTCTCTCACTTTTACTATATTTTACGCATTATCATATTTATTTAGTTTCTTTAGCTTTCTAATTTTTTTAATTTCATCCATCACAGAAAGGCCTGCGCATGGGTAATCCCCACCGTGAACTGGGACCCTGACTCCATGTGACTTTGCACAGTCCACGCTCGCACCACCACAAGGTCATTATTTCACAACTGCTTATCATCTCAGTCACCTTTTATTTACAGATTCAATCATGTTGTAAAGAAAATAAAGTCCACTTTTTTGTGTGCTAGAAGGGGTTGAGATTGAAAATAGTCGATTTTCTTTTGTTTCACATCGACAGTGCTAAAGCATTCAGCGCAGACTTGACATTAATTGTCTTAGAGCATGTATATGCGATATATTCTTACCTCGTTTGTCTGTTGTGGGTGGATGTTTTGCCAGATCTTCTGGAATGAAATCCAGGAAGTTACCGACGGCTTGTTAACAGTTATTTTATTTTTAGTAGGTACCTAAGTATAGGGACCTAAGAATGTGTTCACTTTTTCTATCATATATATACTTACCTAATTAGAACAATTACGACAAAATACTATTACCTATTAAGTTTACACTGTATCCTGTTCCACTTTACGAGTAAAAACTTCCTTAATAACAGTAATTTATCGTTAATGTATTTTGTTTTATTTCAAAATAAACTTCTAGGCAATAAAACAGATCGAGCAATTAGCTTATTGATTTCATGCTCGAATAAACTGAACATGCTACCACATTTTTGGCTAAGGTTAGTGTGCATTAAGCCGTCGTCTCCCGGCGAAAAAAATAAACAATAGCATTCTTTTGTTATGATCCCTGGGATCCCAGGGACCGGTAACCGACAAGCCAAGTAACATGGATTTTGTATTGATTGATCCAGGTCGCGCGCGCTGCAGCGGTGCTCGTAGCACGCGGCCCGGGGCCCGCCAAAGCCCCCGCTGCGCCAGGCCGCCGCTGCAGGCTACTACAAGGATTGTGACCCCCGTGCACGCGGCCAGCGCGCCGACAGCTTACAAAACTACGTGAACCAAAACAGTATCACTTGAGCATCAATGTCGAAATACAAGAGATATATGGCTTAGCATATTTTTCAGGTCAAAATGCTCAAAAGGCCTGCATAATTGCGTTTTCGAACACTCTTAAAGAGTTCGCGCTCCAACTAGGGTGTTGGAACGCAGGTATCGATGAGTGCACATCATATGAAATATATGCTTCTCTAATTTGTTGGCTACCTATGTGAGGCAATCAAAGGCACACTTCTTAAGTAGCCAGTTCATTGGAATTCCCTTATTTCCTCATGTTCGATATCGCCATAAATACTAAGTAAGTCATCTGCAGTTACAGGTGAAGTGCTAGAATAATGGTGGTGCTTTGGCCATAAGCGCAGCCTTTGGCTAATCGAGGAATAATTTTGGATTAATAAGACTATAAAACGTCATAATAGACTAATTAGATCGGGCGTGTGAACTTGTGAAGGCATTAGTAGACATAAGCAAAGACATAGCCAAAGCAATACGTTTTGGCTTGCTAAGACGTCAAGTGTAGTAAACGGGTTAAAATATATTGTAAGTATTGTGAAATGCTGAAGTAGACACTTGAAGAATTTGAGGTGCAGGCCAGTCTTTTTGTGCCGGTAAAATTGCCTTAGAGCGTCGTCAATGTTCAAGTCTTGTGATTAACGCTTGTCAACGATGCTGATAATTCATATAGGTATTGCTAATTGTAGTAAGCTCTCGTCCTGTGCTGCAAATGCTGAATAAGTGCATTATTTATGTTAAGTACTTAATTTTATTGTATTGTATACTTCAGGTAACGAGATAATATTTTCACAATCTTAGTAGATCATTTTGAATATATTATTATTTGTCCGGCGTACATCTCGTAATTTCGTGTGCTGCTAACTAAATTCTGCGGGAGTTATATTGAACATTTTATTAAATTTTTAAAAATTAGTTACTACTTACAGAATATATTGATTTAAACTTACACGATTTTCGCACATTATTATTGGAAAACGGGACTTGTTCACGTACAATATTAATTACGCGATTAAGTCCCGTTCCAATAATGATACTTACACAATGTCTTACATTTTATATAATAAAATAAACAGACAGACAGACAAGTGAAACCACAAGGGTTCCTTTTTTACCATTTTGGTACGGAACCCTAAAAATGACATATGATACCATGAAATGTCTTACAAACAGTTGAATTATCTTTTCGGTTGAAATGGTACCGACAAAAGGCTAAAACGATGACGAATGGTACCGAAAAAAGACTATGTGATTATATTATTAGAACGACTTTATTTGAATCAAATTTATATGACGTTATTGTCTTATTTGGAAAAGTGCACGAGATAGTGCACTAACATACCACTGACCATTGATATAGTCTCTTTTTAGTGACGATAACGTTTACAAAACCTTTTTTAAAATTAAAAAATATCTACGAAATAAAAACAAGCAGCATTCTGTCTTGGGGGCGATATAAAAAAAAATGACGTGCCGTAGTAGGTAGTCACGATTTGTACTTACTTAAGCAGGTAAGTACTTAAGTATGTCACATTTGGGTCACCGTACTGATTCGTCAAAGTGGTAGTTAATAAACTTAACTTAAACAAAAATGCGTAGTCCATTTGCTAATAAGTAAAATTAAATTAAACGGGTGTATAATAAAATTGCTATGTGTAAAACAAGTACTTAGTTAAATAAGAACGTGATGCAGCTAACGAAATAAAAATTATGAACAAGGTAAATGACGCTATTTTAAGAAAAAGTTCTGGCTGGTTCAGATATATATAAGGTATAGGTACGGATAGGAGTAACTTCATTCTAAACTGTAGCTGTAGTTTTATTATATTCTACTCATATGAATTGTAAATTATAGATTTCATGCGATAAATTCAATCTTAACCTCAACTACTAAATTTTATATACCTATGAGGTCAGTGGTGGCGTAAGGGGGCGGCCCGCCCCGGGTACCAAGCATCAAGGGGTGACAAACGACGGTAATAATCTGCTATAGGAATTACCTGAAAAGGTAGAGTCTTGGTGAAACTCTATGTGTAAAATTGTTTATTATACCTGCAATGTAACCCAATTCTCCCAAACAATAAATACTTTTTGACTTTTTTTAAGCAGAGAGCGAGAGAGAGACTTAGTCAGGCGTTCGTTGCACTCGAACATCTTGCTTGTGAAAGAGGGAGAGGAGTGAGTAACTGATGGGACGCTTGGGGCCTTCAGCCCTCAAGTGTAGAGCGCCCGCTTCGGACCTTCGGTCCGGTAGCGCGGTTTTTCTCTCGCTTGGCCTTACCGCTCACCTTGTATTGTACACACTCAACACTCGGAGTTTAGGAGCTCTGCCTTTTCTATTTGTTGGTGTTCTATTCTAAATATGGGGGAGGGGGGGCTCAGAATCCCCCTGGTGCCAGTATACCCTACACCGCCACTGTATTATGTCTATTGTTTCATTAACCATTTCAAGGAAATCTCGCACCTTCCTTTAGTCTAGACGACTTGCCGCAACTTTAACGATTAATAAAGAATATGAGCCTCACGTTAAAGAGAATTAAGCCGCAGTTATTTATATTGCCATAATAAAAAAATAACAGTGTAAGTAGCTAATTGCGCGCGATACCAGGACGATGTATAAATTATCATGTCATTATCCATTGTACTGTCAAAAAAAACTTTGCTCAAATGTGTGAACCTAATCCGTTCCTTCTGCACCGTTTAGGTAATATAGTAGAAAAACCTATACCTAATTTAGCTTATGCGCTCTTACATACTCGCACATTAATAGTTCTAAGTATTTTCTCCTTTATATACCTACAACTGACATTCTAGTTTAAGATTCGTCGCATGTCACTAACTCCCAAATTCACTGTTCATCACATAATACCTAAGTTTAATTATACTTCAAGATAATTTTAAGTTGTATAATTTTGGAAGGTGACAGTGGCTTGTCACTTCAATCCCAAACCCAAACCTCATACTCCTAGCGTTTCTGGTGTTTCTTTCCTGGTTGAGGCCAAAAAAGCCCAGGTCCGCTTTGACACCTAATCCAAAGATTTGGCGTAGGAACTAGTTTTATTAATGGAACTCCCATCTGACCTTCCGACTGAGAAGGTGTTAGTTAAACTTTCGGGTTATTTATTTTTAACAATACTTGTTCGAGAGGATTGAGGGAATGTACTTGCGTTGTTAGGAAATATATTTGAGTTTACTTACAAAATAACTAGCACGCACTATAATTGGGTTATTAGTGACATGCGAAAGCCTATCCACTTACTGCTAAAGCACGGGTAAAGTGTTACTAGGTACATTTTTATTATATTTTCGATGATAACAATATAGTTGCTCAGCACCCACACAAACGTCTGACGCGGCGCCGTCAGTCGTTCACGTGATGTGTCTTTTCCAGTCTTGGGAAGAGTAGAAGTGCTGAGTGATAGGATTAAAATTACATAAGTTGTGAAATTTGGCATATCTCTTCCTCTCTTTCGTCTCGCTAGGGCTTAGCCTGATTAGAAATTGTGATTTAGATGCCTTTAGCACGGTGGCATTAGGTGACGTCTAGATTTTAATAATTTTCTTAATATTAAGAAATGCTGCCACTGTAGCTTTGTTATATATAAACTTGATAAGTACCTACCTGTCGTGTATCTGTATTGTTTATCATAAAACTCGTTTTATTTTTTTTTTCTTGTTATATTCTGAATACCGATTGCCGGAACTACCTCGCCCTGTAGCTGTAGAATTATTTCTTAAAATAAAATGCAGTCAAATTCGAAAATAAGTACATTGACAAAGTGATCAAAAATATGTGAACACATCTTTATTGTTAATTTTTGAACCTTTGGAAGTGTTCATATATTTATGAACTCCACTGTATCTGCATCTGATTGGATCTATCTCTCACAACATAAACATAATATTATCAGACTACAAATACTACAAAAATGTAAAATGTTAAAATCATATCGAGCAATTTTTTTTAATTTACTACGAGTGCGAGGGTATTTCTTGCCTTTATGTTTAGTTCGCGACACTTTTCTTAATAAATAATATTTTTCAAACGCTTTCAGAAGTATAGGTACCGTAAAACCTGTCTACTTTACTGAGGGATGTTAGATTAGATTTGTCTACGGGCACATTTGACTGTTGCTTTTGCTTTAATTTAACATTAACACAGTCCGGTAGGATTCACTTACACGATATGTCACATTTGCATCCCTCCATAATGACAAAATTACCTCATGTCCCTTGGTAAAGTTACCGAACCGGGCGGTGCCTCCAGAAAAGTTAACACAGAAAATATAAGCACCTGCGTTATGTTTGAATGTGTTTTCAGTTATTTAACTCCTAAGTAGCTGACAAATATATAAACAACTTCTAACGTTTCTGGTCACCCACCCTTCTCCTACCTCGATCCCATTGTACCTAAGTGACAATATTTTATGAGAAATTTTAAGAGCACTATTTTGTCGGGTAGTTACGAGGAACACCGGAAAGATCCGCACCTATTTTTACAATCATAGATTTATGGAACCCATAGGTACTTAAACAAGAGTATTTGGTTCATATTTACATCAAACCCGTCCTCTCCCGGCGAAAAAAATAAACAATAGCATTTTTTTGTTGTGCCCGGAGATCTCAATCATAATAATCGTTACCTATATATGAGAGTTGAATTATATTTATTGAAACACAATTGTACTGTTGGGGATCCCAGTTTTGAAAAATATTTTTATACCTGTGTTACCATAATGCACTTAAATTGTGGTTCTTTGTTGAAGTTTGAATAATTTTAAAGTCGGAAGCAATAATGTATGATAATGCCATGATGTCATGGTGATTGTAACTGGTATATTTTTAATAAAAAAATCCGAAGAAAACTTCTTTTGTATCATTTGCATCACCTTAAGTATCCAAATAAATGATTCTTTTTTATTCGTTAATTCGGAATTTTGTTTATATAGGTATATAAGGTACAGCGGGGCAATCTACTTATACTGCGGGATATTAAAAGTAATCTAAAGTATCTTCCTTGTTTTACATCATTTACAGCCCACAGCCCACATGCCCAGATAGCGGAAAAGCGCTTTCACGATTTCACCAAGATGACACTAGTAAATGATGTACAACACGGAAAATATTTCGATAAGGTAGGTAGTAGGTAGTTTTAATTTACCGTGGTCTAGATTGCCCCACTGCACACTTTTTGGTGTACCTAACTACCTCTACCTTTTAATTTTTTCGGAACTAAAATTACCCAATTATGACTAAAAAGATAGGTGAACCAGTTTCAAAACTTACAAACTTGTTTTTATCTTTTTAGTTAACTCTTATCCAGTGCAGTAGTATTTTTAATTTTTACACGACTACCCAAAAATAAGGGTTTTCAGGGTTCATGTATTTAATTATTTTATCCCGTAGGTAACATTAACTTTAAAGTATTTTACGCTATAAAATCATATTTTAAATACATACAATATATATGTATATATTTAAATCGTCTGTTCAAATGCTCTGATACCCCACTTGCAAAGATTTTGTTTCTTCAGAACACAAAATGGAGTACATAGTCCGCCATTTCGTCTTTATTGCAACGCATCGTCACATAGGTACGAGGGCTGTTTGATAAGTAGCCGTTTTCTAAATGTACTTAATATCACTTGCCGAAAATATGTAAACCACCGTTTTAAGCCATTCTTCAGAGGCGGGAAAATTAAAAAAAAAATCACAGCGATTCAGTGGAAGCGTGAACGTGAAATTGTTAAAATGGAGAAAGAACAGTATCGGTCTGTAATTAGGTTTTTGTTTTTGGAAGGAAAAACCTGTGATGAGATAAAAATAAGAATGCAGGCGGTTTACCATGAATGTCAACCGTTAGATATTGGTACAATGAGTTTAAGCGGGGGAGAACAACCGTCTTTGACGAGGATCGCCCAGGCCGCCCAATTGAGGTGACTACAGACGATATGGTTAAAAAAATTGAAAATATCGTTTTAGCCGACCGCCGAATTAAACTTCGAGAAATCGTTGATGCTGTAAACGTTTCAATCAAGCGAGTATAAAACATATTAGAAGAAAAATTGGGCATGAAGAAAGTATCGGCGAGGTGGGTGCCGCGTTTACTCACGGAGGAGCAAAAACGGAACCGAGTAACTACTTTGGAGGAGTGTTTAGCAGTGTTCCAACGTAACCCGAAGGAGTTTCTGCGTCGTTTTGTGACCGTAGACGAAACGTGGGTTCACCCTATACCCCGGAAATGAAGGAGCAGTCAAAGCAGTGCATTTTACCGGGTGAACCTGCTCCAAAGGAGGCAAAAACCGTCCCATCGGCTGGAAAGGTCATGGCCACCGTTTTCTGGGCTTCTCAGGGTATTATACATATCGACTACTTAGAAAAGGGGAGAACGATAATAGGGCAGTACTATGCCAATTTACTGGATGAATTTGCCGCTGTGTTGAAGGAAAAACGACCCTATTTAAAGAAGAAAAAAGTACTGTTTCATCACGATAACGCCCCAGCTCATTCATCCAGAGTCGTGATGGCCAAAATTACACAATTACGCTACGAACTATTGCCTCACCCCCCGTATTTTCCAGATTTGGCCCATGAGATTTCTTTTTATTTCCCAACCTGAAAAAATGGCTCGGTGGTAAGAGATTTGGATCAAACGAAGAAGTCATTGCCGCCACAGAGGCCTATTTTAATGACTTTCCGAAATCATACTTTTTGGATGGATTATTGAAGCTTGAATATAGGTGGAACAAATGTAAAGAGCTAAAAGGTGACTACGTAGAAAAATAAATGCATATTTACAAAAACGACTGACTTTTTTTCATAAACGGGTATTTATTAAACAGCCCTCGTATATCATCTATGTTACTCGGAATAACGTATAAGGATTCCAACAATACCGTACTCGTCTAAATCCGTTCAGGCGTTGGGGGAACAAAGAATCTCACATACATACATGTCTACATGAACCCTGAACACAATTATAAGAAAAACGACGCATTAAGTAGGCCATAAGTAGGTAAGTACCTCTGCTTACGACGAATTGGGAACAAATCTCGTAAGTAGTCCAAGGTTTTATGACGAGGTATATTCCTACTGAAATTCGTACCTTCACATTTGCCTGCAAAACAGCTGACTTTAGAAAAAAGACTTGAAAGGATTTTGACAAATGAAACACATTCGTTAATATATCAATATTGTTATGTAGATATTTACTTATATTAAAACTTGGAGCTAAAACATTTTAATTCATATATCTAACATTATCTGTTAAAATTTCATTCAACAATGATTCACAAAACTTTATGAACTGTCTCGTTTCTGCACCTTCGAATTTACTATTTCAGTTACAAAAATAATTTTAATTTGT
This sequence comes from Epiblema foenella, assembly GCA_963556455.1. Taxonomy (NCBI): domain Eukaryota; kingdom Metazoa; phylum Arthropoda; class Insecta; order Lepidoptera; family Tortricidae; genus Epiblema; species Epiblema foenella. The sequence goes on from OY747109.1 coordinate 13,513,401, forward strand.
AATCGGGAATGAAGGAAGCATTCTTACAATCTAGATTACATTGGCCTATCAATCGCCTCCATTCCTAATTTTAATAATTTCATGGACCAATCAATTTTAAGGAGTTGAAGACGCCATCAATAATTTATAATCTATTTTTATTTATTATTTACAAGTGCATATGCCAAATAACCAAAAGCATTAGCTGCTTCGTTTTTAGGATTATTTGACATGTACCCTCATTTTATTAACACTTTCGCTGCCATGCTTTTCGTAGCGCTACGGAATTTCCCTTACATACGGGGAAACGCATGTTATCGGCTACGCGTCTACGAGCAGCCAACTCCCCAGGGGAGCACTGAAAGTGTTAGGCTGTAAAGGCCCGGCCATGACTTCGAGTGGCGGCTTAGCGGCAGCACTGGCGGACCATCATTTAAGAGCGAAAGATCAAAGCATCCTACTCCCACCCGCACCTCGAAGTCATCTCCAGGCTTTTATAACTGGGAAAGTTATTGGGTTCTTCATTAAAATCTCCTCGTTGATTTGGTTAAACGGGTATTCATAGAAATTAACATCGACCTAGGTACTTAACTTTAATTGACAACCATAAATTACAAAAAATAAGCGTCACTACATTTTTTATAAAAATCTAACAACTTAATATAACGAATGCGTGGTAAAGATAAAATGGCAAGTGGGAACAATGCTGAATTGATGTGAATCGAATTAAGCAAGTATTTATTTACAGGTGGGCTAGGTGGCAAGAAACTAATGGTTTGTGTAAATAAAAGTCGTAATGCCCGTTCCACACGACACAATTTGATTATTCATTCCTTTTCAATCAGGCTGCAGCTAGTGCAGCTGTGTGTGTAATCGCTTATTTTGCTATAACAATGTGTGGGAATACTTAGGTATTTTTACCCACGACGGAACGGAGAAGGTATAAGGCGTTTAGGGTGAGAGGTTATTTGTTTGTGTGTGCACATAGGTATTTTTAAAAATAATAATGTCACTGGTATTAAATGTACTTTAATTTCATGTCGCATAGCGGTGATGAGAGGTCGCTGCGAAACCTTAATACGGAAACTAAGTACCTACAGTAAATTATTCAGGGTTTTAAGTTAAAAAGTCGAATGACATAATTTTTTAGATTAAAACTTTCATTTAAAAAAATCATGTAATTCGACTTTATACTTAGTGTCGAACAGGCATTAACGTAGATAAATGATTTGCTCGATAAATCGATGTTGAATCACCTAATCTAGGATACAATAATACCTTACTTTAGGCATATGTATTCTTTAAATTATTAAATTAAATATACGCACAAATTGCAATCTATGGTTAACACATACACATACACAACTAAAATAATTAAAGTAAGTAACAAAATATTACGTAAACATTTAATTACACGTACTTACATAAAACAGTGTAAATAGGTAGGTATAAAAAAACGAAATAGCGAATTGTTTAAAGTACTTACAGACCATTTTATGATTTACGATAGAAGTGAACGATGATTGTAAGTATTATTTATATATAATTAAGTATTACCTACCTACTATCTATTTTATTACGAATGTTACAAATTATACATACAAGAAATAATATGTGGAGGTAAAGTAAAGAGGTAAAGAAAAAGATAGGTACTTAACATAGTACAAATTATACGTACATACAACACAGTAGGTACCTAGGAACTAAAATAAGTATTAAAATATTTTCTTAAAAGGATTTTCCTTGATGTGACCTTAAAAATAACTTGTTCAAAGACTTGAATTTCGACCAAATTACTTTCTTTCTATTTCACGTCTACATATATTTATTTTCACTTCTCATGCTCGAAAAGTGTATCATATTAGACTTGTCAAGCGGGGCTAAAGTAGTACATTTAACCCCTAGGGAAAATATGAATACATATTTATGATTTACAAAACATTTGAATTTGACCAATAAAAATACTTCACCCATTAAATCCACCAATCACAGAACACTAATTTAACTCTTAAAAAAATATTTGGTATTGGGTATTAACCAACCAGAATACAGCTTTACTAAAATCGACCAATCTGGAAACATAATTATTTTTTCTAAAGAGTCTAAAGATTAAGTTTGTAGTAGTCCCTATTTCACAATAATTAAAAAAAAGTGGTTAAATCGTTCGAGCAACACTTTGAAGCGCTCAATGAAAGGTCAGTTTAGCTTTTTTCGCGCGTTAATGTTGCGCGCGAACCGCATTGTCTGTTTTGTGTGTCAAAGGAGTATAGAAAAAAAAACATGCTGCAAAAGTATATATCTTCGCCGTGGAATTTATTGTTCATTTTGGGTGGGTTAACCTTTGTTTATTTATTTTCTCGCAATCGAAGTGAAAAGTAGAGTGTATAACTCTGGTCTAAAAGCCATATTACCCCTCGAACTATTTTCCCTCACTTCGTTCGGGAAAATAACTATCTCGTGGTAATATGGCTCATTTTAGACCCTTGTCATACAATCTACTATTTCACCTCACTAGCTCGAAAAGCCCATTATTATTATTTAAAAACAGATATCAAAACTGCATTTTATCCACAAGAGTGCAAAGAATATTTGAAATCCGAACGCGCTATTTGTAACTTTTTAAACATAATAACATGTAAAGGCCTGTTCAGGCAGTCCAGCAACAATAATTTTATATAGTGCTGTTGTGTTAAAAAACTAGTACCTACGCCAAATCTCGGGATTAGGTAGTGGACAACTATATTTAGGATGCAACTGTCAACGTTAGGACGAGGAGGAGGAAAAAAATTTTCTCACTCTGGTGAGGTGAAAAGATTTGTGTTATACACGGCTGCAAAGTTATTTTACGTCTCGTGTGTTGCAACACTCGCTACGCTCAGGATTATATTTTTGAACCACTCGCTTCGCTCAGGATTCTATTTTCGAACCACTCGCTTCGCTCGCGGTTCAACCATAGAATCCATTCGCTAGCTCGTGGTTCAATCCTAGAATCCATTCGCTAGCTCGTGTTTCAATTCCACACTCGCGGTTAAAATACAACTTTGCACCCTTGTATAACAAATAACTATTAAAACCCAAAATACGTGTATTTTGATCAGCGTGGTAAAGTTATGTGAATGATTTGGTAACTGTATTTAACGTCAAGTTGGGTTTATTAATACCTAAAATAAGTTATTGTCATGAAAGCAAATCTCAATTTATTATTCAGTGCGAATTTGCGAAAGAAAGATTAATGAGTTATATAAGAGACATTACTTGATTGTTTCTTTCATTGTATTTTCTTTTATTTATCTAGGAACATGGAAACACGGGAAAGCCGAGCAAATTATTGTTGATAGACTAAAAACTACAACTGTATCTGCTCGTCTATAACCGCCTTTAGAATTTCGAAACTGGACGGCGAAGCATTTTGAAGCATAGGTACGAAAGGCTTTGTAATGCTCCTGTATTATCACTTGCAGGCATTTATATTATATTTTGTTGCAATAACAGCTCCACTTTGAGAGTCAAGCGTTCTTGATACCACACGTTAGTGACAAATTAGCAGTTATGTAGAACGCTTCACTTAACGTATGCTCACACGTATGCTAACGTGCCGAGTTATGCCAAAAACAATCCCTGTCTCGACTTTCATCCTGCCGTCAATATATTCCAAAACTTTCCTTTTGGATAGGTATTATAATCCGATGAAGGTACTTCATTCGATTATTAATATATAGAAGCTTTGGTTATGAACTAGCCATGACATCAAAATGAAAGATGATATACTATAATTGCTATTGTCAAGGCTACTGACACGTAACAGGAAAGTTAAATATTGCACAAAATGTTGTTCCATAGGCTCCTGGTTCGCAGAAGCCGGTAGGTTTATATAATCGGCACGCATCGTAGAATTGATCTATAAACTAATAAAAAAACTTGGTCCTTTGTTCTTGAACGATTTAAATGCATTTTAATCCATACAGAAGTGTGCTCAATGTAATCAATATTGTAGTACTGTGGGCAACAACTTTTTGTGCAACTTTTATGTTACTTTTACTAAAAATCAGGAACCCCGTAATTTCGATACAGTTATGAAACAAATTTATGTTACTGCCATACAAAGTACGTACCTTTGTGGAAAATGGCAATAGGAAAAACACTAGGACATTTTATGTCCTATCGATCGTAATCATTCGTCATTCTGAATGGAAATAAGACTTAAATTCACAGAAAACAAAATGAAAAAAAAGTGTCTTATATTATAGTAATGAGGATTGAGGACACGTCATGTGAATGAAGCTGAAAATTAGACGATTACATACATAGGTATACATAACTTCGTTTCTGCATGATGTGTTCTAAGAGCCATTTACGTACGTGTATTTTGCTTATATCTGCGTGGTAAAATTATGTGAATGGTAACTGTATTTATTTTTACTAAGAATCAGGAACCCCGTAATTTCGATACAGTTATGAAACTAATTTATGTTACTGCCATATAAAGTATATCGTATGTTTACATGAATAAACTATATGTCTGTACATTTTGCACGATTTAATTTTACAGTTTCTACTTACAAGACTAAACATCATCATCATGTACTTTAATCGAGCCATGGTCGTCGGGGTATCATACTTGTTTAGGCGCGGATTGAGAATTTTGTTCATGGGGGAATATTGCCTCCCTGTATTCGCGCCTGCCCTTGTTAAATATAACACAATATATTATATCAACACAGCGAAAGGTAAATATACTAGTCCCAATATTTCATGACATTAAAAATTACTTTCCTCGGGCTGTGACATTTTTCTGCCCATTTCAATACAAAGTAGTAGGTTAACTTGATATGTTAGGTATTTTTCACCTCACTAGCTCGTAAAATAGGTAAGTACTTTTTTATTCTTTGATAACAGAAAAACTGTATTTTATCCACAAGAGTGCAGAATTATTTGAAATCAGAATGTGTTATTACTTAGTTACTTTTGTCAACATAATAACTTGTAAAGGTCAGTCCATACAGGACACTTTTCACCTAATAATCAGCTAATGGTTTTGCTGACTATTTCAGTCGTTTTTATTACGTACCTAGTATTTTCCTCGCTTTAGTGAGGTGAAAAAAATTGTGTTACACAAGGCTGCTAAGTTATTTTACGTCTCGTGTGTCGCAACACTCGTTAGGTACGCTCTGGAGTCAACTTTTGAACCACTCGCTTCGCTATTTATTTATCGTATGGCAATTATTTCGAACCGGGACATCTTCGAGTAGACAGTACAGTTGCCAGGAATCAATTTTCGAATCACGCGCTTCGCTGGTGGTTCAACCATAGAATCCATTCGCTAACTCGTAGTTCAAACCTAGAAACCATTCGATAGCTTATGTTTAAATTCCACAATCGCGGTTAAAATACAACTTTTCACTCTTGTATAACAAATAACTATTGCAGTTATTGCGCAATTTCGGTTTTTTCCGTGTATCATTACGCAGTGAAATACCTACTTCATTCTTCGGTGACTCTTGGACCGTGTTCACATTATCCAGTAAGATTTGCTACTGACACGATTGGCTGGCTGGAATCCGGTCACCTTGTTGTCGGATCCATACCGAAGTTCAACCCACCAGATTTAAATACGCGGCAACACTTAACGTGATATGTATAGGTACTAGAGTGGCTGAGTTTCATATGAAAGTAGCAATTTAAGCGGAAAGATTACATACTACTTTGTAAGTCGTAAATGATCAAGCAATATTTGTCTCCATTGACACGACAAATAACGACGTTTGACATATTTAACATAAATATCATAGTTGCCATTTAAAATGTTTTAAATAAATCTCCGTCTCTTCATTAGTCAGACTCTTGCCAGACTCTGGGAAGTAGCCCTGTTCGGAAATATTTTCCATACAAAATAGAGAATATTACGTAACGGCACATTCTCTAGACATGTTCGACGTGCGTTTGCCAGACTGTCCAAGTGTTCAATATAGTCAGCCAATCGTGTCAGTAGCAAAGTGAATGAGAGCTGTTATTCATCGCTTTATTAATATAAATACAAGCACTACATTGATACACAAAATAATTATGTTGAAAGTTGCGTTAGGTTTGTCCAATCATAGTATTTATTTTATTTGAAAACCAAGCAATGATACTTATATGTTACACTTAGAACTTAGAAAAAGATTAATGTATCTGAATTGCATTGAATTATCTTAAGTAAAGTTTGATATATTTTCTTCATGACCTGTGCTAAATAGGTATAAAGATCCTTATTTATGTCAGACAAGTTAATTCGTATTAAAAGCGTAACGTTTTAGAGTTACATCGTACCTACATCGAATTTTACTTGAAACAGCGTTAATATTCACAACAAAATGAATTCAAGCTCTTACCAAAACATCTCGCATTCGCCATTTGTGTAAAGTACATGTAAGGAAACTCTTCCCTTCTAGTTTCAAACATCCGATTTATTAGTAAAGGACAAATAAGTCCAGTAGTTTCAACTTACCAATCGGATAAAAAACCAGAACCTTAAGAATTTCAGGCAGTAACTGTAAAATTTCAAGCCAGTGCCAAGTGTTAAACTCATTGTTAAGCGAGTCCCACAGCCGTGACAATCACGCACAATCGAGCAATTCGCGCGCAGATTTTTTGTCTAGGCCTATGCCACTATACTCGATACGTGCATAACGTGTAACAAAAATATTAAGAGCAGACAAGGGCGTAATCAGGGCGGTCAGAAGGGTGGGCGAGCAAAGTGACTCTTTGGTGCTATGAAATCATTATACTCTTAAACACTGCGACCGATAATATGACGTTTCTAACGACTTTCATACCGATTTTCACCCCACCTACTAAGTGGCCCAGAAATCGATTTGGTTGACTGTACCTATTTAAAAGCTGCTCGCGCGATAAGTTGCGTGAATATAACGCCAATTCTATGGTGCCAGATAACGACTTAAGGTTCCCTGCAAGCAATGTGACCCTCTGCACACCTAGATACGCCCATGTAAATAGAATTCACTGGAACTCGTCTTCGGAACTAAGCGGGTTAAGCCGCGTGGTTTTCTCGTGGTAGTTGGTGGCGCCATGCTGAGGCGGCCGCGGCGCTAGTGTCGCGCCATTGTCCACGCGAGGCCCAGGCGCGGCCGCGCTTCGCATTACTATACAGTAGGTAGGTACATCTAGTATAAGTTTTTCGAAACAAAACATAAACGAACGCATTTGCCTTTTATTTCATTTTGTATGAAAAAACGAAAATACTTATACTAGAGGAACAGGATTTGTTTTAGGATTCCAGTAAGCTATATTGTGGACCGTAGAGCTGGGGCGGACTAGAGCGTGGGGCGCCGAAGGTGCCTGGATACGCCCATGGAAATAGTATTCACTGGAACTCGTCATCGGAGCTAAGCAGCGTGGTTTTCTCGTGGTAGTTGGTGGCGTGGGAGATGGTGGCGACGCGTTGGGGCGGTCGCGGCGCTAGCGTCGCGCCCTCGTCCGCGCGAGGCCCGGGCGCGGCCGCGCCTCGCATTACTATACAGAACACGATTTGTTTTAGGATCCATGTAAGCTATAATTGTGTAGGGACTGTAGACCTGGAGCGGACTAGAGCGTGGGGCCAAAGGTGCCTCGTCATAAGTGCGCGCGCGCGCACACAATAAGGAGTATGCATGCAGAATAAATAGTAATAACATGTCAATAAACAACAAATTATGACAAAAAAGTTAATAATATTATAAAAAACATAAAAAGATATGATACTTTAAAATTCGAATTGCCAAAGTTAATTAAAAACTATCATCAGGATTCTTATGTTTTAATAAACAAAACTGTATGACAACTATATATTTCTAATTGTAGTGTTCCGAACAAAAATCTGTTTCTCTGAAACTTGGTTCGAAGGCACCATAAAAAATATATGCATATTCCCTATTGGCCGACTAGACTACGAGTAGCAGGTGATTGTGGGTTGAATGTCATAGTAGAATGTGAAGTAAGTACGCGCGAAGCACGTAGTGAAGTATCTGGAGCGTGTCCAAGACGTAATTTGAGAGGACTAAATTATAGTCTTCGACACAGAGTTTGTGCACCGAAGACAAGGTGCAGCGGGGCAATCTAGACTGTGGGAAATTACTGTACATATATAAAATTGATGATGAAATTGTGAAACCGCTATCCGGGAATAGATAGTACTTTAGTAAAAGATATATTGACGATTAGTTTTAAGTTCCCGCAGTCTAGATTGCCCCGCTGAACCTTAATTAAAATATAATGAACCTGACCACCCATATTTTAAAGATGTATTCAACTTCGCGATTCTTAATCATGAGCGCACATTGCCAGCTCATGATTAAAAAGCGTACCGGTTCGAAACATGTCGAGTAATTTTCGTCCTGTGATTGACAGTTTCATTATATTTTTACGAGGCCGCTATGTTATAATGAGAAAATATTCGTATCTACTACATATATCCAATAGCAGTCTTCTTATTTTGTGTCTGAAATGGCAACCAAACCTATATTCGTATTAAAAAACGTATCAGTTGGAACAATTAGCTTCTAATTTGTCTTTCCCATTCCTGATAGGTAAGGACAAGTGAAAGTGTACCACATTTTTGGTTAAGACTAAAAAAATATCGAAAACGTGGTCAATTTATCCTTTTCTAACCTTTTTTTTGTTAAGAGCGGTTTACTAAAACGTAAACAGGTCCACTGGCGCCACTCGTAAAGAATTGTGATTATTTAAATTTAAAGATCTAAAAGGGGGGGCCGCTACGTACTGCAGTTTTTAATTAAGTACTTTAAAAATAAGTACATCTAGCTAGTTTTTATGTTGCTAGATTCGTCGATCTATGACCTCAAAAATAAAACGGCCATTTAAACTTTGGACCCATAGATTGACGAATCCCGCAACGTAATAACTAGTTTGATGTACATTCAAAAGGTACTTTAATACAAAATACAGTACAGTACATAGCTGCTCCCTTTTTTCAATATCTATCGTTAAATTTAAATAATCACAATTATTTATGAGTGGCACTAGTATACCTGTAATATTTAATAAAGCGCTCTTAAGTCAATGTAGGTATCACCCAGTCTTATTACGTCAAGTCTAATATAGGTCCTTCTTGTAAGCCATAGTCAAACAAAGGGGCCTCTAATTGAAATATTATCTCGAACAAGAACAAGTTTTCAAACGCAATGTGGCTGTGTTTTACAAATACACCATTTATTACGAATGTGTCTATCTTAACTTTAATAAACATTGTGAATTTACCAAAAATCTGCCTGTAAAATGGCGATTTCTCAGGTGTAATGTGATGGTAAAATTGTGCTGTTTACACGTCATGTAACATTTTGCGATCGTTGATAATAAGCTGACGTGGCACTGAAACGTATGTGTTTGATAAACAATACATGTTAAGTTGTATTGATTCAGTCAGTCTGTGACACAATGCCCTGTGAGTGATGGTCTATGTTACGAATTTAGCGTAACTTATTCTAATTAATTGATGAACTAATGACAATGACAAAACATGTATCTTATGCAGCATGCACGCAAATAATTAACAAGAAGCGACATACAAAAATAATTCTTACCTTCTTTGTTTCCTTCCAATACTGATTGGTATTATAGATATATAATAATTTAAAAACAAAGTCAATTTAGAGATAAAATTATTTTTTTATTAATTAGTGAGAGGCCAGGTATAAAGTGTCCTTTAAAACGGTTATCGACTGCGAAAAATGTGTAGCTTACGTCTAGGCCGCACTATTTTTACTTGTACATAACTAAAGGGATGAAAGTGTTCTAAATATTTAAAATAGTCACATGTTAAAATAAAAATATTCTTAAAATAGAAAACAGAAGTGCTTTATATTTTGATTTACATAGTCAATAATTTTAACCGATTGGTTAGATTAATCCGACTTACCTTTGATCATTGAAAAAATCTTTAGCACATTCTAATATTATGATCTATTTTCAAACAAGACGGGACAATAGTTACAAAGCTTATTCACAGCTGTCCTGTCAAATAAGAAAAACGGTGGATTGAATACTTCATCTCATACCGTTCTTTGGTCTCTCTGGGACAGAACATAGGCACGATTTCCTAAGCTATTTGACCCTGTAGTCGAAGTAATCACAACAAAAAATACCATCGATTTTATGCAAATATGATGAATTAAAAAAACAATCTCATATATGCTAAATAACCTACCAATGAATTTTACTTTGAAAAATCGAAATTACTTGTCTACTTTTCGTTATCAAGCCTAGCTTTTTCTATTGGATTTTATCCGCTAACTACGGAAGTAACAAAAAATATACAATAGAAAGAAAAAAATCACAGAAAATTAAACATTAAAATACTACGAAATGCTTTCCGTCTCAGTAGGCATTAAGAGAGTACGAAAACTAATTTATGGCAATGAATAGTCCGATTTTATGTTAGTAAACCTTTGCGGCAATGTCGTACAACCACATATTGTTGTTTTGGCATTTTTAACGAATATGATAAACATATTTTAATTCAGCAAATGATTCGTCGTATGTCAAATGAAACTATTGCAGGTTGGTTTCATAGTCATTTTAAATTAACTCAACGAAACTTCTTCGGACTAGCCAATAACCTCATACATTACAAAAATAAAATAAAAAACATCTTATAATAGAAATAATAACATAACATATTTCAATAACCGAGCACCGAAATACCTCTCTGAAACACGTGTGTATTCCATTTCGAACGCTTGACGATTATTTTTAATAAATATGAGTTTTATTCGTTTGCAAGGCGATTTGCAACGCTTATTAATAGCCACTTGGGATGTTAACGGTAAACAATTTTGTTTTTCATGGTAATTGTATAATATTTGTCTTGTATATAATATACGTCTTCGAATCATACTATGCCTGCTGTTTTATCGAATTATCAGAAGCTTAGGTCATCCATGTTAGTGGTGTTTCCATGCTCGGGTGTGTGTTAACTCGTATTATGTATGTATGTATGTATGAAACGGACACAAATACAGCAACTTCATGCACAGCACAGCTATGGCAGAGCTTATAGTTTCTCATAAGGCAGGTGAGAAGTGACATCTGAAAGAAAATAATGGAAATCATAAGAAGGATTCCTATATAACATTACTGGATCTGACGGAAACAAAAAAATAAGTTTAAATAAGTTTTGTACGGGAAGATTAAGTTTGAATGCAAACTCATGAAGCTAACTATTTACGAGTATCTTTAGCGACGAGTAACTTTATACTAACTAGAAGTCAAAATGAAAAACTAAGCAGCATGTAAATCCAGCTGGTATATATATAATCTTATTCCATTGTATAATCTCCCTTAACGCTAATATACTACAGTTTATATTACATACACACTGTCTATAAACCTTATGTTTGTAATAGAAACTCTATTATACTAGCGTTAAAGCAGAAATCTAATAGAATAAGAGCATATATCAGTATCAAATTCAAATTAATCGTACTGTACGTTTAATTTATGTCGTGTATCGTGTTTAGACGTAATGTAAGCCCATGATTTGAATTATTTCAATTTAAATATTTAAACACAAAGTATTGTTTCCTCATTCACCAATGGACATTCGATAATACCATTTTATAGCTTTGACATGAAGGATATTAGCCAATAATAATGTAATTGATAATTTTACAAGTATACACCATTTTATAAGAGTCAAGTTCTGTAGCATCAACTATTCCGAAGCTGGCACTAACTAGCTAAGCCATCAGTATCAGGATTAGTCTTATCGGGGAGTTCTTGATGGTATCGTACGTCGGAAACTAAAGCCAAATTCTGTCAAATGAACACAAGCAAGAATCTAGCTTATAGTCAGAGCTCTTAGTCGTTTCTTGCTTGCGTTCGTTTGACAGTATGTGGCCTTAGAATTTCGTATGAACTATATATTAAAATCAGATGGAGTATTTGACATATCAGGACAATAACTACACTAGAGTCGCTAAGCGGGATAACTTTTCGTCATTATTACACTTGTTTGTAGAAAAGTTGCTGTATTGGATTAACGATTACCATTTTGCATTCACGCATCACGTCCATGAAATAAGGCTGTCTTCTAAGCTGAACTAGCTTCGAAAAACAGAGCTTACTTATTGACATTCTTGAAACATGATTTCACTTCTCTATATGACGGACGGACAACACAGACCATTCATATAGCCTCGAGATAAGATCTACTAAAAACAGTGTTGTTTGTATCTCAGCTGAGCACTCATCACGAATAAACAACACTTATAATTTCGTACGACAGATAATAAGAAACGAGCAAAATAATAATAACCAGGCTCCAACGGCATGCGTGATGCTACAGGCGTGGTACTCACCCGAGCTGTACTGCGTGTACTGCTGGTACTGAGGGTGGAAGTTGTGGAACGCGTCAGTCATTATATCCTTGGGGTTCATCGTCTCCTGAAAAGGCAAAGGATAACATGTTGCTCAAAACTGATATTATTTCATAATCCATAATAATAACCAGCCGTTATTTGGGTCTAAGTACGCTTAAAGAACTCGGGACTATCCAACGGAGACTAAATTTTAATTTTGTACTAAGCAGTGACGCTGCTAACGTAAACTAAAAATTTTAATTAATGCCTCTCTTCAGGAATTTGGGGGCGTGCGAGTGCGAGCGTGGTTTTCCGATAGCTAAGAGGCTAGAGCGATTGGCGGCGTATGCCAGAAAGTAGCAGGTTCGAATCCAGCTCGGAGCTGTTTTTAATTTAAATAGACTAAAATTTGTTGCGAACGCGACAACTACCAGCCTCTTGATTCCCTCCTCTCGTAAGACGCGGCAGTCACTTTCTCCTTCACTTGACCTAGATAAGTCAATCTAGGCCTTCCTCTACCTCTCTTGCCATATATTTTTCCCTCCAGGATGATAGGGAGGTGAAATGTTTAGTTACCTTACGGCTACTGGAGATGAACTGCATAGTGACGGAGCGGTGCGGATCGCGGTGCGCATGCGCATACACTGTGGCAGGGAACGCGTAACGCAACGCAATGGCCGTCGCAAGCATCTCGATGCATAGGAGGAAGTTCTGGTAACCGGCCGGGGCGAAGCTATTTTAATGGGATAATACGGTGAAATATTTAGTTACCTTAAGGCTACTGGAGATGGACTGCATAGCGACGGAGCGGTGCGGATCACGGTGCGCATGCGCATACACAGCGGCGGGGAAAACGTAACGCAACGCAATGGCCGCCGCGAGCATCTCGATACAGATCAGGAAGCTCTGGTACCGGCCGAGACGGAGCTATGTTAATAGGATAACAGGGAGGTGAAATGTTTAGTTAATAGTTACCTTAAGGCTACTGGAGATGGACTGCATAGTGACAGAGCGGTGCGGATCGCGGTGCGCATGCGCATACACTGCGGCGGGGAAGGCGTAACGCAACGCAATGGCCGCCGCGAGCATCTCGATGCATATGAGGAAGTTCTGGTAACCGGCCGAGACGGTACCGGCGGTGGTCGGCACGTTGTTCGCGTCCGTTATGGGCATTATCACTTCGGCCTTCTCGAGTATGGCTAGGGCGACGCCTGGGGAACAAAGTATGTTGTTTAGAAGTTCAAATGATTCAGATATTCATTCATATATTTCATAGATGTAAATTACAATATAAATAATAATAATGGAATAGAATTTATACATATTCACCGAATAAGGATGGAGGAATGTAAAATAGGTTAGATTGGCGGCCAGAAACTGGCAGTTTTTGCAGGATTATCTTCACTATAGCCAAAAATTACAGTAGTTTTATCTCACGAGCGCGGATTAGCCACAGTTGTAGTTCTGACAGACACGAAAACAATGTGAACTCATAGCTCCTACGCTGACGCACACATTGTGCATGTATATCTTCAACACATAACCATGGCTCACCCGCGTTTGAGAGATAAAAGGGCTGTACCTGATACGGATATAGTTTGTTTAATCCAAGAGTACGCACAATACTCCTTCGTTCTTAACGTTTTTCTGTTCTACAATGAAGTGCAAAATTACATATTTTTGCACATGACTTGATCATCATTCTCCTTCTACTATCATTATAAGATGTTTTTTTTAATACATTGAGAACAACTCGTTACTTGAATTCCTGATTAACTACAGCGACATGAGGAAGCCAATTCTGATACAACGCGAACATTGAAAGTGGTTGAACTATGCGAAGAGAATGGATTATACCTTACACACAATGCGTATTCTTTTTTAGCGAACTACTAGCAACATTATAATCGAACCTTTGTTGCCCGTTTTTCATGCGCACACGTTTTGTGCGGCGGTTTTAATTGGCTACACATCATTATAGCCACGCTGTGGTAACAATGGGCTGTAGGGTCGACGTGCGGAGATTGAACGTTGATAAAGTTCAATGATTGGATTGGGAGCAGAATACAGGCTTTTTTCGGTATTTAAATTCTGTTTCTCGGTGCATAATTCCTGCCCATGAATTTTAATCATAATTCAGCGAATGTACTATTTATTTTTCCAAAAATATCACGATAATTGCGTATTTGCTGGAATTGATATTGAATTATAGAAAAGCTGGTATAGTCAATTTCTGGCATTGCAGTTGAGATTGGCATATGATTAGGGTAATTACGATAAGTCAACAATACAACACACAACAATCAACTAAACAATTCCAATAACACCTAAACAATTTGATTTACGATCTATACGACGCCGTGACAGGAAGAATCGGCAGAGAGACTGGCACAGTTGTACACGGTACCAGATATAGTCGAGGATGGCCAATTTTCGACTTTATTTTAATGACGTCAAGGTCCAAAAAGTGACGTACATTTCATTCCGCAGCTGTACACAGTAGGGGGTGGGTGCATATTCAGCGTTTTAACGGCGTTTTTTTCGTCAGTAAATATTGTTAAAGAAGACAATGATCAGATTCAACTTTTGTAAAAAGCGTAACCGAATATGAGTCCTATTTGATCAATTTTCTCGCCGGCTGCCCTAACTTTGTATAAAAAACTTTAGCTCGGAGAATGCCGCATACCTTGCCAGAACGAGAGGAAGATGACGGACTTGACGGTGAAGAACTTGAGCACTGGGTCGAACGGCTTGAGCATCTCGCGGGTGGCGCCCAAGAATAGGAAGAGACCGTACAGCGCGAGGGACACGGAGAAGTTGTACACGATCGTGATGTAGAGGTAGCCGCCGTTGGGGCTCCAGTCGCCATCGTGGTAGTGCCCTGCCGACTAGAGAAAAAAAAATTGCTCGGTCCCTTATTACGATCCGCACACATGACTCTAGACTAGTAGCCGCGGAGTATCTCACATACGTTTTAAGGCTGATCCAGAAATCACGCGAGGTTTTTTGGTCCATTTTTAGACCCCCCCCCCACCCCCTTGGCGATCTTTGGTGAGGTTCTAGACGACCACCCCCACGAAACCTCACGTGTATTTTTCACTATTTAAATTTTAAACTGAAATTGTGTTAGTTGATATTGTGTGTATCTTGATATATGTATGCGTTATGCAAACGCTACAAAATTTCACAAACGTAACTTGCCAACGTGATTAGTCGTGAGGTTCATGACTCCCCCTTGGAGCCTCGCGTGATTTCTGGATAAACCCTTACCGGTGTCGTAGTGTACCAATCTGAATTGTGAATGTATGTGAGATACTCCGAGGCGACCCAGTGCGTATCGTAATGAGAGACCGGTCTTTGATGAGAAAGTCCCGTTTTAGAGTTTAGAAGTCACAATTGCGTCATGTTTCCTTGCCGAGGTGTGTCTGAGACATGAAGTCAGATACCATTAGGCTCATGTTATTCATATTCCAATGGCATAAAATATGTTATCTGGCATCTACCTTCGTGAAATTACACGCTACAAAACAAAAATACTTATATGTATGGATAATGTTAATTCAGGAATTAACATTATCCTTTCATCTATTATCTAAAAGAAAGATGATATCATATTAGTTTTTCTAACGGTAATAGCTTTTTTTTTAATCAAACATGATGTTCGTTAATATCCAATTTATTTTTATATTTTATCCTTCTTGACTAAGTATAAGAATTATCTACAGAAAAATGTTTAAATAATATTCAATAAATATCATAAAGATATAATCCCAGCATGTGCAATTCATATGCAAATTTAACACACAGATGTTCCAAACGAACAGCCAGCGCTATGTCTACGCACAAGTAATGCGTGTAACTACAATATGGAGATAATTAAGATAAAACTCTTCATTATATATCTCAATGAATTATTATACGTCTATATAAAATACGTGTAACACTCATTTTCATTTCGTAACAATTTATTTAGAACGATTAAATCGCCATGTATTTCGGTAGGTTGGTACCCAAAAATCGATGGAAAATTATATTAACTACGATGTGTAAAGTTTTATTAGCAAGAAATTGTGTAAAACCATGTGCAAGAATTTAAACTTTGGTTAGGGGTGACGAATTGATGATTAATGAGAAAATTTTAATTACTTCGGTAGTTCGGGTTGTTTTCACGTGCTATATTAGCCATGATTAAATGACGGCATTGAACAAACCAATGCATGCTTAAAATAGCTGGCCGGGCGCTTCTAGACCTTACTTAGTAGTTATTGTTATCTAAGTAACGGCAATAAGTACCTTTCATATCGAGTATTCCATCTACTCACTCAAACTGGCAATAAATAGATCGATTCGACATAAAACCGAGTTCGGAAACATAAAGGTGTTCGATGCAGTCGTAAAACATTACCTTGCAGTCCGCAAGCCCCTGTAGCAGAGTTAAACCTTGTTACAATTTTGTAAGCTATGCATTATTCATGTCGGAGCAATGCATTCACCTTTATGTATACGTAACCATGCAAAATTTATACCTATTCTTGCAATAATTAGAACAAAAGAAACGGATTCTGCCAATGCATCTAAAAAAAAATTCTCGTACTGTAAGCAGTGGACTAATCCAAAGCAGGTGATAGAGTCGAGTCTCGTAGAGTTTACCTGACCCACCCATGAAATAAGTAAATATGCCTATTTTTTTCGAAGCATCATAAATTCTTTCGCAAAAACTTTTGTAAAACAAACGTGTAATGTATGCGTAGCTACTTGTGGCGTTGACTGAACTATATGCATCAAGAAACTGACCTCAATAATCATCATCGTTACGTCAGATAAAGTCGATATTTCAAAAGCGAGTGAATTGAATGTTAACAACATATGTGATAATCCACATCGAAAGGGACCTTATGGCGGCAGGCGCTTACGTTACACCTATTCACTATTGTATTGGAATAGCGGCAATAAAGGCGTAAGTGCCGGCCGCCATAAGGTCCCTTTCGATGTGGATTATCACATATGTTCCGTTTTTGCTATGTAATCAGTGTAGTGTATGCATTTCAAATTTATTGTAGAATATCATAGCATTAAATAAAATCTCACCCCTTATTTTTTCAATCGGATTGTCGAAATGTTATTTTGGTAATTGAATTGTATATGACCTTTACTTTGCTTGTGAGCGATCGATGTGCTTAAAACGACCTTGAGACGGACTTTATCGCAACATTTTGCATGACGTGGACTGGAATAACAGCATTTACATTTAAAATTCCTCTCGACATTAATCATGCGTGGAACTCATACTCGTATCCGTACAAATATTATACAGTTACTTTTTTTTAACTACCATAACCAATTCTGAGAAAATAGTTCTAAAGAAGGATATATATGAAACTTTTTATCCCAGAATCAATGCCATAGGGGGTGAAGTGAGTCAAATGAGGAATGGAAGTCGGTATGGAAATGCGATTAAATAGTTCAACGCGGCTTTATAATTTGATCAAAAATATTTTACGTTGATTGATAGGCTTTTCCTGCTATAAGTGCGCAATAGTGGTCTGGTTTTAATAATTGTTTTCCCTTTTGAGACATACTAGGAAAGACATGCCGATAATGTTCACGCGTACAACTCGTGGCAATATTGTAATTTGTAATGTATGGAACGGAAAGCGGAACAAATACATGACATTAACAGTTTTGTGTCATCCAAGCGAAAGTTACAGAGCACTCCAGTTATAGCCATCGAGTCCAAGATGCGCTATTGTGGCCTAACAATAAGCTTAATATGCAGCAAACCTCAAGAAAGTTTGAGAAAAATAAAACGAATTTGGAAATATAATTTTGGAATTCGTATTATACTTTGAGCTGCTTGTGTTACCTCCTTGGGATCTCTTTTATAAATTACTCTTGTTTGAAGTGGAAAACGATTTGAACGATTTAACATTGAAAATAAATTTAAGTATGACACTGGCATATTCTCTTATTCCATTAGAAATTCTACTTTAATGCTAATGTAACAAGAGTTTCTATTCTAAAAATACGATTACTTGTAATAGCAACCAATGTTTTTAATAATTATTATACTGCGAATAATTATTTATCAATTGCCTAAAAATACCAGCTTGCGAATACAAGTCGAAGGTGAAAATCTTCGTCCGAAGAACGACTCTAACGCGAGACATTGATCTCTAAGGCGTGGTCGACCCGCGTAATTAATAATTCGGGGGCTCGAGTTTTCGAGAGCAGCGGGTGTCAGCAGTTTTACCTGTAGGAAAATAATGATAAACGCGCAGACAGGCTTGACGAGGCAGAACTGAAGCGTGGCCTGCTTGCAGAACCGCAGGAAGCCGATGGTGTATGTAGCCCCGGCGAGGCAGCACGTGCCATTCACACACGAGGCGCGCACGGGCCGGCCTCGCAGTTCAGACATGATGTTGCCCTCGCCGCCAAGGTACTCGTAGCAGAGGGAGAGGAAGCTGTAGATCACAAATGCTGAAACAAACAAGATAAACTCATAAATACTGTGACATACAGTTTACTCATACTTACACCATTTATGAGGACTTTGGAATACTTTGGAGGATTCAACAGTGATATAACTTTATGGTAACATAAGTTAACCAGTCAGGCTGCTTTTGTGATGGTATCTCCTACCGTTGAATCTTGCAAAGTGTGCCAAAATCATGACCCATCATAAATTGAGCCCGTTAAGAATTTTAACAAAAAGGAATCTTCATTTGAAAAGTCTTCGGAACGACTAACCAAATCTTCATTATCAACAGTATTACTCGTACATTTGGGTGTTAACAACCTAGCCAAAACAAGTATGATCGCTCGCCGACGACGACTAAAATAAAGCATAAATTATGAATTGAAATAATGATAGCATTGACCCGAGTACTTGTGAAGTCTTCCATCGACCTGAACTACTAATTAGTGGATAAACCAAAAGTTTATAGAAGATCCAAAATAAGTTAACGTGTCGTTTCCAGGAAACATTTTGACTTACACATTCGGTATCCAATAAGAACATATGTTATGCGGATTGTTTTAACAATATAGACTTATTGACATCCGTAAAAGTACCTAGCCTTTATCAAAGAACAACCCAATGTTAACGAATGAGCCTTTTAAAGCCCTGCCTTTGTGTGTGTTTCATTGAATATTTGCCCTCTAGCAAATTATTTCCTTGATACAATTATCCTTCGGCTGCCTTTGAAACTTGGAATTGTTATGTGCTAATTAAATTAATATATTTGGATTAAGTTATGATTTTCCTTGTGACTTACAAGGCGTACCCTAATGTTGTTGTCGTAATGTAATAGAACTACGTCGTGCGTGAATAAATTGCGCCACTTAGGCTAGTCATTATTAGTTTTTTTCAACAAACATAAACTTCTTTATAATTATTTCGTATAACAGTAATAATATCGCAGTGTCGGATAAACACTTGCATCATCAAGCAGCTATTCTTGACACCTTGAATCACCAAAAGCTCATACAACAACACACATACATGCCAAATATATTTACACTTCTTACAAAGTAATTATTACTTGTCTGACAGCTGCCACACGTCTGCTGCTTACGTCGTACGTCGTTTCAAGTAATGCTTTATGGCAAAGGAAGTAAAGAAGCATCAGCACTAATCAATGAAAAAAAAAACCGGGAGTTTGCACAACTTGCTGAGTGACTCTCTGTCACTCGTACTGAGCAATAAGAAAGAACGGTAGATAGAGAATCACCTCCTCGTCTCACGTTGCGCGGCGTCATTTGTGATAGCCCCGCCGGACATATGGTGCGAGACGTACCTTCATAACAATCCCTGACAGTGAAGAAATAGACGTAATACGAGTCTCCATTGAAGAAAAGCAGGGATATCCAGCTGTAGCACCCGTAGATGGGCACGATGAACAGGATGCGTACGATCCATCGCTGCTCCGAGGGGTTGGTGTACCAGCGAAGGTGCTGGTAGATCTAAAACAAAAGAATGCTATGTTACAATATTATTATTAACTCGCGAACGCGGGTGAGCCATGATTATGTAGTCATACATGCACACTGTCTATGTGTGCGTCAGCCCAGGAGCAATGAGTTCACATTTTCTATGTGTTCGTATGTGTTACGACTACAACTATGGCTAACCCGCGCTCGTGAGACAAAATTTAAGCGAAAGAATTTTAGACGTATTTTCTGAAGCCTGGTCAGAACGCAATAAACAGTTCCAATTGTATTCGGCTTATAAATAAATGAACTATGCTACCATAACAAACCTGACTGACCAGGCTTTAGAGAAATGGTTGGATTTATTTTGAACGTCTGTTAGCCAGCGGGAATTAGGCTAGCAACGCAATCTAAACTGTGGTCAAAAGCTAGCCTAATAGTTATTGGTACGTTTCATATTATCCTTCGCTTTGGATTATATTTGCTCTAAATAACTTTAGTTATGATTGAATTATTTCCTGTTCTCATCATTATTACCTTCACAACAATATGCCATAACTAGATGAGTAAGAATGGATTTAAAGTTTCGTCTGCAAGCATAGTTTTGCAATCCCGACTTTTAATGAAGACAGGCCCGTGTAAGTACCTACTATTCGTACAAAACTTCACCTAAGAATCCACCAGAATTTCACCTAATTATAACTAAGTACCTAGTTAGGTACTTAGTTATAATTAGGTGAAATTCTGGAATCATAATAAATAAAACATTGCTACAACACCTAAACGTGTTCCATATATAGTCACGATAAAACCAACAAAAATATCAATCCTGACATTTACGACTGGGTATATTTCGCAAACGTATGTGTATGTGCAGGTTTAAATAACGTAATGTTAACC
This sequence comes from Epiblema foenella, assembly GCA_963556455.1. Lineage (NCBI taxonomy): Eukaryota > Metazoa > Arthropoda > Insecta > Lepidoptera > Tortricidae > Epiblema > Epiblema foenella. The sequence goes on from OY747109.1 coordinate 13,534,562, forward strand.
CTTAGTACAAACTTAGTATAACAAGCAGTTTAAAATAATTGTTTGGATTCCATAGTCAAACCTACGATTGAGGAATAAGATGCGTCTAGCGTCATTTCATTTGCTAAACATCCGTCGATTGATGGACTAAACTGGTGAATTTCGGCTAACGGGTAAGACGTCATCTGCGCATGAGGATCTAAAAGTTACCTAATTGTTATGATAATATGAACATGATCGAAGTTGCAAACAGCGAGTTATAGTGATGGAAGTTTATAAACTTGTTAAAACTATGTATAATTGTATAGGGGCGGGGTGGGACATCTCGGATCATTTTAGCCGTTCTGATATTCGAGGTCGTATTATTAAAGCCCCCGAGTTCTGAACGAGACTTGAGAAAGTCTTGTTTAGAATCGTTACCATTCTTGTCATATTTTCCTATAAAAATCTTATCGATTTGCTAAAATTTTTGTAGTCGTGACTAGGGATTGCAATCCGGTTCGGCGGATCTGGTAATCCGGCTGGATCCGGTATATTTTGATAGTCACCGTATCCCCAAAAAGATTGCAAAACTAGTCTTTTTTTGCTAATTTTACTATTCGCACGTTTTACTATTGTGGACGCACAATTTTACTATTGTGGAGGATCACCTAAACTAAACTAATACTTACGGTACGAAGTACGTATCAATGTACCGTAAGTATTAGTTTATTGGTGTACGTATTATGTTTAGCTCCTTGTGGCGCCGTTTAAGCAGGTCAACTATAGCAATTATAATAATGTCGTCGTTGTTATACAGCGAAAGGAAACTGATTATAGTGTTTGTGTCTTTAACGTATCCAATTCATTGTCCTATTGTGCAGTTTGCTACCATTATTATTATTGTATGTCATAAAAGATAAGCATACTTCGTAAATAAAGACTGCAAGTGAAATTGTGCATTAACACTTTACCGGATTATCAACACCAGGGCCTTTGTTAAAAGTTTAAATTATTTTAATAGAAATGAGACACATGGCCCAATATTATTACGGTACGAAGTACGTATCAACCGTAAGTATTAGTTTATTGGTGTACGTATTATATTTAGCTCCTTGTGGCGCCGTTTAAGCAGATCAAACTATAGCAATTATAATAATGTCGTCGTTGTTATACAGGGCAAGGAAACTGACTATAGTGTTTGTGTCTTTCACGTATCCAATTCATTGTCCTATTGTGCAGTTTGCTACCATTATTATTATTGTATGTCATAAAAGATAAGCATATTTCGTAAATAAAAACTGCAAGTGAAATTGTGCATTAACACTTTACCGGGTTATCAACTCCAGGGCATATGTTAAAAGTTTAAATTGTTTTAATAGAAATGAGACACATGGCCCAATACACCTGGCGGCGTTTACCTGAATGCCTGAGAATGGTACGAATAGAAGGCATCTGGACCGCCATTTTTCTATTCGTGCACTCGTGATCTCTTGCTTACGGAGACAAAGTCGATAATCAATTGAACAGCTAGGCGGTTGCTATGGCTTTTTGCAGTTTGGTATAATTACCACACTGGAAAAAGTCTAAATGGATGATAAATATGATAATGTGACTGCGATTGATGACTAATGTTTGTTTTTGCGGTTACCCCAACAATACCATTGTTTTGCTTTTAGTGGTTGGGCCAAAATTGAAACACAAACACTATACATGAATCAGATGGATTTTTGCTTCTTTTGTGTAACTTTTCTGCTTATAGATATTGAAAAAGTTAACGAGTAAATTTGACTTATTTATTTTAAATTGCAGATACATATGTCGCTTTTAAAACCAAATCAAAGTCAGAGTAACAGGGACGAGGATAATGATAAAAATTAAGCAAAGCAGACTTTGTTTTATTATTGCACTAAACATTTTTATCTCAAAGACTGACTACTGCAATATTCGTAATACTTTCTATTGAGAGAGTCAGAGAGTATATTAATTAGCCAAAAGTTGTACCTAGTAATAGTAACTAGTAATTGTTGTAGACTTGCCTTTTAATTAAATAATGAAATTTGTATCTTCAAGTAAACCTTCAACTTCAAGTTAAGATTTTTCTATTCTATTCTATTCTAAACCCTTATATTTTATATAAACTGTCGTTTTATGATACCAAACTTGATAAAGCATTTAATTTTTAATATACGCAGTATCAAGACACCAATCATCAAAAATTGAGAATCATACCGGATTGCAATCTCTAATAGCAACCACCGAAATCAGACCGCATGAAACGCTCTAGTGTCGATTAGAGATACTTTGTTACTTATAGCATTCCAATTTAGTGTTAAGTTTAAGCCGACTTGTCAGAATAAGCACGCGTAACACTAATGTCAAATTGGCGTGCGAAATAGACGAGTCAGAATGATTCCTGGGTATAAACTGCATCTGCTTTCACTATTAAGGTCAGTTCGCTTACATACTTACAGTGTGTTACGCTTAGAATGTGTATTTGTAAGAATGTTGTCTCAAATCATACCTTGTGTGTAACCAGTTAAAATTAGTTTCGTATAGGACTTGCGACAGTTGCATATCCAAATGCTAATGTAGATATAATTAATAATGACGTCACTGTTTTCGTCAGTATGTCGTTAGACCTTATAATAGAGGTAGATTGTGATATAATTAGGTTAACCATTACCCTAATGAATTGGTTCAGAGTAAGCAAATCGGACAAACTGGGTGGAGAGCGCAAGCGACGGTGACGTCAATTTATTAACACCCTATATATTTATCACGAAGCTAAATAGAGCGTTTATTGAACATATTCCCTTATTTCACGGGATTTGACAATTACCGCTTGGTTCCGCCAAGTGCAAATCTTGAGAACTAGTATGAATGCCACCACGAAAACATCGGCAGATACGCTATCAGTTTTTTAATTAAAAACCGCCATGAATGTTTTCTTGTAATTAGACCAGATAAAGATAATGATGATAAGTAGAAACTATAGGTACTATAAATAAGCGGCGGAAAATAAGTCACCATATTCGATCGATGGCTATACAAGATGTAATTTGTTTTGAAAGAACCGTGAATAAATGACACAAAATCATAAGCCTGGTCCAGACGTAACACTTAACGACGAATTCTGCGTGTGGACGAAACTACGAGAGCATTGCCGTCCACATGCAGAATTCGTGTTACATTACAGTAGGCATTTTTACCTCACGAGCACGGGTTAGCCATAGTTGTAGTGATGTGACATACGAACACATCGACAATGTGAACTCATAAAACATATAGACAATGTGCATGTATATTTCAACACACAACCATGGCTCACCTCACCCGCATTCGTAAGACAAAATCTGTACACAATACGGGTTACACTCGTCTGGACCGGCTTAAGTCGCACCAAAAGTCTTGGTGTGCTGGCTGCGCTGCACCCGAAACGTACAGGTAACAGGTTAGCGAAATATAATACCACACATGCTGCGGCGACGCGAGCGGGACTTTATCAATGTTATCACACAATCCGGCGGGCAATGGTCGCGTTCTTCTAACTGTTCCAAGTTCCAACTTTTCCAAGCCTTAAGTTCGTCCAATCCACAAACAAACTTGTGGCGCCGCACGCGTCAGAGGTGCTACTCCGAACTTCGAACTTCGTATCGTGCTGTCCCTCTCACTCATATAGTAAATAACCCGAGAGTGAAAGGGACGGCACAATACGAAGTTCGGAGTACAGGCTCAGCGCATTAAACTGTAATATTATTACGATAACAATCTGATAAGCTTTCAAAATGATTGGCCATCCTGCGTAACGAGCACGATGATCGTCGTTTACGTTTGTTTAGCGATAAAAGTAAAATATATCGCTGGCCTTGATTAGTGTGTCTCGTGGAGAAAGTGGCACGGATAAATAAACACAACCTCACGTTTTGCTATAAGTACGGAAACGGTTAGATTTTACATATACGGTCACACATTGTATACTAGCTGGACAGAGCTCTAATTTACATTATTTTAAGGCTGCTTTTCCACCAGCGCTATGTCAAGTTACTAAATCCACGTTTCTATACATGAAACTTGGTATTTAGTTTACTAATTTGTAAATTAGCTAGGCCGATTTGTATTCAGAAGACAACTTAGTTCATAACAAGGTTACGTAAATTCATGTGTACAGTCAGCCAGGAAAGTGGTCTAACAATTTTATACTTTGAAGAAAAGTGGTAGTACTAAGACTACTTTCTTGGCTTATTAGAAAAACTTGTTTCTGCCTGTAATACGATCTCTCATCTTTTATGGCCGTCTTTAGCAAACCTGGCACTGACCAATCAATAGATAGATTCGCTTCGAGGCCACATAGCGATACTAGCGATGGCAGCAATAAACACTTAGGAAGAATAATGCGATGTGTTCAAACAGTGTCTTCATTTTAACTCGAACCGTAGGTGTGTACTTTAATTTATGTAACGTTCTATCTGCGATGTAAGTAGCTCCCCACTGCTACTCTTTGCGTACATGCATGATGTAGATACAAGTCAGTGCTCTGTTGAGTTATCTAAACGGGCTCCTATTCCTTCGTAATAAAGACGCATGTAGATATTTTTAAACTCTTGGAACACGTAGTTAGTTCTACTTTACTGTAGCTGGCGGAGGTAAGAGCGCGGCGGTTCTTTACGGATTGAATGATCGCGTAAAAACCAATCACATGAGCTACTCTTCGCATCGAATTTCCATACAAATTAGATTATTAGTGTATATTCTATAAGCGTAATCTTCAAATAGATAACTATCAACCTATCATTAACAAACAAATGTTCATTAAGTGAGCATGACGTCATTTCGATGGACACTGCTGACACACACCCACTTATTCCACGGCATTGCCGGACAGAAAATAATCCATAGCCTCGGTAAACATACTTTAAGTAATCGAACACCCTGGTGACGCAAACTGGAACCGCCCAAGGATTCCAGGCTTCTTCGCAGTTTGCCCAACTTCTAAATGAAACTGGTTCTTATGCAACATAAAGTTTGGCATATTCAGATTTCAACCTTGGCATCTAACTTTATAAGGACAAATACGACACGATTTTTGACTCATTAAGCTCATAGAAATCATCGTTTCATTAGAAAAATCTTTTTGTAAATTCCATAGGCACACTATTCCACGGGTACAGAATAATTAATTAATTGTCTGCAGAAGTCTTTAATATGCTCAAAATTAGTTTGCTACCAACTCTAATTGAACGCTAAACATATGTGACATTTTCATGGCAAAGGTAATATATTGTCGGTATTGAGTTATTGGTACCTCCTTATAGCTGAGAACATTCTCCTTCATATACAAAAAGAACGAGATCGCTATGTTGAGTATTTTATTTTTAATAATTTTTTGAAGTTCCAACATATCATTATATTGTTTTGAGATATTCGAGTTTAAAGTTTGAAAGCCTAAAACACCTAGTTATAGGTTGAAGTTATGGAGATAGTGGTTTTAAAATGTTCCACATACATTATATTACTCGACAAATCATATGTTGTCTCTAACATTTTACATTTTATAGAAATAATACAAGAATAATGCACGTAGGGTGTAGAGGCAAAATCAAAAATAAAATATTTTAAGTATAAAACTCAAAATCGACAGATTTTCAGCCGGCTTATGTTGATTTCTGAATATGATGTAGGTAAGGTTTATAATAAAAATAATGAAACAACCGTATCTCAAGGCATAATTTTTTTAAATAATAAAACAAAAAAAATCAACACTTATATAAATAATATATAAAATGAACATTGTACTGTTTAATTCTCATAATTTACATTAATTTAGGAATAAAACTAACGATCAAGTGTAATTAAACACAAAAGTAATGTAGTTTTCTATCAAAAAAGTGACTTCAAAGTTTAGTAATTTTAACATGATTTTTGTATGAAAAGTGATCTAGGGTACCACATTGTCGCTATTCATAAGTTTAGAGAAATAAGAATTCCACTTCCATTATTTTAACATAGTGTCCGCACTAGAAGTGCATATATCTAATACAAATATTATTATCAATCAATAACATAACTTATTTTATAAAAAATAACAGTCTTTTCGTCAGCTTTACTAATTTAGATCAAGTTTGTTAGTTTAACATTCCTTAGGGTACCACATTGTCGCCCTATGACCTATGAGATCAAAATTATTATTAAGACTTATTATATTAAAATTATTATTTACACAAGTAATCATATGCATTTAACATCATTATGAAAATGATTTACACCACTATTTTAAAAGGGTAACAACACATAAAGCTAAGTGAACGTAACGGGCAGCTGAGTTACGAACTGTCAAGCAAATGGATGGGAGTAAACTTCTCTTTAGACAACACGTGTTACTACATTTTCCAATGGCCCCGATATAAACTATATTTTGTATTATTGTATTTATTATAAAACTTTGATTGGGCTTGGAATTTTTAAATTAAATTGCTATTATTTGATTGATCCATTTTTCGCTTTTTACATATAAATGTACCGTTTCTGATTTGATTGCGATGACTTGACGCGTTAGAAAGAGACAAAAAGTAACCTATGTCACTCTCTATCCCTTCAACTATCTCCACTTAAAAAATCACGTCAATTCGTCGCCCCGTTTTGCCGTGAAAGACGGACAAACAAACAAACACACACATACACTTTCCCATTTATAATATTAGCATGGAAGTATGGATTTTACGTCTGCAATTATTACATATTATGTTTTCTAAATTATATTTTCATTTTCAAAGCAAATAAGTTTAATGAGTTTACTTCAAGCTTATGAGCGACAATGTGGTACCCTAGTCGGTAAACTTTGGCCGTGTTTTTTTCCGACTTTTAGTTGAAAATTTTAACTTTTTATCAATACACCGTATTATTTTAAGTGTGTAGAAGCTATTTTTAATCAAAACAAATTTTCGCTATTTTCGAGTTGATTGACAAAATCAGTGATATCTCGGAATCCATAAGCGACAAAGTGGTACCCTAACCCTGATAACGTCACATATTTTGAGCGTAAAACGCTTTAGTAACCTAGCCAGGTTTCGTTTGCAGCTGCCTGCACAACAATTAGGCTCGGTTGCACCAACATATGATCACAATCCGGTCACCGTCAAATATGGCGCCGGCAGCTGTCATCCCATAGAAACTTGTCAAACTTTCCATACAATCAGATTTTAAGATCTTATCACAAGATCGAGTAACCGACCGATAATATGCCGTCCCAAAGGAGCTCTCAAAAAAACATTGTAGGGAAACTTTGGGGCCAACGATCGTGACGTGTGCTACGCCGTAGCACGTAGCAGCGTTTTTCCCCTTGAAGCGGAAATCGCACGTAGAGGCATGACGCATATATATGTCGTCATGGGCCTTGAATGGATAAATAAGCTAGCTAGCTGCTTAGTCCTAGCCTAGCACAAAAGGCTTTTGTAAGAAAGAGACGGATTGTGCCTGCACACATATCTCGGTAAGTTCGGGATGATGCAAATACTCCACGTAGATATACGAGTACGTATATATACTACTTGAATATCAACAAATTTGACGTTATTTTTATAGGAATGTTTGATAATGAAGAAGTACGTATTGCAACTTTTTTGTACAAATTGCATTTTTAGCCCCTTACAAGAATATTTGATAGTGAAGACGTTATATACAGTTTTTTTTAAACAAATTGCATTTTTCGTACAGTTTTACTATGACATTAGACAATAAAGCATTATTTTTGAGGTTATTAGTATTAGACATTGAAGAGGACTGTTAGCGCTTGATCATCAGGGTAACTTGATGATATCAAATATTACTACATTGTCAATTGTCATTTATATGCAGTTTTAACTCGATACGAACAACGGGAGTGTGTAAAATTAGAGTTCCAAAACTACATTACTTAGTTGTTTCCAGCTGAAGTGAGTGCTACAGTCAAGTTTAAAAATATGTATCGAATGAATCTTCTCATAAATATGTACCAAAACCTTAATGCGTAGACATAAGATCCATGGGACATATTTTTGAGTAGCTTTCATACACCCATATTTTTGCACTCGACTGTACCTAAAGTCTAAAGGTATTTTTGAAGTCGACCATATCCTCAACTTGACATGACTTAAGTATGTATATCTGCGTCAAAACGAAACCAACAATCACCGGCAACGACGCCCACTGACGATATTTTACAACAAAATGAGTCAGTTTTATTTTGATAAGTGGAGGTATTCCCAACAGCAAACAGCAAACAGCTAGGTCGCAATAAAGAAAAATACAAGCATTTCAAATTGAGTTGATATTTTAAATTGGGGATAGCGAAAATATTATTTTATGTGTTTAGCCGTTTACTGCTCTTGGCTAGTTTGGAGACAAGACGCATAACGATATGCAAATATTTTAACAGCATTTCCCACGGCAACGCTGTCTGCGCGGAAAAGGCCACGCCATAAAGATAGCTACGTGATATTGAGGACATGTCTTGTATCTTGTATATGTATGGCATACAAGCCTCCATTTGTTACATTATAAGAATACAAATTTAGACATAAAGGAAAAATTTCAAAAATTTAGGCACCGAGCAGAGCCTGCTTCGGATTTCGAAGTTCGGAGTAGCCCCACAGGACTTGTAGTTTCCGTTAGCAGCGGTACTGCTTAATATAAAATTATTAGAATAGTTACATAGTAAACAACTTTAAATATTTAGTACTACCAGTGAGTAATAGTTATGAGCCTGCTGTTTTAGTCAGCACAAAATTATGTATTTGTTAGATAGTCACAAATACATACTTTATACATATACTGCGAGACGAATGATGACGAGTTTTATACGAGCTATAAACTGTTATGGTTATAGATAATGCATAATGAGACTGAAACTATTTACAGAAGCAATCTTGCCTAACAATCGAAGGTCCATTCTATCATTATTCGTTAGTGTAAACATCGGTAAACACTATCAACGGGTACATAGTTGGCGAAGCGCTCCATCGCCGATAACATAACGTTGATAACACCACAAAAGAATTGCTAATAAGTAGTTGTAGTAATATGTTGTTGACTTTAAATTGTTACATTTGACGCGGTGATAGACTTTTTTTGTACTTAAGTGCAGGTGACATACAAGGACAAGGTACTATGTAATTCTTAGGGTGGCTCATTTCATCAATATTTGGCAATAGGGTCTGACGACGGTGGAAACGCCAGTGGTATCGCCCGGATACGTGTGAAAAAAGGAGGGAGGTTTTTGCCCAGCAATGTGGACACTGAATAAAAAAAAGAATGATGATAATTAAATGTCACATCATCATTAAACAAGTCATCTGTGCCGTCCTATAAAGCTACTAACAAAAACAAAGTACAATGACTTGGAACGTTTCCGCGCTCATGTAAACAAACACCGCGAAGCAGAAGCAAATAGAGGGAGCAATCATGCTTTCTACTCGCGGTAATTAATGGCAAATGTGAAAACGAATCACAAAAACCGCGGAGTTAAGAAACGCGGTCGTGCGCGTACGCATCATGTACAGTATCGAGACTAGATATACTTTATCTCTGTCTGATAAATCGTTATTAGTAGCTTGCTCCATATCTATCTGGTCAATAAAATTGGGCATTTGAAACGCTCTGATATTCCCCCAGGGGGTGGAACAGGTTCGTTTCATTTTGTCCTATCTTGCGCCGCGCGCGCGAAGCCACATAAGGAGTGACTTTCGCGTGGATTGATTGATCGCTGTCTTAGTGTGTTTCTGAGATCGCGTCGAAACCACTGTCGGATTCGGCAGTAATAAGTGTAATAATAATGCAGCAGTTAATCCCAGTTCGGCAGTAATAAAAATATAGAATTACTATTATTAATAATGAAATGTTCATTATCTAGACTCTATAAACTTTAATAAATGCTTAAGGTCAGAGAGTCACAGTTGTATTGTAGATAGCTGGGTAAAACCGATTACTTTACCGATATTGCGTGTGAACTAGGTTTTCACGTATTAAAGTTCGTCTCCGTGGCAATAATGGTAATAATTTAACTACTTATAATTTTACATATCTACATTATTATTTAGTCTCAGGAGAAATCCTACAGTTACGCCTCAAATGCAGGGGCCGTCAACCTGCTCGAGGTCAAAATTAACAACAAAGTTTACCTCGTCTTAATTGGTCTACAACAGTTACATTACCGCCATCGTCTAACGAATTATACAAGAATTCCTACCATACTTGACTTTGTTAGGCGCTACCAAAAAAACTCGTGTTTCTTGGAAAATGATGAATTTACTCTATTCGGCCACTTGTATTTCATTTATTCTTGATAGGTTTTTAATACTACGGAGGTGGCAAACGAGCATGGGTGAAGACCAAATTCTTGGCACATAGTTAAGGCATTTAATACGCCTAAATTTTAATTGATTGCGTTGCGACACGAAAGTTACCCATATAAATTGTATCCGTCTTGTCTGGTTATATTTACGTGGAGTGGCTATGCTATAATAATGTTTCGTTTATCTTGTGATAAACGACAAGATAGTATAAGTATTTTTGAAAACCACCACTTTTGTCTGCCAAAGATTTTGTTGCACTATTACACATGCGAAAACCCGTATGTAGAGAAAAGCTCCTACGAGACGAGAGCCCACCTAAGTTAATAAGAAGGCGCACCCGGATGGTACTGCAAGGCAGTACGCCATAAGATGCTATGCTATGGATGCGTCTAAGTGACGGATTCTTTGATACAGTATATATGAAATGAACTGTTGTAAACACTGACCTGTTGGCAAGTGATGAACAGCGCTGTCCACACGAATATGCCGGCGATGATTTGCGCACTCTGTGTCTGCAGGAACATCGGTTGCTGCAGCGGCTCCAGCAAGCTGTGCGTCTTCTCCATCGCCTGGGCCGGCACCGGGATCGTCTCCGTTGCGTTCATCCTTGGGCAAAAAAGTTGTCTATATATTATCATGATGAGAAGTTAGCTAAGAAGAACTCCATCGTCAAAGTTACGTCTCGTTTTTATAACCGCCTATTACCAATGTTCTTGCTATTATGTATTGTGACAATGCTAATGGAATGCTGAAATTGCTTCTAATGTAAACGTAATATAGGTAATATATAACAGCAATTAAATATTACAATAATTATAGGTAAGAAGCCTTTACGCCCATAAGCTTCTAATAGTTCTAATAATAATAGATTATTTTTGTCTTAAAGGGCCTTTGCGCTGTTAGCTTTTCTTTCACGCACGCCTTACTAAGGTCCGGGGCCTCATGGCCCCAAGATATGGAAAAGATACACAATTATAATAATAACAACAGGTACATCCGCAAAAAAAAACCACATGAGATTTAATCTAAATCTATTACTACATTTCCATAAACAATTTGTAAAATATATTGATGATGATGATAAATGGATAATATAAACAGTATTGTCCATTTGTTTCGAGTTGTAGGTAAACATTTTTGTTTGTAAACAGGTATCAAACTGTTGAATCGGGCATGAAAATATTTGAATTAAGATTTAAAAGCCCTTAGTAGGAATAATTAAAACCATTACTAAAATTCCACATCCTACTCCACAAATGAAAATGTTACAATACAATATAAATACCCTTTATTGCACAACCTAAGCAAAAAAAATACAGTACAAGTACATAATCACAATGAGTTGAGGCAAACAACAGGTGGTCTATGTTATGTTTAGCAATATACTTTGGTTAAATCAATATCTGTACTGTTCATTCCATAAACCTTTCTCTAGTTGACTTGTATGGTAGTGATTGGGTCATACTTTGTTGAAAAAACAAAAGTCTCCCTCCTGTGGTCAATAGTTAACAGCTTATGTGCATGTTAGCTATGTTTTTATTACATGGATTTACAGAAAGAGAGACATTGTTTATGTGGGTTACTGGTCCAATCCAAAATTAAGCTTTGTAGCCCTTAACCTATTGAGTGCCAAGCATTACATACAAATGACGCACCGCTGATGCCACGCGTTCAACGCAAAATTAAACTTTATGCAATCGCGTATAGATCGCTATTGCTTTGACCAGGCTGTCGGCTGTAGCAGTTGTTTTGGTGTCCATGGTACGATTTTCCGAGAACGTGAATAGCCGATTGTGGCGGTCAAAGGGTTAACTTTTAGTATGTCCACAGAAAAGACATGAACTTAAATACTCGTATGACCCGATTATCATATTTTTTGTTCGCAGGAACAGTTTGTTTCTAGTATAGATGATTGGTACACTGGTTATTTCAGTAAATTATCCATATTCAGTAATTTCTTATCAAAATAATACATTACTCATGTCTTAGAAGTGGGTGGTACTATCATTACTTGATTTGATAAGATATAGTCTCTCAAATACATACTGTATTTAAGTAAAAAATTAGAAACTGACAATTATTTAAGTAATCTCTAATTGTAACTAACATAGATTATAAGTCTCCATTGTTACTAACAAACTAACAATCTATGGATCACAAATAGGTCTGAAATAAAGATATTTTATTTATTTTATTTTAAGTAACTAACTATAGGCTGATTTTGTATGTCAGCCTAATATTGAGTGCTGAGTGGTTGAATCTGCTATAAAGCATCATGTAATGGCACAAGCTGGTAAGACATTGTGAAAAACCTACCAAAGTAGTTTACTCTTATGTCGGAAATGTTGGAAGCCAAGACTCACTTTTAGCTTGATGTGCCAGTCCAGTTACTTAGTTAAATACCATGGAAACATAAAACTATACAGTTCTCATTCTCAATAGTCTAGTGCAACTTCATTGCTGCAAATCTACATATCATAAGATATGTAAGTAAATATAACAATAGTTTATTACTTTATGTAATATGCAAGTTTAGGTAAATAAGATTGGCATAGCTAAATTCCTTAAATATTAGATTGTGTTGTATATTATTGACCAAGTGAATGATTGAACTAGATTTCTGGTCGGTCTCTACAGGTCCAAAATAAAAAAAAACACTTGCAAGGTCTACAGCTCACAGCCACTATTATTGTTATTGTCATCAACAATAAGTTATTTTACCATATTGTTTCAGTTTCATTATTTCTATTCATCACCATAAAGAAAAGCTGTTATAAGATAAACAACACATAAAGGACGTCACATGCCTCAAGGCGAAAATAAACAGCTGAACAAACAAACAAGTGTATTACTTTTGCTTCTCAAACTGCAAAATCTACATTTATAGCATGAATTACTAAGTAAATCCCAGGAACAATCATGAGGATTTGTTACTTCCTGGTGTAGACACCGTTGCGAATGTTGCGATACTCCAGTAACCATTTCGATTCACCTACATAATAAATAGGTCGTAATCATACTAATCATTTCATGGGAAACGAATATGCTATTGTTATATTGAGCAAGGCTTCTACAAAAACAATAACAAGGCTTAACAAAAATTGAGAAAGGAGCTTAAAGCTGGAGGTCACTCGTTTTGACATTATCTTGTTCGGGGTACTGCACACGAGAAGAGTGAAGGGCGATTAGTTCCGTTAGTGACGCACAATATTGTTTCATAGCCATATTAGTGACCTAGTCCAGTACTCCAGGGAAATTAATTAGTCAAGGTTTACCTGTACGATGTGTAATCCACGTCCTCTAACTACCTACTGCAATTCCGTTTTTCTTCTAGCAGATGTCATTCGTAATCAACACTGCACATATTGGTCACACCACTGTACACACAATCTCATCGATTTTCGGCAAGAAAACGCGCGATTACGTTAGAAAACACATTCAAAACAATCTCACAAATCACTTGCAAAACAAAAAGAAATTCCTGGAGTCCCTCAGTTTCTTCACGTATTCACAATAAATAAAGAACTATACGACTATTCGCTTTCGCAGTCGCACATTCGCCCCTACAATACCATAGACAATTAGGCATCTACAGCTGTTTGAGCTACAAGTAAAGTAGAGGTGATCTGAGGGGCTACCGGGAAACGAAAACGAGTTCGAATATCTCCCTCTCTGTCACACTTGCTAATCCGTGCGACAGAGAGGGAGATATTCGAACTTCGTTCGTTTTCGGCGACCACAAACGAAGATTTCCTTCCCTGTCGCACTTACGTACAGACTTGCAAGTGCGATAGAGAAGGAAAACTTCGTTTACGGTTCGAGGTAGACTACTAGGTAGAAGGGGTGCCGTCCCTTTCACTCATATAGTGTATAACACGAGAGTGAAAGGAATAGCACGAAACGAAGTTCGAATTTCGAAGTTCGGATTAGGCCCTCAGAGATCTGGGGCGCTACCGCGACAGCAAACGAAGTTTTCCCTCTCTGTCGGACTTGCAAGTTTGCATATAAGTGACACAGAGAGGGAAAACTTCGTTTGTGGTTCGCGGTAGCCCCTCTGAGGGGCTACCGCGACTGAATACGAACGAAGTTTGAATATTTCCCTCTCTGCCGCACGAATTAGCAAGTACGACAGAGAGGGAGATATTCGAACTTCGTTCGTTTTCGGTCGCGGTAGCCCCTCTAAGAGGAGCAAGTTGCGCATTTCGGATTAGAGTTACAATATATTATTAGATTTTATTGCGAATCCAAAAGTTTTGAAAGAGTTTTAGAAAGCCTTTTTGCTTGTACCCTATATGGGCAAAAGTTATGTATGTTAGTCAAGCAATTTTATACATCTTTTAATTATTTTTACAATATTTTTAATACTGGCGAGTTTGAGTTTGAGTGAAAAGCTTTCGTAATCGTAATCAGACCATAGACAATTAACAAACTGAAATGAAAATGTCCGTCTAATGATACGTTTTATCTTTATTTTGTGACTGTAATAATCGTGGCTTGCGATGTTTAATATTTTCCTTGTGAGTGTATAGAATCTTAAAGTTTTACAATATCATCAAAATGATTGTCCAAGAACCTATACAGGTAAGCAGGAAACCACTTTTCAGTAGCTGTCAAGGTGTTCCTATCGCAGATATTTTACATATAAACACCGTTTTATTCCACAGGTTATCATTTGGGATTGTTTGAACAATTATGAATATGACAACGCTATATTCTTGGCCGAAAGATTACATGCTGAAGGTAATTATTTTATTTTGATTTATTTTCGTCCCTTCATACCTCAACATTTCAAAAAATTGTTTTAAATTGCTAATAATACCTCAAGTGGTAATGAGATTTATTGATCGCCCTATGTTTAGATGATTATATCCTAAACTTGCAAATATTGTGCAGAATATGTATTATAAACAACTATAATCTTCCAGTTGGATCAGAAGAAACTGCTTTCCTTTTGGGAACATGCTACTACAGATGTGCGCGGCTGAACGAGGCTCACCACTTGCTACAAAATATACCATTAACTATACCCCAAGCTAGGTTTCTCCTAGCCAAGTGTTCTATAGAATTAAAAAAGTGAGTAATTTATACAATGTAATACCAGTCTAACTTGATTCTCAGTTGTGTCATACTGTGGTTATGTGTAGTTGGTAATTGTTGGAAGTAATTTTTCTGGATTATTTCAGTTACAAAGATGCGGAAGTGATATTGGGATCCAATATAGAGATTGTAGCTTCTGAATTTGGGGAGCAAGCCCCATATGCACTACAACTTCTTGCCCACATCTACAACATCACAGAGAGAAGAAGTAAAGCCACAGATGCACTCAGAAAGGCTCTTTCACTCAACCCATTCATGTGGAGCTCTTTTGCTGATTTGTGTAATTTAGGTGAGAAAGTGGATCCACACCAAGTATTCCAAATGAATAATACTGACTTTTCATTTGGTGTGACCACATTTGTGAATCTAGTCAACAATTCTGAAAATATTTCATTTGTTAATAGCAACATTCCTAATAATACTAGTATGAGTATGAATGCCAATGTGACTCCAATGAATACTGTAGCTCCTCGGAGTCCAATGACCATGTCCACCAGCATCACACCCGAGACGCAGGCCCCTGTGAAACGCATGCACAGTGTCTTTAGTGGACTAGCACCAATATCATTTTCCCCATCATTTGGTATGTTACCAATGGAAGAATCTCCCGTCTTGTATACTCCCACACTGACTGACTCAAATGAGCAAAAAGCTATACCTAAAATTGTAAACTCATTAAGAGCACAAATGGGGCAACTGAAAGATGCTGTATTTAGCCCCACACCTAGATGTACCTTGGGACCAGCACCTCGTCGGTCTTCTAGATTATTCAGTAACAACAGCAATTATTCAGTTAAAGAGAACAACAAATCACCTAGTAGAAAGTTTGTAGCTCCTAAAAGTCCATCAAGAAAAAACAAACAGCGGACTGCTAAAAACAACATAAAGGCAAATTCTGTTGAAACAAATGAGAGGTCGAAATCTTTGGAAACTGTTACACCCACTCTTACACCTAAGAGCTCAAATGGAGTTGCACTGTTAAATTTAATGAGAGAGTTAGGCGATGCTTATAAGGCGTTAGCTTTTTTGGACTGTAAAAACGCTATCAAGCTGTTTCAAGACGTACCTGCTAAGCAATTAGCTTCACCGTGGGTTCAGACAATGATTGCACGGGCACATTACGAAATGGCTCAGTATGAAGCTGCAGCCAAAGTATTTGCAGAAATAAGAAAAACACATCCTTGCAGGACAGAAGGAATGGATATTTATAGTACATGCCTGTGGCACTTACAACGAGAGGCACAGTTGTCTGCATTGGCTCAAGAGTTAGTGGAAATGGATAGAAGTGATCCCATAGCTTGGCTGGTATCCGGCAACTGCTTTTCTCTTCATAAAGAAAGAGAAACTGCTCTTAAATTCTTCAAAAGAGCTGTTCAAATGGACCCTTACGCGTCATATGCCCATGCTCTATTAGGGCATGAGTATGCAGTCGCGGAAGAAACAGATAAAGCACTTGCAAGCTTTAGAACTGCAGTCAGTATTGATCCCCGTAACTATGTGGCATGGTTCGGTATAGCAACAGTGTACGCCCGACAGGAGCGCTGGAAAGCTTCAGAGGTTCACATTCGACGTGCGCTCACGATTCATCCTCATTCTGGAGTTTTAAGATGTCAACTAGGGCTCGCTCAGGCAGCTTTAGGTAAAATGGACAGAGCTCTCTCAACACTCGAGCGAGCTGTACAACTAGACACTGAGAACCCCTTGTGTCGGTTCCATAGAGCGTCGGTCTTGCTACGGGCAGGAAGACCGCAAGACGCGTTGGCAGATCTTCATCACCTGAAGGACATTGCTCCAAGGGAGTCATTAGTATACTACTTACTTGGAAAGGTTCATAATGAACTGGGCAATAAGCACTTAGCACTTATGCATTTCAGCTGGGCAACAGATTTAGATCCGAAAGGCACTGGAGGTCATATTAAAGAAGGATTCGATCCATCAAAGCAAGAGGACCCACCAGAGAGGTCAACTTAAGTTGCTGATGATGGACGATGGCAGGAAGCGTAGTAAGGCGCGCGCGTTGACTGATCCTTGTAAATATCGCGCTCACCATTCGGGCTCTTGTTGACACCAAATCTTCCAAATATAGCTTTATGGAGCTCGATGGGTGTGTGGTGGCATTTAGCTGCTATAGTAGTAAGGGCGTATCTGGTTTTGTTTATATGTATAGAATAAGTTGTGGATATTCCTAATGTCATCCTAGTTTATTATGTAACTTGTATAGCAAATTAAACTCTAAAAGTTGATTCATAGAATTTATAATGATGTTTTTGAAAAATCGAACTGACTCCGGGGCTTGATCTCAAATAAAGTTAATAAATCGACCGAGGTTAATGAGTCGAATGTAAAAATCTATTACTGATGCAAATATTTTTTATTTATTATTGCCATAAAAAAATCGTGATACTGTTTACCGAGTGCTACAACCAGATGGATTGCCGGGGTTTGTGATTTGTACCTTCTTTTGTACAAAGGCAGAGTATGGGTGATGCCAGCTCGTGTAGTTTGTAGAAATTGAATTCTTATGTCGAGAACCGCTGGCGGTGTTCTAAAGTGTCTGATGCTGATAATTACAACCCTATTAATGGTAAGAATCCGTATTGATATTGAGCTATGCATGTAGACATTAATCGCCTCAAGAAGCACAATGCACAGAGAGCAGCATACAATGTAAATGCATATTTGGAGAACGAAATAGTTTTGTCTAGAAAACTTCCTAGAGGGACTGATAACCAAATTTAGAATCAACTGTCCGAGAATAGTGAAGGTTGCCGGCATCTTAGTTGATAGTGCATGAAAATATTTCGTGTCTTCTCTTTGTGTTTGTACAATAACAAATTAACTATAGCACTGTTTGTCATTTAAAATCACCAATTGACAGGCTTTATTAAACCATCCTCTAATTATGTGTATGAATTTAAATAAATAGAACTGATGTAATATTATGGTGTTATTATTGAAAAACTATTTATTGAGAGAAGTGTTTATTACGACATTATTTTACAGTTTTGACATATTATAATTTAGCTTTTATCAACGTATCACATCCCAAGTATCCCACCGGCAGTTTTACGCGTACTCAATAACGGGCGCTACCGCGAACAGCAAACGAAGTTTTCCCTCTCTGTCGCACTTACGTCCAAACGTGCAAGTGCGACAGAGAGCAAAAACTTCGTTTGCTGTTCGCGGTATCGCCCCAGTACATAAAAACATTTGCCATCCCAAACACATTGGCTGATGATGACTTGAGGCCGTGACTGTCTCATTATTAAGTCCAGTGATGAAATCAAATTTTTGTAAAATTCCGAACCCCGGTAATACTTGACATTTACCGGTAAAACTTAAGATTTACAATGTGGGTTGGTAAATCTTACCTATATTACGTAACCTAAGCTAGAGACGACTCGGGTGACGATGCGTTGAGCCTGCCCTAAACTACAACGTGGTTGTTCTACTTTTCCCAAGTTTTTCGACTTTTACCAGGAAATGCTAAGATTTTTACCGTATTCGGGTTTTTACAATAACATAAACATAAGCCCTGTATTTTTGTGGGTACACATTACTACTTAAATTTAGAATAAAGGAAAAATATAAATATTCAGGCACCAAGCAGGATTCGAACCTGCGACCTCCCGGCACTCGCGGCCAGTCGCTCTAGCCAACTGAGCTATAGGTGCAATCGCTACCCAGTCCTAAATTCAAGTCTTCTGGTAGATGTCGCTGTACGCCTCCCTTAAGGCGTTTGTATAAAAATATATACTTACTACTTGTACACCATCAAGAAAGACTAGTCATTCCAGTTTTAACATTTTCACTGCCAAGAACTTTCTAGTCGGGTTTTCTATTCGTCAAGTTTTCGCTACAAAGCGATAGCAATAATACTATCATATACAACAATGTATTACAATATTAAGTTTTAATCACATCATTTCGAACAGGCAGTACCATCAGTATCTTAAGGTTTCGTTTCGCTCTTCTGTAACTAAAGATAAATATCAATAAAACACAGCATACCATGAGTTTCGTTCGAGAGCGAGCATGATAGAGATCTATAAATGGTATTTTTGACATTAGGTACCTACACATAATTTTAGATTTGACAGGGCTTATATAGTGGCTGCATGCGGATAAAATATGTCTCAAATAAAAGTATATCTTAAAAACAAGAAAGTTTTATCCTTAGTGAGAAATGATAATGCAAGTCTTATAATGCCATGAAAATCTTTCATAAGAGTACCTATATTTGTAATCCGACAGATACGATAACGTCTAAAGAGAAAGCCACTGACGCGATCTACAAACTTTTCACCCATCAGTTTCACATTAATTTTACCGCTAATTGCGAACGCAAGACGCGTCGCACCAACGCACCTTCACAACAGATTTGTAAATTATACTGACTATTTTATACAGAAAACACACATGAAGGTACCGGCATCGCGAGCGGTCATGATTAAGAACGGCCGATTCAAATCTTGTCGAGCGATGTTCGACCTTAAAGAAGCGAGTGACCTGTTTCATAATATTATAAAGACTGTCATTGTCGACAGTGAATGGATCATGGGTCTTGGGGACTTTACGCGATTTTACTGTGATATACCCTTTTTTAGTGAATATTATATTCTATGGATATAACCCTGTTATGTAGTGGGCTATCGATTTTTTTCCATGTGTAGCCTATATATATTGATTTTAATGTCATCAAATTTTTGATCGAATGTCGGTGTTCCTTTCAAGTTTGATCAAATCATCCAATTTCTTTGATCAAATGTATATTGAACAAAGAAATTGGATAAGTGGAATACCACCCTAATTAACCAGACGATGTGACAGACATGTTATCATAAGTTTATATCACTGTTAAATCTCCCAAAGTATTCCAAATCCACGAGCCATCATACATTGTGCAAATTATAGATAACCATCTAACGCGCGGTCACAATTCTATACACTTCATATGGTGTTGTCACTCAAATTCAAGGCTCGGAAACCGGTTTCGTCATCAAAATCATTTAATTGCATTTTACGAAGTTAATTCGTACTTTAAGTGATTTATTTCATAGATGTAGAGTAACAAAAACGTATATTTAAATATAAATGGAGATTTGAGAAGTACTTTAGGAGATATTTCAGAAATAGAAAAAACCGATTCCGAGGCCTGCTCTAATTTCACACTATCCTGTAATAATGTCACTAGCAGAAGTCTTTATAATTTTACGACAAGCTTTGCACTAATATACATACACTTTATTCCTAATGGAGTCTACTAATATCTACGTAAACTTTTGCAAGATGGAGTCCAGAGCTTTCCTAACAGTAGGATCATTTAGTAGCTTGCTCTGTGCTGGTGCTGGCGCTTGCGCCATCGTTGGCGGTGGCGGCGGTTTTTCGGTGACCTTGTCGTTGAGGATGCTGAGAATGCGCTGTTGCAGTTCAGTCTCGGTCTTGTTGGCGGGGGCCGGGTTTAGAGGCTCGCCCAGCTCGATTTTGACTTGCTGCTCTTTGCGTTCCTGGAATAAAATTTTCATCATCAAAATTTAAGAGCTTGGCCTTTGTCGGTAGAGTCGACGCCAGATCTCACGGTTCTCGGCGAAGTTCTTTAGGTCCCGGTATGACTCGACATTTGATTTTTCATTTAGCTGCTAATAAAATTTTACAATTATTATGTACATTGTATGTGTTGTGTAAAAATAAATTAAAAACACACACAATGAACACTTTAGATTACTAAAGACACATTTGTGAAGTGCCGTTTTAGTACATTTCTGCCGTAAAAACAGACCAATGAAACATATCGCGCTAGTTAGGCCGAGGGCGGAACCGGGAGATAAGTTGATAATAAATCACTGGCAAAAACATCACAGATATAGGAGATAGATAATAATTACTCTTATAGGGAACCGAGATCACTTGCCTTATTAAAAATTCTACTGAACATGGGCTGCCACAGGGTAAGTTTATTTTATATTACACATTTGCCGACAAATATTTATAGCTATCCCATGAAATAACTGACCTGCAAGTACTCGATGACCTTCTCATACTGCAAAACGGTGAGGCTGCGACCGTCTGCGAGTTGCCCTAGCAGAGCATAGACGGCCTCGCGTCCACTCGGCCCTCCACGCTGCACCTCCTGGAAGTTGCGCGATAGGAGCTGCAACGCGTCCTCCAGTGGCATGTTGCGGTGCTCTGTAAAGTAAAACAAAAGAGACTAAGTGACTCTGTGAGTTGTAGAGCTCACGAGTGTTTTTTTTTAATCGCCAAAAACTGACGACAAAAACTCTATATAATTATTGAACCTGCTCACAAAATTCCCTAGAATCGGTTGAGAAATGGGATCTGTAGAGGAGAAAAACCGAAGTCTGCCCGCGGAAACATAAGTAAATGAGATTCTTTTTGAAATTTCCATGAACTGAATAGACAAAAAAATCTTTATAATTATCGAACCTGCTCCCAAAATTTCAGGAGAATCGGTTGAGAAATGCGACCTGTAGAGGAGAAAAACTAGAAATCCGGACATACGAAAGATTTCTTGTCGAGCTGAAGCGGAGATTCGGTCAAAAATGTGTCGTCTGGGAAAAGCGACCCTAGTAAGTTTGGCGCTCGCGCTTTTAATTTCCGAGGATTTATAAAGTTGGTAGCTAAAGACTAGGGTTGGCTAAACTTACGATTACAGACCGATCAGCGTTAAATATGGCGCCGGTAGCCTTCATCCCATAGAAACTTGTCAAAACTTTCCATACCGCCAGATTTTAACGAACACCGCTTACGATTACAGACGGTTTGGTGTAACCCACCCTAATGCAGGTCCCTCATTCTCAACTCAACACAGTGCATCCTTTGGAGCTCTGACAACCTTACTCACCACCAGGAAACACAACATCACATACCAAGAGCAGTGCAAGTAATAATGTTATTATGACTGCAGTCTTGTAAGGCGATACTTTCCCAGTTGGACTGTTCCAAATATGAGTGAAATGACATTCCGTTGTTCTCTCTCCTTTTTTATTTAGTAACAAATGGATGTAATGCATGTCACACCGCTGGAGTTTCAAGTGTCAGTACGCTGACACTTGAAACCCACAAGTGACCCAACATTTTTTTTAAATGCCTCGCATTTAGGTGCGTCCGAAAATACCCCATATTAACCGATTTTTCATAGTTTTTAAAGGTGTTTAACTTGCAAGAGGTTTTATTTTTTTAACACTGAATAATACAGTTGATGATATCTTAATAATATTGGCAATACGAATAAAATCCGTCAAAAGGATTTTTCTCAAACGATTTTTTTTTTTCTTAATAACTACTTTTTTATTATTTAGCAAACTGATGAACTGTAAAAATAATTAAAATTATAAAACCCTCATTTTTATTTTATTAAGATTTTTGACTCAGTCTATCTCAAATAAGTTAAACACCCTTAAAAAATTGCAATTTCTAAACTATGATAAATCGCTTGTCGTAGTATTTTCGGATACACCCAGATACGAGGAATAAAAACAAAAATTTTAGGTGACTATATTTGAACCAGGGCTCGGAAACCAGTTTCGTCTTCATACGCAGATAAAATTTCGGGTTAATTGCGTCTTACGATATTTTTTCGTATTTTAAATCATTTATATCACAGATGAAGGCTAACAAAAACAAATTTAAAAAAAATGGAGTTATGAAAAGTACTTTAAGAGATATTACAAAAATAGTAAAAACCGGTTCTGAGCCTGATTTGAACCATTCTGTATAAAAAAACTCACCCTGTGGCAGCCCGTGTAGAATGGTGAGCGTGAGTGATCTCTGCTCCTGATTCTGCGGCATCACGAGGATGGCGTAGAGGCAGCCGCGAGAGGCGATGTTGCCCAACACCTTGCCAATGGGAACGTCTTCCATGGGGAACAGTAGGTCCACCACGATACCCAGACGCTTCAGGCGACCCTCAATATATTCCGCGTACTCACTGAAAAGCAAGTTATAATTGGATGGAACATATATATCGAGGGTTGCGTGGTCAAACCCGATAAGTCGCCTAAAAGGTTTTATGAAAATAGAACTATGCGTAATGGATGTTGAGTTCTTATTTCAAAAAGCAATTTTCTCGATTTATCGGGTTTGACCACGCACCCCACGATATGCGGATCAGTTCATACGGAGAACGAATACAAACAAAAATGAAGCGTGATCTCGCACGCAACCTGAGGCAAGAATCGAACCCGCGCCTCTGGTTTACCGTACCAGTGGCCTTACCCCTAGACAACCCAGAACACTACGCCATCACAGCTAATCTTTGTCCTGCATTCTATGCCGCTACTACTAGCCACCCGTCTGTAGTTTCTTCAAAGGCTCACAGCTTGTCGCCACTCTAATGAGTAAGTTATAACTTGACCTCATTCCAACCGGTTCACATCAGGTGTGATAAGCTAGAGATGGCGCTGTTTTTTACGCTACTCTCCCAGAGTAATATAAATGCGGGTTGAATAAGTACTCCTGTGAATGCGGTTCTCCTTTTAAAAAAGTCAATCTGACTTTATAATGAGATGAAACTTGAATATAAAACTTCCGTGAGTTTCAGCCGTATTGAAATATAATAATGGGGTCACTTACGTCTTCAAGGTCGAGTATAGCTCGACCAATACGTGGCCCTTAATCATGAGAATTAGCCCAGGGATCGGATACCGGTATTTTCTCCATAGAAAAATACCGGTATTATTACGGTCACCAGTTCATTATTTCGTTTTTAATGGGACAATCTAATAATACGACGATGTTACCTAAATACATGATTCAGCTCCACGTAAAGAGCAAAAAATAATCCAAAATATTGGGCTAATTCAGGGTTTTTTTAAAATACCGGTATCGGTCCCTGAACTAGCCGCGACGCACCGCCGCCGTTAACATCAACCAGCCGATCGAGCCGTGCGCGTGCGCGCAGTGCGAGACGCGCGGCCGTCGCAGCTAGCTCTCATTATTAAGGGCCACGTATTAGTCCGAAACATGTCGAGCTATACTCGACCTTGAAGACGTGAGTGACCCGTTTATTATGTTTCAATAGATAAAACTTACGTAAGCGCTTTAGAGACGACAATGATCTCGCAGTCATTCCGCTCGTTGACGGGCACCGCGCGCGGGTACTCGGGCGGCGCGTAGCGGTCGCGGTCGCGGTCGTAGCGAGCTTCAGGCCAATCACCACCTAATATGAGTCAAATTATAGTCAAAAACTTTTACAGGAACCACTATATAACGAAATAACCGCCGTCGTGACATAGAAATGTCCCAAAATGACAGTTTTTTTTTTTATATATTTAGAACACAAACAGTCGCATATTGTAATTATAAATGTTGTACACGTAGTGTACATAGAAACATTAACACAAAGACCTGGAGGTTCATTTTTCCGTACAAGTTGTTAAACAAAACATAATATTATGACTAATAAGAAACTAGGCTAAATTGAACCGGTCCTCGACGCAGTTTTAATACTCATGTACGTTTTAAAATAAATGAGATAAGTGAGAACTGGAAATCATAACAATAGCCTGTGTCAATCATTGGAAGCGTCGAAAACAGGAACATATTTTATTTTAACTCCGTTTTGGTTACATAATTTACACAACAGACAGTTATAACGATTATTGGCCTTATAGACCAAATATGTATTGTATATTGCTACCAATTCGATGACGATATAAGAGGTTTTAAATTATAAGTATAAAACAACCGTACAGCCAAAAAGGAGTCTCATCTCTGAAGTTGGGTTCAACGTCATCAAAACGATCGACAAGCTTTTATGTAAAATGTTAAACACAAATTAGAGATTCAACCTTATCTCAATGGCGTAAAGACTGATACGGAAACGCTCTCAAATATTACCGTACCGTACTCATCATACCCGATTAGGAACCTCCAGGCTCTTATATATGGATAATAGCATAGCAGACAAAATAAAAAAAATACATACCTCGTCTGTGGTAATAACTGGCTAGAACGATAAAGTTCAGAAGATTTATTGTTGTAGCAAACTTACAACTCATAATAGGTATGTACCTGACGGTTGAGTGACGAATCCATACGTCGTATGATGATATATATACCAAATGTAACGATACATTAATCACCAAAAAAAAAAACAATAATTAATAGCCTACTATTGTTCGAATTTCAAAATTTATGCCCAACAGAGAGACATTTAACCTGATGTTGATGAATACTTGACATCACCCAAAAAAAACTGGTTACCTCTCGCTGGGACAGGTGAGCGGTCCCTGAACGCCGGAGCGCCGCGCCCCCGCACGCCCCGCCCGCGGCCCCGGACTCCCCGACCCCGCGGTGCGCCGTGTTCACCCCAGCTTTGGTTGCCGTAACTGTTTTCTTCATAGTTGTCATCTCTGTAGTTTCCTGGAATACAGTTTATATTGCGGGTTGGAGTAATTCAAAACGCTTTCTCTTCTTCTTAACTGTTCGTAAAAAAAAGATTCACTCGCTGTACTTTGAATATCGCCGTTGGGTCCCCAGGCCAGGTATTTACTCTCACTTCTCAATATTCTTAAAGAACACTAAACTGGCCCCAACTATTACAAAAAATAAACTTGACTCTCCCTAAACCAAATGGCCCAGAAAAAATGCCTTTATGTGCTGTTTACGGGTGCAAATAAACGTTTAAATATTAAATTTACAAAAAGATCAATAGGGACGTTGACTTAAAATTTGACTACTTCCTAAAGAAAAACCGGCCAAGTGCGTGTCGGACCACGCACAATGAAGGGTTCCGTACCAACACCTACTAGTCCATATTTAAAATCACTGTACAATACATTGAATCTAAAAAGTCGTATCTTCATAGGGAACTCACGGCACTTACGACTTTTTGTTTGGGCAAGACAGTTTTTAAGCGAAATCTCAAAAACCGTAAAACCTATATTGTTCAAATCAAAAATCGTTGAAAGTATTTACTAATGCACATCACCTCAATTTTTTTCAGAATTTTAAACTTTATAGTTTTGAATTGTAATTTCACATCACTTTTATGTAGCGGTTCATAGAATACACTATAGCTAGTATAGTGCTTATAGTCTCCGAGTAAATCGGCTGTGACATACGGACGGACGGACAGACATGACGAATCTATAAGGGTTCCGTTTTTGCCATTTTGGCATTTTGGTAAGTGACGGCATTGACCACGAAGACCATAGTAAATGACGCTCGTTCCAATAATAATAAAGGTGCGTTTTGCGGACAAGGGACAGAGATGCCCCCTCTTAAAACTTTGAACACTTATAATTATGTAATTAATTATTTATTCTTTTGAGTTACCTTTTTCGCCATTTCATTAAGATTATTGTTTTTTTTTTCGAGATAATACGAACTTATTGATTTTCTTATTTGGTGTCAACATCCCTATTATCATTTCACAAGTTTCACATGCACGTATATTTTCGCTTTAATTATTATAATGTTTTGCACAAAATAAAGTTTTAATTCAAATTATAAAATGACTACGAAGTCGATTTAAATATATTCGTACTCGACGCTTCATGCTTAGCCGCTATTTTGACATTTCACGTCACCGTATTTCGGAACGTAAGGGTCCATGAGAATTTCTATGAAATGTGATCCTTAGTGACACTGGTAAATTTAGCCATGCGATAATTGACTTAATGTAAACGTTGTAAGGTCGAATTTTATTGCTCAAATTAGTGTTTTGAGTGTGCGTGAGTGATTTTTTTAATGTAGGTGGTATAATGCGCAATGAGAAATATGAACTCCTGCAACTC
This sequence comes from Epiblema foenella, assembly GCA_963556455.1. Taxonomy (NCBI): domain Eukaryota; kingdom Metazoa; phylum Arthropoda; class Insecta; order Lepidoptera; family Tortricidae; genus Epiblema; species Epiblema foenella. Next base: position 13,561,704 of record OY747109.1, read on the forward strand.
ATTATATAAAGGAAGATCCAAGGAAGGAGACCACCCGGAAGAAGGCGCCACCCGTGGCTAAAGAATCTTCGCACTTGGTTCAACCTGAGCACGAGATCTTTATTCCGCGCGGCCGTGTCAAAAGTCCGTATAGCTCATATGATAGCCGACCTCCGGTAGGAGATGGCACTTGAAGAGGTGCATAGTAATGGCAGAATCTTTTGCAAGTGTGTGCTTATTTTCGTCATATGTCTGTTACCTCGTCCTGCCCAGAATTTGGCGAAATAATTTGTTCGGGAAGAAGCGCCGAACACCTCTCCTGTCTTAAATGCTCTAAGGTACAATGCAAGTTCCCATATAAACAAGTAATGAAAACACTTCTCCGACGTCAGACGTCACTGCCGCATTTATAATATTAGTATGGTTTGTCAATCATAATGAGCAAATTACATTCATCATAGCTCATAATCACTCTCATTATCATAGAGGGTTCTCTGGTCTGAATTGAATATTTAAATTTGTTTCTTTTTTATTTAAATCTAGAATAAAGGTATTTTTATTATTTGAACTTACCATGGCCTTTGTCACCAATGTAGTTGCCATAATTGTCATATGGCTCCTCTCCTCCATCATCAACTGGTAAATTGTCAGTAAGAGCTACAGCTGGGGGCACCTCTGGTTCCACTACTACCACTTCAGTAGGCCTGAAAAACAGAATACAGTAAAACCCGCTTAAGAAGATTCTGAAGCCTTTTTGCATATCTATGGGTATTATTATTCATATGCCATTGTTAGGTTACTTCCCAATTTTTTCGTCCGCATACATAAGTCTGTAACATTTTAGGAAGAAGAAAATACAAGTTACAAATGGTGTATTAAGCGGGACCGCGAGTCGTATTAACCATGATGAAATGTATTAAAACATGCTACAAGTTGCAGGGACCGGCATAAAATGGCCTATTATGTGGGAAATCATATTACATGTGATCGCGTTAAGCGGGTTCTACTGTATCTGTATTATGTTTAGCCGCTTGACAAGATATCTCGTTTAATAACAGATTTTATAAGATTTCAAGCTTACATGGTCATTTACAATAGAATTACGATTTGTAACAGAATTTCAAAAATACAAATATACATGGTAAAGATCCTGTTTCAAATCGTAATTCTAATAACAGATTTTGTTAGTGCGTGTCAATTGTCACCTGACAGAAATAATATACAAAAGCACAATGTTTATGATACTTACACACCTGAACTAGTTTGTTTTTTTTTCTAAAGGGTTGATACAGCCCCATACTTGTATAGTTAATTACAGTTAAATACTTGCCCACAGTGAAGGCTATGGTGGTCCTATTACAATTGTATTGCTGGCAAACTATTACATGCTTTATTTCCGAATAGTTTTTACACAAATCCACTGCAATGGGATTCAAGATTTCCTCAGTGAAAGGACAATAAGAATCAGAGTAGGTGAGGAGCTATCAGAACCTACCAAGGTCCTCAGGCCGATTCTTTTTGGAATTTTTGTCACCGATCTCAAGGCTATTATCAACACAAGACTGTCACTTTTCGCTGATGATACGAAGATTATGGGAAACCCTCTTATCACACATAATGTTATACAAGAAGATCTAAATCAAATTGTACGATGGACACAAGACTGGCTCATGTCACTCAATTCTGAAAAATGCACTGTTCTGCATATTGGACCTACTAACCCTCAGCTTCCTTATACCATAGAAACCTCTGGAAAAAGTGAACACACACAGGGACCTCGGAGTCACTGTAACAAGTAACCTGAAGTGGGACATGCACATCCTTGACATAAGCAAAAGAGCCAATTCACTTACTTATCTAATTCGAAAGATTCAGGACAATTGATCGGGACTTATTTCTGAAGCTATACAAAACATACATTAGGCCTCTTCTCGAATATGCTTACCAAATTTGGAGTCTATACTTTCAGAAGAATATTAACACACTTGAAAGGGTGCAACGCAGGGCAACCAAAATGGTGTATGATTTGCGTAATATGCCATATGAAGAAAGGCTTACTGTTCTTGGTTTGATGATCCTGGAGCGAAGAAGACAGTGTGGCGACCTCATTGAAACTTACAAGATCCTGCATGATTATTATGACTTACCTGACTTAAAGAATCTGTTTACCATGAGTAAGAATAGTCATCTGAGAGCCACAGTTTAAAGATTACTCGGGGATCCAGCATAAGCCATCCTAGGAAGCACTTTTTAACAAATCGTGTAGTACATGAGTGGAATAGACTACCAGAGACTGTGATAAGTGCTCCTTCAGTGAACAGTGTCAAAAATAGACTTGATAATAAAAAACGGACATTTTAAAAAAACAAGTGCAGTGATATACACGCATCAGCTGGTAGCTGCTAGTGTATAATAATAATAATAATAATGGGTTACCATAGACAAGCGTCGTTTCACGCATAATTACAGGCCAGCAAACTGTCCCCTGCAGTTTTGTACTCCAGTTTCTTACCTTTTGTCAGGATTGGTTTGAGCCGTTCTCACATTAATATTCTTCCCCTGAAAGATGCTCCCATCCCCACTAGCAATTGCTAGCCTCGCGCTAGCCTCCGTCTGAAACTGAACGAAACCGAAGTTTCGATTCACAACGATCCCGTTGATTTGACCGTATTGTATGAAGTGGTCGTACAACTCGTCCACAGTCGCATTCTCTGTCAATCCCCCAACGTAGATACGAAGATGGGATGTCGATCTATCTTTCATAGCATGTCTATCAAGGGTTAGTTTGTCTGTAAAAGAAATATATAGTATATTATAGCGTACAGATTCAAGTTTCGGTGGATATTGTATGAGGGTTTTTACATGGAAGTACCCGGTTTAAAGACAAATTGATATAGTATAAATCTACAGAACATTATCTTGTATATATTACTCACCCGCCATGGTTCTATGAATATCTCTTTATTCATAAATTAAAAGGAAAAATAACAAACAGAAATAAGAATATTAGAACGCGCCGAAGCGAAGATGCCATCGGATCACTTGCTTTGACAGTTGTCGTATGGGTTGCCAGTAAATACAAGGAAATCCTTCCTATTAAATCCAAATACGTGTCTCACACATTTATCCATTTTTCATTGTCTAGAGACGCAGCTAAAAGGTCTCCGATTCGATATTGGTGTAGGATCCGACACGATAAAAATATTTAGAAAACTGCTTAATGTTCACACTATCCGATCCGATATCGGAGATATTCCCCATTCCCATACATGTTTTATCGTATCGGATCCGGAATCGGATAATGTGGTCACAGCCTAAGAGCATCGCAATCATGAAGTAAGGATAAGACTAGAACGTAGTGGTTATATTCTCTATGGTATATACAGCACGACTAATTATGAGATGTCAGAGGGGCTACCGCGACTGAAAACGAACGAAGTTCTGCCACACGAATTAGCAAGTGCGACAGAGAGGGAGATATTCGAACTTCGTTCGTTTTCAGTTGGCGGTAGCTCCTCAGAGGGGTTACCGCGACCACAAACGAAGTTTTCCCTCTCTGTCTTACTTATATACAAACTTGCAAGTGTGACAGAAAGGGAAAACTTCGCTTGCTGTTCGCGGTAGCGCCCCGGAATTGTGCAGTCATAATAAATACACACAATATCTGTCATTAAATGAAAAAGCAATTGAAAAAGTAATTAGTCTTCTGATGCATCTCAATTTAGTCAGCCTATTATAAGTTCGTCCCCCTTGGTGATTCACTCATCCTCCTTGTATCTAATCCCTCTCACTTATATAGTGAATAAGACGAGAGTAAAAGGGACGGCACGATACGAAGTTCGGATTTCGAAGTTCGGAGTAGTCCCTCTAGATATTCTCTATTGCTGTCGTAGAAAGAGGATTAGATACAAGCAGGATGAGTGAATCACCAAGGGGGACGAACTTATAATAAGCTTAGGTTACATTGTTAATGACTTATTAAGCAGTCTTTATTACTTAACTATTAAAAAGAACAGAAGAAAATGTATCATTTATTTTACAAAGGCTGGAAACATATGTCTACACGGTCCCTATGGACCAAGGTCACCCGGTTTTGGGGCTTGTTTTGACCGTCTGCCACGGGCTTTATTTTTCATTCATCTTTTTCTGCAAAGAGAATATAAGCATGTTTTTCTGCATCATTGGGATCGATGGTATTGTGGTTATTTCGGAACGGTCTTTGCGATGACATTGACAACTAATTTGACATCCTTTTGATTTGAATATGACAGTGACATACTCGTGACCAGAATTCAGGTTAAGAATTTCCTAAATATGTTTTAATTTTTATTTCGGCGCAGTAATACTGTTATGCAATAGTAAATATTGCAACCACGCCAAAAACCTGTGTTTAATTACTACACGTGCACTGTATTTTTACGCAAGATTTTGGCAGTAGCAACGAGACCTTACAGAAAATCGTAAGTAGATTTTGTAAAACTGACATTTGATTATTTTTCCCTTATGGCACGTAGTAATTAATGCGATCTGGGTTTGAAAAACATTAAGATGTTGTTGTAAAACAGTTCTACTTATTAATATCTTTACCCGTTTCTTCTAGGGACTCGATCAACGCCGCCTAATGAATGGCAATTCGAAGGGCCTTTTCTCATGCTTATAAGACAGTCAAGCAAGCTAGAGAAAAAGCATTCAACCGCAGGAATCTGTTTTACACCAATGTCTTATTGTCAATAGGGATATCAACCGTGGGTGACATGCTTGAACAGAGTTATGAGATGGTCAGAGGAAAAATACCGAACTATGACTTGCACCGCACTGCGCATATGGGCTTCTCGGGGGGCACCGCCGGCGTGATCTGTCACCACTGGTACAACATCTTGGATAAGGTTATAGTTGGAAGATCTTTGGCTATGGTGATAAAAAAATTGATGATGGACCAATTTATCTGCTCTCCCCTTATAATTTTATCGTTTTTTGCCACGGTTGCGATCTTTGAAGATAATCCCTGGGAAAATTTCTCTGAAGAAGTTAGGGATAAGTTTTTGATTCTCTACAAGGCAGAATGGGTGGTGTGGCCGCCAGCTCAAATAATAAATTTTTATTTTCTACCAACTCGGTACAGAGTGTTGTATGATAATACAATATCACTTGGTTATGACATCTACACATCTAAAGTTAAGCATGACAAATCTTTGAGAAATGGAAGAGAAGATAAATAATTTAAAACTACTCTTGCTTAGTATTTTTGAAGTGACCAATAAATGAATGATGTATATATACTATCTTTATTTAAGTAGTGATTGATTTATTGAGAATAATGTCAAAATGTTGTATGGATCCAAAGAGCTGAGTTATGTTAAGTACCCTTAATTTAAAAATGTTTTTTAATTCACTTGAATTGACCTTTTTGGACCGGACCAATACCATTGCGGGGGATAACATCAAAATGTCAATTACAGGCCTATGGTTCAGGTCTGAAACTTGTCTGTGATAACTTGCAAGTTGTTTTTCATCCATTATTCATCCATCATTGACATGCCCATGTAGATTGAATATAAAATCTCTGTCCACATTCATGTCAAAGCAGTCTATTGGAGTATTAATTACTTATTATTCATCCAGCTATCAATCAATATGGGAAAAATAATATATAATACTTTTTTTTTAGATACTGGAATGAGGGCACTAACCATGGGATGGAAGAAACTGGTGGCAAATCTCCGTGACTGTACTCCTGCCCTCAAGTTCAGAAAAGTAGTGAAAGTGGCATTCAGTGACAAGTATTTATTTTACACTAATGTTACAATATCCCTAAGTCTATCAGCAATGGGAGACGTAGCGGAACAGAACTATGAGTTATACTGTAAAGAGCTAGAAAACTATGACCCAAAACGAACTTTCCATATGGCATGTTCAGGAGTCGCTGTTGGTGTTCTGTGTCATCATTGGTACAAAGTTTTAGACAGATTTATTATAGGCAAAACTTTTGACATGGTTGTGAAGAAACTGATTCTTGATCAGTTAATTTTCTCACCAATAATGATAGTTACGTTTTTTGGTAGTTTAGCACTATTTGAAGAGAATCCCATAGAAAATTTTAAAGATGAAATTAAAGGTAAATTTGTTACCCTCTACCAGGCCGAGTGGGTTGTGTGGCCACCTGCACAAATTATTAATTTTTATTTCCTTCCCACCCGGTACAGAGTGCTGTACGACAATACTATTTCACTAGGGTACGATGTGTATACGTCCCAAGTCAAACACGGCAAAGGAAAGAAAGTGTTTTTAGACAGAAATGACAAAAAAGATTTACCTTGATGATGGATATCATCATTCTCTAGTAAAATTTACTTAGATGTCGGTTTAAGCGTCACTCGTTAAGTAGTCTAATGCATCTTTACCTATACAAAAAGCATTGCTGTGATAATCAACAAAATAAATATGACAAAATACATAATGTATATTCTTACATAACCACTATGTGATGTTTGTAAGTAATAATTTATTTGCCTTATTTTTTGTAGAATGTGTTAATTATATTGTTATACAAATTTTGGTTCAATTGGTTTTTTTCTGTACATGATGATGATGATGATGAGTTCCCGTTATCCCTCGTTAGGGACATAGACATAGGGCTCGCAGAAGAGTCATTAAATAGTTTAAGTAAATCTATTTAATGCCAAGGACGTTTAAATTTGTCGCGAGTTTTCATACCCTATGCCAAGTACGTCTATAGTTAGCACGTGTTGTGTTCTAACGGGTGTACAAATGAGATGCTACGTCTGTACATCCCTTTAAAGTGATAAGTTAATGCATTAATTAGGAGTCAAGAAAGGTTCCTCGGCCGCCGAATTCCGTTGACTCGTTTTCAATTTATTCAACACGCTGCTGACAACGGAGTTCTCGAATATTCTATCCGGCCAGGACTCAGATCGTCTATTGTTGGACTCGCTTATCACTGGCATCCGGCTGGATCTTGGCGTTCCACGGTGAGAACGGAATGATCGCGTTCTATTGTCTCTGGTCCCTAGCAAAGAGGTGAGTAGCTTGTCCAGCGCTGCGATGTCATCCTTTTTAGGGTGTCTGACGCTGGCACGTGGTGACGCTATGCTGGAGCGGCGGCTAGAGCGAAGTGAAACAGGCGTTCGAGACTGCATGCTAATGGTTCGGAAGACCTAGACAGAGAGACAAAAGATACATTTTAAGTACAGTATTATCGTCGGGTGACGATAATAACTTACCAGCAAATCGGTCATTAAAAAAAAGTTTTGTTTGTCAACCGAAGATGACACACTCATCCTGGCCATAAAAGTACTCAACATCTTATGTACCTACACTAGACGTTATGGTCCTTCAACCGGATTTTGTCAGACAAATGACTAGTGACGCTATGTAATTATACTATGTCGAGAGAAAACAGAATCTTAACCTCTTGCCTGTGTCTGATAAGGATCAGTACAATCGAAAATTAACTTTGTTCCTTTTTGTCATAGAGTTAATTTTCGATTGTACTGATCCTTATCAGACACAGGCAAGAGGTTAAACATTAAATTGTATTAACGGATGTTAAGGATATTAGTGCCTACGCCAAATCTTGGGATTAGGTAGCAACTGTACTGGGTTTAGAAGGATGAACGGATATTAAGGAACATTTTTCGCATATTTCTGGTTCGCAACTAAAGATGTTTTTGATTCTGTGATTGTAGTAAGTTAGTTGTATTAACAAAATACCTCGTCAGCGTTGTGGCTCTGGTAGCTCATTCGCTTCACTTTCCTATAAGTTTCATCGTCAAGGGCTTCTTGTACTGCAGCTTCTAACTTGTCTTTAATATCTTCATCAGATCCTTGGTTGAGATCCTCCAAAACCAGTCTACCGAAAAATTAGAAATTAGTACAGCATGTACACTTGTACAGTGTGCATTCCGCGCGCGTCGTAAACACACTCATCCTGAAGAAAGAACTCCCGGAAAATTCGAAACACGTCGCCCGGAGCGACAATTTTAGTACGTGAGTTTTAATCGTTTAGTAAAACATAGTTATAACGTGACTTACGAAAATTTGAAATCAAACATGTATTTAATTCGGATCGACGGAAATCGACTATAGCTAAGACCCCAGAGCGCTTTAACCGGTACAGTGAACAGAAGAAGGAGCTAACCTATAGCACACGAAGACGTCAATAATCAATATACTCAATATAATCTTCAAACGCCTTTCGAGCACCTCGCTTGTATGTCAACGTTTGCTGCCGACTATACTTAAAAAAAACCGACCAAGTGCGTGTCGGCCTTCGCACATTTAGGTTTCCGAACAAACCGCATAATAATGTTGGTTTTAATAAGCAAAAGAAAGGAAATTTTAAATTAAAAATCTGATTTATCAATATATTAGTATTTGTTGGCAAAATATACGTCATAATAAACATAGAATATCACCAAATTTCAAGTTCGTAGGTCAATGTGAAGTTTAAAAATTTCTTTCTGAACAAAATTTTGTGACAGACGACGAACGCACGGACTCGTGAATGGTTCCATTTGAACCCTTCGGGTACGGAACCCTGAACATAGGTTACTGAAGATCTGTTTTCAGCTAGGTAGGTACCTAGCTGAAAACACATAGGTATGTGTTTTGGGAATACCTATACCACGACCTTAGGTCGACAGGCAAATGTTTAGTGGTTCCTAGTGAAAAAGGTTGTCTCACTCAACTCACATGTGTCCTCATTCTCACATTATTACCTACCAAAATACTCGTAAAACATGACCTTTCAACTTAATTTTGCTGCTTTTTTTTTCAAAAACCTAATGATGTAAAATGGACGCTGTTTTACCATCAAAAATATTGACGCCACTTTTGGATTTCCCTATTAACATCTAACTAGGAGGTGAAGTTAAATTGTGCCAAAAACGATTAAAAGTTTAAATAAAATATACAAAGGGTCGCACTCCGCTCGCTCGTCCTCCTCCGCTTCATGCAAATTCGCCCTATTAGCTTCTCGGGCCACTTTGATGTCCTGCTCCCAAAACCTCCTCAAATCAGGAGTCGAAGTGTATGGAGCCGCGACCTCCTTAATTTTAAGGAATATAATCGCCGTAATGAATATGCAGATTACATTCACTATTGTAAGACAGCAGCTCACGATACCTGGGGAATTAATTCCATTAATCTAATGCGATTAAGGCATTATCTGATTAAGAAATTCGGTTAAGGATACTTGCCGTTGACGGCGAATTCTATGGGTAGATAATCGTGGTAAAGCGGTTGGTACGAAGAATTGCCCGTGTAAGCTTCTCCTTTGATGTGGGGTATTTTTACGCCTGGATACAATAGCCAGATGCAAGCCAACGCCCAATATAAACCCTAGAAATAAATTATTTTAAAATGCATAGGTTCCGTTTCAAAATTAGCACATCCAACCTCAAGTGTTAAGAGTTAAGACAATACCTACATACATACACAAATACCCACACTATAATTATATATAGCGTAATTTTAACTAGTGTAGTGATGGGTAATTTGGTATAGTATAACAACAATTGAATCATTTAAGTCGTAATAATAGTTTAACTACTTCTATTAATTAATCTACTGATACCATCGAAGCATAATAAGAAATTTCGATGATTGATACCTATACTGTGGATTGAATACCACCGCGCTGCAATTAAATGCTACCTACCAAGTTTCCTGACGATCACTATCTACTGGGTTGGTTTATCTTTTATATTTACTGCAAAGTTAAAGACTTACACAGTTGACGACTGGTGGCAGCAGTGATGCTGAAATGGCAATACCTATCAATGGTCCCGCGCTTCCTTGGAGTAAAGCCAAAGCCACACCCGTGCCTGACGTCAGAGCCCAAAGGACGCCCATCCAAAGGGCACGAACATTTCCTCTGAAATAATAAATAGGTACCTATATGTACAGTCAAATGCAAAAGTATTGGTCAACTTACTCAAAAATATGTACCGTTTCTCTTATGCCGGCGACTTAAAGTTTCGGTATTTAATTTATGAGAAGATTAAATGGATATCCATTTTAGCGCTTGCCTGTAAATACAAGAAGCACAAGAGCTGCCCAACCGGAAGATCGCAGCCTTAGTACCACTGCTTATTCTGTAGGCATGTGACGTTGTGTTCCTGGTAATGGGTAAGGTCGCCAGACCTTCTTGATAATTTCATTCGTTGTGTCGACAGTTGGAGATAAAACGGTTGCTAAAATATTAATAAAGGGTCGGTAACGCGCTTGTTACGGTTACGGTGTCTGTTTACCATCCCTAAAGCTTATGTAGCGCCATATGCTTGTTTACCACCGCCGTGGTATGATAAAAGTAAATGTAGGTTACTTTACCGCGATTTCATCTCTTCGGTAGGCCAATCACCAAATCCCCAAGGCATTTCTGTAGTGCCCAAGATAAGTCCAAAAATGAAGCCGAAAATGAGGGAGAAAAACATTCCAGCTATAAGACTTTCGAAGCCGCTTTTCACGAGGCTCCTGTCGGCAATAATAGTGCCGAATGTTATGGACATCACTGGGCCCATGAGGGGTGACACCAACATCGCTGCCACTATGTTAGAGGCGTTGTTTTCCACCAAACCGAGAGCAGCCAGGGAACTGTGGATGTTAATAATTTCTGAGACATCTTTCAGGGCTGGGTGTAACTGTTCTTTATACAGTTATTCCCTACTACTTATCATGATGGCTCCAATAAGTCCAAAGTTTCCAATACACGAAATAAAAAATTGTATTCACATACAGAAGGTTCTATGTCTGACAAAAGCGTAGTTAGATAAGTATGGCATCTACGGCATACGAGTAGTAGATTCATTCATATCACCCTACAACGTCGGTTGTGGTACGGTAAGTATCACTATCAACTGCGTTCGGGTGAAATGCACCTCGGAGGTGCGCAAGAGCAGAGTAGCCTAGGCGGCAAGAAGGATATAGTTCTGGCCTGCCGACATAATATGGATTTCCTTGTTTGAGTATGGGTCATAGCTGTACGAGTCATTTACGTGACAATGCCGAAAGATGCTGCTATTACGAGATAATGGCGTAGCACTTTGTAGCATTGTTTGGCCTCGAACTTGTAAAATTTGGTTTCTAATACACAGACTTGAGACAAGAGCAGGTGAAATCAAATAAAAAGAAAAGATAATGTATTGTATCAGCTATCTACTTACTCCGCAGTTATAATCAAAGTAAGGTAGTCAAACGACAATTCGCCGCCTCCTCTAACGCCGTCAACCACTTGTTTCACAGTCAGCTTTGACCGAATAGACTCCACGAAACTGCGCCAACGCTTAGCTTCTTCCGATCTTCGTCTAAGAAGAGAGGTAACAGTTTGATTACGGATAGACACCACCTATTCAATCTCGACAAGCATCTTAACACCAAACGGTCATGAATGATATTCATTATTTATTTATTTCACATGAACGATTTTTACCGGTAGGTACAAACTACGGGATACCCAAGAGCTTATTCAAAGTACGACGACATTTAAGTTTTCAACAAGCATTGACTTGAATGCATTGAATGTTTTACGATGCATTGCGGGGTCAATTATTTTGTTTGGTTAATTATTTCAGCTAAAGCTATGAATCTAAATATAAATAAATCTTGGATTTGAAAATGGATGTAATTTTCGTAATCGGCACCCCGAGGAACCACAAAGTTGACACCCATATTTATATGAAAAATAAATGTCCGCCGTCTTGGATTTGAAAATGCATGTCATTTTCGTAATCGGCACCTCGAAGAACCTCGACGATGACACCCAAATCGATTTTTAAGAAAAGTAAAGATTTGCTCCCCGTACAAACTTGGAACCCCCTTTTCACCCTTTAGGGGTGCAATTTCGAAAAACGCTGAAATACGTTTTGTTGTATTTAAACAGAGAGTCTATTTACGAAGTTTCAAATCTCTCAATTCAAAAAAATTTACTCTCCGTACAAACCTGGAACCCCCTTTTCACCCCTTAAGGGGAGCAATTTCGAAAAACGCTGAATATTGTTTTGTTGTATTTAAACATGGAGTCTATTTATGAAGTTTCAAATCTTTAACTTCAAAAAAGATTTGCTATTCAGAAAAACACATAATTTAGTTTTGTTGTATTTAAACAGAGAATCTATATACGAAATATCAAGTTTCTAAGTCCAAAAAAATTACGTTTCCCATACAAACTTTCATCCCTTGTTTTACCCCCTTAGGGAATGAATTTCGAAAAATCCTTTCCTATCCCTAGCCTACGTTATAAATGTAATCGACTGTGTAAAAATCAACTTTCTAGCATTAGTATTTTCGGCTGTGCGTTGATGAGTCAGTCAGTCAGGACTTTTAATTAATGTCATTTTTAATTTTTATTTTATAATGCTATCTATGGACTTGTTCTGGAATAAATTATTTTCATTTCATTTCATTTCATTTTATATATATAGATAAATAAATATTTGTGGACTATCTTACACAAATCATCGTAACCTCTAAGTATAGTTCGGACGAAACTATTAAGACTAAATTCTATGAAGCGGACGTAAGCAAAAACGACTAAGAGCTCTGACTATAAGGTAGATTCTTGTATGCGTTCATTTGTCAGAATTTGGCCTTACATGTTTCTGTCATATTACAGGTACCTATATTTAATTAAAATTGTACTCACATTATTGAATCCTCGTCGTAATCCTCATTCTCAACGGCCGAGTGTACCACACTGCACGGTAGGACGCTGGGAAAACGATAAAGATCAGATACAACTTATCCTAAGTGGATAAGTGAGGGTTTTTCAACTTATGTACGAAATATCATTTAATATTTAATAGCCGCTTTTCGATGAAGGAATCGGTCTAATTCCAACAAGGTCTAGTTGTTTGATCTAGGTTGGAAGGTCAGATGTTCCTACCCCTAATTTTGGGATTAGATGTAGGCAAAGAGGACCCGTGTTCCTTAGGGCCAACTGAGAACACGCCAGGAGGTCCTAGGCACACACTTACGGACCCGAACGACGTAATCACAGCGTCCATCGAAAGATGGAACGCTGCGCTTACGGCCTCCAACTTTGACACGACGCGTACACTTAGGCATTCCCGCCGGCGGGGACGTCCACCCAGCGATCGCAACCACACTGACACATATAGTCCCTATTCGTCCCGGTACCGCCGCACACCGGGTAGAGTCAGTCCGACCCAGGTCGGGCCTAGCTGAGTTTCTTGCTGGACTCTTCTCAGCTAGACTAGGTTTAGTGAACCAGCGACAAAACTCCCAGTAGCTCGATTCCACTCACACCTCAGATTCGGTTGAAACCGCTCAACCAATCTCACTGGAGCGCAAACTCAGAGTATTCCAGTGTTCCAAACCACACGCGTGGTCGTGCCGGAGGTTTTCCCCTGGATTTTCCCCAGGCTACTCTCCAACCGCGCACTCCTATCGCTTTATTGGGCCCGGCCTATAAAGCTACAGTCAGATTAAAAAAAAAACGCCAGTAGGATGATGACAATTTATCCTAACATCTCGGCCACGACTGTGCGTGAATTGCGGCGCGGAAATCATTTTATCTGTTCATTGCACAGTCGCGACGTGCAGCGCACTGCGGTTAGCAGGGATCACACGCAATGTATTAGGAAAACCGCTTCCGATACCGCAGCCGCTCGAAATCGTCGCCTGTCCATTAGTTACCTATCTACTTCGTTAATTTGCTCGTGAAGCTTCTGTTTACTCTTACCTGACAATGGACTTCCATCGGACCCCAATCCCTAGCTGGGTGAGGCAGTGCAGCATTGTCTCGCATTCGTCTCCAGTGGGAAGAGGAAATATCACCTCGAAGTAATTTCCCGTTTTGTCGCTGATCCATACTACTTGACTGACTTGCAGCTTGTTTAGCAGTTCTTGTAATATCTGTTTCAGATAATGGTGAGTGGTAATAATTGGCAGGAAAATAATGTGCTGTTGCCGAGGCGATAACATTACGGTGAGGGGATTGACTGATGCCGGCACTACACTTCCACTTCGTTATGCGCTAACGACTATGCGACTGCGCCGTATTTGCTAAAATATTTGTTAGTGTGCGGGAACAATAAACATCCCCATCCACACTTCATGCTGCGTGCCGAACATGCCATTTTGCGTAATCACAAGTCATATTATTTTTATTTAAAGTAATCTAAATGCAACTAGCCAATAAATAGGTACCTGTTGTATAAGTACAAAATTACTAAACTATCGAAAAGTAAGCACTAAGTGAACGAAGTGTGGGCAGTCGATGCGCTATTTGACTTATGCGTCTCCTTTTTTGATGTGTACCAAAAAACCGGCAAGTCGAAGGGTAATGCGTATTCGCTATTCGCGCGAATAGCGAATACGCATACCCGTCTATGTTTGCTTTATTCATACGCATGTACGAATAAAGCAAACAGACGAAAAACCCTCCACACTTCGCCGAATACAGGCGCATAAGCCGAATAACGAATAGCGCATAGCGAAGAGTGGTGCCGGCATAACAATGCAGATAGAGTCTTCCGGGCAAACGAAAGATTTCACGTTAGAGAGAAACAGCTTTAGAATTGTACTTATGGGTTTGCGTGCGGTAGACTATCAGGTGTTGAAGACGTATCGTATGAATAATAATGAAATTCAGTATTTACAGGTTCGTGTTAAGATAAAAAAAAAAGTTTTAGATACTATTAGCTAGTGTATCAGTAGGAAATTTTCTTCTACTAACAGGTGAGTACAACCTGCTGCTAAATCGCGTCACGCGCTACTCAACGATTTCTGTCCCACTCGTATTGCGGGAATTGGAAAGACGGGAGTAGATTTTTCTCGTCTCGTGTCGCGTTGCAGCTGCAGTTGTGTTAGCCCCGCTGTAGGATCCGACAAAATCCGACCAAACTTCATTGTATTTGGAACTAGTTCTTTGATACATCATTAACATTTGTTGACCTCAGAGGCCCGTTTCTCCGTCCCCTCAGGAACTGGACAAAGACGTACTCTTTAGTTCTTCGTCCAGATTTTTCTAATCTAACCCTAGTATTTAAGCGCTGACTAGGTATTTAGGTTACAAAAATTATTAAATTGCTGACACTGCTGGACTGCTCTTTGATAGACGTCTAAAAGAGAGATACTTAAGTAGGTATTTAAACAAAACCTATTAGACACTTAATTTAACTTAACTACTTAAGAGTATCTTTTTGATATAAAATACTTACGCTCTCCAGCGTGAAAAACTTGTCTTCTTCTTGAATGTTATCCAAAGTCGCGTTATGCACGTCGTTATACGCCTCATTGTAGTATTGCTGAGTGAGTTGCACCGGTATACTTCTAGATTTCTTATTCCTCAACTCAACCTCCAACTGATACGGTTTAAACGAAGGCGGGGTCTGGATTGGGAACCCTTTAGGTTTCCCGAACCTTAGCACATGCTCGTAATTACTGGAGGGTATGCAAACGATGAATATCACTCCCGAAGGCATGACTGAATGAAACGAGTGGCAAATAAAATAGTCGCCAAGGCTCTGAGGTATGGAGTTAATTAGCAGTATTATAACTGATTATACGCATTACTGTCAATATGCTAATTGGGTAACCGTTGGTAATTCCACGGCCAAGTGCACTGAATACAAAGGTGTGCAACTGTTCATAGAATGTAATGCATTCCAGAATAAAGATGGGTATAGGTATACTGGATATCAACGGCAGACAACCTATTATATTCTTCTTCAGACTTTGCCTAATGCTTCATTCAAAGATTTTAATCAAGTTACTTGGTAGGTACGAATATTTATCTATAATCTGTCTTCGGGAATCTAAACGTTTACTTTTTTGGCCTGATTTTGTACAGAAGATTTTAAAAGAAATAATCACAAATTAGGCATTGAATGTACTTTATTATATAGGTTTTTTTTTTGCGACTTTGCAATTAAACATGATAAGACTTACTACTTAAAACTACAAGATGTTTCGCATCCACCGTGTGATTTGAAGATGGTTCAATAATCGGCGATTGTTCCATCTGTTTCACTCCGAAGTTCTCATTATGAAAGTTCCCTTGCTCTTCAAAGCTATCGTTACTAAAGCTATTAATGTTATCCAGATCTGTAATACAGTTATTGTAAAAGTTTTCGCTCTCTATGTTGTTGGAAAAGCGTTCTGCAATGTCCGGTTTTGAAGAAATATTTTCAATGCTGCTGTAGATATGTCTTCCATCTTCGATATTTGGCTCGTAGTTGTTGGACATCGAATTAAACCTGTGAGGGAAAGAAAGGATTTTACCCGTTAAGTACCTTATTGTTGCTTGTTGGTTAGTAAGTTGTTAGTTGCATTGATAACTAACGATCTCTGGTAATATTTATTTATTTATTTAATCTTTATTGCACAAAAGAAACCTTATCGTATAAAAGGCGGACTTATTACCGTATGGCATTCTCTACCAGTCAACCTTAAGGCGAAGCAGAAAGATTTGTAATATTAATTCATTCTACCTAATTTCACCATAATTTCTCATACATTCAAAGTTGCTGTGTAAGTCTTCGCTTCGTTAGGCACATTATGCGGTCTCCCAACTAATAATCCTAGCTCATAGACTCTTAATAAAATAAAAAACGCACTGCGTAGAGGAAGAAAAGATCTGACGAAGCATAAATATAGTCAATGGCTCTACTTAACCTATTCTGTCCATAAATTACAAAATAAGATAGAGACTTTACTCCTAGTGGAAACGAGAAAGATACTTAAATAAAAAAAATAAAACCGACTCAAAAAAAAAACACTAAAAAATAGAAAATAATTACTTCTAATATAAGCCTTACTTCTAATATGAGCCTTTACGCTTCTTATTGAACAATGTAGAGGTACCTATTGTAATTTGTTGAACTCTGTGCCATCCAAAGAAATTGTCTAAAGTTGACAAAATGGCACCGACTACAAAAATTATGAAAAAAAGAACATAAAATCGAATTGAGAACCTCCTTTTTTGAAGTCGGTTAAAAAGAAATAAATATAGGTGCTTACTGTTCCTTCTGTAGACAATAAGCCTCTATATTCTGAGCTCTCATACGCCGAATGGCTGGTGTCTCGTGACGATAGGTCACGGTATCGCCCTGAATGGATGTGGTGTTTACTGGGTCTTTGGGGTCTTGTCCCGGCTGGTCTATTTTAGAGGATTCATTCGACCAATTACTGAAAAAGTAAGTTAAATAGTGAGTTTGAGACTATAAGTCATTTTATTATTATTTCTAGTCCTTGATTATATAATAATTACAGCTAAATTTGACTGCTCCATTGTTCAGTGATCGACCATTAAACAGTCAGATTCAAGGTCGTTCGTAATTATAAAAATTACAGATGACTTGGTAGTTGTGGTATAACTATTTTGTTTTTCATACCTACCTGTATTTTTCCCACGATATATTGTTATTGTTCTTTAGAGTATGACGTTTAGAGGATGAGAATGATTGACGATTAGCTCTCCACCATAAAATGTCTCGTCGTTCTAGGGGACATACTTCTTTAATCTGAAAAAAATACCTATTTATTTGCCTTAACCACTGAGGGAAGATCGGTTATTATATAAGTAGAAAGTGTTAAATGAATGATTACGTAATGGTGGATGAAAATGGTAAAAAAGGAACCCTTATGGTTTCATTTTGTCTGTCTGTCTTTCTGTCTGTCACATCACTAAATATCTCAAGAACTACTTATGCCATGGATTTGTAATTTGGAATAGTTATAAAGAAGGCTAACCTAGAAAATGACTTTTTTTTCTGTAAAACATAAAATTTGAAAGTCTACTGGCTATATCAAGTGGGATGTCATATGAAAGGGCTTGAGTTGCACATTCTGACCTTATTTTTACGTTTAGTCATTTTTGTTTTATGCTGGAAAATGTAAAAAAAATACGGTTCCCCTCTCTTATCTCCGAAGTTTACCAAGTAAAAAATATGAAATTATTACATAACATTGATATAAATGTATATTTTACAGGAAAAATAAAACTATAACTCTATCTTTCTTTTCTTTATCATCAAAAACATTTCTATATTATAAGTTTGTAATTTAATCACCTTCGCATGTATTTTTATTTTATAAATTCCTGGGAGATTATGATGAAAGTACCTTCTTTCAAATAAAGAAATAAATTGAAATCGGTTTACGTGATAAAGAATTATCCTTGAAAAACCACCATACATACTAAGTTATTCAGTCGCTCAAATTTGTAACAAAAGGGGCCGATAGATGGCGCTGTACCCATGGCGTTAAATTTCTACACCATGTTGTTGAGATTTTCCTGTTTTAATAGGTTTGGAACTGGTACACATCTGTGTACCGAACTTTCGGTGCGCGAGTCCGTCTCGCACTTGCCCGACTTTTTTATATAAGGCGTTCTGTACGAAACTTACCCCATAAAAACTTTATATAGCTAAAACTCTGTGAACTAAAATATTTTATATATTAACAGAGTTTTAATTATGTAATAAGAAAAGTCTTCATTATTTTCAATGAGGTTAAGTACCTTATAAACAGCGACGCCTGCGAGGAATATGCAGGCAATATTGACGAGTGTGAGGCCCAGAGACACTGAACCGAGTATAGCCAGCTCTGTGGGCTGATCTTTGCTGTAGTAGAATGACGTCACAACGCCCGTCCAGTTTTGGTCGTCAGCGAATATCAGGTGGACTAATGCCATCGCCCATAATAAACCCTGGGGAGAAAACAGTGATTACTGGGCGTCAATTCCACACAACATATTGAATTCGAATCGGTTTTCTGTCTGGTAGTGCGATTGCGGACGAATACAAAACTAAATGGTCAAATTCTTCTCGAATAACTTCCCCATTGCATATATTATATCTTAAAGACGTATCCCGGCAAAAGTAACAAGAACCAATATGGCGGCATTCGTATAGCATGCGTGAGGCCCCGCGAGGCACTGCACCATTGTTTCTATGTATAAGCGGCGACCACACCTCGGATTACCTACACCTTAAAACATTTCTAATTACGTACAGGAGATTATATCAATCGGACAACCAATTTGTAGAGTGTGTAGACCAACGTGCGAGGATGACTAAAATCTAAAACGCCAACGCTGTCATCACAGGCTTTGAAGCTCTACAACTACAGAAAAACAGAAGGAAGGTAGGATTGCTCACAGCATTGACAGCAGGCGGCAGGAGCGATGCGGAGATGGCAACGCCGACTAGTGACGCCGTGTATTCCCCGAGCACGGCCAACGCGACGCCTGCGCCGCTCGGTATGGCCACCAGCACGCCCACCCACAGCGAGCGTATCTCACATCTGTACAGAACATAAAGTCAATATAACTTGTGTAACTGATGACTCCACAGATTCCAAGGGGACTCACCGGATTTCTTCATTGTACCATGTAACAGTGTCCTTGTGCATAAATAAATTATTCTTATTCTCATTACCGTTAAGTTCAATATCCCGTAAGTGTTCCTCTTACCACACCTGAAGTTTCAATAACAAACTTGCTGTTTTTTTTTACACGTTGCTAGTTTGCAGAAGAGTAGAACTGAATGTCGCCTCACATTTAGAGTAGCGCAACTAAGGAAACGGAGGTGTGAAGAATTCCTTACTAGTTAGAGCAGTCAACACCGCTAATCCTCATATCGATAAAGGGTCATCCTAGAAAAACAAATAACCCTGGCTTATCACGATCGTGATATAACTTTAAAAAAACCGGTCAAGTGCGAGTCTGACTCGTGCACCGAGGGTTCCGAACACAGGTCGTGTAACCGTCCCGACCCCATTTAATTCAGGAAAAATCTTAATATCGCGATGTACAAAATACAAATCGAACGCCGTGGGTACAGCAAGCGAACAGCGTCACAAGTCATTGTTGTGACTTTAAACCAGGCACTCTAACAACTCCATAAATGTTAGTTGACCCATAGGTTCTTAACAACTATGGTAGGCAGATATCAAAGCGCGATCTATTTAATCTCTTATATTAAACATTAAAATTATTACGGCTCGATGGGTCAGCATGTTTTGGCTTAGGTATATTTATATCGCATGCGCTTTAGAGGCTATGGATCAGTGTATTAAGTAACTCTAATCTATTGTTTTTCATGCGATTAAGCATGTAATTGCTAGAACTTTAGGGACTGAAATGCGTTGATTTTAATTGACATAAGTCGTTTTGGTGTGGATATCATTTAGCTCTTTTAATATCAGAGTCCCATACATACGAACTATCTGTTAAAATAATAGTTCATCATAATCAAGTAGCAGCCTAATACTCTATTTGTAACTACGATCGTAAAAATAAAAACGAAATAATGCGAAAACCTGCTTTATCTTAGCCACGATAAGACTCAGTGTAAAGTTATGTTAAATGCAATTATGTAAAATATGTTCATTAATCTATATTAATAATTCCCTCGAGGGGCACAGTAAACCCGAAGGAAACCTATATCAAATTATAAAGCGTAAAAAAATAAGAGTTTTCAATCGACAACATATATTGACAAAATTCGGATTGTCGCTTATTTCGGGTTTAAAATGGGAAAATAATGACAAAAACGATTTGCCATAGGTATTTATTACTTTGCCATTGACTGATTGAAGGATGCGTTCAGATTATTTTTTTGTGACCACACTACAAGCCAGGCTCGCGCAACTATTATCAACAGGACCCCGCCGAGTAGTTTGGCGGGGAGATACCATATTATAAAAAGGGGAAAATCCCTTACTAAAAATTATACTGACTTTACACCAAAAAAGTGTATCAAAACCGAACTTTAATAAGGGTTGTCTAAAATAAAATAATTACTTTATTCAAAAAGAAAATTATGTATTTTACCCTAGCGTAGCCGGGTTTTCATCTAGTATTAGCTTAACTTCACCTAATGTCATCGGTATAAAATGACGCGTCTATATCAATGACGTTGTCAAATGTTGTGATATTGACAACTGTCTATAGAGTCGCCTCGTCATACGTCCTAGTTATATCTTGACCCTAAGATCCGTGACAAATATATGCATATTCGGAGGTCAGCCAGCTCAGTTCTTCTGAATCGAATTTTCCGTACGTCAGCAGGCATTGTAAATATCTACATGACTCTGGTCTGGTTCATAAGTTCAACTCCCACCCCCAAATTGATCAATTTGAGGGATGATTTAAGGGATAAAAAGTATCCTTCATGTTAATCCAGACTAAAAACTCCATGTATACAAAGTTTCATATCCGTTCAGCCGTTTTTGCGTGATCGAGTACCTAACAAACATCCAAATATTCAAACATTAGGATATTTCATATGGACGTTTCTTTCGTATTATGTATAATATTAAATAGGATATTGTTTATGATTTCATTACATATGTATAGTTTTTAGATTATTCCTTGTACTTGTAGTTTATGACGTATTACTTGCCAAATTTCATAGTTCTAGGTCAACTGGAAGTAGCCTATAAATTTTGATACCCTTGATAGTGTCGAAATATACGTTTTTTTGCAATATAAACGCCCGTATTGTTTTTACGTTAACTTAGTAGTTTGATTTTTTCACAGCTTCAAGGGACTATAGGTTTTAATTTCTACTCGATACCTCCACGCCTTCCCGAGATAAAGGGTCTTGACAGACAGACAGACGGACAACAAAGTGATCCTATAAGGGTTCGGTTTTTTCCGAAAACCTAATAATATCAGGAAATTCGTAAAGCATTCCATACAATTTTTATTTCGCTGTCTTGGTAAGTTACATAACTAGTATAACTAAGGTATCTATAAATCTATAGATACGTATAAAAGAAGAAGTCCTCACTGACTAACTGACTCATCAACGCAAAGCCGAAACTGCTACTGCTAGAGTTAATTTTTGCACAGTCGGTTACATTTATAACGCAGGCTAGGGATAAGAAAGGATTTTTCGAAATTCATCCCCTAAGGGGGTAAAACAAGGGATGAAAAATTGTATGAAAACAGGTATTTATATATTGAAGTGAGAGGTTTGAAACTTTGTATATAGATTCTTTGTTTCAATACTTTTATGGCGTATTTCAGCGTTTTTTCTAAATTGCTCCCCTAACGGAGTGAAAATTGGGTTCCTAGTTTGTGCGAGAAGCAAATCTTTTTTGAAGTGAAAGATTTGAAACGTAGTTCGTAGACTCTCTGTTTGAATACAACGGAAATTGCGCGGAAATCTTAACTTAAAAATCGATATGGGTGTCATCTTCGAGGTTCCTCGGGGTGCCGATTACGAAAATGACATGCCTTTTCAAATTCAAGATGGCTGACATTTATTTTTCTTAAAACTCGATATGGGTATTTTTTCTCAAAAGATTAACAGCATCAGACAAGTGACAGAAAAAAATAGACCTCATTTAATATCTTTGTTACTATCTAAAATCTACGCGGACGAAGTCACGGGCGGCCGCTAGTATAAAATATTTGTATTTTAATTTATTTCTTCGCAACATTTATTATCAAATTATACTTACCCAGAATATCTTTTGTTAAAACCACGACAAAAATAGCTACTTCTAAAGAATCAAATTGAATAGACGTCGTAACACAATACCTTATCCAATAATACCTACTCGATCAAAAATAGGCGTTTACAGTCGCGGCGGCCTAAATTTGGATGAATTACACTTCACTGAACAAAGCACAAACCGCGTCTTTTTGGAATCTTTTGATCCCTCTTGTTTAAGGCTTCCGGCTAAAAAGATGTTAAGTAGGTATTTTCAGAGAATTTCGTATCATAGCAATACTGCACTGTAATGTGCACTAAGCCAGATTTTAAGTAGGTATTAAGATGCCAGTGGTTACTTGGTTAGTAATTTAGTTTTAAGACTATAATCACATCAATTAATCACAAATGAGGTAGTAATAAGTAAAGGTAAGATACTGAATTTGCCTAAGTAAAATGCACAAATACACATCTCATTGTTTTGCTGCGTATGTAAATATGAGATAAAGTGGGATGCTCACGCTGTTTTATTAGAAGGCCAGATTACGACCAGTTAAATTATTCACGAAGCGGCCAACGAGTTCGACTATAGGGTATGATGAAGTTCTACCCATGCCTATGGCTAATCTTGTGGGCAAAATAATTGTAAGTCTATGCTGCGGAACGTCTACTAAATTGTATCTTCAAAGGATAAATAATAACCAGAGGGTAGTAGGGTAAATAATAATTAGATTACATGATTTCATGTTTGATCCACTGATCAATCAAACCAAAGGTTTGATTGCGTCGACGGTCGACCGTTTAACCGTAAGATAGGCAAGGTCTAAGTATATCTATATTTTGTAAAATTGTAAAACACGATTTTACCTTTAACTTCTTCTGCAACTATAGCCATAGTGTCGCTTACTTAGACGGACATAACTCTTCGCCTTTAGGTCGCATTCACATTCCACGTTACACGCTGCGCTATTAGGGCTTCCATTTCGTAATTACGGAATTACGGACAGATATTTGACTTCTAATAATTACGTAATTCTGTGTTTAAAATATGCCTAACATTTCAGCCTAAAAATAAGTAAAAAATGTTTGAAATTGCAAACAAAAACACACAGCAAGGTTTTCGCCAGAGGCCTGTGCAATCGATTGTCCTGACAACTTGAAGAGAATCAACCTGTCGAATAAGTCGGCTTCCGGAGCATCATCACAAGCATCTAAGAGAACATGATGAAGTCTTTGAACTGGAGTGAAAGAGGTATCGATGGTGTGACAGTTTTGTGTCATATTTATGGCACAGGTGCGACCACCTGAGGTTTGCAGATGACCTCATCCTTCTAGCTGGGTTACAGACCTCCGAGTTATGCTCGACGAACTTCGTGTTGCATCTCTAAAGGTGGGCCTCACGATGAACATGTCCAAGAGTAAGATCATAACAAATCATCCACTTAACGTGCCAAGTCTTATTGTTGGTGGGTCTTGCATAGAACGTTTTGATGATTATGTATATCCTTGGACACAGTTTATCTTTTGGCCAAGATTCCTTAGGGATAGAGGTCGTTAGACGCCTAGCTAAGTTGGGCTGCATTCGGTAATCTAGCAGATGTCCTGAAACTCCTGCAGACAAAGATTCCACAGTTCCAAGGAAGTTTTTACACAAAAAGAATTTGGCACAAAGAGCCATGGAGCGAGCCATGTTAAGAATCTCTTTTGTTGATCGTGTCCCAAATACTATCCGTCGCCGCATGAAAGTAGCAGATTAAGCGGACGTTGTAAAATGAATAACACAACTGAAGTGGAGAAAGGCAGGACACTTAGCGGGGGGAAATGACGGGAGGTAGACTAAATGGAATACTAAATAGTGGCCAAGGACATCAAATTATTAAAAAAATATATATTTCGAAGTTTGGGTCAGTTACGTCAGTACGGAATTACGTAATTGAAAATTCAAATTTCGTAATTAATTACGTAATTGACAAATCCGTAATATTGTATACGCTATCGTTCATGCGGTTAGTCGGTGGACGGCAGAAGCGGGAAATGTCGTAGTCGCATGATTGGTAGCGCGGCATATACTTAAATGAAACGCATTAGTAGCGAACTTCCTCAAATAAGAGATCTTCAATAAGCGACATTCACATTGACGGCTCTAGCCGTCACAACTCTCAGCTTATGTTTCAAAGAAGAGTGCAAGCATTCGGGCACGCAAGCATGTGCGCCATGGTTACAATGCACGCAACCATGTTGTACTCGTAGTGCTATCTCACGAACGCGGGTGAACCATGGTTGTGTGTTAAGCTATACGTGTGCATTATCTATGTGTGCGTCAGCGTAGGCGCTATATGTTCACGTTGTCTGTGTTAGTATGTGTCACAACTACAACTATGGCTAACCCGCGCTCGTCAGATAAAAATACTGTATACGTTGCCGTACCGTGACATCATCTCATTGGTTGGCCACTCGCCGACTCCGTACCGCTCGTCCACGGCACAGATGGTGAGGCCGAAGAGAAAGCCGATCACCAGCGCGAGGAACAAGCCCAGCAGCTCATGCAACACCCCCATCTGCTGGAGCGAGCGGTCGCGGACGGCGGTGCCCAGTGTGCCGGCGGTTATCGGACCCTGAAGAATTGGGGTAAGTTCTCATAATGCATAAACAGGAATGCTAGTGAATTCTGACGAACACTACAGCCCTGTTGGTAATGGTTGGGGTCGAATCCCGATCAGGGAATTTATTTGTGTGATAAGCACGACTAAATTGTTCTTGAGTCTTGGATTTTTTCTATGTATTTAAGTATTTATTTTCTATTTAAGTATGTATATCGTGCTCTAGTATCCATAGTACCTTTGCTTATTTTGGGACTAGGTCGATTTGTGTAAGATAGACCATAATATTTATTTATTTTAAGGTATGAAGTGATTGGAGCCGGGAGTGCCATGCATTCATGTTGCCATTTCTAAAAAAAGGATATTTCCTTTATAAATGGGGTTTAAATCCATTACATATAATCTGCCATATTAGAAATTTCCTAAAATAGGTATGCAACTTTACTAACATTTATAGTATCCAATATTGCGCCGATCCCAAGTTAATGGGATAAAGGCAAGCGATGAATAGGTAATGATGATCAGTACACATATTGATATAGGATGGAATTAAGCGTACTCGTAGTCTACAACCTAGTAGGGTTAAATCTAAATATATATATTAAATATTACTTTTTTTTCAATCAAACTTGGCGCGACTTTCATTCTCACGCGACACGCGTCTCCTTCACCTTTACTAGAACTTAATAATGCTTAAGTATTCACGACTTATCGCGTGATAAATATGCCGCCGGTCCATTAAAACGAGATATGATCAAACGGGAATAATGACTTGAGATTAAACGCCAAAATTATAAGCTAATCTCGCTAATTATTTCGGAATAACACTTACCATTAATGGCGAAATGAGCATACTAGCGACTAGTATGACAGTTGAGTTCTCCGCCAGCCCGATGGCTGCAACAAAGGCAGCCACAACCAGCAGGAACAGCCAGTCGAAGGTTAGTGTGGCCTCGGCTCGGACGTCGTGTAAAACTTGCGCCAAGTTCGTGCGAGCCCGGACGGAGGAGGAGAAGCGAGACCAGGCGGATACGTCAGTGCTACAATAAAATGTTCATCAACAAATAGGAAAGAATTGATAATATTGAGATAGGGTAAATAGTCAGTAACTGACCTCGTAAGAAAATGTCTTTGTCAGTTACTATTTGCCCAATTTTTTATAGCCACCGAATTTTTTCAGAGAAGACGGCCTTTAACAAAATACGCGAAGTCAGCTCTGAAGTCAATTATTTTAATTTAATTTATTTATTTATTGCAGAAATACCAATACCAATAATGGGTTTGCTCTGTGCATATTTTTACGAAGTGGCCAGTTATCGGGGGAGAGGCGGACAAACACTGAAGTATCAGCTTTTGCATCGGAATTTGTGATCCCTGAGCCACTGCCCGGTGCGGAATGAAATTAACTACTTAACTTTGTATTAAATATTGCATCCAAATCCGTAAATTGGTAATTAGATATTAGACACAGACACATAGGTAAGGTCGTAATATTTGTAAACTCAATTTCGAATATGTAGGTAGTTGACATCTATTGTACACCTCCATTGTTATCAAGCATATAAGTTAACAAGTATTGGGTAAGTACCTATCAAGCACTGGGACTTTTATCTTAAACCCAACTTATAAAACAAATAGGAGTTTTGCAAGTTGCTTTGGATGGTGGTCGGATGGCAAAAGAATGACTTAGCACCATGATGTGCTAGGTACATGAAATATCAATGTGCATGGGTATCCTGTATGATCATGAAAACTTTTAATTGAAAAGTACTAAAATAAAACACGTATTTTTATCTACTTTTAAAAATAAAATTAGCTTAGGTAGCTTGGTTAATCAAAATGAAAAAGCTGCAACGGCATTTTAGCACATTTACGCTTAGTACCTACGTTTAGTACGTCAGTTACTAAGTTCAGATTTAGTGATACGTATTACCTTATTAATTCTTCATTATCAGCTTCAATACACATGGTATCTGTATTAGCTGCCTTGAAATGGAGTGCGCAAGGAATCACGCTCACCGAAGATTGGAAGCGAGACCCAATGCCGAAGTTTGCAAGAATTTGGAGTAGCTCTTCACACAAGTCGCTAGACTCCAGGGAAAATAGTACCTGGGGTACGAAACATAATTATTTTACATTTGTATAGCATACAGGATAGGTACAAAAAAGATTATAAAATTTATAAAATTGAAGAGAGCCACCGACGTAGCTCGTTGGTATCTCGATAAAATGTTCCGGATGATCTGCGCGTCGGCAACGGAGAAATTAATATTTAAAATTTACAATTTGACATATACATTTATATGTATTGTACCAAAATGTATTTCAGTGGTAATTTAAATTTTCTGTTCCTGATAGTTACAGATATAGTAGATTGTATGACAAGGGTCTAAAATGAACCATATTACCACGAAATAGTTATTTTCCCGAACAAAGTGAGGGAAAATAGTTCGAGGGGTAATATGGCTTTTAGACCAGAGTTATACACTCTACTTTTCACTTCGATTGCGAGAAAATAAATAAACAAAGGTTAGCCATCCAAAATTAACAATTAATTCCACGACGAACTTATATGTAATTTGGCAGCATGTTTTTTTTTCTAAACTGCTTTCATGCTTTGACACACAAAATAGAGACCGCGGTTCGCGCGCAACAATCACGCGCAAAAAAGCTAACTCACCTTCCATTGAGCGCTTCAAAGCGTTTCTCGAACGAACTAATCACTTTTTTAATCATTGTGAAATAGGGACTACGACAAACTTAATCTTTAGACACTTTAGAGAAATTAATTCTGTTTTCTGATTGGTCGATTTTAGTAAAGCTGTATTAGCTGGTTTGTTAATACCCAATATCAAATATTTTTTAAAGACTTAAATTAGTGTTTTGTGATTGGTGGATTTAATAGGTGAAGTATTATGATTGGTCTAAATTGAATGTTTTGTAAATCATAAATATGTATTCATATTTTCCCTAGGGGTTAAATGTACTACTTTAGCCCCGCTTGACAAGTCTAATATGACACACTTTTCGAGCATAAGAAGTGAAAACAACTTTTGTTTTTCCGTGTCGGTTAAAATCTGCCTCTTGAATTTTTAGAGATGCACTTTATTTGTCCATTTATATAATTCTATAAATCCCCACATATATGTATACCTATCTTGTATACTTTATAAAGTTTATAGCAGAGGAGCTTTGCGTCTCAACCAGATTACATTCGCAACCCTTTTCTATTATCCCCTAATACAAATATTTGATAAGCAACAAGTATAGGTAAGCTGCGAGTTTAGTTACCTAAATATGTATAGGGATTGGGATTTTGTGTCTACCAATTAAGAATGTTAACGGACTTATTTCTTCGTGAAATAAGGATTATTTACACAATACCTACAATTCTGTTATAAATTGTTTAATGTTATTTATGAAGTTTTTATGTTGTAAAAAAATAACCTACCTATTGAATATTAAATAAGGTAAACGCTCCAGTGTTCGACACCTTAGTGCCCAATGGATGACGCCTATTGATAATCTCTGTGTCATGTGTGTTGGTTCAGTGTCGGGCACAGGGACGTTTACCTTACTCTACCATACCTGACATTAGACAAGAGAACAATAAAACAATTATCGAATTTTATTCGATAATATTAGAACGAGAAAGCAATAAAGGGCAGCTGAGCTATTCAAAATTAGTTTCACTTCACCTTACCCTCACCCCGTTTAGGCCGGGTTTTATAAAGATCCGTTAGACCAAATGTCAGATCAAATTTCAGTAACACAGTACATTTTTTGACATAACAAACCGAAATTTGGTGTAACGGATCTTTATAAAACCCGGCCTTAGGCAGTTTACAGCACTCGTGGTGAAGCGAGTAGACAAAAGGGTAAATCGTTTCATTTAATGATTAAAATCGCAGAAACCGAAGAAAATACCTATCATAAATTACTGCCCAAATAGGCCAAAAGGTGACTTAAAATAGCCATAAAATTTACCATGCTAGCTGCGCAATGTGCGAAGCAGTGTTGTCATATATTTGAGATCTCGTATGCTTGTCAGCTAATAGGTGACAATATTATGGAAACATCTTCTCACATCGATCACCATGCACTGGCTCGCTTAAGGTGAGGGTGAGGAGGTGAGGTGAAACATTGTGAATAACAGTGCTCGCATAATAGTCGACAATATCGTTCGAGACCACCGACACCGGCCTTTATGAAGTCCTTCGCATGCACGGCACGTGCTTATTGCTTTGGCGAGAGAAGGATAAAAACTATTTTGAAATAGAAGCTGTATAGAGATTGGATATTCACTATTAATATAAAAGTAAGTACCGTTAGCTAAGTACATTTACCAGTATTAGTATCTGCCGCAAATGTAAGGTGAACCGGAGCGAGCGGATCACTGGTTTGTATGTGTGTTGGTGTTGAGCGCTCCCGGTAAATGAAGGAGTCATAAAATATTGCCGCGCTATCTAGGAAATATAGGCGAGAGTCAGTGTATCCGACTGAGCCACCGTTCCCTACTAGTTGCGACTATTTTAAATACTCTGACATGAAAACAAATGACTATTTTATGAAAAATTCGCCTCGGTGGTTATACTTTATGCAAAATACATCTTACCTGCCAGTAGTTATTTTCTCTCGTTGAAGTCCACGTGGCATTATTTATTCCGAGTTGCGTAATGATTTCAGACAGAATCTGCGAACAAAACAAACACATGGGACGTCAGTTGCTTCTGCCACGTAATAAATAGGTATCACAAGATAGGCTTAGAATTGTCAATTTTAGGGTTCCGTACCCGAAGGGTCCAAACGGAACCCTATTGCTGTCACTAACGCGCCCGTCCGTCTTTCACACAGGTTTTACAGCCAAATGGTCTTCAAATTTTCACAGCATAAACATCTTGTTATGTCAACCCAAACCCATATAAATTGTCTAAACTTATTTTTCAATGTTTTTACCCATACAGTAAAAGGGGGGCGCGAATAAAATCACATTTTTCTTTGAAATTTCCTTATTTTTTCTACTCAAACCAACTTAGTTTTGCGGTTAGTTGGTAACCCTAAATGTGCGAAATCCGACACTCACTTGCCCGGTTTTAAATCGTAAGTGAAAGCGCAATTTTGACGTCTATAATACACAGACATAGAGGCAGGGTAGAGAATCTATCCATGGACGGTCTTCTTTCTTACGCGGCGGAATTCCGCTCACACAGGTCAGTCAGTATCGGAAAAGAAATAATGACAATGTGATATCGCGATGACAGTTTGCTAGCCCACAACGGCCACAACACACTTCACCCTATTCCCAATAGTTGTCTATTACCGCACCCACAGGATGAAAGGGGGTGGATTGGCAATTGGTAGGCATGGGTCTAAATGGTACTATTCTATCCCGATATCACACAGGAAATATTTTCGCGATTAGTATCTCTGTACGTCCTCTATAGGTACCTTACCTTAGTGTTGTAACCGGCCGGAAAACGGCAGGTGGCAATGCAAAATTATCTACACAGGTAGTGTAAGGTTTTGATTGGCAGTCGATTGTAGGCTGTAAATAGGGTGAGGCATGGCTAAAACGAGGCTGATGCGGAAGAGGTCACGCTTGCCGGCAACTTCTGACAAGTTTTTGTATAGCCTATCAAACTGTGGATTACGCAAATTGGTAAAATTGAGGCAACACGGTGGGAAAACAAAGGAGAAAACAGTAAAACAAAAATATAGACTTAAACTAGGTAATTGTACGAGTATAAATGTGCCTAATTACCTTATTGTCCCTTGGGCTATATTAAACTTGCCGTACCTTTTACTTCCACCAACTTATAATATGTAGATAGCCTTATGGTTTACTACTTAGTCTCAACGGAATGCCCTTGAGCAAAATAACACCGACATAAGTACAAGAAAAGAAATTCATTTAGATCATAGCCCTATGCACGCTGGAAAAAGTTACGTAATCGCCAATCAGGAGCGCTTAATAAATGTTCACGAGCCTCCATTAGGATTCCAGTGCATAAAGTTAGGTAGGTAAGGTCGGTCTCACGAGGGGCTTAACGCCTTTGTACCCTACCCTATCACTTAACGTCATGTTTAAATGTCATACAAATTCTCTGATGGGTGAAAGCGATAACGTACCAAAATTATGTACTTAAAATAGATACAACTATAGATAGAACCCTTATTGCTTTAATAATTGACACTACTTTTCCGCTGTCTGCCTCTTAGTAATTATGTTGTTTGTTCCAACAAATGAGCTAAGATGAAAAATAAACACATAATAATGGGAGACCGGTCTCCCTGATAAGAAAATTACCGACATTACAATACAATATAGTAAGTACTCTACACCATAGTACTAACACAGTACAGTACATAAACATATTGAGTAAAGGCAAACAATAGGCGTTCCTATAGCTAAAGCGCGATCTCTTCCAGACAACCTTAGGGTAACGGAAATCATAACTAATCATTACGATCATTACCAAAGTCTGTCACATACTGTGTTTTATGCTGTGCCAAAAGTAAAACTACAATTAAAGATTTTCGCTTTAAATTAATTGAGTGCGCATATTATTTCATCTACTTGCCATTAAATAAAATTGGAGTTGAATATGACGCATTTTGGTATCAATATCAACACACTAAATAAATCCCGGAGAATAAATGTTTCAATCAATATGAACTATTGCCATATTATGACTCTAGGACGGTACTGGTCCGTAGGAGATCCCAGAGCCATCCGAAATGGGTTGAGGGGGTTTTTAGTCGGTGCAAGTCATATATCCTAGTCGGTGCAAGTCATTAATAATATCATATATCAATAACATCCGCGATTTTTCCCATACATTTTTTTTTGAGTTACCGTAATAATGTCACATATACGACAAAACGTGCATTAATGCCCTGCCCTACAAATAGTATCGTGTGGGAAAATATACCTAAAAAGTTTCTGACAAAAGTTTCGTTTTTGAGCCGCGATAGTTTTGCAAACTACACAATTTTATGTACAGTTGAAAAGCCAATACTATGTTTAATAAGCCTGATACGACAGATTTGTGAAAAACATTGTCACTTTCCGTGTGTGTAAAAGATAGAAATTATACCTACTTGCAACATTTGATAACAGATAGATACTGGGACTGTTAAAATACAAGCTTGTAATAGCAGATTGTATGACAAGGGTCTAAAATGAGCCATATTACCACGAGATAGTTATTTTCCCGAACAAAGTGAGATATTACCTATATGGCTTTTAGACCAGAGTTATACACTACTTTTCACTTCGATTGCGCGAAAATAAATAAAGGTTAACCATCCAAAATTAACAATAAATTTCACGGCGAACTTATATATATAATTTCGCAGCATGTTTTTTTTTCTAAACTGCTTTGACACACAAAATATAAACACGGCGCGCGCGCAACATTCACGCGCAAAAAAAGCTAACTCATCTTCCATTGAGCGCTTCAAAGCGTTGCTCGAACGAATTAATCACTTTTTTAATTATTCTGAAAAGTCTCTATACTACAAACTTAATCTTTAGACTCTTTAGAGAAAAGGAAAATTCTGTTTCCTGATTGGTCGATTTTAGTAAAGCTGTATTCTGGTTGATTAAAGCCGTGGTCTCCCGGCGAAAAAAAGAAACAATAGCATTCTTTTGTACTCGTAATGAGCCCGGGTATCCCCGGGACCGGCAGACGACTAGTTAACGGGTGGTATCCAATACCAAACTTTTTTTAAAGAGTTAAATTAGTGTTTTGTGTTGGGTGGTTTTAATAGGTAAAGTATTTTGATTGGTCGAATACGAATGTTTTGGAAATCATAAATATGTATTCATATTTTCCCTAGGGGTTAAATGTACTACTTTAGCGCCGCTTGACAAGTTTACTCTAATATGACACTTTTCGAGCATGAGAAGTGAAA
Organism: Epiblema foenella; assembly: GCA_963556455.1. Taxonomy (NCBI): domain Eukaryota; kingdom Metazoa; phylum Arthropoda; class Insecta; order Lepidoptera; family Tortricidae; genus Epiblema; species Epiblema foenella. Next base: position 13,594,627 of record OY747109.1, read on the forward strand.
AATTACTTGTTTATTAACTCACGAGTTCTACCGGTGTGTCCCAGTGAAAGGCCGTCAACACCTCTGTGATGTTCAGAGGTCGTGAAATCCGCAGCTTCCTCTTTCTAGATTTGATTGCCTTTACTCGCCACTTCCTATCTACACCCACATCCCATTTGTAACTTTCATTCACCATGTTATCACTCTTGGATTTCACCAGATCGCTTTCACTACACCCATCCACGCACTCCATCGATTTACACTTGTTCATTCCGTCCCCGTAAGTGTACGATTCGAATCGGTTCCCAAATTTGTTGTTTTTAAATTCGCGGATTATTTTCGACGTTTTGTCGTACTTTTTCTTTGTCATTATGAGTTTCGTGTTTGCCTTTTCTTTTAAACTTTCTTCGTGTTCTTTGCATGGTATGTTAACGATGAAAAGCACCCCCGCCATTGTAACAAAACGAAACAGTTTTTGTTAGCAAATATTTAAATAAATTGTTTTTTTCCTGACGTAAATATGCTCTTAAGGCTTGAATTGAAGTGCGTTGTCTAAGCGAACTGCTGTCCGAAAAGGAAGTGTCATAAACCATTGTCTCTATATTATAGCATTCGTTTTGCGAAACGTCACGGCTAACTGCAGCAGGTTAACTACTAACAATTGGAATTGTCTATCAGAGTTCCGTAATGGTGAAAACAAATGTAACTAAAGATTACGTAATTTAGGAAAGATATATTCGTTACCTAATTTGAATAAAATTTTAAAACTGAATATGTTTGTTTGGTGTTTATTTTTCAGCTAAGACGTCGGCTTTAATAGTCATGCCTACATATTTACTACTTGAAATGGAATCTTAGCTTAGTCACCGGAAAATCTGTCTAAATGCCAAGTTCAAAAATTTTCAATTGGTGATGACATAAAAAAATATCCATCGCACATTCCTACCTACATAATGTTGAACATATTGTTCATAGTATAAGATACTAAATATCAAGTCAGAACTAACTCGGAATATACTCGTATAGATGCGTTTCGTTTTATTATTTATAAAGCTATAGGTAAAGCATATCGAACTTTACCATTCAGGTACGTACTACATACCTAAGGGTCGATTTTCAATCGCCAAATAAAATTATCCGTCAGTTAAAATTATCGCTGTCACTTTCTAATATCATATGAAAGAAAAGGACAGAGCTAACCTTTATCTGACAGACTTTTTTATATGGAGGTTGTAAAATTTGTCCTAAATCACACAACGCAACAACATGGTTTTGCTTATAGTGAGTACCTACTTACCTTTTAACTGTTAGAAGATACCATTCTGTCAACTGTCAAATCTGACGAGTTCTCCATCGCGCTATTGAAGTTAAATCTATTGTATAAATAGGTACAACTTCTAAACACTAGTCTTCGATCATCTGTCATTAGTCTTCGATCCCAGAGAGATCTCTCTATCCTACAGGAAAGGGTTATCTACAAATAGAATAGAATGTTTGTTAGATAACCCTTGCCTGTAGGTATACCAAGCATTATAATAATACATTATGCCACAATGGAGCAAATTACTTATTCTACAATAATCATGACTATGCTTACCTACTATAAACACATCTGAAAAATATACCAGTGAAAACAACAATCTACTGAAGTACTTACCATTTCAAACTCATTTCGCAGTAAACGATAGACTTGCTTTTATCATCGTTACCTCTTTAATCTACCTAAATATTTTTTGTCTCACTAGCTCGGAAAGCCCTTTTTTATTCCTTAAAAATAAAACTGGATTTTATCCACAAGAGTGCAAAGAATATTTGAAATCCGAACGTGTTATTCGTTACTTTTTTAAACATAAGTAACATGCAAATGCCAGTTTAGACAGGTCATTTTTCGCCAATCCAATTAAAATGATCAATCAATCAATCAATCAATTCAGATCAGTGGACACAAAAATATTTTTATATTGAATGATATACATTTTTATGCTGATTTTTAGATATTTCAGTTGTTATTCTCATATGGTATGTTCCTCGCTTGAGTGAGGTGAAAAGATTTGTGTTACACACGGCTGCCAAGTTTTTAGGGTTCCGTAGCCAAAAACGGTATAGATTCGTCATGTCTGTCCGTGCGTCCGTCCGTCCGTCCGTCCGTATGTCACAGCCGATTTACTCGGAGACTATAAGCACTACAATTATGAAATTTGGTAGAAAGGTGTATTCTATGAACCGCTACATAAAAGTGATGTAAAATTACAAAAAAATATAAAATTAGGGAGGGCACACCATACATGTAACCGGTCGATTAAAAAAAAAATTTCAACTCACATAGTCGTGTAAGGTATTGATGTATAGACATTTAAAATTGATATGGAGGTTTCTAAAAAACTTGTCCATTTAAGTCAACCGTTGATGAGATATTAGCTGTCAAAGTCATATAAAGTGTCCCCCTCCCCCCTCTAATTTCCAAACTATAAAGTTTATAATTCTGAAAAAAATTGAGGTGATGTGCATTAGTAAATACTTTCAACGATTTTTGGTTTGAACAATATAGGTTTTACGGTTTTTGAGTTTTCGCTTAAAAACTGTCTTGCCCAAACAAAAGGTTGTAAGTGCCGTGAGTTCCCTATGAAGATACAATTTTTTTAGATTCAATGTATTGATTTTAAATGTGGAGTAGTAGGTGTTGGTACGGAACTCTTCATTGTGCGTGGTCCGACACGTACTTGGCCGGTTTTTTTCCGTCTCATTGTTGTAAAACTTGCTACGCTCAGGGTTGCCCACCAAACGGAGTACATACTAACCAACCAACTCAACCATAGAATCCATTCGCTAGCTCGTCGTAGTTCAACCCTAGAAATAATTCAATAGCTCGTGTTTCAACTCTATACTCGCGGTTAAAATAACACTTTGCACCCTTGTATAACAAATAACTATTGTTGAGCATGTGAGCCTTTGAAGAAAATACACAGGGGTCGCTAAGTAGTAGTGGTTCAGAATGCAAGGCAGAGAATAGCTGTGATGACGTAATGGTCTGGGTGGCCTAGAGGTAAGGGCGCTGTTCCGGGAGGCCCGGGTTTGATGCCCATCTTAGGTTGTATGCGAGATCATGGTTCATTTTTCCTTTGGATTTGTTATCTGTAGCGTTCGCTGCCCAGTGGCGCCCGCGTACCGCGTGCGGTATGCGAGGTTAAGCAACGTCGACCCAGACTCTTGTATAGGTGACCGCTTTGAGTGGTTATTAACTGAGCGCTCCCTAGCTTTGGAAGGCTGGTCAAGCCATTGATCCCGGCTGCTGTCTATGATAGCAATCGTTCAGCCAAGTTAAAGGCCTTCGCGCGGCTTGAAAACTGCTAACAGTCAAATTGCCCATGCACTCACTTCACAAACCTAATCCCAATAAGGTCTAGTTTCCCCTTGGGTTGGAAGGTCATATTGCAGTCGCTTCCGTATAAACTAGTGCCTACGACAAATTTTGGGATTAGATTGAGGACTCCGGGCATCCCTCAGGATGCAGCTCAACTGGGATGCCGCTAGGACGATGACAATTTATTCTCTGTATCAAATTACTTTACAGTAATTAACATTAAAGTTACCGATCGTGGTATAAGTTATTCTTGACATTGAGTTACAACTTACGTGTTAAGAGTAGGTATACTTAGTTCAAGGATTTTTATACCCAACATGTATGCGTCTTTTGTACTACATAGTATTGGGTTAGGTAGGTATACAAGCCTCAGCAGTCTTATTAGTAAAAGCTTACGGTCATCAATTATCTACTTGTGTGTCATTTTGACATCAAAACAGCTTTGTAAGTCGTGGCACCGCAAATTTAGCCGGTGCGGTTGGGTAACAAATGGCGGGCCGGGATTGAATCGCGCAGCCGTGTTGGGCGGCAGGGCACGGGCGGCTGAGGGCGGGCGCCGCGTCGCGGGCCCAGTCGCGGCGCTGCCTGCCCGCGCGAACCGACGCGCCGACTCGCGATCGATACGCGCCTAACCTAGTGTACTTCCTAATAACACATTAAACATAAACGTCAATTTGTAACGTGGACTACCTACAAGCAGCCTACCGGCCAGCACGGTAGGACATTCGCGATGCTGACATGCATGGCGCTGTCAATACCGTAACTTGACCATCCTCACATGATCGCCAATAGTAATTACAACAGCCCTACGCTATTCTTGGCCACAAACAAAACAATCTGGTCCGTGCGCGTGCGTTTTATATAGCATTGTGTTTATTCACTAGGTTACGTAAAATGCTGGGTGCTAGATTCAATCGATAACTTATTTGTTTGGGCCAAATTTTGTTTTGATTGGAAATTTCGAATGCAGACGAGCTTTAGTGTACATAATTGGATTGGATTGTATTATCATTTTGTTGTCAGCTCGATCCATTGACAGACAGTGACAAATTAGCTGAATTGACAGGTCCAGATTACTGATAGAGAAACTTAATTGCGATATTGATCGATAGGCTCATTAATAAGTTATATAAGGTTAATTTATTAATGGTGTTGTCAGGGAGGTCCCTTTTATATAACCTCGAGCTATCCCTGTGACGTAAGTGTTATGTGTACGTTCAAGACTCGAGGCAAGAACATGTTTATAAAATAGACGCCGAGCACATCTAAGTATTGTAAGTTTATCGATATATAAAGTGAGAAAAGCTAAATGTCGGTCTTTGTAACCTGGGCATAAGGTTTAATTTCGCCTGGCGTGTAGCATAGGTTTTTCTATGAAGCCTCTTTTTAAGCTCATTGATCGCAAGTTATTTTGCTTGCATTTTTCGATAGTTTCCTTCTCCGAATGGTATATTACTATTATATTACACTTCGTTATCGGTAATCGCTTATAGTTTGTTTTGACGAAGCGTTATGTCATAAGAACGTACCAAAATGTCCATAACTTTTTATGTTTATGTAATCTATAGTTTGATTAGGTTAGGTATTTCGTTGTGAAACTTAATCAGGTTTATACCTACCTACTGAAATAAACAGTCACTGGATTTTATAGAAAAAACAAGTACATAAAAAGGTGAAAAAAAATTCAAGCACCTACTTAGTATGAAGAGTTCAAAAGTGTCTATTATATATTCTAATTTTATCCGGGAATTAAAATTCATGCACTTAATAAGTATAGGTACTTAGGTAGGTAGGTAAGTCTACTTGGTTAATCTGATTTCAATTCAATGTGTTGCGCATAAGCGTCGGTGAACGCGACCAAAACCATTTAATATATAATAACATTGTAATTCAATATACAAGCATCAAATTGACCCCTGGTTGATACTTATCATATCGGGATAATATAAAGGGCCACAGCAATCAAATCACTTTACAACTGTGAAGGCTAGGGTAAGGGTGCGACATGGCGGCGCGGTCGCGGACATATATCTTGACTGTCATGTCCGTTGCTAATGTCATAAACAGAACATTAACGTTCTGGGAATGATAAAATTACTCTTTTTTAGCCTACGAGGAACGATCAATTGCGAAGACCAACGTATTAAAAACGACTCGATTTAATCCTTGTTTTCTTAGCTACTGTATATGCATTAAACCATTAAGGCCGGGTTTTATAAATATCCGTTTGACCAAAATATAAAATCAAGTTTCGAAAACTCAGTACATTTTTTAGGGTTCCGTACCCGAAGGTTGCAAACGGATCCGTCCATCGTCCGTCACACAGATTTTACAGACAAACATTCTTAAAATTTTCGCAGTATGACTATCTTGTTGACCCGTAAATTGTCAAAACTTAAATACATCTAAAGCGGGCCGCGAAAATTTTTTTTAACCTATCCTATCGATTGGGACATCATTGTTTAGAGCTACATACTGTATTTTTTGTTTTCAAAAATATTGGAAAACAAAGGAATGAGAAACCACCGAAGCAACTTTTGATACAAAATGTTGTGACAAAGAATCTAATTAATTTTCCATTGACCTATAAACTTGAAATTTGGTGATAATGATTATTATTACGTATTTTTACCAACAAATACAAATATATTGATAAATATGATATTTTCATTGAAATTTATTTATCTTTCCTATTGAAACCAACTTAATTTTACTTTTGGTTCGGTACCCTAAATGTGCGGAGTCCAACACGGACTTGACCAGTTTTTTTGACATAGTTAACTTACAGTAGACCCTAGCATTCTGAAACCGACCTTTAACTTATAAGTTTCACACGTTTCGTTATCTTGTTATATATTTATTTAGCCTTGTTTTACATATATAATGTCAGGTCGAGGCCACCATTTCAGCTGCTTTTATAAGGGTTGGTTGAAAGTTTGCGAAGCCAAAGTAGACGAGGGTTGCTAACGATTACCTAACTTACCTTGATACGTACGCGGCTTACGGTTATTACTGATATTAGTTTGAGAATCACATTTTATTCAAATGTTCGACGTAATCATTTGCTGTTAATATGTGATTAGTTACAGCAAGTAAGTAGGTACTATTGAATATCTACCAGAGATGAGCTGCCAAGCTTACGAAATGTAATATAAGTAAAACAACTTCGCACTCTAGTGGATTTTCGCCCTTACAAGGTTATAACTGTTGCAGTTATTGGACTACGTGATTCATGCCTGAATATAAATATTCGTAAAACAATAGGTACCTGTTAATTTTAATGACTTGGCTTAAAACAGGCACTTGCCGAATTTGGAGAGCAATTTCGATGAAAGTTAGTCGGTATTTCACCGTACACGTTTTATATAGTTAATTCAGATGCCCACAGATGTATAACGAGGTAGAGCACGCAAAGTCAGCGATAAAGATCATGAGCAAATATGCACATTTGTGGAAGGGCCCAATTCAAGTTTTTACGTTGAAAGAAAATTTATTTTTAAACGTAATGTAAATTTTATGTGTTAAGTGTATTTTTAACTGACTTCAAAAAAGAAGGAGGTTGTCAATCAAATGTTATACTCAGGTTCCTTGAAGCTGTGAGAAAATCAAACTTCTGAGTAAAAGTAAAAGAAAGATACGTTTATGTCGCAAAAAACGTATATTTCGACATTTTCATTGGAATAAAAATGTATAGGGGTCTTGTTGACCTATACAACTATGAAATTTGGCAAGTATATAGTCATATACTACAAGTACAGGGAAAAGTCTAAAAACTATACATTTGTAATGAAATATCCTTCTTAATATACGAAAGTTAGGGCGTTTGAATCTTTTGATGTTTGTTACTCAATCACGCAGAAACGGATTGATATGAAGGATACTTTTTATTACTTAAATTGTGATGATTTGGGAGTTGAACCTATGAACGTAACCAGAGTCATGTAGATATTTAAAATGCCTGCTGAAGTACAGAAAATTCGATTCAGAAGAGCCAGTATAAAGCTGTCCTCCGAATATGCACATATTTGTCACGAACCTCAGGGTCAAGATATAATAAGGCGACTCTATACACTCTATAAAGCAGGTTTTCGCATCATTTAGTTTTCATTTTTACGATCGTAGTTACAAATAGAGTATTAAGCTTCTACTTGATTATGATGAGCTAATATTTTGTCAGATTTTGTTCGAATATCTGTGACTGGTATTACAAGAGCTAAATGATCTCCAAATCAAAACGAATATCAATTTAAATCAAAGCATTTCAGCCCCTAACGTTCTAGCAATTATATACATAATCGCATGAAAAACAATAAATTGGAGTTACTTAATACACTGACTCATAACCTCTAAAGCGCTTGCGATATAAATATAAGCCAAAACATGCTGACCCATCGAGCCGGAATAATTTTAATGTTTAAAATAGGATATTAAATAGATTGCGCTTTGATATCTGCCTACCGTAGTTGTTAAGAACCTATGGGTCAACTAAAATTTATCGAGTTGTTAGAGTGCTTGGTTTAAAGTCACAACAATGTGTTCGGAACCCTCGGTGCGCGAGTCAGACTTGACATTTGACCGGTCTTTTTTAATGTATGTTACTTCAGATTTCGGTCGTTTACTTGTTTATTTATTTTATTTGGAGATCCAACAACTATGATATTACATGAAGCCGTGGTCTCCTGGCGAAAAAAATAAACAATAGCATTATTTTGTTACCAATGTTAAGCACTAACTAATAGGTATTAATGTTAAAACACTAATATTATCACACATGCAAACAAAAATGGTAAATAAACTAATACAAATTCAAGATTTAGAATTTGAAACTTCGCTGAAACTGGAATTCTCACTAACTAATGGACTAATTTATTAGTACTATGTATAACAAGGTACATAACGAGGATAGTTGGGCAGCATCAATAACACCAACACAATGAGTACAAGGATAAAGACAAGAACAGCTAACACGCTCACTCCAAGTATTCAAAATACTGCTGCACGATATTGCGTCTCATGCTAGGAATTCCACAGTTGAATCCATCAATATCTAGTCCAATAGATAACTCATTTAGGTTACGACTGGCGCGCGTTAAGAAACTATTCTGTCTGTATTTGGAAGATGTATTTTTGATTGCAATTGGGGGATAATTCTTTTTAGAACGAGTAGGGGCCTTGAAGCATAGTTTACTTCAAGCAAACTGTAAGCTCGTTTTCCCCGGTGTCCATGATATAAAACAGTGACATTAAAATTTTGACTCAAAAATAAGTACGTACAAAATAAATAAACACAATATCGAGACACTTGCACCGTCTATTCAAATACACGTCTGTCCACGTGCCGTAATTAAAAGCCCGACCGGCAAAGCTGACGCGCTTTTAAACCTGACGGGCCATGCTTTTATTTATTAAATAAAATTTTCATCGCAGTCTTCAGAACATTCAGGCTCGGTTTTATAAAGATCCATTAGACCTTATGTCGGTTTGTTATGTCAAAAAATGTACCGAGTTACTGAAATTTGATCTGACATTAGGTCTAACGGATCTTTATAAAACCCGGCCTTAAAATGTTCGTTTTATCTGTATACCTATACTTCTATATACCTATACTAGTAACATGAATCTTGATCCCAATTTAACGTAACTACGCGAGCGAAAAGCACAAGGCGAGCATCGAGCGACGAAGACAAAAAATTGGGACCACCACGCGCCTTGGCTGCGCTTATTATTCAAATGTGGGCATGACAGAAACGTTTGAATGTCCACATGTTTCAATTTGAATAATGTAGGTAAGGTAAAAGTCCCTGTGCTCGATACTAACCCAATACATGGACATTGAACTTTCAAACATATGTCATGATGAGGCACTAAGGTGTCGATGACTGGGACGTTTACCTTATCGTTTTCGCTAAGTTTCCTGCGGAATACTTTTTCTGGACCTTAATTATATAGCAGGCACCAGACCGCTTTTAGACAGTTTATGCACTGGTCGTTTATCTCTACTTAAATGTAAGGTGGTTAGAAAATGTGTAAATAAAGTTTTGTCAGGGAATAATAGTTAGAGGATTTTATGTAAATTTTTAACTTTATATATAAAGGTGGCTAATATCTACCTACATGTGTTATAAATAAGGTATACGTCCTTGTGTTCGACACTGACCCAATACATGGCAGTTAAAATTTTATGTCATGACCGAGGTGACCCCTCGTCTGGGATCCCAGGGCTCATTACAAAAAAAATGCTATTGTTTATTTTTTTCGACAGGAGACGACGGCTTAATACATTTCATATATTAGGCACTAAGGTGTCGAGCACTAGGACGTTTACCTTATTTGCGCAAAAAAACACAGAATGGTTTTTGATGAAACTTTCTATTACATGTTATTGGTGAAAGATGACTTCAGAATCTCATACATATCTCATACTCATTTATTCGTAAAGCCAATTTACATGTCAAAAGAGTTTTAAACAATATCAAGCAAATATCAAAATCAAATTATTATAACACATTATTAAAAATACGATAGATTATAAAAAAAATTGCACGTTTTGTTTTTCTACTAAGAAAGGGAATCGAAGGAACGTTCACCGAATATCAAATAACGTGGCGGCCAATTTATGAGACCTCTTTACACCCTGAAAATTCGATCATTACAGCGAAAAATATAAAATGTGCGGAGAAATGACGACAAAACATATTAATTTATTTCCCTCGAGGCTCAGGGTTTAAATTAACTTTACATTGGCTCGGAGAATTGTGACAAGCCCGCACATAAATATTCTATTCTGTGATATTAAAAAAGTTATACGATGGGTCCGGTAAGGCTATAAATGAAATAATTGAACTTAATTCTGCAAGTAGGCCGCAATGGCACTTTTACAAGTCAAAAATTACTACGGTATTAATAATAATAAAATCTGACTTTGCATTGAAATTGCCATCAATTACTGAGTCGGGCGAATATTCCTTTTAGCAGTGTTATTCTAGTAGTCTGTAGGTATAATGCTTCACCTCACCTTAGGCGAACCAATGCGTCAGACCTACGATTTTGTGTTGTTAGAGGTTAGATTCGAGTCCCAGCGTCAAAATCTCCTAGAGTTGAGCGGTGAGGTGAACATTGTAAATACGAGTAGCATGACTGTATAAACGTTGTTGTACACACTCGTTAATACCGCAATGGTTTATTTTGTTGCGTAATCTAGGCAGTCAGCATCAACAATATTTATTCGCAATACAGTGACAAAATATTCGAACATGACTTTAGTGATAAGCTTCGCTTTGAGAACGTACATATACTTATGTCTTACGTACATATACTTTAAGATATAACATTAAGAACTATGAAAAGTGAAATCACATGATTACCCGGCAGATTATAATGAAATGCAGTACAATATTACAACCGGCTGAAGCCTAGGGCTATAATGATTTGCTTTTGGTAAGGTTTGCATGATATATGATTAGCCATTGTTGCGCAGGTGTTGTGAAAACAAGATTAAAATTTAAAAAAATACGTAAATGCGAGAACACCAGATACATACCTACCAAATTTACATTTTTCTAAAAGGAAGCTACATAAGCCAAAAAGTAATCAAACTTCTTCAACACCTAACAAGCTGTTTTAAAATAAAAGATCCTATATTATAGTACTTACTTATCTGGAAGCTTACGTATTCCAGTCAAATCCGGTTTGAATAGTCTATTCAGGCCCTTGATAAAAAGGCAGTTTACATTTTACTTATTTCATGTTCGTAACTTCATACACATTAGATGTAAGTACATTAGCGGGATGCAAAGTCATTAGACTCATTAGAGGAGGCTATCACTTAGGTATGTATAACATGGTTTGAATGAATATGTTTAAAGAATTGCCGTTTAATGGGCATTGGGCGTTAAAAGGGTGAACATTCGTTTTTATTTCCCGCAATTTAAGGAAGAGTAGAAAGAAAAATGAGTAGTTTTCTAACCATTACATATACAATGTTACGATTGTGTGTGTAATGGTTAGAAAACTACTCATTTCTAGGGTTCCGTACCTCAAAAGGTAACCTTATAGGATCACTTTGTTGTCCGTCTGTCTGTCTGTCAATACCCTTTATCTCAGGAAGGCGTGGAGTATCGAGTCGAAATTAAAACCTTATATTCAGATCTACAGTACCTTGAAGCTGTGAAAAAAACAAACTTTTAAGTTAACGTAAACAAAAGATACGGGCGTTTATGTTGCAAAAAATAGTACATTGTTGCCCAGGTATAGAAAGTAAGCAATAGATGGACGAGTTAGTTCGCGGGCCGAGCCGCAGGTGAGGCCCGCGAAGATGCGAGTCCATCTATTGCACTTTCTACCGAGGCATTTACTAAGTGCTTTTCACGCCTAATGTAAGGAAATAAAACAGGTTGAGTACACAGTATAATACACAGTTTAATTAAAAGTAATATTGTTGCTAGAAACACTTCATCAGGTGCATCTCTTAAGAAACTTTCAACATTTTCCGCTGTCAAGACTTTTGATTTTTTTGATTGAAAGCCTTCTGATAGCCTTTTCAATAGAGTTAGTAACTTGTTGTAGTTTTTGATACTGATGTTGTGCTCCGTATTAAGCGTTGCCTTTAGCATTGAATAAATGCCCCATAAAGTGGAGAATTTATATTTTTTCGAGAGTTCATCAAAATACGTCAGCATTACACTTTCAGCAAAAGAGTTTGTTTTTTTATTTATTTGCCATGTCTTGAAATTTTCATACACTTTCTTATATTTTTCTCGGGATTTAATGGGCAATAAATTTCGAATCACTGACTTTGCAGTGTTTTGAATTTCCGGCGGTGTAAGATCCATGTCCGTACTCGTGTCACTCATTGTTATTTATTTTTATTTCAAATCGTACAGTATTATACACAATTATCTGAATGTTTGTTTCCGATCTAAAGAACAGACAGAAGAAATTTTCCTTCCCGCCTTTTCAAATTTTTTATTTATACTTTTTTTAAGCATGCAAAGGCGTTTTTCACATACTTAAATAAAAAACGCTTAGAATCGCAAAACTGCACATTCATTGAGCGAATTTGACGTTTTAATTTTTTAATTAAACGCACAAATGTAATGTTGCTCTAATAATTTTGTTATTTTCTGAACGAGTTACTAATGTCAAAAATAATCGACCAATAGCAGAGTAGAAAGTAAAAAAGGCCGCTAAACACTACACTTTACTTTGCAAATCTACATTGTTTGACTGTTTTTGAATTGTACTACTAAGAACTACTTTCTACTCTCATTTCAATCCATCTTTGCCCATATTTCCGAGCAGTGGCGTGAAAACGTATATTTCGACACTCTCAAGGGAATCAAAATTTATAGGGTAGTTCACGTTGACCTAGAAATATGAAATTTGGCAAGTAATATCGTCATATACTACAAGTACAAGGAAAAATCTAAAAATTATACATACGTAATGAAATCATAAAAAATATCCTACTTAATATTATACATACGAAAGTTAGGATCTTTGAATATTTGGGTGTTTGTTAATCAATATACGCAAAAACGGCTAAACGGATTATGATGGAACTTTGTATACATAGAGTTTTAAGCCTGGATTAACATGGATAGTTTTTATCCCTTAAATCATTCCTCAAATTTATGAATTTGTCGGTGGGAGTTGAATTTATGAACAGACCAGAGTCATGTAGATATTTGCAATGCCTGCTGAAGTACAGAAAATACGATTCAGAAGAGCCAGTATAAAACTGACCTCCGAATATGCACATATTTGTCACGAATCTCAGGGTCATGTTATAATAAGGACGTATGGTGAGACAACTCTATTGACAAATGTCAATATCACGATATTTGACAACGTCATTGGCTTTGGCGTGTCATTTTATACTGATGACATTAGGTGAAGTTGAAGCTAATGAACATAATTTTACACAATTTACTACTTTGAGTCTTATAATGGCTAAGATAAAGCAGGTTTTCGCATTATTTAGTTTTTATTTTTACGATCGTAGTTACAAATAGAGTATTACGCTTCTACTTGATTATAATGACTTCGTTGGCCCAGGGGATGGGCCGGTCAAACATCTGGACACACGCCTTTCCGTGCTAACGCGGTAGACGGGTGGAAGACTATCGCAGTGCTTTTCTCCGGATTGACTTCGATACGCCAAAGATTAAACCAACGACCTAGGTCAGTGATTGCCTCCTGGAGGTATCGCCGGATAAAAGTATACTTAAATGAGTCGTAAAGAGCGCGATATCGTCCGCGAACAACCCCAGTTGCACTTTAGGGTGCCTGGGAATTTCGTTCGTGAATAACGAATAAAGAGTGGGAGAGAGCACAGAGCCTTGCGAGACTCCAGCCCGGATGGGGTGTGGGTCCGAGTACCTTCCCTCTAGTCTGTATCGAAAGCTTCGATCCCTGAGAAAATCTCGTATGAGTACGAGTCTGTCAGGCATACCGAGATGATATAAGCCAGCCCGTTATGCCAGACCTTGTCGAATGCTTTCGCCACGTCGAGAAAGATTGCACCGGTCCTGAGCCCTTGGAATCGAGAGAAACCGTCCAGCACGTGCTCCGTGACGCGGTGCACCTGTTGGACGCACGAGTGCGCGGATCTAAAGCCGAACTGCTCGTCGATGATGACGTTATTCTCAGCCGTAAATCTGAGAATCCTAGTGAGAAGGATCCGCTCATATAGCTTTCCTAGAGAGCTAAGTAAGCTGATCGGCATATAAGAGGCAGGCGAAGTCCGGGGTTTACCGGGCTTCGCTATCCCTATGACCACTGCACCTTTCCACGTGGCTGGAAAGTGAGCATTGGTCAGCGCGGCATTGAAGATGTCGACCAAAATGACGAGGAGGGTTTCAGGGAGAAGTCTCAGGATACGATTGGATACACCATCCGCACCCGGAGCCTTCCTAACACGAAGACGCTTGACTAAGTCACTGACTTCCTTAATCGACACCGGTAAAATGGGTGAAGTTACGGGGAGACGCGATGTCATGTCCACCTCGGAATCGACCCATCTAATATGGAACCAATCTCACTGGAGCGCAAACTCTTAGAGTATTCCAGTGTTCCAAACCACACGCGTGGTCGTGCCGGAGGTTTTCTCCTGAATTTTCCCCAGGCTACTCTCCAACCGCGCACTCCTATCGCTTTACTGGGCCCGGCCTATAAAGCCACAGTCAGGTTCAAAAAAAAAGGGTTGAACAGAACACTTGCAAGCATGTTTAAATTAAACAATTCCTTATTGCTGGTCTATGTACAGTCAAGGGCATAAATATATATACGTTTCCAAAGCGACAAAAATATCTGTACTATCTGTTAGCCCAAAATATCCATACAACAATTTCAATCAGAAATATGTGAACATTAACCGAGTCATCAAATTGTGTAAGCTAATACGTTCATAAATATGCGTACAATGACAGACAAATATATGTAGACAAACATGCAGACAAAAGTATTTATGCATAAGTTTTTTATAAACATGTGAACAAAGCAGGGGTCTAAAATATCTACACAAAGATTTTCTAATTTCATATAGGTAGTAAATAGAAACGAATTTCTAAACAATCTTTTTCATAGAGATCTAGGCGTTTTACAAACACAATTATATCTGGATAAGAAGAGGGCAAAAATATGTAACCATGCAAAGCCCATAAATATCCGCACTGTAAACAAACCAATATCGTAATTTCGAAATTTGACGTTCATCGAGAAGAGATCGGAAATGTCATGCGATACATTCGTCCCTTTCATTTTGAACCTTCATTTGTTTATGGAAATCGCCTTTGATTTACACGTTTATTATATTCAGATTTTGCTTCTTATCAACTATAGAGTAAGTTACAGATAGTTCAATGTAGCAACCAAGGCTTTTGTTGTTTTAATAAATTAATAGGTAACTCGGGACAATGGTGTCTGAGGATATACATACACTTTTATTATATCACTCTTATTTGCAGACAGATCGGTAGTTAAAAGAAACGCAACCCCTTTTTCTATTTAAGGATGTATTTATCTATATACTCGTAAGTGTGTAAAATCGTCCTCGGGTACCAGAGGAGAGAGAAAGCTTAGTTTAGCACATTATTATTACATCTTTATTTATTTTAAAACGAAGGTAGGTATTTCACTATATGTTACAAACTGTATAACGGACTTTAGATTTTTTGAATTATCTTGGTGTATCCTACTCGTAATATACAATGAAAACTAGAGTGTGTCTCAGAAAATTATGTCTTATTAATTTGACTACTCTGTCTTAAGCTGTGATTCGACTGTAGAACATTTTTGACGTTTAGGTATTATTTAAATATGTGGCCAGTATTTACTACTTGCACCTCTTAACACCTAAATAGGTTTAATGCGGAGGGTAGGTTTATAAATTATAGGTGGAATATTTTTAAGTATATGCATATCAAAAAACTATTGATTGAAATTGGTATTTTTTACATTACATTATTTCTATATAGTTATCGAACCTATTCACAAAATTTCACGAGAATCTGTTTAAAAATGTAGAAGAGGACAACCGGAAATCGGACATACGAAAGCATTTTTGTGAAAGCCGAAGCAGAGACCTTCGTTTCACTCGGTCAATTACATACGTGTAATACTTACATACATTCAGTTACTTATATCAATGGTAGAAAACGCATAATTATATATATGGTATGTATGGGCTTGACTGTCACATTATATGTATAGATATTTTTGTCTGGTCATTTGCTTATATATATGTCGCAAAAATGTGTGTAGATATTTTCGACCTCTGTTTTGTTCACATGATTATTGTTTGACATACGTGTATCTAGATATTTTTGCCCTCTGCTTTGTTCACATGTATATGAAATACAAGTGCATTGATACTTTTGTCTGCGTGTTTGTCTACATATATTTGACTGTCATTGTAGTGATATTTATGAACGTATTAACGTACAGAATTTAATGACTCGATTAATGTTCACATATTTCTTATCGAAATTGTAGTATGGATATTTTTCGCTAATAGATAGTACAGATATTTTTGTCGCTTTGGGAACGTATATATATTTATGCCCTTGACTGTACAATTTGTTTCACCTCACATCACCGCGATCACCATTCACATGTATTAAGGCCGTGATTCATAATAACAACACAACATAATCTAACTTACGCTAGTTTGCTTGAAAGATATTGGCAAGCGTTGTAAATTTTCCCAGCTTTCTCAAAGCGTGCACTTGTCTGCATTCTAAACTTCGACTTTGTTCAATATGCTAAACTCCATCTCATGTCGTTCACCCCAAAACATTTATAACTTTACAGTATTGTCTGGACAATGTCTAGTCTCTTGGCACTGCGGGTCTGCAGAGCTGGCGTGCATGTTGAGTTTATTACCAGACACTAGACAGGATAAGACTAATATCACCAAAGGACGTAGCGTTTTGAGATAACGAAGTTGTCAAATAAATTGTTACGGTCTTTCCGGTTGACCGCACAACTTGATGAAAAGCAATATACTTCCAGTTAATAAAATTGGATGGAATTATGGATCTAATTTATGTATTAAAAATATAAATTTGTTTCATTATAAGATACTGTTACTTGAAACTTGATAAAAAAAGATTGAGACTTGTACACTTGAAGCTCATACCTAGCTATGCTGTGGGTTTATAGATTCCTAGTTGTTATGTAGTTAGTATATTTATATAAGCTAATAGCAATTTAGCTATACTCACAGGCTTTAAGGCATATTTTTACTTCATCCACTAAATGCGCTCTAGTTTTACAATTCGGCCTAATAACGACATGTTTACAAAACTTCTTTAGGTAGCTTTCGTTTGTAGTAGTCGACCCGCAAAACTATTCGTCTTTACATTGCAACTGATTCCGTTTATTGAGTCGCAAGGGGCAGTGACAGTGTCCAAACTTACCCAGCCATTTTGTTTATTTAAATTTCGTACTCATTGTCTATAGTATATTTTATAATTATAAGGTAGGTCTGAGCTGAGGATTCCAATCCATACATACTTAAATAAAGTGTTATTGGGAAAACCTAGTCTTTCACGTGGTCGTGAACTGTAGCTTGTCGCGTAACCGGCGTAACTAACGACCCCACACCTTACACGATTTGTTGTGTTAGAGCATTTCGCATAGTAAAACAAGTCCAGAATTAACATTCCGTCCCATATCCCAGGCCAATTTGCACGTTTAATATAGTTTAATTGAAATCGTGTAGTGGACGTGAGTCGCCTCTCGTATCCGTTCCGTTTCACTGGGCATCGCGAACGGGTCGTTAATGGAAACCCCTATTTCAAAAGGAAGCCTTAGTATTTTTAGAATCTTTTATCGTCTCAAGTACGTCAGCTGCTAATTATAGACATTTGAATGGAACGAATTAAAGGTAATTGCAATTAGCAATGCATAATTCGTAGCTCCGTATTTATCAAATTGCCCGGTTGTGACGGTAGGTGGTCCAAAAGGTTAATAAGTGGATTGCTGGCCATTTTATATGTAAAGGGATTGTCGGTCGTCCACTAGCTCGTTCAGTTTTACGCAAATGACAGGTCACTCCTGGACAAGACGAGCTTAAAGACCTGAACGAGTGGTGATAATAACGATGATGGTGACGTAACATAATTTTACTATAATTGAACTAATATTTCGTTAATGCTAAATGATTATCTTCTTATTCCTACATAGTCTTGGCTAAATGTTATTTACGTCTTTATTCACTTCATCTTCAACGCCCACTCTATGCCATAAGGAACCCTGTCATTGTCTACGTAAATAACAAAACACAAACGACGTCAACATGTGTTGAGTACCATACTTTCTCATATTGCTATCATTTGACGTATATCTACACCTACGGTTCCACTTTGTTCTCCTATCTGGACTCAAAACTAAACTCAAATTATGTCACCCTTGTAATACCTAAGTATTTATTGTACGCAAATCAACGTAGAGAGTTGGGTGCCAGTTCATCGTATGTAATCAAAGTTGTTGGTAATTCAAGCAAAAATATGTAACATATAGAAAAATTTAAAAAGAAATACGCACCTACTTATTCTGTTACGCGCTTAAGTACTGACCAAATCCCATATAATACACAAGAACAGGAGAACATTGTGTAGCTACATTTGTCACAGTATGAGCGACCTCAACGCACCAGCGCAACAAATTGGACACCACATGGATTCGAACTTATATCTTATTTTTAACGTTTCCGAGTTTTTTTTGTAATATGAACTTTATGTTTGTCGCGGTAACGAAGATTTTTCAACACCTTATTCGAATGTAAGATACTATGGGTCTGCGACTTTGTAGACCTCGCGAGTGATTTTTTTTTTAAATTTCCAAAAACTGACTCAACATAAACTGTATACAATTACCGAATCTGCTTACATGAGGAAAATCTGTTGATAAATGCGACTTGTAGAGGAGAACTGCCGGAAATCTGGAAATCCAGACATACGAAAGCATTTTTATCGAAGCTGAAGCCTTCGTTTCACTAGGTCAATAATCCTTTTTGAATATGTCTAGACTAGAATAGCTAGTTTTGTGTGTAGACAGAACCGATATTTTATATATATATATATATATATATATATATATATATATATATATATATATATATATATATCCCAACGACAACGACGGTGGCAAACAAGCTTACGGCCTGCCTGAAGGTAAGCAGACACCGCAGCCTATGAACGCTTGCAACTCCAAAGAATAAAAAGAGCGTTGCCGACGCTTTATTGACTTCCGGATTCGTTGTATGTGATTTAATTTTGTTAGCTTGTTGTAGCTAACTGTTGTTCCAATTGCAAACAGTTCATTTTTTCTAATTCCTTAAATCAATAACCATTTCGAGAAAACGCATGTAGATAGAAGATGAGAATAGTAGATTGTGTCTCAAGGGAGCAAAATGATATATTTACGGCGAGGGCGGTATATTGAATTCTGAGTGAAGCGAAAGATTCTACAATAGAATCCTGAGCGTAGCGAGGGATTCTAAAGTAGAATCTTGAGCGTAGCGAGGGATTCAAGTGTTTACGCCCAAGACGGAAATTATTTTGCTACAGTGTGACACATACTGCTTTTCACACCGTCTATGAGGCCCGCTGCTAAAAACATGAAATATCTTACAAATGATTTTACTACAGTGTCACATACTGCTTTTCACACCTTCTATGAGGAAAAGAGTCATTGTTGCCCTCAAATGAGGGAAGAAAAGTACAACTTTGATCCCTCATTCGAAGGCAACAATAACTCTTTTCTGAATAGCAGGTGTGAAAACATTTTTTTTCCTGTTATCCGTTTGACATCTTTGACTGACTTTGACGTTTTGCATTCACTGTAGAACTGTTTGAGCGCATTAAAATTTCACTCCGCATTTAATTATCCAGTTATTCGTTTTTTAAGTTTATGAAACACAGCTGTGACGTCATTTTGTTCATAGTTTGACGTTTCTTACAATACGCGCTTTTTTTATCAACCCTACAATATTCGTGGATTTTTGCATTAAAATATAACAAATTCGCAAATATAAAAAAATCGTGTATCTTAAAATTTTGCATCGAGCCGGATAACAAAAAGTAGCATTCAAAATAATTTAATTTTGTCAATTATAGACGACAAATGAAACGCTGTTATGTGGGTCGTTCAAACACGCCCTCATAATTGACGATACCCATCAATATCGATTGCGGGCTTAGCCTACTTTACAAATTATTTGAGCACACTCGGTCATTTATCGAGGTACACGATAACATTGGGACGCGTGCATAAAACTTGATTCGAAATGGCTTGACTCATCTATACTTAACAACTGAACACAGTTTCGAGACGTAAAGTAAAAACCAATCTTAAACTGAACACCTCTCCAGTGTGTTTCCACTCACATCTGTACCTCTAGTATAAGTTTTTTTAAAACAAAACAATAGCGTTTAGTCTCAATTTGTATGGCAACGCGAGTAGCGCCTCTGGTGGCCTTTGGTGGTAACTATCTTTTGACATACTTTGAGACTAAACGTAAACGCGTTCGTTTGTGTTTTGTTTAAAAAAATATATACTTGAGGTACTGATGTAGGTAAGTAGGTGTATATAATAATATGCAATACGCAGAAACATTGGATCATGTCGACTAAAAATGTAGTTTCACTCGAAATCCAAGACAAACTACTTTAGGTGTGGCCACGCTATAGACGTTGTTATTAACCCATTCGAGGCCCACGAATACTACGTGTACTACGCCGTAGCGCGTAGCAGAATGTTTCCGCCTTTAGCAGAAATCGCTATGGATAGGTGTCGGCATGGGTCTTGAATAGGTTAACACTACCGATATGTTATTCAACTATGCCTAAACCTTGTTATGATGGATTTTTTATATCAATTAGACACATTTACTGGTCAATTAGGATTGTTCATATTTTTTCAAAAGTGCTAATTCGAAATCCATTTCGAGATATAAGGTTTTCAAACCATTTCAGGCAATTGCTTCGGCAAAATAATCAAGGATTAGAGATATTTCAATACATATACGTGTGATCTTTGTTTGACTTTTCCTCAAATACCCTTTGGCTGGATATGTAAAATCTACGGTCATTAAAATAGTTTTGATCTGTGGTGTTTAACCGTCACTGTGACTTCCTTCACTGACGTAAATTAATGTTATACGGGTGTTTTCGATTTGTTTAGTCGTCAAAATCACTTAAAATATGGAAAAATATATGAAATGTTTTATTTCTACGTGTAAAAAATGATTCAAAAATAGCTCTAAACTACTAGTTAAAATCCGGGAAGAAAACGCAGTGTCGTGAAGTCGATGTGGAGTATTTCCAGTGCTATACACAATACTACTGCGAGGATCACTGAGACGTGAGTACAAACAATAAGATTCATAAGACGACACAGTTTATTCGTTATTTTGGCTCTTGAATGTAAATAGTATCTTATCGGGAGACAACTACATAAACTATCTAAATTTTGTTGAACAGTGTTCTCACATTAAGATATATTCTCTATAGTATATTGCGTATGACTGACTATGAGATAAAAACAGGTATACCATTTTTATTTTTTAGGAACAAGCTGCAGTTCAGGATATTGTTACAATGGTGGACAAATTCACAAACAAGACGTTTGAGGCAAGCAAGCTCGGTTCTACAACAGTTCTCAAAGTACATTCATTGGAACACGGATATTCAACATCAGTGTCTTCTCCATCTTTGTCTAGTTTTACACCAGAATCAGATTAAAAATGCCTCAGAAAAGAATTCGACTGAAGAAAACTGAACATAGAATTTTTAAGAAACCAAAAATGTATTTAGGGTTACCTAAACAATACAGTAGTGATTCAGTAGTTTACTTAAAAACAAGTTTTAATGGTGTATCATTATAAGCTGAATAAAGGCTCTCTATGTAGCTATTCCACACATAATTCTGAATGAGAAGTCACACCTTTTTAACTATAATCTTTTATTTGAGAAACAGTGATGTAAGCTCTATGAAGAACACAGAAAGTATTTTTATACAGTAGCTGAATAATTGATAAATTGTGAAACTTAATGTGATTTGAAGATGAAATAAAAGTGGTTACTCAAAACAAGCTTTTTAATACTAATTAACTACACCATTATACAGCTTCCATCTGTGTTAGTTAACTATAAACTATGGAAGGATCTTTAGGCACCAGTTTTGGTTTATTTTACTTTTGGGAATTTCTTTGCTTGAGTCAGGTTCGGCACGTGCACTGGACAGTGTCAGCTTCTTCCAGAACTTTCAGTTGAGGTTGATGAGGGTTTGGCACACTATTTTACCTACCAGAAGAGAAGCAACAGTGTTTGCATCCGCCTGAAAAAAAGTTTTATTAAAAAATGGAAGTAAGTAAACTATATTGAGCCTCGGAGATTAACAAAACATGGGAACTGTAGGAAGTAAGCATGGAACGAATGAGACTCAACACCCAAATCAGGCATTCAGATTTGTGTCTCTTTTTATATGTATATAGCGAACATTATCAAAAACGATATAAACCATACACAACTTTCAAGTGAGTGACCCTATATTTATAACAAGGACAAACATTATGTTGGCAACAAACTAAATTGTTAGGAGGGCCGTCTGTGTAGCCAAGACCAACATGACAGTAGGTATACAAAAGCAAACACCAATAGAAAGAGAGATAGTATACCCCGAGCATCTTTCTGGATGCAACTGTACTCGAATAATGCTAAGAGCATTCAAGAGATGTATTGATGCAGCATTCAAGCAATGATTTAAGAATTACGAATGTGTAATTTATAATGTTACTTACGTTAGTATTTGCTCCCCTGATTTTCCATTAAAACTCCATTGTCCAATTTAGGAAGAGAAACCTTCCTCTTCGACTTTTAACTAATTAGTCTATCATATTTGAAAATATTCCTTTAAAGCAGACGGATGATAGGAACCTACGCCAAATCTTAGGACTAGGTAGCGAACCCCGGGCTGTTACTGGGATAACGCTTGGAGGATGATGTTGTTTTAGGAACACACGAAAGAATAGAAAAAACAGACGGATGTATCGCCTTTAGCGAAAACGGGCAGAGGTAGACGAGTCAGGTTAAGGCAAACGGTGGGAACATTGTTGCCAGGGCCCTTGGGACAAAAATTACGTTTCTTTTCTTGAAAAGTTACATTTTTGATGCAAACGTTACATTTTTTATATTTTTCATAATTACTTGTCAAAATGTTCGATTCTAAGAAATGAGTAGCCACGTACAGCTACAATTCGGCGAGTTCGGCGACAGAATAACGTCAGGTTGATGGGTGGTATCTCGAATGTCATATACAGAGACAGAGTCGTCATGTCATAGACAGAGTCGTACCATGTAGGTTCTTTTGTCACCTTTTCTGTATCTGTAAGTCTATAAATTGACTCGCTTGGTTCCGGTTAGATACAATTGCCCTTTCTTTTTAAATACAGTTTCATTATTCTCAAAATTTACGAATATTTTAGTTACAACAGAAGTTACTTACATGTTACGCGAGCCGGTCAAAAGTTACGAAAAACGTAAGAAATGTAACCATCTGGCAACACTGGGTGGGAATGGAATTTATGGAATGGGTGATTACATTGACAGATGACAATTACTAACCATCGATGATTGACATTGACAACTTTTTTGGGTCTCTATTGTGCTTATGCTTTATCGATTCAGCCACGGAACGTAACTTACGCGAGGTAGTATCTTATATTTTAAATATTTTTTTAAAAATAAACTAAGCCCTTAATTGCTAAAATATTCAAATTAGTTTCTTAAAATACTCTATATTTTCGAAAAAAACATTAAAAATGGGGGGTTAAAAATAATGAACAATGCTAATTACGACGACTTTGGCCCAGTTGGTAGTGTAGTGATGCTACGAAACCGATGGTTCGATGTGTTCGATCCCGGTCAGAGCGTTTATTTGTGTAAAAAAAAATTAAAAGATCTCACCTCAAAGTTCACGATTCAGGTACACGATATGGAACCCTCGGTGCGCGAGTCTGAGTCGCACTTGACCTGTTTTTTAATTACCGCGATGGCGGCTTATACTGCGCCCTCTCTTGAAAAGTAGGTAAGATACACATCTGAACATTAGGACTTCGTAATATATTCGCACGCTGAGTATGCTGAGCTAAGCTTATTACCGGAGATGACTGGCCATTACAATGTTTCTATCTGCATTAAAATAAAACGAATAGGTGGGAGAGTATTATAATTATGGGCATGTATTAAGTGTGCTGATAAAATAATAGATATTGACGACAAACGCCAAAGTGACATAGACTTAGAATTGTAATTTTATCGAGAAAGATGTCGACAATTACAAATATTAATTTTAAAACGACTACAATATAGGTACCTGTATAAGTACCTGTATAGGTACCTATTCCTCAACTCGTTAACTGTTTTCCTTATCGATCTCATTATTTATAACATAGATAAGCATCACGGTTCGCGATGTAAAATTGACATGCACGACTCGGACACTGTCAAGGTTGTACGAATGACATGCAATGTAAAAGTCGCCGGCGTTTGTATTTTTGTGAATAAGCAATGAATGAAATGACCCTGGCCGTTTAACCTATCTACTTGTATGTAGAATGTAGGGCGGACACTAACATTAATACGACCACGGCTTGCAGGCTCTGTAATGCGAGACTACAAAGTTTTGAACATCACCGCAATACCAGTCTTTCGGTGTTTTATCGGTAACATTTCTGGAAGTGTGTTGAGAAATTACAAAACTTAATTTCCCCAACCCCTTTCTATCGGCCTAGCGAGCATGGATACGGCAAGGCGACACTGTTTTACTGGCAGTTTCGAAAATTCACGTGAAGCGCTTCGAGTAAACATTTATGGCGTGAACAGCCAAGCTGTGGAACTCCTTGCCAGAATCATTGTTCCCTCTTGAAGGCGAGAGGGAACTGGCTTTTACTAGTTAAGCGCGCGTTCCTTACCTTATTTGACTTGTGGTCAAGCCGAAATCTGATTTAAAAAAGCCACGGGACCGTTTTGTATGTAATTTCCCAAAAATCGTGGGAAATTACGCAAAAGTCGGTATCGGGACTGGATTCGCCTAAAATCGCAATTACCTACACTACACTACTTAAAGACAGGCCAAGTTACCTACAAAATATTCAAGTGTTGTACGGAACCCTCGGACGAAAGTACCGCTCGCACTTGGCTTGCTTATTTATGTGTTAAATAGCAATGTTATCCTCGCATTTGGCCGGCTTTTTTATGTATAATAGTAGCAAGTTGATCCTTGGATTACACTGGACAGTGCAACTGCACTGCCCTTGAACTAACATCTGGGGTGTTTGCCAGCAGACCTGCTATGCTATTCATAACTTGTTTCACCTCATCCAACATTGACTAGTATGTCTTGAAACCAGTGTTCGCAATAACAACGTTTCACTTACACTGGTTAGTCTAGTGAGGTGGAGCGTTGTATATATGCTCTGATGGGCTGTGCGGCCCCTGAATCGGAATCTGTTTGAACTTCATTTCCCTGTGATAGGTTCTAATTCATTTCAGAGCCGGATTCAGCTCTATTGACATTAGGTTTTTACTACATTACATTGACAGTATGACAAATGTTATGAAAGGTTTAGGTACTAACGTAGTTGGCACGACCTAATTAAAAATTTAGTTAAAAAAAATACTTGCAACTTCTTTTTAAATCGTCAAAACGATTTTTATATAAGAACGACTTTATTAATCAAGAACAATTAACGCAAAGACTAACAAGTTTTTCTAGAGATTCATCGAATAAAGGTTATTAAAAAGTTCTATAATTAAGGTTGTTTTTTCTGCTTTAGGTACGTGATAGACGCTTCGACGTCATTACATAAAAGACTTTCCCTTTTCTTGATGCTTGCGTCATTGCACACTAAGATCGTTAGCCCAAATTCTAATGAAAAACTGAATTAATTGAAGTTTGACTTTACTGGCTATTTTCGGCTCATGTATGTTAAGAAATGAAATTGCAGTGCGATAGAGGAATGAGAGTTTTATTTGTGCACTAAACTTTATTTACTTGAGCTTTCCTTCACTCTTCAACATGTGGAGGATTCACACTCGCTCAGGCCTTCTTTTGGGAATACCAGACCGTGATCTTACTTCTATTGGATGCTATAAAATAGAAATAAGATCAAATCCTACTAATATTACGGATTTTTGTTACTCAATCACGCAAAAACGGCTGAACGGATTATGGTGAAAGTGGTATACAACAAGTTTATACCCTGAATTAAGAAGAAAGAGAAGCCATTATTTATCCCGAAAATCATCCCTCGAAGAGATGAAATAGGAAGTGGAAGTTTACACGGACGAAGTCGCAGGCAAAGCTATGTAGAAAATAAAATGCTGACATAACTTTTTAATCTGCAAATTTTTACAATTGACGCGTTAGAAATTAGGTTAAATTCAAAATTCAAATGCAGATACTTAAAACCACTATATTGTAGTTTTGTCCAAGTTAGGGAAAACTTCTTTTTTTGACCATGGTTTATTATTTTTAATTCATTAGAGGCAAATGTTCTTTAATTTGCTAGTAACTTTACGCTAGGATGCATCACATATAATATATAAGCGAGAAACCGAAAACAGTCCTAAAATTTCGAGGTTTTGTAGCTGGCAAAAGTTATCCCGAGATATCTGGTGCTCCATTTTTGATATTTACTCAGTTGAATCCATATTCACAATTAAAAAAAAAAATCTTCTACACCACCTTTTGCAACATAGAAATATTCCACGGACTGGTGTACTAATCTTCTTGTCAACCGATGAGAAGATCATCGCATAATAAGCTTTTTATTAGCAATTTTTTATTATTGAGTGGATCGTGTGCTCATTTGCCACAATCTTGCTGTTCAAAAGTTTGGAACGAAGTCACTGTCGCAGCATTTTCTGACAACACAACCCGCCTCTGCATTGGCCTTGAACTCGGTGCATCGATGTCGACCCAACACACGTGTAAAATATTAAACTGAATCTCTGAAGTGTATAAATACATCATGGGAGTGGGAAAAGTACCACACCTCAGTTTATATTTCTATTTACAGTGTAGGTATTTTAGGACATTTAGTTCACAGCAAAATTGCAACTTTGTTAATAATGGGCGCACATTTGGCACCAGTTGGTGTTGCGCGAGAGAATTTTAAGATTTAGAAACGATGCCTATGGCAAAACATCCTATATAGTTTGCTAACCGCTGTGCGTGCGTTCATTAATATAATTATGTCAGAGGGCGCCAGAGAGCACATCAGCGCCGCTTTCAACTGCATTGTGGCCGAACATAGCTTGGGGGTGCTGATGATGATGCGAGTTTGTTTTTCTAAAAACTTTGTGTGGGTGGTAAAGTATTACGTTTTGCATCTTAGGTACATAATTTCTCACATCATTAACATTCACTTCTTAGCCTTTAGATTCGAGATTGAATAGCGTTAAATGTTCCAGAACCACAACCATTCTTTTAATTTAATGCCCCTAGTCATAAATACAGGTCAACAAAACCAACGTAGGTAGGTAATTCATGTTAACGGCTAGAATGCGGGTATACCGTAAGGGCTTTACGTACTTTAAGATCACTTATCCAGACTTTACTTCCAATAAAAAAATAATGACCACTTTATTGGTCTTCTACCAACGATAAACAGTTATAAACCCGGCCTTTCAGTAGATAATAGCCACTATAGGCAGAGGTCGAGTCCGTACGTACCTAAGTAGGTACCTACACCTACACGAGTCATTGTGCGGTCGGCCTCACAAGGGGCTTTTCACATTAACTCCTCTGTACCATGTCGCTTTAACGTTATGTTTAACTGTCATACTAAATTTCGTACAGGTGAAAGCGACAAAAGTATCAAAAAGTCCTACTTATGGGGCCGACTGTACTTATAAGTGGAAGTGACTCAGACGTCAGTTTTGTTGAAGACGATAAATTTGAGTCGATCGCGCGTTGCCGCCTTGAGGGCAGACATGAAGGCGCGGTAAGTCGGTCAAGGAAATATATGCAAGCTACGTTTATAACAAACAGACTTGCGAAGCAACCCGATTGGGTTGGCTAGCGGTTTATGAAGAACCCTAGATGAGTAATTACATTATTGTCCAATATCGGTAGCTTATCCCCATGCAGATTGTATATGATAACGAATGTTAAACACAAAAATGCTTTTCGTACAGGACGTCACGCTACCTACATATATTTTACTAGCTTTTTCCCGCGGCTTCGCCCGCGTACTAAGCGTAATTTTTAACCGTCTACAAAAAAGAATGTTCTCATTTTGAGTCGTATGTTTGTATGTATCTACGTAGATGTATGTAATGGATGTCATATTCGCAATCGGCTCCGCGAAGAACCTCGAAGATAACACGTTACCATATCGATTTTTTTGAAAAATAAATGTCTACCATCTTGGATTTGAAAATGGATGTCATTTTCGTAATCGGCACCCCGAGGAACCTGGACGATGACACCCATATCGATTTAAAAAAAAATTAAATAAGTCAAATTGGATTTGAAAATGGATGTCGTTTTCGTAATCGGCTCCCCAAGGAACCACAAAGATGACACTCATATCGATTTTTAAGAAAAATAAGTGTCCGCCATCTTGGATTTGAAAATGGATGTCATTTTCGTAATAAGCACCCCGAAGAACCTAGTGGGCGTCATACCCATATCGATTTTTAAGAACAATAAATGTCTGCCATCTTGGATATAAAAATGCATGTCATGTTCGTACTCAGAACCTCGAGGAACCTCGAAGATGACACCCATATCGATTATTAAGAAAAGTAAAGATTTGCTCCCTGCACACAAAGCCCCTTTTCACCCCTTTAGGGAAGCAATTTCGAAAAACGCTGAAACACGTTTTGTTGTATTTAAACCGAGAGTCTATACACGAAGTTTTAAATCTCTCACTTCAAAAAGATTTGCTCCCCGTACAAACATGGAACACCCCTTTAGGGGAGCAATTTCGGAAAACGCTGAAATACTTCAAAAATATATTTAAACAGAGAGTCTATATACAAAGTCTCAGATCTCTCACTTCAATAAAACGTGTTTTCATACAAACTTTCATCCCTTGTTTTACCCCCTTAGGGGATGAATCTCGTAAAATCCTTTCTTACCCCTAGCCTACGTTAGAAACGTAACCGACTGTGCAAAAATTACACAGTCTAGCGTTTAGCAGTTTCGGCTGTGCGTTGATAAGTTTGTCAGTCAGAAGGAACATGGCTTCAAGTTTTAGGGGCTTGCAAACCTACTACCCACTTCGTTTTAGTTCGGCAGACAAAACGACTGACTGAAATTTTATCTTTGAACTTCAATACAGATTTAACATTGTACAGCAGCATTTTAACAATCAGTGTAGTAAAGAGTAGCATCTTGTGGCTTCATTATCAGACTTGATGGTAGCACATTATTGCATTGTCGTGTATAGGTAAATAAATACTTGCGAAGTTCCAAGTCGATACGAATAATAGAATCGAGTGGAAATCGTCTAGCAAGATTTAATTTTATTGATCGACTCAGAGACAGATGAAATTCATATTATAGCTACCCTAGCATACCGTAATAAAATGTTTCTCAAAAACAATCTTCATCAACTTGTTCGTTCCTTGTCCTATAAACGGCGTAAATGTCCGTCTCCCCGACAAACGAAGTTAGCTAGCGCGGAACGCACGATTGTACCAGAGTATGCAAATGACTGCAAATTTCCTGCCACAGACGGGACATGCCATCAGTTAGGGGTTCATCAAACCCATTACCCACTTCGTTTTAATCCCGCAGACAAAACATCTATAAAATGTAGATTGACTGCCTTTAATTTTATCTTCGATCTTTAATGGATATTTAGACTTTCATGAATGTTTTAGTGAATGGGCAGAATTTATAATTGCCATTTGAGACAACGGGGAGGCATAGCATAGCTACGGAATGTATGTATGACCGCAATGAACTCGGATACCTATCCATTTGACTAAATGTTTATTCAAATGGATACGGAATTATTTATTAACCTCGCTTAAATTTGAATAAAACTTACTAAATAGGTACATCAATTTCATAAACTAACGCCTTTATTCCCAAAAGGGGCAGGTAGAGTACAGATGAACACTATTAAACTTACTTAATTTCTCGCTTAATTGTACCTAAAGATAACATGTAGCAGGAATTAAGCTAGCTAGTAATGTTTACACCTAATGTGTAATCACCATAATTGTGGGTCGGCAACGCGCACGTGACTACTTTGGAGTTGCGGGCGTCTATAGGCCGCGGTGTCCGCTTACCATCAGATGGACCGTACACGGGTTTATAAAATAAATAAATAAATAATTCCGAAAAGGCTATACCATTCAAGCCGCTCCTTGACCCTCTTTTAATATACCTCTTGAAATAAATCCAGTCGTTCTCATTTCGTACTTGTACACGCTCACGTGGTCAGGGGCTCTATCACATACGTCCGTTTCACATTCCAAATTAATATCAACGATCGCAGCGTTCTAAGATGTGGCTCAGAACGCGCGTGATAGGTACAATATAGAATTCAAATTAGATGGCCAAGTTTAGTCTCAGAATGCCGCTTAATGTAAATTCCAGTAATATGGCATTAAGATCGCAAGTTAAGTCCTTGCCGCAAGGGCGGCGCCGGCGAGGCGCCCACGCAGAATCTAGAACAAGCCATTTGCCAACCAACGTCTTCACGACTCACGGCAACTTAACAGCTCTTTTTACGCATCATTTTCATTAACGTCACAACATTGAATCGACACTTGGTAATCTGAATACTTAAATACTTTGGCGTGATTTAACTTGTACGTTACGTACCACTTTTGTCATTAGTTTAGTAGTTGATTAAAGATGAAATGAGTTACGTGAGTTGCCTACTTGCTATATGATACTATGTTACTTAAATGTTGTTGTAGAAAAAGTTACGCAATAAGACCACATAAGACTTACGTTCACAGGCGGGTTAATGTGTGAGGTGTCAATAATATAAGGGATGCATATAATAGGGAATGCATAAATAAATAATTGAGACACATAACTGCTATGATAGAATTAATAGTAGATTGTTAACCAAGATATTTTACGCCATTAGTCCAAGGGTGATATGGGTGCTTTCACCCGAGTTAAACACTCTACTTTTCTTTTCGATTACGAGGAAAATAAATGAGAAATAAAAGTAATAGCAACCGATATTCAAAGGATTCAGTAACAAAAACACGCGCTGCAGCAACCAGCAGCGGGCGCTGCCGCGAGAGATGAAAAGTACATTAAACCGTCCGTCGTTTATCAATGTCAACTCATCATCTTACTCGTAGTCAATTCAAACTGCAAACTTAACGAAACGTACCGATATAATTTGGAACCGAGGTCAATCTTAATTTATCCGACAAGAAATACGATTTTACCAGAAAGCATAGGACTTCGTATAATTTCCCATCACACACAACTATTATAGACATGTTACGATTCGTTGGTGTCTTTACAATCCTTATCAGCATCGAGAATGGTCGTTTAGTCGTTACACAACATTTTTTTTCACAGTGCGGTTAAGTCTAGTGAAATGTCAGTGGTTTTGAATAAGTGTAGATAGTGTGTGGATGCGAGGCGATGACGTCGCTGAAGCATGGGGTGAATCTGAGCCGGCGAGCGTGCAGGCAGGCGCTCGCTGTGGCCGCCATCGCGCTCGTGGCTGTTGTTGACTGCAATCCCGTTGAAGTGAGTATTACCGCTGTATATTACCAGTGCTTGATACTTATCTAATACTTGACACGTTATTCTTAAGGCCGTGCAACGAGAAATATCGCGTTCTTTGAAACGCTGTTCTGCCCAGATGAGGAAACAATTAGGATTGATTTTCAGATATATGATTCTTGATTATAAGACTGTCTTTCTGACAATAGCCGAAACATGATTGCTTAAAAATTTCTGTATATAAAAAAATCCAAATTTGAGTATTTATTTTCCTTTTTTACTCAGCCTCCTAAAATAACGCATTATTAAACTACAAACTTAAGTTGAAATGATGGTATTTTACCTCGTCTAAATTCTGTCAAGAGGAAATTTAATAAAACTGCACACAGCCAGATATTTATTGAGATTTGTCTAAAAAAGCCATTCCCGAAATTGTTGCATCCCGTTTTGTCGTGCGCGAAAGACATAAGCGTGTCTCTTTGACGGGGGGCGTGGCTGAACAAATCGAGGCATTCCCTTAATTCATAACAATAGAGGTTATCAATAGGTGTCGCCTAGGTACTTTCCTTAGGTACCTTCGATCAATACGAGGAAACGCCCTGGCTACTGCTTGTCATAGCATAAGTAAGCAAGACATTTTTCTTAAAAATATGCTTAAAAATACATGACATGTAACCGGTGATATAAGGGGTCACTTTAATTTAGAAAAAGTGCAGTACTTTAACCATGAATGAATAATTACGTCCGACGTGCGCTCGTAAACGTCAGTATACTTGGTTTAATTTAAAATTCTACTGTAGTTGTCCGTAGTGTAGGTGTGGGAATGAGGTGTTTCTTCGAGAACTAGACGATCTTTAACATTGATAAAATATCTCTGATCATCACTAGTAATATGTAGCGCCAGATCTGGGGAGGGGCGAGCCGGTGCCCATGCCCGGAGTGGGAAATTCAGAGGGCGGCTCAGACAAATACACAGGCGGGGGCGACATTTTTCAGTTTTTAGATCCGGCGCCTGTAGTATGCAATATCTGGTATTCTTGGTAATTATATAATGAATATCTATGTATTTTTATAACAGGGCAAAGCTCCAAACAGCTTGCCTATTTGTAGACTGAAGTACTTTATTCAACTACAGCTCTCCGCGCACTCCTTATCGCGTTATTGGGTCCGGCCTATATAGCCACAGTTAGGTTTAAAAAAATGCTCTCGGAAAAACAGTACTTACCTACATACGAGTAAAACAATAAAAAGCAACAGTTGTTTGTCACGTAAAACTGTAATGTATAATATAGGTGCCTAAATATTCTAGATATGATGTATTTGATAAGTATATAAATACCTAAAACTAACCAATGTTGGTGAAATTTATTAATTGTATTGAATTGCCAATTAATTTGAAGTAGTTATATAATTAAACATAATTGTTAAAAATTGTTTAATTAAAAATAAACAAAAATGCCTAGTTTCTAGGAATTTATATTACAGTATTACTAAAAATTAGAAAGGTTAGTAAGGTTTAGTGTGAAGCTGAGCAGCTACCAGCGTAAAATATACATCGGCGCCTACAGAAAGTGCTTCAAGACTCGACCAACCTAACCTTTCTAACCAATGTCAAAAAAGTAACGTGCTATTTTCTTCACAAAGCTGACCGAGCAGAAATCAATTTGTGGAAACAAACTATCTGGACCCTGACAGAGGTCCGGTCCGCGGTCATCACGCACCATTAGGGCAGGGCTACCTAGTTTATTTCCACATGGATCGCCTACAAAGTCCGAACATAAAACATGTTTGTAGTAAAATTCATATTATAATTTAAAAAAACCGGCCAAGTGCGAATCGGACTCGCGCACGAAGGGTTCCGTACCATTATCTATAAAAACGGCAAAAAATCTCGATTTTTGTATGAATCCTCCTTAAATATTTACTTTATTCTATTTTTTAGTATTAGTTGTTATAGCGACAAAATACATCATCTCTGAAAATTTCAACAGTCTAACTATTACCGTTCATGAGATACAGCCTAGTGACAGACGGACGAACGGACAAACAGCGAAGTCTTAATAATAGGGTCCCGGTTACAATAAGGTCCAGTTTTACCCTTTGGGTACGGAACCATAATAAAAATCACGTAAGTAAATCCCGCAATTTTCACGGTAGAAGTTCGATCTGATCTAGTTACTCGCCTCGTCGTTAGTCATAACATAAAACATTTCTGCAATTTTCTAACCTCTGCGCGTAAGATTAATGGCGCTATAACTTATGTTTTATCCTCAGCGTGGATAAAGTTACTTGTAGCATTTTCAAATGCAAGTATTTACAGCATGAAACAGTCTATTCAAATACCTACTATTTGAATAGACTTTGTGACAAGATTGCCCGAAAATATCACTATTGGGTTAGGCCACTTGAAGTCAAGTCTAGTTTCCCTGGATTGGAAGTTCAGGCAGCACTCGCTTCCGCAAAAACTAGTACCTACACTGACCCCCCGTGTTGTTGGACCCCGGGCTCCGCTAGGATACAACCGGCATAACGCTTAGACGACGAGGAGGAATTATGCAACATCATTGTTTTTATCTTATTTACCTACTACACATCCCACATAAACTTCAAATAAATAGCATAAAAAACCCTACACCTACTAGTCCATATTTAAAACCACTATCCAATACTCATGGCACTTACGACATTTTGTTTGGGCAAGACAGTTTTTCAGTGAAAACTCAAAAACCGTAAAACTTTTATCATTTTCAACAAAAATCCTTGAAAGTATTTATTAATGCATACCATCTCAACACTTTTTATGACTTTGACAGCTAATAAATGGTTGACTACCAACGGTTGACTTAAAAGGAAAAGTTTCTAGAGACCTCCACAATCCGTATCAGTCTTAAGGGCCTATCCATGGATATACTACACGACTATGTGCTTTTTTTTCATCCACCGGTTACATGTATGGATTGCCCCCACTAATTCAATATTTTTTTGTAATTTCATTACTTTCATGTATCGATTCATAGAAAACACCTTTTTACCAAATTTCATAATTGTAGTGCTTATGGTCTCTAAATAAATCGGCTGTGACCTACGGACGGACGGTCAGACATGACGAAACTATACGGGTTCCGTTTTCGCCATTTTGGCTACGGAAGCCTAAAATTCATAGTGAATATGGCTTTTAGGCATACCTAAAAGCTCCTTAAATGACTGTGTGTCTCACAAAATACTGGTATCAATTTAAGGAGCGACAGTCGCAATAAAGACAAATATTGTGCTACTACCCTTATGTCGTGTTGTCGCCTCAGCCGCTATTTGAGTTAATTTGGCTTTGTCACAACAGTGCGACATTATATTAAATGCTTAACATTTCATTGTGTGTAATCATGCCGTATTATTGTGTCGGTTATAACGGTTGCGCGCTGCGAGACGGATGATAGGGCCAAAAAAACAGACACTAGATTTAGTTCTAACGTCGTACAAATGCTGATCCACGGAGGCGCCGGGAAAACATACTGAATTAAACGCTGTATAGGTATTTTAGTAATGCTAATTCAGTAAGTTTATACTTGTGGAGGAGCTCGATGTCATCATAATCATTGTCTTGATTTATCTATGATGATATGACTTGAGATATAAGAGGTGTGGCACTTACGTAAGTGGTTTCTAAGACCGATACGCAAGCGAGAGCCGGCGACCGCACGACCGCATTAACAAGTAGATAAGAGTAAATGCCCTGCCCGAAGATGAAAGAAGTACAGAAGTACATACGAAATATTTTCGTATCAATGTCTGCTACAACAAGGCCGTTAGGACGTGTCAGATATTTATGCGGGCTTTGTTGTGGCTGATATATATGCTGGCGACTGTACATACTAAAACTTAGGTATCTGCCTATCAAGGTGATGGTAGTGGACGGTTCTTCGCGTGGGTGTCATAGGAGTCGATTATCGGAATAGGGAATCTCTTTCATGTTTTGCTTTCTGCTTAGATAGTAATATTTTCAATAAATTGCTGTCCATATTAGAATATTACCCTTAAAACAATTTAAGCATAAACTCACGATATTTTTAATTTAAATTTGTTTTTATTCTATTTCACAAAATTTAATAATTAAATATGATATGATTTTTTACTTTTAATAATAGAGATATGTATCTAAATGTGGATAAGTAGGGTGTTCCTATAAAGGATAATGTACAGGAAAGGGAGTATCTACAAATTATATACATATATACAGTAGATATAGGAGACACAAGAAGAAAGGACAATAGAGAGATCTCTCAGGGACCGAAGTCCAGTGAGAGTTATTGGGAAGTTATATTTATGCAACTGACTTACGAAACTTCGATAGCGCGATGCAGAACATGTTAGATTTGACAGTTGACAGGAGTGACGCTACATGTATTTAATATGATAGTATGTAAGAACTTTATTCATCAAGAATTTGTGCGCCGTCAGGCCGGTTATAGTGCTACATATATTAATGGTTTACTCACGAATAAAAACTTTATGAGTTAGGTATAGGTATGTTATGGGCTAGAAAACTGTTACGGCATTGTCGCATTTTCTTCACAATAAGCATGATGACATAAAAAAAACATGCCAATCTAACCAGTTTCTAGAGACGATTAAATGATTGTATTGGGCCAACTACAATTAGAGCAACTTAAAAGACGAAAATGACAGGCAAAGTATAGCATGGCTAAGGAGCACCGAAAGCGCTTCATGTCACGCCTGCATGGCCTCGTACTACCTTTGTATGAGAAAAAGATAAATTTGACGTTTTTATCGTGAAATATTGCGTTTATGTGTACAACTATGTATAGTTGCCATACAATTTCTTTTTATTGAAACATGAGAATTCTATTACAAACTTTCAACTTACATTTGGCCAATAAACAAAAAACAACGTTTTTGCGAAATTTATCTTTTTACGATTTTAATTAATTTGTCTAATTTAAAATCTATTGCGATAATTTGATGGTTTTCTATCCATAGAGCCACACTATGTTATAAACTGTAACATGGTTCATCATCCCTATTGCTAGAAGTGGAACGGAAATTAAGTTTTATATATGATAATGTTATCTCTTGGGAATACATACGTGAATTTATGTTTGTAGCTAGGTACATAGGTATTACTCGTAGTAGATATCCATTACAATTGTCTATAAATCGCAACGTGCCAAAGTTCTCAATGAACTTTGGCACGTTGCGACGTTGCGACGAATGTACCACGTTAGTCATTGAATATCTGATATTTGTGCTTACTAAGTAACATAAGTTTTAGAAGTACGTCCTTTGGCAGAGACACGTGTAACGAACTTGCACGTGCACGTCCAAGCTCGAGATGGATTAAATTGCATAAGCTTCAAGTGGGATGTAAAACATGACTGGGTGAATTGTTCACTACAACAAACTTATTGAGACTTTCGGGACATGTTTTGTACAGTCGTAAATTACGAGTTGAAAATTTTCAACTCAAATGGACTCCGAAAAGTAGCTATTATTTGTAGTAGCAACAATAAATAATACTTGTTATAGTAGTAGCTTAGTATAAACAAACCCTGTGCTGCCAAATATGCCTCCTGTTAACGGAAGTAATGAATTATGGAACTTATATAGGTATATATAAGGAAAAAAAAATTTAAGCCTTAAGAATATTACTCTTGACGCACTTGTCTCTATCTTAAATTGGATGTGTACCAAATCATTACCATTTACAACCGTGTAGAGTAGTAGCAGGTAATCGGTGTAGACTCATCGATCTACGATTGTCGAAGAACCACTTTATACCTGTAAACTATTTTATTACCACGTTAACAAGTATGTAAACATTATTGAACTTATGTCGCTGTCGGTTACATTATTTTAGAATCCATTATCCGGAATTCAGATTATGAGTTGCACCCACCTTGACGTGCAGTAAAGATATTACCTATCCGAACCCTTGAGTTAGCTAATACGGTGCGATGTCAGTCGGATGCTTCGATTGGAATTACATTTGAAGCGAATGTATCTGTATTTTAACTTAAGGTACAGTGAATGAAAAATAAAAACCACCACACCGCGCGATCACGACAACACCGACACATATAGTCCCTGTTCGTCCCGGTACCGCCGCACACCGGGTAGAGTCAGTCCGACCCAGGTCGGGCCTAGCTGAGTTTCTTGCTTGACTCTTCTCAGCTAGGCTAGGTTTAGTGAATCAGCGACAAAACTCCCAGTAGCTCGATTCTACTTACACCTCAGATTCGGTTGAAACCGCTCAACCAATCTCTTTGGAGCGCAAACTCTTAGAGTATTCCAGTGTTCCAAACCACACGCGTGGTCGTGTCCGAGATTTTTCCCTGGATTTTCCCCAGGCTACTCTCCAACCGCGCACTCCTATTGCTTTATTGGGTCCGGCCTATAAAGCCACAGCCAGGTTAAAAAAAAACATAATTTTTGTAGCTTATAATCATTGTGACAAGAGCGAAGAAAGTACGTGTTTATATTTCCTAAGACTGTACAAAAAGCATAGCTTTTCGGTGCAAAGACTCGCATGTTACTTATGTACATATATACTTTTCTCAGCGTATGAAATGTACAGAGTTGAGTCTGCAAAGCGTGAGGTAGATTACGAGCACATACAAACTGCGATATTTTAGTACAATAGGTGTTCCAATAATAAAGTAGCACAGTAGCATAACAAATTAGAACAGACTCACATAAAATTGAATACACAGATTACACGTACGTGTACTTACATTAACGAAACGAAACAGTATTGTCATTAGATTGTCTCAATATCCAGTAAACAAGGCGTTAGTTCAAGGCAAACACTCCGCATTTTAAATTAATTTCAACGATTTTCGCGCGCTTGCTTCCACAGTCCACACGCGCCGAGCCGCGTAAGAACAAACGAGCGACACACATCGAA
The DNA here is from genome assembly GCA_963556455.1 of Epiblema foenella. Taxonomy (NCBI): domain Eukaryota; kingdom Metazoa; phylum Arthropoda; class Insecta; order Lepidoptera; family Tortricidae; genus Epiblema; species Epiblema foenella. The sequence goes on from OY747109.1 coordinate 13,633,113, forward strand.
ATAATAGGATAATTTATCGAAACAAAATACACAACGGAACATAGCACACTAAATAATATATCAGACGGATTATATTGTCATGAAACGCTTCCATCTCAGCATAATAGGGATGATGACTCGTATTACAATTTATAAGGCAGTTTGGCTATACATATATGAATAGAAAACCATCAAATTATCACAATAAATCGTCGATTGACAACTAAAACTCACTATCAAATCTGTCACTACTCTTCGAAACCTCGTATCTCAGTACTGAAACGATGCTGAGATACGAGCTTTATTTTAAGTAGGTATTTCTTACTTAGTGAGTTTTGGTTGTCAACCGACGAAATAGTAGGAGTAAATTAAACAAATTAATTAAAATTATAAAAAGATATACGGGACTATAAAGGTTCGCAAAAACGTTGTTTTTAGGGATCCGTACCAAAATGGTAAAAAAGGAACCCTTATGGTTTCACTTTGTCTGTCTGTCACATCGCTATATATCTCAAGAACTACTTTTGTTATTTGTGATAGTTCTAAAGAAGGTTAACCTAGATCACAGAACATGAATTTTTATTGTTTCTTTCTATTTTCTGTCAAAAATATATAAAATAAATATATATTTGTGGACAATCTTACACAAATCGACCTAGTCCCAAACTAAGCAAAGCTTGTACTATGGGTACTAGGCGACGATATACATACTTATATAGATAAATATATACTTAAATACATAGAAAACATCCAAGACTCAGGAACAAATATTCGTGTTCATCACACAAATAAATGCCCTGACCGGGATTCGAACCCGGGACCTCCAGCTTCGTAGGCAGGGTCACTACCAACTAGGCTAAAGCGATCGAAATGGCAGATAAAGGTGGTTCAAAATTTCAAAGTCTAGTGAATATGTCAAGTGGGTTGTCATTATGAAAGGGCTTGAGTTACACATTCTGAAACAATTTCCAATTCTTTTTACGTTGAGTCTTGTTTGATTTATGAGGGAAAATGTAAAAAAAAATACCGTTCCCCCCTTATCTCCGAAGTTTACGACGGAAAAAATATGAAATTTTTACATAATATTAATATCAACGTATATTATAGAGGAAAAAATTTAACCATAGCTCCATCTAGTTTTTATTTTTCTTGCAATCATCAAGAAACATTTCTATACTATGTTTGTAATTTAATCACCTTTGCGTGTTTTTTTGTTTTATAAATTCCTACATGCTTATGCTGAAAGTACATTCTTTCAAATAAAAAAAAGATTGAAATAAGTTCACGTGATAAAGAATTATCCTTGAAAAACCTTCATACAAATTCGCCCATAGATGGCACTGTCTCATGGCGTTCAAATTCTGCACCATGTTGTTAAGATTTTTCTTTAATTAAATGGGTCTGGACGTACCCACTTTTCTGTATACGGCACCCACGGTGCGCGAGTTGAACTCGCACTTGGCCAGTTTTTTGTTTATTGGCCAACTGTAAATTGAAAGTTCCTAGTAGAATTCTTTATGTTTCAATAAAACAGAAATTGTATGGCAACTATATACAAAAACACATTTTTGTATTGCTCTAGTGGTAGTTGGTCCCATACAAATATTTGATCGTCTCCAAAAACTGGTTCAAATGGCAAGAAAACTATTTTTTGCCATCATGCCTATTCTGGCGTTGCCAAAGCTGATCTGCCAATAGGACCGGGTCCGTCGTGTGATTCCATGGAAATTGGAATGTGATATGTGTGTCTTGAATTGACCCTCTAGTGGTTCCATTTATCGAACGGCCTTCCTAGGTACGGACCTTAATAATACATGACCATGGGGTCATGTATTAATTATTCCCATTAGCTGTCAAGCTTCCCGCTCGCGTGTAGACAGGAAGTCTATTTCACTCGACTTATCAATTAAATATCAAATTTTTATGTCGTACCTACCTATAATTGCACGATTTCCTACAGTGTCCTACAACTTGTACTAATAAGTTACAAAAAGGTTGTGAAACGTGAAAATGTATGAAGTTTTAGAGCAACTGTTGGTTGACATATGTATGTGTAGATATTGTACCAAAATCACTAGTTCTTTCCACCTACCATTTTTTATCCAACTCAAGACAAAAATATATATTAGGTACTTGTTCTGACACGATACGTGCGAGTGCCCGTGGAAACCAACGCGACATTGTAAATCAGATGTCAAACCATATATTTAGTCGAAATAGAACGGTAGCGTGGCGCGAAAACGTGTTTACAATAAATCAATGAGTTACATAAGTGGTACTACAGCCCTTATTTGTATAGGTAAGAGTAATCGTATGAAATTAGTCTGATTTCATTCGGAAGAAACAGGAGTGGTTGCGTAATCATACTTAATAATTGGTGCAGGCACTAGTTTTTGTGGGAGCGATTGCCTGACCTTAGAGACTCAGTAGCGAGACTAAATATCATTCACACCGATTCAATTTAATGTTAACTAGTGGTATTCGATTTATTAGATATTTTAACTTGTACTCATAAGTACATATATTAGAACTGAAAATATCTAGTACCGAGACCATAAATATAATAACCACTGTACCACTGTAACCAGTGTTTAAGGGTTCCGTACCAAAAATTCATTTCATCTTTCTGTCTGTCACATTGCTAAATACTTGAGGAACTATAGATACTTGTGCTATCGATTTGAAAATTGGAATACCTAGATACAAACACCGCTTTTCTACGTATATTGAAAGCGGAAATGTTTCTTTTCTATGAAAATTAAGTAGAATGAGGGGCTAAATTTTCTAGATCTTATTCAAATGAGTCTAAGTTGCACATTCGGAATTTTTGATTTATTTATACTGTGCTTAAATTTCGATTTATGAGGAAAATGCTGTAGTAAATAACGTTTTCCTACCCATATCTCGCAAGTTTACAAAGCGAAAATTTTGAAATGATTACTCATAAGTAGTTAAATAAACGTAAATATTACAGAAAAAATATAACTTGTATATACACTAGATTAGATTAGATTAGATTATTTATTTCATGATAAGGAATTACATTATAAATTTGCACACATGTTAAAATTACAAGAATTGTTATCATGATCGTCATAAAAGGAAAAATAAAATTAACATAATGTCGACAGAGTAATACATAACACGATAAAAAGTAAAATAAAAATAAATGCATCCCCGATTCGGAATCGTCACTCAGAAAAAAGATACGTCCATTACAAAATACAAATTTCAAAACACAAAAATACAAATCAATTTAATTCAAAAGTTATAATTATTTACATGTCAGTAAGTTAAGAGGCGCTAGCTAGACAATTTTTTTAAATCACCACAGTACCTGTATAAACATTGTTTGTACCGAGCCCTCGGCGTGCGAGTCCGACTCGTACTTGACCGGTCTTTTAAACTAGACATGGAGTGAGATGAACAAATATGTATGGTATAGTTATAAACACACTAATAATAATTTATATAAATGTATTAACATAGAGACTGGTATAATCCATAATTAACTCAAACAATGCTGTGTAGCACTTTCATTGCAGAAACCTGTACTTTAGCCTAGTCCTACATCAAGGCCCACTGAATAACTTATATTGTAATTTAAAGTATATATCCTTGTGATATTGGAAAATAGCTGTTACTGCTTTAATTTAAGGTTTATCGTACTCATTTTAATCCTCCCATCCTAATTAAGATTCGCTTACATTGCGAGTCGTAGCCATAACTCATACGTCGTAGCCAGACCCGTAGCGTTCGTAGCAATGTAGCATGTGCCCTTAAAATGTTAATGGACTTTAAAAATGTTTACGTTTTATGTCACATAATCATGTTGCTTCCGATGTTTATGTCGTTTTATGTCGCCGATAAACTTAACGTTTGGCGAAACGGAAACAAATGTAAACTGTACCATACTTTTTTGGGAAAAATAAATTAAATTAAAAAAAAAATGTTTATGTTAATATGTATGTCACCATATCAAAATGTCGCAATCAGCAGGCAAAAGTGGTTTTGAGACCACTCGAGTTCCACTAAAAGTTACGCGCGGTAGCGTGTAATAGTCAGGCGAAGCAACGTGATCGATGTCATTATGGGCCTTGAATAGGTTAAGTCTATTCACTGCCAACCTTTCGTAAACACCGATATGGTTTTATAGCTATAGTTAAAATTAGGTAAAAAATGATCGAAAACATGCTACATATGACATATCATTACCGTTTGATGTATTTGTATCAGTTAAGCCGATATATTTACATAAGGCAGTTGTGGTTTGTGTTTGAAGGGACGTTTCTATCCAGGCCTTCTCTGTGCATGGCACATCTAGGCTGCGTGGGGTCTCAACCTTGCGGTATTAAAATAATATGAAAGCAGATTTAGTTAATGTGATTAACTGCCTTTAGCTAAGCTTAAGGTCAGAACACGGGCTGTTAGGGGAGCCACCCACAGGTCACAGTCCGGTACAGGTAAAGTTTGCAAGAACTAAATGGGGCTATTCAAGCACTAAGTGCAACCCCGTGCGATGCTACTATAATTACATATGTTTATCTAAATAAACGATTGTGTTCGCACATATAAATGTATGTCTAGTCCGGTACTGATTGGCAAGTATAACTTGAACCGATTCTTTCATACCTATTAAGATGGTCCTTATACATAAAAATTGTCCTTATCCAATGTCAACAAGAATTTATAACAAGTTACCTAACGATATAAAAATCGAGCCCAATTATAATAAATTTATCAGAAACTTAAAAACGTTCCTTGTGGGAAAAGCATACTATACAGTTAATGAATATTTAAATTTTAACAATAGGTAGAATAAGCATAAAAGACAACAAGTGTCCGCCTCTCTCTCTCCAAACCTATCCTATATGTCTAAATTGAAATAAATTGTAAATTACTGTCGTGAAAAATGTTAAATAATTACTAATTAAAAGTACACACAAAGCAATAAAATAAATGAAATGAAATGAGATGTTACCAATAAAATGACTACCTGAGTATGATAACTATGGTATATGAGATGAGAGAGCTGCTCACTGCTCAGATCGTGGATAATACGTAAGACGAATGGAATTGACGAGTGCCCGTCGTTTACCGGTCCCTGGGATCGCCGGCCTCATTACAAAAGTGTGCTATTGTTTATTTTTTTCGCCAGGAGATGACGACTTAAACAAAGTAGTTAGTTGAACACGTGACCGCTATGGATAACGGTATAGCCCGTTTTAATGAACTAGGCGGTGCAATGCTATTAATATACAACCTGCCTTAGACAGAGGCAGTCTCTACTTACCGTACAAACAACATAACTTGACACTTGGATTTCTTATTATAAATAACGTTTATTATTAAGACACCACCGGGGGAGACGCTAAGAGGATGATAATGAACTGTGTATTGGGAACCTTAAGTTTTTTAGAGTGGTCCATATTAAATATTTTATTGATAGTAGACTTATTATAGATTTCGAAAGTGTTGCCAGTTATTTTTATTAAGTATCGTTTTTAATATTCTTTTTTTAATCTTATCTTTGACGTACCACACGTTTCGACGCATTAATAGGATAGTGTCGTGGTCTGCTGCGAAACAAAAAAAACCGGTCAAGTGCGAGTCAAACTCGCGCACCGTTCCGTATACAGATGTGTGCCGGTTCCAACCCTATTAAATCAGGAAAATCTCAACAACATGGTGTGGGAATTGGACGCCTTGGGTATAGCGCCATCTATCGGCGTCTTTTGTTACAAATTTGAGCGACTGAATAACTTTGTATTTAGGGTAGTTTTTCAAGGATAATTCTTTATTACGTAAACCGATTTCAATTTTTTTTCTTTATTTGAAAGAAGGTACTTTCAGCATAATCTCGTAGGAATTTATAAAACAAAAAACATACAAAGGTGATTAAATTACAAACTTAGTATAGAAATGTTTTTTGACGATAAAAAAAAAGAAAAACTAGATAGAGCTACAGTTATATTTTTCCTGTAAAATATATATATATATTGATATCAATGTTATATGTAATAATTTCATATTTTTTCCTTGGTAAACTTCGGAGATAAGGGGGGGGGGGGGGGGGGGGGGTGCGGTATTTTATTTACATTTTAATCAATATTGAAATGGTTGTAGCATATGTACATACTACATACCCAATACTTAATTTACTCGTATCTATAGTTTATATTGGTCTTTCTTATGGAGTAATACAACTATTTAAGTCAAACACCGAATTGTACCGGTTTTGAAGCGAGGTGTTTGTGGGCATTGTGAACACAGGCTCCCCACGTCATAATTAATGAGATCGTCTCACTCGAACGCCCCAAACTAACTTAATTTAGGGACTCCTTGCAGTGTCCTCCTTTAAAACATACACCAAGTTGGAAGTAGAATAGTTTGATAGCTTATATTCAAGTAGGTACTATTAAATTAGGGGGGGGGGGGCACTCCATACATGCAACCGGTGGATGAAAAGAAAAATTTCAACGCAAGTAGCCTGGTGGGGTATCGATGGATAGGCCTTTAAAAATGATATGGAGGTTTCTAAAAAACTTGTCCATTTAAGTAAACCGTTGGTGAGATTTTAGCTGTCAAAGTCATAGAAAGTGTGTCCCCCCCCTCTAATTTCCAAACCATTAAGTTTAAAATATTGAAAAAAAATGAGGTGGTGTGCATTAGTAAGTACTTTCAACGATTTTTGGTTTAAACAATATAGGTTTTACGGTTTTTGAGTTTACGCTTAAAAACTGTCTTGCCCAAACAAAAGGTCGTAAGTGCTGTGAGTTCCCTACGAAGATACGACTTTTTTAGATTCAATGTGTTTTATAGTGATTTTAAATGTGGACTAGTAGGTGTTGGTACGGAACCCTTCATTGTGCGTGGTCCGACACGCACTTGGCCGGCTTTTTACTTTTGTTTTGGGGACGGTTTTAATTTTTTATATATTTTTTTATTTCACACTTTTTAAAGTTTTAGATGACCATCCGTGGTCTTCTTCATCAGTTCCCGTTCACCAAATGCTATTTTCTGAATGCAAATACTCGAATTGTTACCGGAAAATACTAAAACCGCTATATATATGCCTTGAATTGAGGAGTTCCATAAATTCCTGTCCCTGTGACCCTAATACCAAGTCCGGCAAAAATAAATTTATGTTATGCTGTTGTTGTGCAAAAAAGACGTTCTACCCTAGAATCCATTCGCTATCTCGTGTTTCAATTCCACATTCGCTATTAAAACAGAACTTTGTATAACAAATAACTATTCCTAATCTGTTTATAAATGGTGGGGTAATCGCGTAACAATCATAGAAAATAAAACCGAATTGAAAAGTTCCTCCTTCTTTGAAGCCGGTAAAAAAATGCCATTGTGGGCTTTTCACGTACCTGGTCTGGCGTAGTTTACACACATTTTATTTAACAATCGTATAAATCACACATATCACAAAAATATTCTTATAACAATACGTCATTACAAAATTAATTCGTGAAATTAAGAATGAAAGAGGGGGAATTAAAAAGTCGGTTTAACTTTTAATTGATAGACTTTGTTCAACAAGCCATGGTTGTCAGCATTCAGCCAAAACCAAAACTATTTTGCGAGACATTTTATGTCACGTTGTAGTTTAATTACATTTATACATGAAAAAACAGTAATTTTTAATTTTATAATTAATTTATATTTAATTTTTTGGTAAATAAATGTATGTTATGGCGAAAAATAACAAGCGTTCATGCAACCGGCGCGGCGGTCTTGCACAATACTCTATTCATCTCAGGTCTCGCGTAATATTCGTTTCCGGTCATTGGTCTACTCAATCAGATACCTTTTTGAAAACAGTTTTAGATTTTTTAGTATATGATAACTCCTTTACCTGTTTAAAATGCAATTTTAATGTATTAAATATGTATAATAGAAGTATAGTTTTAATGACAAATGCTTTAGTAAATAAATGAGTAAACTGATTGAACCTAAAACTCTTTTTTTAATTGGATGTTTGGATTGGACCAACAGTAAATTTAAAAAAATTGGATAATTAAAAAGCACTAGTGCTCGAAATCCAACTTTGCGCACGATATACAACTACATAAAGTACCACTTCTTGAGCAACTGTATTAAAAAAGTCTTTATAGGACCAACGATGCTAGCCGCTAGCGACCCTCAAAACTGTTCCTACAAATTAACACGATATTATGACTTCACACCTTATATTCCAACTAGCCGTTGTATGGGAAAATAAGTAAATTTGCTGTTTTATTCATGAAAGTAATACAATCGTTTTATTGTTTTTGCATAATGATTCTATTGGTATATTTTAATTCACTCTTGGGCGATACCTACAATTTTTTTTTCTTTTTTTAAGTTCCATATCTTTATGATTTTGATCAACTGTACCAATTGGCAATTTATTAACACATTTTGATGGTTTAATATCCGTATAGTGACACCTTGTTATAAATTTGAACATGTGGAAAGTACCCAATTATACGTAGTCAGTGTACCAGGTTTCTACGAAGGGTATAGAATAGAATAGGGTCATAGGGTCAAGAGATAATCTATTTTACGGGTAAAGTTCAATAGAGAGTTATGCTAGTTATGTTATGCATGGGTGAGTTGAGCTTGACAAGCTATCCTAAAGCTCAGATGAATAATTGTTTGTGTCCCTACTTAACCCACTATTATTCATTCGAAACCACTTAGGTATCTTACCTACCTACTATGAAATTACAGAGCGCCATTCCGAAACAACTGAAAAAAATAGAACTTCGTGTTCATGCCCCAAAATATAAATTTCATGAAAAAGTGGCTTTGTAGTTCAATCCGAAATCATTTGCTAGCGATATCTGGCGACACACGTAATTGTATTCCATATCTGATGTATACAATAATGTCAACTTCCACTGCACTGAAATCACTTGTAAAATGGCCATACGATAGCCCTCAGCTGTCAAGGTTGCTGGCGACACAAAGCAAGGTCAAGATAAGCACTGCGGGAACGATCGGTAAGATCAATAGTCGTCGTTGGGGAATGACCCTACTTTTCCTGAATGAGGGCTGGCTATCCTATGTCAGTTTAAAGTCTTTGTGATCGCAATTCGATATCAAAGCTTTAGCGAAGTCCTCCTTTTCTTGAAGTCTTTAAAAAGAAGGTGAGAACCTTAATTTGTAACGAACAATAAAAAAGTTAGCTATTTTTTAAATTATCTCTCTCTCTTTAAAAAAGCAACGTCAAATAAAAGTCACTTCCGCAAAGTCTCAATATGCATGCAAAATACGCCATACATACCAGGTACCTAAGTACTATATGCGAAAGATACTAAAAAAACGCTTCAATGCATTATCCAAATGTATTTTTCGAACTCGGTAGACCAAAATATACCTATGAGAAAACGTAGCGAAGAGTAGTTATGCAAGCTACGAATAATAGATGACGGCTGGAATGAGTGATATAACTGAAATCATATTTCCGCGTGGGACTGGCGAGGGGCCGTAAGCCGTAATAGGAAGAGATCATCTCGAGCATAACGTAAATTTTAATCTGTACGAGCCGAATGTGGGATGCGGGAAAAGTGAACCACCCCTGTGTGGCAAACGTTACATATAATACGTTTTTACACTTAATATTTGGCTGTTAAAAATATTGGGACGAAAGCGATAGAATACTGGTTCCAATTTAAACTTATGAAGTTAATGCGTTAGTGTCCGATATAATGGTGGCTTACTATTACTTAGTACAGTAGTAAATATTGGCTTATACAAGACAAAATAAATGTTATTGTTGTAATTATTAGTACGCTTCATATGTATTAACTCTGCACCACCTGCTATGAATCGTTCTGTTTAGATTTCCGCTACCTTAAGGTTGTCTGGAAGAAATCGCTCTTTAGCGATAAGACCGCCTGTTGTTTGCCTCTTCTCATTGTGTTTTTTGTACTGTACTGTATCCTTTGATTGAGGTGTGCAATAAAGAGTATTTGTATTGTATTGTATTGTATTAACAATGGGGCTGACATATACAAAAATTACAAGCATATCCATAGGCAATTGTAATATATTTGCCTATGGATGTGCTTGTAATTTTTTTCACACGATACGCATTCAGAAGATAACACAGGAAGTATCAGGAAGTGATGTAATGTGTGAATCGTTTTCAAATATGGAATATGAACCATACATACGTAATAATAATAATTAAGAAACGGATACGGTGTTCCGTTTCTTAATTATCACCACCAGTTCAACACAGAATGTACAGCGATAATAGTATAACTAAGTAAGTAGTACTTGGCTAACAAGAAGGGGAATATAACGCGAGTTCGTTGCACCTATATAAAACCTTAAAAAGCTCAAACTACAACTTATTAAGAATTGTAGGGAACTCAGTCGTGCATAAGCTTACTCACAAAAAAGGAGAGAGAAAGGTTAGTTAAGGTGTGTTCTGCATACGTAGATCATACGATCTGGAAAGCTAGGATTCCATTCCTCATCATCCTCCTATCGTTATCCCAGTACAGTTGAATCCTGAAGGATACCCGTGTTTCGCTACCTAATCCCAAGATTTGGCGTAAGCACTAGTTGTTACGGAAGTGACTGCTATCTGACCTTCCAACCCAAAGGGAAACTAGACCTTATTGGTCAAGTGATTGGGCAACTTGACTGTTAGAAGTTCTCAAGTCACCCAAATTCCTCTAACTTGGGACTGCTATCATAGATAGCAGCCGGTATCAACGGCTTAACGAGCCTTGCAAAGTGCGGGAGCACTCAGTTAATAACAACTCAAAGCAGTCACCCATCCAAGAGTTGACCCCGGCCGACGTTACCACTAGGATTCCATTCGCTATCTACCAGTTTTTTTTAATATATGTATTAATAGCTATTTCTAATGAAACACCTCTTGTTGCAGAGTACCACGAAACAGAGTCCGTCCATAACTGTCGATGGGACATCAACATACCCCGGCCTGGGCTTCGGGCCCATGGGCCCTGTGGCCCCGCTGCCGGGCGAGCTGCCGGGCACACAGCTCCGGCAGCAGCTAGAGTCGACCACAGACCTGCCGGCCACCATCAAGACAAAGAAGGAGAGAACCTTCGTGATAGCCGCCGTCGAGTTCCACAGAGTGGAAACACCGTTCCTAATTGGCTTGTGGATCTTCTTCGCAAGCCTTGCAAAAATAGGTAAGTTATTATTATTACTATGACAGGTAGGTTAGGTATTAATCCGAAGCCTTCCAGCATAAGGTCTAGTTTCCCCTTGGGCTGGAAGGTAAGAATAAGAATAAGAAGAAAATTGCCCATAAAAACCTAAGAAAAAGGTAAGATGGCAGTCACTTCCGTAAAACCTAGTGCCTACGGCAATCATCAAATCTTGGGATTAGGTATAGCGGGCCCCGGGCATCCTTCAGGATGCAACTGTACTGGGGTAATGCCAGGAGGAGGTAAGTTTATTACATGAGGGAGTACTAATCTCATCTCTTGTCCATAACAATCTGCTTGTTATGTCAATCGAATTAATGGAAGTAGAGGATTGTAAATTCATGTTGTGTCCTTTAACTGAGGTGTGCAATAAAGAGTAATTGTATTGTATTGTATTGTTTACAGTTTTCATGTTCTTGTAAACACGAGAAAGCACTTACCTGGTCTACAAGTTATCACCGAATCACATTCGTCATTAATTTTATAAGGGATATATAGACTCTCATCCACATGAGCAAACCTTCCAGATGCAAATACTTGAATAGCTTTCGAAATTATATGAAACACATAATACGTGCTTATAAAATTTGAAGTTAGCTCTCGATTTCTCTGGAATCCCATCATCAGATTCTGACTTGATGACAATGGGATCACCTCAGGAACCTACTCTTTCGAATAAAAAAAATATTAAAAGGGTACACAATTGACAGAGTAATCGGTGAACATAGATAAAACATACATACTTACCGTGGATCATAGAACCTCTTCCTTTTTGAAGTCGGTTAAAAATTAAGTTAATTAATAACTTCTTTTACATCGTTTACTTCAATTTAAACTTTCGTGAGTCACTGTGATGTCACCCGGAGCGACAATTATAGTTTTCTTCGACTTTTGATTCTTAGTCTTTTAGGGAAATTCCAAGTTTCTTTCATAAAAACAATGTTCCCCATATAAAATGTCCCATTTTAATCCCCTAAAGATGATGATGTTTAGATGAAAACGCTATTATCAATCATCTTGTTTATAAATAAAGAAAGTAAAACGAAAAATTCTACGATTTGGAGACGTTATAAACTTCTTACTTTAAAAACCGGTCAAGTGCGAGTCCGACTCGCGCACCGATGTGCAAACTTGCAAGTGCGACAGAGAGGGAAAATTTCGAATGCCGTTCGCGGAAGCAGCCCTGAGGGGCTACCGCGAACTGAAAACGAACGAAGTTCGAATATCTCCCTCTCTGCCGCACGAATTAGCAAGGGCGACAGAGAGGGAGATATTCGAACTTCGTTCGTTTTCGGTTCGCGGTAGCCCCTCTGGTCGGCCATTGATTACCGTAGTTAGCGCTCATCTATGAAGTGGCTTCAAAATCTTCAAATAGATATATATAATATAGTATAGTAGATATAATATAGTATAGCAGATTTAAATGGTTTCCTACTTCCTATAGATTCAGTTGATGAGCTCAAAGCCGCCAGTGAAGTTGTGCCATAGTTATATAAAGAAGTCACATGTAATAATATCTGATGATAAATACGCACAGCTGTATTTATTTGACAATTTTAAAGATTAGTTATAGACATATTTAAGTTCAAATATTTTTAATACTTCTCCTGATTCGTATGCTTTCGGAGTTTTTAGCTTACACGCTTAGATAAGGTAAATGTCCCAGTACTTGCCACTCTCTATTTAGTATTTAGTGTCATAATTAGTAATTCTTCTTCAGGTATTCCTAGTTCAAGCAATACAATAAAAAAAACTTTTACCTGTGTAGGCTAACAAAGATATTTTCAGAATGTATCCATGGGTAAAACTTTATTCGGGGAAACTAGGCCAAGTACCGTTTATGTTGTTCCGTATAGGTACGAAATTCCCCTACAGTTTTTGTAGGTACAGTCAGCATCAAAAGTAATTACGCATATGAAGAGTTCAAAGTCTTTATTGTAATGGAATAAGAGCTTTTGATCTCATCATTTACGTAGTTACTTTTTATGTTGACTGTACATGCCGAAAAAATACTTTGGCTCTATGAGTTAGAAGTTGCTTTATAAACAAAGTTGGGATTCTTGTTAACAAGTAGATAAATGTTTCATGAAAACGGCAAACTGTCGCTATGACTTGTTGGATTAATTTTGGAGTAGATTACTTTTTACGATTAACTTTATATTATCCACGTTACATTACTTATATTTACTTATGTTTCCATTGTAGGTAATATACGTGTACATTGATATTAATGTTTTTCAATAATTTCTATTTATTTCTTGGTAAACTTCGGAGTATTACTCGTCGAAAAAATAAATGAGAAAATGTTTCAGAATGTGCTATTCAAGCTCTTTCATTTGCCATCCCAGTTGATAGACTTTGAAAGTAGTTCTTGAGTATTCTGTGAGATCATAAGGGTTCCTTTCTTACCTTTTTGGTACCTAAAATGGCTCGTAGGTAGGGCACGTAACCTTTTTTATTTTCCGATTTATTTTTGCTCGGTAACTTCCAACCCTCTCCGTCGCTAGTTTTTTACAACCATTTGCCTATTGTCAGTATTGTGTGCAAAAAGAGCTGGATATTGAAGGTTAAAGGGATTCTTTACGGTAGTTCGCAAGATTTAGGGTCGGTTGCACCAACATACGATCACAGGCCGGTCATCGTCAAATATGGCGCCGGCAGCAGTCATTCCATAGAAACTTGTCAAACTTTCCATACAATCAGACTTTAACGAACACCGCTTACGATTACAGATGGTTTGGTGCAACCCACCCGTAGTGGTGTACTCTGCACACTTTGAAAGTATCTTGAGAAATGGTCTAGAGGTTTGGGGAAACAGTGTATACATATAGCCAATTCTGATGCTACAAAAAAAGCCATAAGATGCGTCGCTAGCCAAACCGCTCGATCACTGTCGCCCACTTTTTGTAAAACATAAGATATTGACATTGGTCTCACTTTATATTTTGTAGTAAAGTGTATTTATTTATAAAAATAGGTACAGCTATTCTTGTAAGGGCAAAAATAAGCCACGAGTTTTAGGAAATAATATGGAGATTGTCTTACCTAAATGCAGTAACTATGTGCAATTTAAAAGATGACATTAAAGAATGTATTATTTTAATGAATCAGACATAAATGAGATCATTCTGCCTATACAGTAAGGAAATATTTTTAAAATATGCTTGATTGACTAGACACCTACTTTTTTCTTTTTATGTTGTGAAATTATAATAAAAAAATTATACACTAAATCTTATTTACTTATACTGAATTATTTATTTGTAATTATGATATACTATTTTAAGTTAGCTTAATAAATGCCAGCTGTGGCGGAACATGCATTCATGGAAATTGTATACCTCTGACATGACTATTTTACCATCTGCGTAGGTTTTGCAAAATAAAATGATATGATATGATCGCATTCAGCAATAGAAAAGTTGGGTCTTGTGAGGTTCCCCAAAGTGCTTCTGACCTAGATTCCGGCTAGGTACTCGATTCACACGCCTCGACTCACCTGTCCATTCGTTCCTAGCTCAGTATCTCTACCTCCAAAATCGTTGAGTAGGATGATAACTTTATCGTTTAGGCAAATCAAGAAATTCGATTATGAAAAAATATAAATACTTGTACCTAGGTACAAGTTTATAACACAATTTTCTTTAAAAGTTTCAAGTTATGAATCAAAACGGCGCCATAGGTACAATGTACATAATTTACTAAACATTTTTCAGACATCAGAGACATTAATTTGTTATTTATAGATTCTACATATTTTCAGACCAGAAGTTAGCCAGTACTTGAGATACATGTCGACGGTTTACAGTAAACTTATTTTTACTTTTAGCTTTGTGAGAACTTTTCTTAGATTTAACTGGGACCAAGTATCCGCCTTCACCGTTACGTAACATGCAGAATGTGGCAAATCGAGGGGCTATGTTTGACTCTGGGCGTACCTTAGAGACCTGGGCCTTGCCACGCTCGGGCCGCGATGAAAGAGATCCCACAGCCGTGGAAGAAATTGACGGAGTCGTCACTGTACCGTCTTTCGGTTTCCCATCAACAAGCAATCTCTCACATGTCACAGTATTGGGATTGGTATAAAGATTGTCCACCCTTTTAATCGGAGGATCAAAAGAAGCACTAGAGGTATCACAGATCCGTGTTTGAAAATAAGAAGAGCGGGGTGTAGAGGAGGATTTCTTAAATTGACAACCCACGTCTCTGATATATACAACAGCAGCGTCATTCGTATCCTCTTTAGTCGCTTTACTGGTGCTTTTATCTTGTAGATCATATTGACACGATTTGGTCGCTATCTCAATTTCTTTCGGATTTTCTGGCAGTACCTGGCACGGTAAATGAGTTTGAGTTACGAAATATGCTCGTGAATCATACGCATTTTGTATTTGTTTTTTGGTTACATTTTGCTGTAGTAGTTGACTCACAGGAACGTATTTCAACCCAGAAACATAGCAACTTTCTACTCTTTCCTCGTTATCTACATAATTCTTCGTTGTTTCGTCATATTGCAGGTGTTTACAAAACGGAATACATAGAGGCAGATTAATACATCGAGGGCGGTGACAACAAGGAGGGACTGTCTCGGAAATGCCTTTCAGAACATTGTTCCTCTGACATGATGGAACGACAGTGCACGGGGGATAGTGCCTGCATGCTTTCGTCATCCTAATCAAACGTGGCGGCGATTTTTTGGAATTATTTGGTTTAATACCAGGTGCATTTAAATTTACTTTTGGCAGTATTTGACAAAGTGGCACCATTTCACAGCCATGTGGACATTCATTCGGTACTTCCACTTTTGGATGGATATTTACTTTGGAAGACGTCAGGTAGGTAAACGCAGTTTCTGATCTACGGCACATTGTCGGTTGCGCTATCATACTCGCTTCATCTTCTGTATTTACAGTAAATTCTATATATTCGTTACAATTCGGGCACCTAACCGCCTGGGATTTTTTCTGTGGTTTCACTCTAATTTTATTTTTTAAGACTTTTAAGACCCTGGCGCCGGTTTTTCGACAGCTAGATAGTTGACTATTACTAACTTTGGTTACATCTTGTGCTTCCATAATTAAAATACAAGACATGTCGTTTTTCGGAAGATTCACTGTATATTTGTCAGGTAACACATCCCCGTTCATGCGTTTATGTCTGTCCTCCTTCTCAAAATATGATTTATTTCTGTGCGATGTACACGTAAATACTTCTTCTCTGAAACTCGTGAACTGATTACCTAAAGACTTGGTAGTTTTTTCTTCAGTCAGTGTATCTTTGTCTTTGCAGGGACAGTCATGTCCGTCTAAATTACATGGGCAGGAGTCTTCAATGCGTTTTACTTGATCCTTATTGTTACTTTTATGACATTCATATGTGAGTGTATCAACCTGTTGTGGGTTATAATGTTTATCATTTTTACTTGGACTGGCACTGTCTACATCCGGATGACTATTTCGATGACTACTACTTTCAGAGTCGTTAAAACTATCTTTCAAACATATACCCGAAGACATGATACATTCACGGAGGAAAACACTTTTTATATTTTTAGTGTCATGTCCTTGGTTATGAAACGGTATGGGTTTAACTTTGGTTATACATTCTTGAACTACATGTACAGGTTCAGAAGGAGCTCGCGGCCACTCATCACCCTTTCTATTGAGTGCTCTGAATATATTAAAAGATGACAATCCTACTTCTTCTGTAAGGCAACTATAAGATTTTCTTTTAGTAACACTGTCCAAATCATAAAATGAACTGCAGCCAGAAATTGCCACTACGCAAGATTGACTAACACTGTTTTTATTCAGCCTGTAAAAGCTTTCATAAGTAACGAATTCCTGTACAGCGGTGTTTGCCATGTTTACTCTTTGGGAATTATTTCACAGACTATTGAAAGTTGTTGGCTCCGGACACACACTCCGGATTCAAAAATGTTTCTTGTATCGTTACTGATTCATGTAGTTATTATTGTCAGGCACTTCTTAATTTAGGATTTAGATATTATTATTTATGTATATAAAATATAGTGTACGTACTAAACAAATTTCATCCGCATTATTAAAATTGGTTGAAATTTGAATTTTAAATCATTTTCTTAGTTTTACGTGTTTTTCTCGAAAATCCCCGTGACGTTTAATGTCATAATATGATTTTCCTAAGCTTTATCATCTCATCTCTCGTACTTATTATAAAGGTCGATTTAGACGAAGACTATTTTCATCCGCCTAAATTACGACGCCAGTGTCTACCGTCAGCATATCTTCAGACCGTTTAGACAATGACTATTTTTAGCCGTCTAAATCCCGCCGCCAGTGACCAGCAAACCGACACTAGTCGTTTACACGGTGCCTTTTCAGTACAAATAGGCGCGGGGGCAAAATAGGTGCATGTTCAATTCAGTGCCAGCGCTGGCATACCGCGAAAAAATGGCATCGAAATTGTTTATACGGTGCCTTTTTAGGCGCTGTAATCTAGACGGCTGAAAATAGTCTTATCTAAACTCACCTTTATGAATTTGAGGTTCGATTAAATATGTATATTATAATTATAAATGTCACAAGCAGAGAAAGTTAATAACAAAGTCTTAACCTCTGTGTTCTTTGTATGTTTATCTATACCCATATAGTAAATCCTCTTTAATGTGATCAAAAACCGTAGGTGAGGACCACTTCATGATATACCGTGCGTCGCCCGTGTGATCTTATTATGAAACTCGCCTCCCGCTCGTTTCATAAAACCACACTCGTATCTTAATGCCTCTCATTATGTAGTAGTTGCATAAACGACTGTTACTGTTTTAGTTGGTAAATCCTACCAATAGTATACATGTGAAAATATCTGTCTTGTACTGATCTATTTTATTTTATTGTTACAGGTTTCCACATGGCTCCAAAACTATCCAGGATGTTTCCAGAATCCTGCCTTCTTATATCCGTGGGTGTAGTAATCGGTGCTTTGTTGCTCAGCACACACACCGTCCACGTGCAGCCGCTTACACCGGATACATTCTTCTTGTATATGCTGCCGCCTATTATCCTGGATGCGGGTTACTTCATGCCGAATAGGCTGTTCTTTGACCATCTTGGAACTATACTGCTGTTCGCTGTGGTTGGGACGGTGTTCAATACGCTCACTATAGGTAAGTAGCGTTAAGAATCACTGGATAAATTAAGGTTTTGATACGTTTACTTCTTTTACTTGCAACGTGCTGGCAACAGATACTTCTTAATGTCACACTAATAGTCACTGAGAGTCAACGTCACTTCAACGCTTACGCCAACGTCAAGTCAACATTGTAAATAAATTAACTGACCTGGTAAAATATGTAACCACACTCTTATCTAGGTATGTTACAAACACTACTTTTCTTCCAGTAATACGTTCGTACGTGGTTCGTACTATAAAACAATTCACTTTTACCTTCATAAATTATTTGGGTCATTGTCAGTTGTAAAAACAAAAGTTGTCCACCCGGTGGTCAATAGTTAAAGGATTATGTACATGTAAGTTATGTTTTTATTACATGGATTTATAGTTATGGACACACCGTTTATGCGCGTTACTAGATCAATCCAAAATTAAGCTTTGTGGCCCTTAACTTTTGATATGTCCACCGAAAAGACGCGAACCTAAATCTGACAATGACCCATTTACTTAAATTCTTTCGTAACTATTCACATCTTAAACTCAACTGTCTCTATTTTCATCTAATTTTAACTAACTTAACGTAAACTACAAAATTACGAGAATAAAAACCTATTTCGTCAATGAGTTTAATTACTGTAATGTTCTGAACAAACTATTTTATCCACACCATAGAGAAGTTACATGTTTTTTTTTTGTTTTTTGTAAATTAGCTTGATGGCATGTCGGTAACTTTGCCTTCATAGTATGGTCACGATGCTAAATGTACATTTACTCTAGCGCAATTGGGAAAAACTATTCGTTTCACGTTGAACAAATATTAAACACGTAGGACCTAAGTAAGTATATTGTTATTACTGTATATTATTGTTATATGTTGAAACTCTGTCTAGCAATGTTTCTATAACCTTCACCTTTACTTTCTTCAAACTTTCAAATGACGAATACCGGGCAAGACTGATAAGTTTTACGATTTTCTCAGAGCACCTTGTAAAAAGTAGCATTCAATCATCAAAGTAAAGTTGGATGAACCATGATCGAGTTTACGATTAGTTTGATGGCAGCTGTAAATTTATGGTTCCGACGACAGGACGAAACACTTTAACTTAATTTATTGGGTTTTCACGAACTTAAGTTAAGTAAATTTCAGCTTTAACAGCTGAAAGTATGTAGGTACATGAAACAAATTCACGTTTATGGGTGGAGTTGTGATAGAGTTAAATTATTTGGGCCATTCTAGAATTTAATTGATTCCTCTGTGACACGAATTTACCCATATTGTTATTTGACAAATTTGCATATCACAACGGAATCAATTATACACGAACTAAAAGCTTTAACTATAGATTTCAAAAAATGCACCCTTATATCGGCATGCATGGAAGCAACCGCACGAAACATATTGAAAAGTGAGATCACAAAATTCAACAGCCAAGGGTCAATTTAAGACATAGATACATTTGGAATCATAAGGCGATTTCAGCATTTTTCACAACGCAAGATTGCTTTCCCACGCAGATCTTTAGTTTCAAGATTAAACGTGCTATATGTCTACCAATTTGATATCTGGCCCACTTCCGTTAACCGTACATATGTTTCCCCACAGGTGCCTCACTATGGGCGTGCGGACAAACGGGCATGTTTGGTTGCACAACACCCCTTCTAGACATGTTCCTGTTTTCCGCACTAATATCAGCCGTGGACCCCGTGGCCGTGCTGGCTGTGTTCGAGGAGATACACGTGGACGAAGTGCTGTATATTGTGGTGTTTGGGGAGTCGCTGCTCAATGATGCCGTCACCGTCGTGTTGTATCACATGTTCGAGGCATACACGTAAGTGTCACAACACCCCTCCTGGGAATGTTTCTGTTCTCCGCACTTATATCAGCCGTGGACCCCGTGGCCGTGCTGGCTGTGTTCGAGGAGATACACGTGGACGAAGGGCTGTATATAGTGGCGTTTGGTGAGTCGCTTATCAATGATGCCGTCACCATCGTGTATAACACATGTTCGAAGCATACACGTAAGTTTCACAACACGTTTGTCTGGAAGGTTGCAAATGAAATGATCACTCAAAGAACATATTTTGGCCACTCTTTTTTGAATAAAATATTTCTCGGACTGGATGGTCAGATCGTCGCAGTCAGCAGTCGTTTCCGTAAAAACTAGTGCCTACGCCAAATCTTGGAATTAGGTAGCGGATCCTGGACATCCTTTACTATGCAACTGTACTGGATAACGCTAGGATGATGATGATCAGAAATTTTATTACCTATTGTGCTGTTATTGTTAAAAAGTGACTGTGTATTTTTCCATTTATCCTTCAACTACACTTCGTGTAGCCGGTATAGCATATACGGGATAAGTCAGCGAAGCGAATTGATTTAGTCTCTGCTGAGTAAATAAATTACATCTATCAATGTCGGACTTCCCGCAGAGTGGCTATAAATGAATATTGGTTGTGAAACATCATGAGCTTTATCTAAGGATTTACGCTTCTTCTTGACACAGGGGATCAAATTGAAACATGTATACGTACCTACAGTCCTCGTCAAATATTATACTAAAGTTGTATATATATTTTTCACTTTATCACAAACGATCATTTTTCGCTATCTTAAAGAAATAACAAAAAAGTAATCCTATGTGACGACCATGCATTTCTTAGTATTACAATTTAATTTCAATTTATTTTTCACATTCGATTCAAATCAATTTAAATTCAGAATTTCGAATACATTTTCACATTGGAGTTTATATTTATACGCCTGCCGCCTGTGAACAAGCGTTCAAATATTGTGTACATCCATTACAAGAAACAGTAATTTTATTCAATAAAATTTTCAATTTACCTATATAATGTGTGTCGAGAAAATGGATACTGCTCAGCTTGACTTGAAATATTTTTCCTCGAAGTGATCTGATGTCTTCTGGTAAATGATTGAAAATTTCTATGCACATATAATATGTGTATAGAAAGAGGCTACTATGTATAGAGGTAGGTGCGGCGTGCACACACATTAACCCATTCAAGGCCCATGACGACATATATGCGTCATGCCTCTACGTGCGATTTCTGCTACATGGCGGAAAAACGCTGCTACGCGCTGCGGCGTAGCACACGTAGCGATCGTTGGCCTCGAATGGGTTAAGAACATTGAAATGAAGTTGGAACGTGAAATAGGTGATTCAGGTTATTACAAGACTGGAATTAGTTTACACTCGGAATAGCTTTCATTTCATATACACTTTGCTGTAAGTATATGAAAAAAATCGGTCAAGTGCGAGTCGGACTCGCGCACCGAGGGTTCCGTATACAGATGTGCATCGGTTCCAATCCTATTAAATCAGGAAAATCTCAACAACATGGTTTGGAAATTGGACGCCATGGGTACAGCGCCATCTATCGGCGACTTTTGTTACATATTTGAGCGCCTGAATAACTTTGTATGTATGGTAGTTTTTCAAGGATAATTCTTTATCAGATGAAACGATTTCATTTTTTTTCTTTATTTGAAAGAGGTACTTTCAGCATGATCTCGTAGAAATTTATAAAACAAAAGTACATGCAAAGGTAATTAAATTACAAACTTAGTATAGAAATGTTTTTTGACGATAAAAAAAACTGTATAGAGCTAAAGTTATATTTTTCCTGTAAAATGTACATTGATATCAATGTTATGTAATAATTTCATATTTTTTCCTTGGCAAACTTCGGAGATAAGGGGGGGAACGGTATTTTTTTTGTACATTTTCCCTCATAACACAAAAATGACTCAACGTAAAAAAAATGTTTTCAGAATGTGCAACCCAAGCCCTTTCATATGACACCCCACTCGACACATTAACTAAACTTTCAAATTTTGAACCACCTGTTATCTGTCATTTTTCATAGAAAATAAAAAATAAATATAAATGTCATGTTCTATGTATGTAGGTAAGCCTTCTTTATAACTATTCCAAATTTCAAATCGATAGCATAAGTAGTTCTTGAGATATTTAGCGATGTGACAGACAGACAGACAGACAAAGTGAAACCATAAGGGTTCCTTTTTTATCATTTTGGTACGGAACCCTAAAAACTGTCACCTCTAATACTATTCAAATCGCGGTTAGGTAATAACCCCTATTTCGGCTTTATCACACTATGGAAATTTTCTGAAACAATTTTGTTCGTGCTCTTTTAGGTAGCAAGTCTAGTTAAGCTGAGTACTATTTAGTAATTCTTGTCGTTTGTTTTTATATTGCTGGTTTATCACATGCATGGCCAACGACCCAAATATGAGTCATGCCTACACGAGCGATTTCTGCTACGGCGTAGCAAACGTAGCGTGGTTTGGATTCGAATAGGATGGCATCTCGCAACAAACTGCTACGAGAGTATTGTCGCTACGACAAGTACAGAAAAACGCGCAAGGGCTTGATTTCGTTCATTGGCTTTCTCATCGTACCTTCTGACATTTAAATTTTTTGCGCATTCGTTATAACATTTAAGCTTGGTGTGTGGGAAGTGACAAAGCAAAGTGACGAACATAAAACGGACACTACCACTCCTACGCCCGAATTTCTTAGCTCTTGGTCTCATAACCCTATTAACCCCTTTTGCTGCCAGGAACCCACATAGCAGGGGTTCTTCTCTTAGACGCGTAGCCATTTTCCTGTATGTCTAGAGCAAATGCGTAGCGCTAAGAAAAAATTGGCAGAAAAGTGATAAGCATTATTTTTACGACGGCAGAAATTCGTTCCTACAAATTCGCGCAGCATATGCGTTGAATAACGAAAACGACGTTTTTAATGATCGTATCCACCAATATATTTTTATTCTATATCCTAAACAAATATTTGTTTCAGCGAACGATTTAGCCTAGTTTTGTCTACGAAGCGACGGAGGTCCCGGGTTCAAATACCGGTCAGGGCATTTATTTGTGTAATGATCACGAATATTTGTTCCCGAGTCTTGGATGTTTTCTGTGTATTTATCTATACAGTAGATTCCGCTTATAACGACTTCGCTTATAACATTTGTCCGCTTTTAACGACTGCGAAATCACCACACATTAGATTTCATGCCACATATTTTCAAAGTAAATCAGTCCGTTTTGTGCGACGTTCTGTTAATGCGACGTAATATCACCGGTCCCTTGACTATCGCTTTATCTGGATTCCACTGTATAAGTACATACTTACGATATACATATATCGTCGCCCAGTAGCCATAGTACAAGCTTGGCTTAGTTTGGAACTAGGTCGATTTGTGTAAAATTGTCCACAAATATTTATTTGTTTGTTCCAGCGAAATGGGTCCATCCCGTCTCGTGTACACCGACCTACTCGCCGGCTTCGCCTCGTTCCTAGTGGTGGCTGTGGGGGGCACTTGCATCGGAGTCGTGTGGGGCTTCGCCACCGGCCTCGTCACCAGGTTCACGCACGAAGTCAGGGTCATTGAACCCATATTCATCTTCGTCATGGCGTATTTGGCGTATCTTAATGCGGAGATGTTCCATATGAGTGGGATATTGGCGTGAGTATTTTTTATCAGAAGCTTTACTGGGCGTTGTTTGAGCGGTGCGAAATCGTGAAATCAGGGCTCGGAAACCGGTTTCGTCTTCGTACAATTAACCGGTTAAAAATTTCGGTTAATTGCGTTTTACGATATTTTTTCGTATTTTAAATCATTTATTTCATAGATGAAGGCTAACAAAAACAAATCTTAAATTAAAAATGGAGATATGAAAGTACTTTAGGAAATATTTCAAAAATATTAAAAACCGGTTCCGAGCCCTGCGTGAAATATTCTCGATGACGTTGAGATTATGTTTTTTGTTGTTTTGTTTTGTGTTTAATAAATAACCTTGTCGGTCATAGGCATCGGTTACACGGTGATTTTTATCACGCGATACACTCAGATCACAATGCGTATCACGCGGATATCAATGAATATTGAAGCAAAATCCATACAATTTTGAATACCACGATAATATTGACATCCCAGTATTATGAGTAATAATCATTGTGTAACCGATGCCGTTCTATCCCTTAATATTGTCCACATTGTAATTTAATTACTTTATTGTTAGAGGGGGAGGACGTTTTTTGTACGGTAGAGCGATTACTAAGCCGACGCCTAAAATAATTTGATAGCAATTATTTCACTAATGCAAAATGAGTACTAGTCTAAGTAAGCCACTTTTGCTTGATTACGTAGTCAGTTTTATAAATAAAGTTATTTTAAGACGCATTTATATCTAAACTTAGATTGCTACCGTGGCAATGAAAGCCGTGTCATAATATCAGATGGAATAAAGGAAAGCATAATCTTACTTACAAAACCAAGCTTTGAATAAATAAGAACAAGTTTCGCAAAAGTGACAGTTGTATCGAAATGTAGCTTTAATACATAATCCCTTACCTCACTGTACTTCGTGAGACGCGGTTTCAACGGAGATATTTCCTATGCGTAACATATACAGGATGTAAATTGATCATCTAAACCCATTTAAAATGTGTATAGATAAAATGAGAAAAGTTTTCCCTTAGTCAAAGTATTCATGATGTTGACATAAGATTTAATTTTCAACTTGGATGTGGAAGTTTTTTTTTATCACAACACCCGCCACGTACCTACTTGCAAATTTCAGTAGTCGAGACATACTTGAAATGTTTCGAAGTTTATTCAAGTGAATTTTGTCACTGAACTTGCATACAAAATGGGTAAGAGCTATCATTTAATTCGTACCTAAGTTGTTACTATTCTGAACAGTTTAAAAACTAAAGTTTATTATTAACACTTTTTCTTAAAACATATTTACTGTAGGTATGCTTAAATTTAAGGTCACTCAAAAACAAAATACAATGTTTTTCGTTTTTTAACCCGCAGCGCCAACACTACAGAGTGCAAATCGGAAATGGGTAGAAAGGGGGAAACAGGAAGAGATTTAATCGCTTAAACTGGTCCAGATTGGCGATCGTTGCAGGAAATAGCAATGGACGTGGCTCGGTGTAATACAGTCACCATCATAAATATGTATACACCTTTCAACCTTATTTCTAAGCAATAAAGTTATAGAATGGATACATATTTATTATACATGACATTGGAATAAAAGAGGTGTTGGTTGGTGGGATTGGAAGCTATTTACGTGCAGTAATGAACAACTAAAATAGTTTGTTGTTGTGATAGGTACGCTCATGTACAGAAAGGCCCACCGTTTAACTTTAACTGTTTTGGCGCGACGCGCTGCGGATGGAAGACGTAGTAAATACCTATGTAATTAAGTAACGTTGATTAAATTTATGATACAATATTAAACCATTAATAAAAATAATGCCTCGACACTTCACTAGGTAGTCTGACCAAATGAGCGCGCAACTCAACATACCTAGCTGAATATATTAATGCACATATCTCTTTCTTTAAACGCATAGTGTTTCTTCCGTATGAAGGAAATAGGTATATGATTTGATACACATGTCAGCAGAGAGACGTCGTCCGGTTATTTAAATCTAGGTTTTGCCCGCGACGTCGTACGCGTGGAAGTTATTTATATCGTACCTCAATATAAACTTTCATCCCCATTTAATCCCTTAGGAGATGATTTCCGGGATCAAAACTACCTTATGTCCTTCCTCGGGATACAAACTGTGCCAGTGTGACAGACAGAATTACTTTAAATATTAGTATGGATTCTCTAATGTATACATTTATAATCCAGTAACTTTATACATCTAAACTTGCGTCAAATACGGCTGTTCTGATTTTTTGCAAACTTATTTAGCCCAATGAATAATCCAAGTTTGTGACCTCTAGCGCCGAACGCAACTTTGTCAAAAATCGTAAAACTTACTGATAGTACCTTCTCAAGACGTTTTTACAGTAGACTAAATTTGCTACTATATGAGACTAGAATTCTCTCTGTACACCCAATATTTTCCGCGATAAAGCCTTTCAAAGTTTGCGCAGTTCGAAAAAATGATAAATTATGAAAAACTCTCTCGGTAACTATTTGGTCTACATTCACAATTCTAGTTTCATATTGTAGAAAATTTTGTCTATTTTAAAAATATCCTGAGAAGGTACTATTAAAAAGTTTCCTTTGGGGTTATAATCAGATTTTTCGATTTTTCTAAAATTGTATCAAAAATCTAAGAAACCGGTTATAACACTAAAGGACTAGTTGCTGATAGTACCTTCTTATTAACATAACTTCTCATTATTTCAAAATTTTCTAAACAGGATAACATTCTGTGGTATAACCATGAAGAATTATGTAGAAGGCAACATATCGCACAAGTCGCACACGACTATAAAATACACGATGAAGATGCTCTCTTCGTCGTCGGAAACGATCATCTTCATGTTCCTCGGGGTGGCGACCGTCAACAACAACCACGACTGGAACACGTGGTTTGTGCTGCTGACCATCGTGTTTTGCTCTGTGTTTCGGATAATAGGTGAGAAAAGTTAATAATTAAAAAAAAAACATGTAATATACCCACCTAAGAACCATCTTCACCATCAAGACGTTCTATTAAAAAAACTTTACTCAAATGGGTTCATCTGTTAGGGAGCTACGATGCCACAGACAGACATATAAAGAATTACAGATAAGGTGCATAGTGGCAATCTAGACTGCGGAAAATTAAAGCTAATCGAAAATATCTTCCGTGATTTACATCATTTACTTGCTTAGTTTTTTTTAGTGCTATCTATACCCGGATAGCGGAAAAGCGCTTTCACAATTTCACAGAGATAGTAATATCTTGTAAATGATGTAAAACACGGAAAATATTTTTAATCAAGTCAACGGAAATTACCCTATACATTATGATTCCCTTGAGAGTGTCGAAATATACATTTTTGGCGGCATAAACGGCCCTTACTCGATACCTCCACGCGTTTCCGAGATAAAGGGTCTTGACAGACAGACAGCCGAACAACAAAGCGATCCTATAAAGGACCGTTTTTTTCTTTTAAAAACTAAATAGGCTGATCAATTTGGATGACTCGTTCTGGCCACTACGGACTACTACACTAATAGTACCTATAATTTCATGTAGAGCAGGCCACCATTGAGACTCATTATTTTAATGTTTATAAATATGCGGTGAACTTTTTTCAAAAGCTCGAGGAAAAAGGAGTCGCTAAAATCTCTCTCTATAATACAAAAAAGACGGCCATTAAGGCAGTCTCTGTTCAAAATTGTATTTAACGAAATAAACCCGCATTGCTCGTAAAATTTATGGCTCTAACTAGAAAGCCAGCTGCGACCATCCATCTACACTCGTATTAAAGACGTATAGCAAAGTCGTTCGCTATTTCCGTATTTCGGTCAAAGTTATAATGTTTGTTTTGTTTCAGGAGTGTGCATATTTAGTGCGGTAGCTAATAAGTTTCGGTTGCACAAACTGAATAGAGTCGAGAAGTTTGTTATGTCTTATGGCGGTGAGTACAACTAGATATCATAGTCGACTAACGTAGAAGAATTTGAAAACAATGTGAACAACTTATAGATTGGTTTCTATTCATTTTTGACACATTATATTATAAGTCAAGAAGTTAAACTCAAAATCCTTGCCAAGAGCTACCTTATTCGCAAAAACAAGACAAACAGAAAACTAAATAATCGAGCAAAAATATGCAAAACCTCAAAAATTATTTTAACAGGTCTCCGCGGCGCAGTGGCCTTTGCGTTAGTGCTTCTAATAGATCCCGAAGTAGTGAAACTACAGCCGATGTTCGTGACAACCACTATAGCTGTCATATACTTCACGGTCTTCATACAGGGTATCACCATTAAACCGCTGGTGAAGATGCTTAATGTTAAAACAGCTGAAAAGCGCAAACCTACGATGAATGAAAGAATACATGAAAGGGTAAGTAAATTGAATACAATCTACTAAACAGGAAAATGAAAGTATTAAGTGTTGTTTGCTGTTCAGCATTTTAAAGACTGTTTTAATGCTTTGACAGGTGGGTCATTCTACTTTTTGATGACCAGTTTTCTATTACAAAAATTAATCTATGATATGTATTGAATTAGTATACAAAAATAGGATTTCGAAATAGTACCTGAACCTAATAAAAGGAATTTATAGGTAAAAATACTTAAATATTGACATATTAGTGTAAAAGGTGGGTAACACGGTGGTAAAAACCATTTTTTCATACAAATGGTGAGACATCCAAGGACCACTGAGTTACTCGATTTATGGATATTAGCTGTGCTTCGTTAATTACCAAAACTATCGGAAGTGATATTGCAATTAAACCTCTTTCTAAATAACAATACAAAAATATGAAGTGAGAGCCAAGTATTCCAAAATCTGCATTTAAAAAAAGTTTCTGAAAATTATGTACATGAAAAAGTAGAATGGCCCAGTAATGTTTGCGTTATTGACGTGTAATCATACGATTCAAATAGATACTCGGATTTAGCTCATTCGAGGCCAAGGATTCACATATGAGTGCGATTTCGGCTCCTTACCAGGAAAACGTTGCTTCGCCTCAAATGGGTTTATTTGTTGTTATTTGTCAACAAGTTTTTACTATCAACAACTTGGATTAATTGCTCATCTAATTTTATAGTTTTATTATTCTCCATTACGTATTTTCATGCCATCCTGTATAACGCTAATGTTTTTTTTACAGTTCATGGACCACTTGATGGCAGGTATAGAAGATATTTTAGGTAAACACGGTAACCATCACATTAGGGATAAGTTCAAGAGATTTGATAACAAGTTTATAAGGCCGTTCCTGCTGAGGAATTACCAGGTTAAAAAAAATACTAAAATACCACAAGGGGCTTAGCACAACTGACCTTACATAAGAAAGAGAAGTGTAGATTTTTTTGTCTCGCGTCGCGTCGGGTGTCAGTTTTGCTAGCTGCGCAGTCGTATAACACTTATTTTTGAAGTTGATTATGTATGACTTTGCTTTCGTATTCAGGGTCAAGAACCAAAGATATTAGAGACCTATTCAAAGCTGGCTATGAGAGACGCAATAGAGTACATGCAGAGGAATGCATCAACCATAGGAAACATTTCAGGAGCTGAATCGATGTCGGCCATATTTAAAAACTACACGAACACAAACTTTAACGGAAGGTAGGATTTTAGATTTCCATGAAGAATGTTATTATTTCCAAATGATAAAAAACATATGTTTATTGTTTTAGTCCGAGTTTCAGTCAGTTGGATTCGTCGACGTGGAATATAGATATGCAAGAACTAGAATATAATCCCAGCAAGAAGGATTTGACAGATGCTCGCATCCACCATTTGCTTGCTGAGGAGCTATGCAAGCCGTATAGACGTGTATGTGTATGTGACCTTTTAAGCACCCGTTTGATTAGTTTAAGAACCAGGAGCGGTACCATAAAGTCACTAAGATAGAACTTGGAAGTCTCTATCTCTATCGTTATATACTTTGTGCAAATGGTGATGGGTATTGGTTATGCGACACTGAGAGATTCAACAGTGATTTAAACCTTGTCAAGCCTGTCTTACGTTATAATATAATTGATTGACAAACCGCCGACGAGACCCAGAGATGTAACGACAAGATTTACCACTATTGAGCCTCTCAGTGTCCTAGACGACCCCATTATGAATTGATTAAGCTATAGTGTTATTCGAGGTGATACAGGTGGGATATGCGAACTTCGTGGTACGTCTCAGTTTTACACTCCCCTTACATGCAGATGCGTAGTTTTAGCGATTCTTCTAAATTTAAAATGTAAGTTTTATTGAGGAATGCGTATGCGGTATGCTAATTATACCTTTTCATTAAAACCTTAATACTTGCATACTTAAGTAAGTAGTACCGATTTAGACATACTCAGTAGTTTCCCAAACTTGAGTTAGCTTGATGCTTTTGATTAGCTTCATAAGCTAAGTGCTACGCCAGTTTTTATACGCCTATGATGCTTTTAGCCAATAGAGAACATGCATGCGGAATGAATAATAATAAGATGTCACTATATGAATAGTAAACCATCAAATTATTACAAAAACAGTGAATTAATAAATATTCTCAAAATCTTGAAAAGATACGACACTTGAAAGTGTTGAAAAATGACGTATTTTTCTTGACTAAAAGTAAATTCAAACCACCCTCAGATTTTTTATGTTTTAAAAACAAAAAATTGTATGATAACATGTACCTAAACGCAATATTTCACGACCAAAAAAAGTAAATTGAGTAATTTCCATACAATGGTAGTACGAGCGCATAGTATATTATGACGTCACATATTATGCTCAAATAGTATCATAGGAGTTTTGAGCGCTCGGATTTTATGCTGTACTTTGAAATCCATTTTTTTTCTTTTGTATTTTCTCTAATTGTACGTGTTCCATATACCTATTTATTTGTTCCTCTCAAACTGGTTTGAATGGAATCATGAATAAAATTATGCATATTCTCTATTATTGATACCTTCCTAATCATATTTCTCTCATTGAGTTAACTTTGTGTGGGTATTATATTTTCAGCACCGCCGCCTAAGTTACAGTCGTCACGCAGTCAATGACCGGGACCTCGGCACCCAGGTTAATTATAAGACGCACATGAACATTCGAAGGCTCGTCGGCGACAGGAAACATCACCACAAGCGTAGCAAACGGGGGAACAAGGTGAACCTATCCGTACCTCTAGTATATTACTCGTAGTACTCGTACTCAATTTGTATGGCAACAAATAGTTAAAATCAAAGAAATCTAAAAAATTGCGTTGCCATACAAATCTATATCCCATATGTAATATTAGTATGGATATATAGTATAATGTGAAAGTGTGTCTGTCTGTCTGTTAATAGCGCCTCTTCACGCTTAAACCGCTGAACCAATTTAGATGAAAATTGTAATGGAGATAGTTTGAGTCCACGGAAGGACATAGGCAACTTTTTATCCCGGAAATCATCCCTTAAGGGAGTGGAAGTTTGTATGGAATAGCGATGACTGGGCAAGCGCCTGATATAAAAAAAATAGCAATAAAATTCTATCGTGATGAACGAGTTATACGCATTAGAAATCGCGGCCAAAATTTAGTAGAAAATAAACCAAAACGCGTTCGTTTGCGTTTCAGTAGGTCTCGAATATCTCAATGAATGATAAAAGAAATAAATTAAGATTGAAGGTTGGACACTGGAACGCTTACCCTACCTAATGTTTTTTTTTTCAGGATGGAAAAAACCATGTTACTTTCCCTGAATTCCAGCAAAATGGTTCCGCTAAACAATTCACGCACGGTAAAAAAAAGTATTATAGATTAGGTACTTATTTTATTCTTTATTATTATCACGAGTGTCGATCGCATGCACGTGTGGGTTAAACTATTTGTTTTTGTTTTCTTTGAGTTATTTGAAACACGCATAGATCTATATTACAATCATTATTTTCCTGATTTGCTGAGCACTTTATGCTTAGTTTATACATTAGTTAGTTTATATCTAAATTTATTTTTCTACAACAGTCATTCGGCCTGGAAATAAAATTATAGTTCTAAATTTAAATCTAAGTACTTAAGTAGGTAATAATAGCTAAACATTTTCACTTGTTCACAATATTTCCAAATATCGCCACAATTTTATTTTTCTAGCATGCAATATTTGTAGTCTTCCTACCTCTGATCAAAAGCCACACGTAATAAATAATTAATATCGTTATTCATGAAGTAATGCAGCAATCACCAACGGCTCGGTTTCGTTTATTATAAATCAAATCCAAATCAATTGGAAATGGAATGAAGGGCGGATGTGAGTGAATGAAATGAATGAATATTACAGACTACATAGACGAGGTGCTGCAAGAGGATGACGACCGTGAGCCGCGGCGGGAAGGCGACGACGGCGGTATTACATTCACTGCCAAGTCCCCGCGTAGGTATTTTGCATGAACACACTTGCACTCACACGTTTGGATTTGAAAATGGCTTTGAATCGGTGATCTGAATTTGCCTTGGATTTAAATCTACACTTGTATTAATTGCCTCAAATTAATCTAATAGATAAATACGTAAAATTTCAATGTTGTTGTTGCCACCGTGAGCCCTATTAACGACTTACGGTGAATACTTACCTACCAGACTTGCTCTGAATGAACCATTAATCATATTAATCAGTGGTAAGTGTTGTGGGCCACACATATTATAAACAATATAGCTATAAGTAATATAAGTACTATTTGTAGTGGCTATTTGCTTACCCAAATAAATGAAAAAAAAATGCAGTATTTACGGCGGGAGTTTCAATACAGTCTTAAAGTTCTACGTTCAATGCAATTAAAGTTTTAAAACTAAGATGAAAATTTTGCTGCTGCCTAGCATCATATTGGCCTTAAATGTTATAATCTTTCTATGCACACATAATATTATGTAGAGTTACAGACCAGAGCTAATTGTTAAAAAATGCTAATAATGTGCTTAATCCAGAGGTCCAGTCACATAGAAAAGTAATTCTTTATTTACGTAAGTAGCTACAGTGTGGTAGGATTCAACTTCTACGATGAAACAATTCGGAAAACAATACAGAAGTGAATTTATGTACATGAGATGTTTTATTTTGTAACGATAACCTTCTAAATATTATTTTTACATTTTTCCGACGTTCGAAATAATGGAAATGGGTTGAGCCGCATTGAACCCGAGCTTTCCGGGTCATCTCGAAGGGTGAGCGACAGCTGTCGGGATTCAAGGCGAATTAGGATCGAAACATTTTTTTATACAATCATGTTGTTTCGTCAAACAAATTCCCTTCACGTTCAGATCCGAACATTCCTTAATGTTGTTGAGAAATGTATTTACAATTTATTTCGCACTTTGTCGTGAGTTTAAACAAAGTAACATAATGTAACTAACGGGTTATTTAAATAACTTGTAATTTTATTTGCTGGGCCCTTAATTTGACATGGCTATACCTAACCTTCTGTGAGAATGTGCTAACGTATTTGTGGTGGCATGTTTCGATACTGCATTTGATTTATTCTTCTATTTATTACTTTTTGGTATTACCTAATTTTTTTTGTTTATACTTGAACATGACGAGGTTCGGTCGTCCTGCCACAAATACCGCTACTCGCTAGCATCATTGACAGTGCGCTAGCTCCTAACTTCCACTCTGCTCCATTTTTGCTTGTTTAATTGTGTTTGATTGTCGTTTTCTTCCCTTCTGGCAACTTCATGTGGCACCGCAATAATCCACCCTCAACTGGGTATAATCAGCTGGCTATAGAGAAGTGAGCCCGACGTCCTCGCATAAAGAGAACAGTAGCTCACTTATTAACCAGCTGGCTAACCTGCCTGGGTTCAATCCGCTGAAAGCGAGGATAGTGAAGCAGTACGCTAAAACGCCTGAGGAAATATTGCCCACAGCAGTTGAAAAATCCTTACCGTGGAGGAGGGATCGATCCACGTACAACTTCGGTATGTTTCACAGAGAACACTTATTCAACATTTGGTGTTTCAGCTGTGTCTATCAACGTTTGATTAAAAGTATTCATTATTGGCAGTTTCAGTCTCAATAAACGTAAATTCTTGAATTTACAATCGAATTTAACGTGTTTTTTTTTATTTATAAATAATTATAATTTATTTTTCAAATACTTTTGGTCATACGGCAAAATAACTTTTAATAATGCATGGCATTTTCTAACTATTTTCTACTACTATACTACTAAGTGTACATTAGGTATTATTCCCTGGCTTCCTCACTAGTCGGTGGATATATTTTGTATTTTGTTTTATTTGTATCGCTATTTATTCATGTTTAATTTTTTGTCAATATCAAATGGCATAATTTTAACAACAATTACAATCAGAAAGACGAGTATTATGCATGTGTAGTACAATACGTAACCGTATCTTTTATTGTAAAGCATGATTTACTATACTAAAATTAATGCATACCTTTAAGTTTAACATACAAAAAATCATAAGTACAAAGTTCATACATACGCAAACTGCATAGCCTAATTGAAACACTTCAGAAATTTCTTCACCTACCCGCTATGTAAATATAAGTACCGCTATGTATATGATGCTATTAAAATAAACACTTCCGTAAATCATTTCTAAGTAAACGTAAAGTTTATTTAACCAAAGTTTATTCGTTTTGTTTCTAGAATTGTTACTAAAACACATTTTTATCAACTTAACTGCAGCATGTAAAGCCAATCAAAACAAGGTACCTACTTATTCATTTTCCTGTTAGTATATTATTGATTGAAAATATTTATTTTAGTACCAAACGAGGATATTCTTGAAGAAGATGAAAGGAGAATGTCAGATGACAATGGTAAGGGACAAATGGTTAATTTATTTGTGAACTGAATATTTTATGTAGGTATTAAAATAAAATGAATAATGGTATTTTTAAGTACTTAGGTAAGCACAACTTGCTTATCCTATTAAAAATGTAAAACTGGTGCATAACCGTCCGTACACTACACGCATTTGACTTGAACTTGTAATTGTCAAAAAAAATCTATTCCTCCGGAGTAGTATAACATACTTCTGGCCTCGACGCCACGTAATTTAACGAATTATTACAGACACGTATATGATAGTATCGGATCAGCGCGTGGCTACCCCCACGGCGACGGAAACCATGTTACCATGGAAACGAGATGAGACAGAGGGATACTCTGGCGGTCTAAAGCAGTCAGAGTTTCCTTCCTGGGCCTCCAACAAGGAATACTTGGCATATAGCTCACCTTCCGCTACATTCTTAGGTAAGTATTATAACTTTTAGCTCTCGGCGTCATCTATAACATTTGACCTGTCAAACTCAATATTGTAAAAAATATGCAATCAAGTGAATGAATGAAACGAATGAATTTATGACAATGGTGCCAAAATAAGTAAACAGAAAAAAAAATAGATCAAAATGTAACATTCCCTATTCAAGGCAGAGCCTGGAGCGCTACCGCGAACAGCAAACGAAATTTTTTCTCTCTGTCGCACTTACGTCCGAACGTGCAAGTGCGACAGAGAGAAAAAATTTCGTTTGCTGTTCGCGGTAGCGCCCCTGTACTCCGAACTTCGAAACCCGAACTTCGTATCGTGTTATACACTAATGAGTGAAAAGGACGGCACGATATGAAGTTCGGATTTCGAAGTTCGGAGTAGCCCCTCAGGTCCATATAATAACGATGTCATACCATGTAAGTAAACTATCAGTTTTGAGTTTTTCTATACCCAATTACTGCATTTTATCGTGCACATGACATGGTCAATATGCCTTAATTTTTAGTAAGTAGTTTCCTTATCTGCCTCAAGGAACTAATCCTTCATTAATCTTTATACACGTCATGTATTATTTATTATACATGACGTTTATAAAGATTATGAAGGATCAGGTAAATTAATTAGTTTGATTAGCCACCCTGCATTTAGATATACGTTACATTTAGATATTTCCGTATATATTTAATTATAGATATAATTTAAGACTACAATGACTAACCTTACATATGGCCTGCACTGTATCGTATTTATTATAATGAATGCCAATATAATTATCTATTTAGCTTTAAATATTACCAACATATTCTCATTTGTTTTTTTTCTCTTTCCTACTTTCACCCATCATTCATAATCACTAGGCGGTATAGAGAAGCCAAAACATCCGAAATCTATCATAGGTTTATTCCGAAGAGAAAGTTCAAGTTCCACTCAAGCTGGGGACACGGTGGCATCGGACTCTGAAGGGAATAAGCCGGAGTGCTCAAAAGGAGAAAGTTCCTCATATAAAGGGGATTCGTATAGCCAGCCGAGACAGGGTCCTAGCCTGCTGTCGAAGAGGAGCACGAGTCTTGGAGGCCCGTCTGTGCTACTGATGGAGGATGTAGCACACTCCGACCCGCTAGGCGCGTCCAGTCGACCTGCGAGCATTATGCAAGGGCCGCACAGGGGCCAGTGTAGGAGGGGGTCCATGTTGGAATTGAGTGGGTACGTGTATTTTACGCTGATTTTATTTTATTAATCAATAATGTCTAATCAGTTTCCAGATTTTATTAAAAAAAAAACTTTATTTTGACATCTATTTAACTACTATTGGCAAACAACCGTGAGTTCCATAGGGTTTTTCCAGGGACAATAATGATTTAGTACCTATTCAGATTCAGATTAATTTATTCACAATATAAGAATACAATATAATTAACATGTCAATTTACAAGAATCTCTATCACACATTTAATACGGTAGTTGAACTTTCTCCGTTATGCTTCTCCAATTTTGAATGAGATGTCGATTCGCTCATACCAAGATTACCAACCCCTTTTAAAAAATGTATGAAGATATAGCTATATTTTTTCCTTATACTGTAATACTTAAATACAATCTAATTCACATTGCAGGTCATTGTCACGCGACGCTATCACAGAAGAGAAATGCAGCAAATCACTACCAGAGAGTGAACGTATGGGCGTGCGACGACTTCCTCTGGGCCAGCAAAGTTTGCCACGGGAACCCTTCATCAGGCAGCTGACCATGGCCTCCGCCCTCTTGACTAGTTCATCAGACTCCGACTCCTCGGACGAGGGCACCTGAGTACGCCGCCGTGGCGACCACGATCGGTTGCCACTTCTAAAATATAAGACACTTGAGTGAATGGACCTCATCAAATTTTAACTTATCTGTGCTGTGAGTAAGAAGTGTAAAAAATAAAGTTTAAATGAAACGCAATTAAATTAACCAATGTTTATTTTTGTGAAAGCGTTATTGTAAATAGATAATTTATGTAGATAAATTCTCTGTAGTTAAATTATATTCTCTATACTTTACAATAGCTTACAATAAACATTCAAAATATAGGTACCTACTTATTTGATGTTCTACTGCGGACATGACAAAATTACCTATATAATTAAATACCTCATGATATCTAGGTACTCATTGGCTTAAAGTTTCTAGTACCTCTAGTGTATGTTTTTTCGAAACAAAACACAAATGAACGCATTTGCGTTGTGTCAATTTCAATGGCAACGCGAGCAGCGCCTCTGGTAGCCGTTGGTGGTTTTGTGCCATAAAAATTGATACTAAACGTAACAGCGTTCTTTTGTGTTTCGTTTCGAAAAAATTATACTAGAGGTACAGAATCCTATTTGTTACTAGAACGTACCAAGAATTTAATTCATAGTTTACTACTGTTGGCTTAAATCCTTAAATTCTTGAGAGACAGCCCTTATATAGGTATAATTTCTAAGCATATTATTATTGTAAGGTAGTTAATCCAGTCGTTATGATGCTTGTTAGATAGGTACCCACCAATTTTTATTTTATATGTCCATAGTACTCTTAGTATTGCCTACTAGAGTAGATAAAGAAAATCTTTTATAATTCCATGCCATAAATTATAAGTTTGTCTACCTTAACCATTACTTTTAGTGCGAGTATTTTATACAATTACTTGCCGTCAACTTTATAAATTGTAAATATTTAGGAAATAAGTATTTATGCTGTGATTGTAAACTGAAAGGTTAGCGCCAATTGAATTACACTTGTCATCCTAAACTAAGCTAAATAGTAATAACTTCATTGGCGTTTTCCTAAATAGAACACTGTGTACAGTTTTGATTAGGTATTTGTAAGTTTGGTGTGGATCATTCTTTAATCTGTAATTTAATACTTTTGTTAAGACTGTCGTAATATTTCTTAGTTCATAATCATGATAATTTGCAAACATTTTTTTCGGATTCCGATTGTGAATTCAGAATGTACTGAAAGAGAATCGTAGAAAAAAATACTGGGGGCCAATCTTAACACGACGGCTCTGATAAGCTACCTAATTAAATTCTACGGAGAGATTTAGATAAGGAAAGGCTTGTTATTTGTTTTCAGTGTACTTTGAATTATGTTGTACTTTATGTTTTTCTATTAATAGTGATGAATGTGCATACAACATAAAATTTTATACGATAAAAAACTTGTCATGTAAAATCAACGGTGAAAATTGACCGCGAAAACGGAAAATAACAGTTGCTGCAGATGCAATGGCGGGGTGCGTCAGTGCCTGCGTAGCATTGCATGTTGTTGCGTAATGAGGGCTACCGTTTTTGTGCTCACCAGTTGGCGCCACTGCTCCAGTGTCCGTCACTGTCAAAGTTTGTTATGTATTATTATGGGTGTGAAAATAAAGTTTACGTTGAAATACATTAAAACTGTACTGTAAAAATATCGAACATCCCGTATTGTAGCGCAGTTCCGTTTTGTTTGAAAAAAAATCGGACATAAATTTCTGGACTATAAAATTGTCTCAAAACACTGAAATTCGTTGACACGTAACTCATGTTTTCCGTGATTAATCTTAAGTATTTCAAAATGTGCAATATATCATTTTAATTAGAAGTAAACCCGCGCAACCCAAACACAAACTATTAAATTTGACATTTCGGATGCCTTACAGCACACTAGCGCCTGTGTCGGTGAATCCATACGCGGTAGCGCTCATTGTATTACCTACCATCGAATCAATCCAATATCGCAAAACCAGGTCAGTATTAACCAGAAATAAGATGCTTTATTTGAATACTACGATAATAAATAAATTATTGTAAGTAGTAGATATGCAAAATGTTAAACTGTTATTTAGATGCTTAACTATTTATTATTAGTAATATTGTATGTATCATAGCTCCAGTTGATGGTTTGACTATATTATTATTATCATAATAGTATCCGAATGTATCAAGTGCAAAATTCTAGCGAATTTCTGTGATGTATATATAGATGACTCGTTGGGGTCAATTACATGGTGATTATTATCACGCGCTAC
The DNA here is from genome assembly GCA_963556455.1 of Epiblema foenella. NCBI lineage: Eukaryota > Metazoa > Arthropoda > Insecta > Lepidoptera > Tortricidae > Epiblema > Epiblema foenella. The sequence continues at coordinate 13,672,200 of OY747109.1, forward strand.
ACTCATATCACAATACGTATCTATCGTGTATTCATGAACATTGATACATTTTCCAATACCGCGATAATATTGACACCCCAGTATAGTGATAATAATCACCGTGTAACCGGCACAATTGACTGTACTATTTGTCTATTTCACAAAATTGCATTTTGTAAATTGTACTGATAACAGTAAATTAGAACAATAACAGCAGTTATTTTATAAAAAAAAAATATTAAATATTTATCGTCCCATTTTGATTTACAGTACTTAAGGTACTTAAATATGACAATTTATATAAAATAATCCGGCCAAGTGCGTGTCAGACCACGCACAATGAAGGGTTCCGTATCAACACCTACTAGTCCACATTTAAAATCACTATCCAATATTTTTAAGCGAAAACTCAAAAACCGTAAAACCTATATTGTTCAAATCAAAAATCTTTGAAAGTATTTACTAATGCACACCACCTCAATTTTTTTCAGAATTTTAAACTATAAGTTTGGAAATTAGAGGGGGGGGGGGGGACACACATACTTTCTATGACTTTGACAGCTAATATCTCACCAACGGTTGACTTAAATGGACAAGTTTTTTAGAAACCTCCATATCATTTTAAAGGCCTATCCAACGATACCGACTATGTGCGTTGAATTTTTTTTTCATTCACTGGTTACATGTATGGAGTGCCCCCCCTAATTTAATATTTTTTTGTAATTTCACATCACTTTTATGTAGCGGTTCATAGAATACACCTTCCTATAAAATTTCATAATTGTAGTGCTTATAGTCTCCTATTAAATCGGCTGTGACATACGGACTGACGGACGGACGTACGAACGGACGGACGGATGGACAGACGAAAGGACGGACGGACAGACGGACAGACATGAAGAATCTATAAGGGTTCTGTTTTTGCCATTTTGGCTACGGAACCCTAAAAATATCTATATCATATAAACGCCAGACTTAAAGCACAAAACAAAGTCAAAAATTAAGATACGCGGAATTATCGGATTCCAGTGCCAAATAATAGTTGTCACCATCTTGATCTTGATTCATAATCGACAAATAGAATATTTTTAAAATATCCGGAAATTAAATAACAAATAACATAGATACCTACGTTTTTTATGATGACGACATGGATTATTTTAATTTTGTATTAGTCGGTATACAGTATGGCGTCGCATGTCAGGTTGCAATATTTTGTAACCATTGTTGTTTGGTGTAGTATTCATTGGTTTGTTTTAAATAGGTATTTATAATAAATGTTTGACGTGACGTGACATGACTGATTTTTCAACGCTACTTCTGATAATAATCATCCCAGATCAGACGACCTCGGTATTAAACTATTATATCTCACTGTAATATATGTGGATGATAAGTATACCAAAACTAAAGTGATCCTAAAACTATCGGTAGTGGAAAGGTATGATATCTAAAAATAACATGCGACACGAAGAACGTACCTACTGTCCTTCATAGAAGATTAAGTTCTCATTTAGTAGATTATGATTAAAAAATATTTTAAATTGTAATAGAATCTGAAAAAACAAAATCGACCTTTTTGTTTACATTGTATCTCAGAGTAGGTATATCTACACCAACACACAGCCACAATGATTCTCTAAATCGAACACAGCTATCCACTCCGTGCTTGGCCCAGCGACAGCAAATTGTAAGTTGCCAGTTCTAATCCAAAGAGGCCCGGATATATTTAAATAAGAAGCAGTAAACAGTGCTTAAATTAAAACTATTACTAGCAACTACCATTAAAAACAAATTATAAACAAAAAAATAGCCCCAAATCGCCTTCTGATGGTAGCATACCCAGAAGACTGGCAGCATTGCCACGTCGAATGGCAATGCTGAGGGCCTACCGCGAACCGAAAACGAACAAAGTTCGAATATCTCCCTCTGTCGCACGAATGAGCAAGGGATATTTTAATTTCGTCTCGCGGTAGCCCCTCTGATCCTTTGTGCCAAATAGGATCCAGCCTTCCGGTCACGTTACCTCCATAAGGCGGTTTGAGCATTCTTTAAGGAGACTATGTGCACTTTCACCCCATGGCCCCAGAGTCTCAATCCCAGACGGCGCAAATTGGTAGCCACTGTTGATGGCTGCATACGTCATAGTCCAAATATATTTCGAGGCGTGAATTAGCATATTCCTGACCGTGGAAATGTTATGTAGTTATAATTATGATATTACATTTCTAGGTTCTTATTTTATTTTTCTCGACAGTTGTATCAACAGGAAAAAGTACTTCCCTCAGAATATTCGTACCTACGCGTGAACCGAAATCCAAATGATATATTCCGACCATAATTTCAGAGTAGTTTCGTTTGCCTGCTGGGATGTGACCAACCTGATGTGTCCATTTTCTAGACAATGTCGGATCACGCGAGTTGTGATAATTATGTTCGATAATCTTAAACTCCTCCGTGAATAATGAATAAGTGATAGTTGTAGTAATGTAGATAACATCGACAATAGCGTAGTGCATTCATTTCACGACTGATTGAGTTGTTTTAATGTGGACACTGTAAATTAAATGTTTAGTAGTTAGCGTAATGAAATTATAGAAACAAATTCAATTGTATTGTTTATTCTACTACTGCGATTGAGGATACGTAAATTCGAATTGATGACCAGTACTTTGAACAACTTGAACATTTGATAAAAGCAGACATTTTTTACGCAGTAACTCTAATAAACATAATAACTATGGTCTATAAAATATGGTGTGTCAATTGAAAACATAATAGTGCCTAGGCTTAGATCTACACCGCTCATTGTTTAAATCTTTAATGAATAGTGGATCATGTAAAAAATAAAAATTATGACTGGATATTCTTGTTTTCTTATTAAACTTCAATTGTGTAGTGTCAGTGCTGTGCTATGTAATATATAATTGTAGGTACCATTTCTGTACGTAAAAATAAATGAACCTGTACTCATAACACTGATATACTTACTCACAAGGAATGATCGTGGAATGATCTTGGCTCCTGTCCTGTCACAGTCCCACAAAATCTGAAAAGCTTTTTTAAATTGATTTGAAGCAGCCGATCCTTGCATAATATTTTACTGCTGGCTGACTGGGCGTAGAGTACTAGAAGGGTACAACCGCAAAGTTTACAAGTCTACGTGACTGCCGAATTGTAAACAAAGTATAGAGGTACACGCGTAAGTAATGTAGGATTCACAACAAACGACCGGAGTCAGCCCGCGTCTTACCTTAGGAGGATTTAAAGCTTCTATGGAGAAGTTAGATTTCATATTTAAATGGCAGCAGCAATGGTATGTAACTAATCGTGGTCTCAGGGTCGTCTCTTATTTCGCTCAGAGTTCAGAGGCGGAGCCTGGCTATTCAGCGAGCCTAATTGAGAGAAATCTTTAAGGAAATAGATATCTTAACCCTGCCGTCGCTGTACGGTCGACAAAATTGAATCATGACCCACCGTCATCTAAATACTAGTAGGTTGAAATTCGACTGAACATACATTTCTATGGTAACGAGCTTGTTATCATTATGTTAGACACTGACGTTTACTAACTACTGTCTTAAACAGTTTGGATAACCATGACTGAGTCTTGGCCTCCACTACATTCGTTGATCACAAAAGAGAAATGCTATTACTATCTCTGTTCTTCACAGTAATGCCATAGCCTTCTTCACTGAGCGCTATAATCCGAGCTCTTTGTTTTGCAAAATGCCAAATGTGGATGGTGGATATCTTATTGACTGACCACTTGACATCTGCCAAGCAATTGATTTTTGAAATTGAAATATGTTTTATTTGTGATGTAAAGAGTTGTGTTTTTTAATTATACATGACAGATTATTCGTGATTCAAAACATACCTGTGTTATTTAAAATATATCTAATGCAGTGATGACAAAGGTTAAAATTGCATAGATCTCCAATCCGTAATCCGCAACGCGAGACATTTGTAGGCCAAGTGGGTCATGAATCAGTTGGTTCGACTGTACAGTATTTGAAATAATTACATATGTTAGAAAGAAAATACATTTATTCGTGGCACAGGAGTAATACATATACCAAGGATTAAAGTTAAAAAAGGATTAAAGTGAAAAAGGTGTAAAAAAAGAAAACAATCAATAATGCCACGAAAGAAAAGAAGAATACAACGAATAGGAAGAATTTATACAATTTCCTAACGAACACTGGTAAGTTAATAAACAGAAACACCGGGAAACTTAAAATAACTTTTACAAACTAGTAGAGGTGACAAAGTCCTTCTTAGGGAATTGTATAAAACTCTACAATAAAATTCCATTACACATGAGGTTACTGAACTTAAGGATTCTAAATTTCAATCTGTCATGAAACAAACACTTATTTTAGAAGCATATTATAAGATAAAATATTACATTATGGATAGGAACGTTTGGCAGTGATAGCGTTCCGCACAAGTAATCTAACACAGAATTATTTTGTGCTAAATATTTTTAAATAAATTTTTTTTTCTACTCTAGCATTGTGATTCTGGAGTATTATGACTGTTATTTTATGTACATTGTAGGTATATTGTTTTGAAAAAATGACATCTAGCCGAGTTTCTTACACCGGTTCTTCTCGAGGCAGAAGTTTATTTTATGAACCGGTGTTAGTTTTTTGGCATTCATAGGTGCATGTAATATGCCTAAATTGAAGAATAAATAATTTTATTTTATTTCATTTCTACTGATATAAAAAATAGCAATTAAATTCCATCGCGATGAAAGAGTTCCACGCTACGCGAAGTCGCAGGCAAAAGCTAGTTAATCATATGTTAGTTGAGGGTAATAATGTATAAAAAATTCTTATACAATAAAATGATATATAGATGGCGGTGACGGTGATGTCATTTTAAAATAATTGGTGCTGGAAAGCGGTGACGTCATGCTTATTTCGCGCCGTTTATACGGTACATAATAATATAGATGGCGATGATGTCACTTTCAAAGAACTACCACCAGTTTCGCCTAACTTTCCTAATCTGTGCTCACTTTTTTTGCAGTGGTAATCTCCTTATCATTCATTTCATTCATTCACGTCAACCTAATTTTAATTCTGGCAATATTCAATAAACGATGTTTCGTGCCGCTGGTAATGTCTTGTGATTTTTCTCCTTGTTTATAATTTTCACGAAAATAACGGAAAATGAAACATAACTGTAAAGTTTTATGTTAGAGAATAAGTAATCGTTAATACGTATTTATTTGGCTTTAATCTTTTGTGCTGTAATTTTTCCTAAGCTGTTTATCATGTGTGGCGAATGTGTCAAGATTAGAAAGAAACATACTTTTGCTTCGTAATAGAGCAAAATAGCGGTAAGTAGCATAATCAATATTGAAAAACAAACACTTTAATTGTATATTTTGTAGGTTACATGTGATTTGTGCCCAATTATGGTTATAAATGTGATTTTAGTAGAAAAATTCTTATCTAGGTGCCTTTCTAAATGTTACTTAATTTTCAATTTCTTTTGCCTTGTTTTGAAGGTGGGCTATTCGTTTGTAGGAAAAGATTCTAACAAGATTAAGGATAGTAGTTGAACTATCGTCGCTACCAGATATCTTATCAATCACCATACCAGTTATCAAAGGGACACATATCAGTACTTATTACATTTTCTTAATAGTACATATCCTCCTAAATCTATTATTTATGCAAACTTTTCGTGTTTAAATGTTATTAAATAGTGCTGGAGTTAAATCCTTGTGTTTGAAATTTAGAAAACTATCTATGAGTATTAATTCTGTATTATTTCGACCAGGTATCTCTTTAATAAGTACCTATATATTTTATTTAAATGATTTGAATTGGTTGAAGTACTGTCAGCATCACAGTTAACTGATTATTCATAGACCTTATTGTAATGAGATAAGGTCTACCAATTGTAAGTTAACAGCATCACGGTTAGGACAACAATGTATGTATGTACACTATTGTACACAATAACAGGTATAACAATGTCTAGCAGAGGCACCCAACATTTACTGGGTATATGTACCTCATATGATTAGCTTTGATTATCCATAAATGTTAATAGGATTAGCAGTATGATTAGGGAGTGTAATTAATCATTCATTCAAGTAACTAGTTTTAAGCTTGCATATAAATTCATTGTACAATACAATTGTAACAGGATTAAAATATTTTACAGCCTATAAACTTTATTCTGTTAGTTCTGTGTGACTTTGTTCTACTTATAAATGTTTTTATTTATATTAGGTGGTCATAGTAGGTGACCAATGTGACCATTAGGTAGATAAAAAAATTGTATCTGATTGCTAGATCATCATAGCTCAACATAATACGGTAATTCAAAAAGCTCTTTATTATTAATTAGTTATTTCTAAAATATATTACGTGACATATTTGGCATCCACATTTTTGATTATCAAAGTTAATACATTACATTGCGGCATAGCCAGGGCATATCTGTAACTTATAATGTACCTTGCATGAACTAAACTAGGAGATCCGACAGTTCAAGGTTGTGCTCTGTTTAACTAGTACTCATTTAGTTGTATGTTTGTAGGAGCTGCCACAACATGGAGCACTCAGACCTAGTGTCCGAGATGGCTCAGGTGGAGCACCTTACCACACAGGAGCGGCTTCATCTTGCTCGAAGGTAAGCATTGTTTTAAATGAAAGTCAGGGCCATAGCTATATTTGAATTCATTGTTACTAGTAAAGCGAAAGTATACATTTTACTTGAAGTAGCATATTATTGATGTTTTGCTAGGGGATATTTCATTTAGGGTTAGGTCCTAGTGTGCCTCCTGCACTCTGGCTTTTGCTATAAATGATTTCAATGAAACAAGTGAGTGAAACATGATCGCGTGATCACAACAATACAGACACATATAGTTCCTATTTGTCCCAGTACTGCCGCACACTGGGTAGACTCAGTCTGACCTGGGTCGGGCCTAGCTGAGTTTCTTGCTGGACTCTTCTCAGCTAGGCTAGGTTTAGTGAACCGACAACAAAACTACCAGTATCGATTCAACGCACACCTCAGATTTGGTTGAAGCTGCTCAATCAATCTCACTGGAGCGTAAACTCTTAGGGTATTCTAGTGTTTATACCGCTCGCGTGGTCGTGTCGGAGGTTTCCCCTGGATTTTCCCCAGGCCACTCCCCTATTGCTTTATTGGGCTTGGCCTATAAAGCCACAGTCAAAAAAAAAAGCTTTGAAGTTTGAAACATACTACTTTTTAAACATACCAGTTTATTGCCTGCATAATCGAAGTATGTCAATAAGTTACTCATTTGGGTATATCACAAGTGGTCACACTAACAAGTAAGTCAATCTTTGTCTTTGTCAGGTAAAATTTGTCTTAAGTCCACAGTTCTTACATTTCAGTCATATTTATTTGACATTTGGGCTGTACTCTGACTCCTATGATTATGTCAGTAAATATTGTGTGCTAGCTTAGAGTATTTAAGACGGGAGACTCCATTGACTTACCCCTCTGCCAAAGGTATAGGACAAAAATCTGCTGCATTATTAAAAAGTACTTCAACTTCTATGAAATGTGATCCTTAGTGAAGTTGGTCATTTAGGCATGCGATAATTGACGTGGTGTAAACGCTTGTAAAGTCGAATTTTATTGCTCAAATTTTGTTTTCAGTGTAGGCGCGTAGTAATGGGAGAATGTTTTTCATGTGTGCGTAGTTTTTTTATATGTGTGTTTCCTTGTCCCCCCAAGATGTGGCGAAATATTTTGTTCGGAAAGATGCGCTGAAGGCGTCTCCTGTCTTAAATGCTCTAAATGTGCTAGTTAGTCGGTCACAATAACTGTGCAACTCTGCGTTACGTATCTAAGAAGCTTTATTGAGGACTTATTCCAGAAAGTTGCACAGATATTGGTGACCGGGTTACAATTATTGTCCATGGATAGTACTGTTAGTCATAGATATACCTACCTATACATATAAAAAACATGTGACATTCACTGAAGATTATTGTCAATAATATTATTGATCCTAGAAACAATAACAACGCAAGGCATCATTATTGAAACCACGTTGTGTATAATTCAGAAGATCACAAATTGGTAGACGTATACGGCGAATACATCAGTGAACTAGGTGGTTATAATGAACAAAGCACTATTTTTGAGATGTTAACGCGCGTTCAGATGTTTATGACTGTGCCTCCTATAACTAGCACAATTAATTAAGGGTTGTCGTTATAAGATTGAGATATTTCAGATTATATTCAGATCAGTGACATAATATAACCCTTATCGTCTGGACACATAAACTACCTACATAGTTAACCGAGGTGACATCCACTTTATGACAATGTTATCAACTTATTGAATTAACCGACCGTTGTCGTTTTTATCCTAAAAGAGCCCGCAGTCCCCTTTGACCCCTAATCCCAAGATTTGGCCTAGGCATTAGATTTACGTAAGCTACTCAACCCAGAGGGAAAACTAGACGCTGTTGGTTGGCCTCACTTAAGAGTATTTTAAAGAAATTGTATCTCTTCAACAACTCGTGATTTGGTTGAAAACTATATTTATTTACATATTATCATTTTGAATATGTATATATTTGTTATATGTATGGTTGTGATATGTGTGTTTATGGGTATGTATTTAGTTTTAGTTACAACTGTTACCTTAACTTATTGCAACGTTTTTGTACACGGCGTATGTTTGTCTATCTCATTATCCTACTTTCCACTCAATCCCTCAAAGGTTCGCTGGAAGAGATCCCTCAAGGATAAGTTAGCCTTTGTACTTTAATCTCATGTGACATGTACTATTGCTTTAACCTGTTATTGTGTACAATAAATACATTAGTCCTGTTTCTCGTTTGTTTTTTTTTAACCCAGTGGTACTAGCAGGGATTGGACTCCATGACCTCCCGATTGATAGTTACCACTCGGTTGCAGTGGTTTATTTGTTTCGTGTCTTATATAAATTGTACAAACTGTAGAACAAATAAAGCTCCCAAGTATCTCTCGGGAAATTTTTCCAACAACGCTAATTCAGTCGAAATGAACATCGTCAAATCAAAGTCTTGGTTTAATTGCTCACGAACGTAAAAAGTACGGAGATATTTTAACTTTCACTAAATAGTACGTTTGTTGAAGAAATGGTCGTGAGACCTGGGCATTATTTCACAGTTGATAATAGTAACACTTTGCATAATTATCTTCAAAGTACAAGATTGTGATGTTTGTAAACATGTTTTCCTGGTTTGTTTATCTTCCCGTTTTAAAACGTTTTGAAGTCAGTTATGTTCTTTTAATAATTTTCGAAGGTTCTTCTGTTTAGTGCCGTTTTATAACCCGCGAATTCTTCGAATCTATCTGTGGCTCCAGCTATGGAAGCCGAGTGGTTCCGACATGCGAAGTCCCATCATCTCCCAGCGAAAAAAAATAACAATAGCATTGTTTTGTTATGTGCCCGGAGATATCCGTAACCGGGAGATGACGGTTTAAACAGAGGTTGTAATTGTTGTAAGTTAGAATTACTCGTACTGTTGCTGTTGAGGGCATCGGAACTTATTTTCTGAAAGTTCGCGAGAAAACTCGAAGTAACACAATTCAGAGGAGTATTTGAAATCCCCAAACCGTATGGAGCCAGCGTGTAGTTGCACTACATTCCATTCTTTCGAATTCATGAGAGCAAACCCGCGTCTAGTAAGTGGACGTCCTGTAAGTACGCATACAAGCTGGTAAATCTGATTATTTCCATGTTTTGTTACTAGCAGGTTGATATTGTGGTTATGTTTTTACACCTTAGTACCCAGACATTGTTGACTGAAACTTCATTGCAAGTATGAGTCTTGAAAATAGGTATCTTATCTATGCAAAACAATAGCACATTCTGTTGCTGCATCATACTCGATTGGTTACGGTTCTTTCTATACACCTTTACACGCGTGTGTGCTGTGTTCCGTCCCAGTCTTACCAAATAACTATCATTATTTTATCAACGAATATTGATAAGCGTGATGTATTGCAGCAGTAGACGATACGTCCTACGGGCTTTATAGATTATATTGTCAACAGATATAGTCTAGATATGTTCGATTATTGTCAGATACATTCCATTGTTCGACTGTTTCCTGGTGCCTCTAGTTACTTAAGTTTATTAGCCGTAGTTAATAGATTTTTCTTCCGCTTCCATTTAAACGCCTTCAATTTACGTCTTACATTCGAAGCGGAACATTTTTAATAACCGTAGAATTTATGGATTAGCGCGATCATAAAAATCTTAGTTACTAGTGTGCGTCCTTGTGCGAACTATAACATTGTCCATTACTCCGTTAAACCAGGAACTTTATCACCCACTGTCCATGCTTAGGCCCGCCACATACAGGCTCAATTCCGCAACCGAATTCCGACACTCCGACACATAATTCCGCTGCGTGATTCTGACTGCAGAGTGATACTTGCCCTTATTACAGCTTGTGTTCCATATTTTTCAGTTTGTATTTTGTTTGTCAGTGGCCCAGCGGAACTACACGGCGGAATTCGGTTGCGGACTTGGGCCTTCATTTAGAGTGCCTTGGCCGGCGTCTTTAATATAGTAACGGAATACGTATAGTTTCACTACAAACAAGAATCTTTGCAATACACGTCTTATTGCGGTTGCAAATCGTTTTTATGACTTTGTCTTTTTTAGCAACTCAATTGCAAATTTAGCTCCGAGTTTCTTGTTTGTTTGCACTTACTTTAGCCAACCTGCCAAGCACAAGACGCAAAACTTACGTAGAAACAGAAATCGAAGACAAACAAGCTACGTATGGTTTATATTTATCTTCCTGAAATAGTATACGTTTATAAGCGTATGGCTAGTTGATATGTAATGTCAACAAGCTCTTATACATCGTGAGTACACAACCGTGTATGATCTATAATTTAGATAATCCTTTGTGCTCTGGTTGGCACATCAGGGGATTTAAAAGGGAGTGATAACCATGCATTATGGTTATATATACGATAGCCGTATCTGCGTGAACGATGTTGCAAACTTAAGTGAAAAGATATGTTCTTTTTATGCTAAGATCATAGGATTGAATATTCTGATTTCCAACAGTTTAGGGTCATTGAAGTCTGTTGGCAATTAGCTACAACCGACGTATTTTTGGCTCGTATCAAAATATTGGATACCTATTCAATGCCCCTAACGACCTATTTTGGTATGGAACACTAACTACAGTTTACAATTTGTACACAATAAGTATTTTCTCCGTTAGTTCATCACCATTAGTAAACGATAAATTCTACCTCGATTGATTATCGTTCGTTGCGGGTCTCGCAAGTCTTTTTCCAGGTCATTCGTCACGTCCCCGATATTTAACCGACATAGATGACCGTTTTAACATTTTCTCGTGACAAATTTTCGAAACATCAACTCATAGTTATTTTTTTATACAAGGGTGCAAAGTTGTATTTTAACCGCGAGTGTGGAATTGAAACACGAGCTAGCGATTGGATTCTAGGGTTGAACTACGAGCTGGCGTATGGATTATATGGTTAAATCTATGGTTTCGAAACAGCGAAGAGCGAAGCGAGTGGTTCAAAAATAGAATCCTGAGCGTAGCGAGTATTGCAACACACGAGACGTAAAATAACTTGCAGTTTAAAAGCCTTTCGAAATTGAGAATTCACCCCCAGCCTCACCTCTCAGCCGGCTGCTTTTTAGGCTTGTGTAGTACATGTACTAAGAACTAAAAAGATCTAATTCCCAACACTGTACTAGAGCAAACTATTCCGTAACGTTTCTGCTCTTAGTACATTTAGTACATGCGGAGAGAAACAACAATATCCGATCAGATGACCGAACCTGCGAAAACGACCGAACGAAAGCTCACACACATATAGTTCGTTCATTCAATTCTGTCAGACGAGAACAAATAGGCCCGTTTCTTTTGGTGTACTAAAAGAACTAAAAGACCGAACATACATTTGAGCCAATGTACTAGTCAGGAGCGATCCGCTCAGTGAACGAGCGCGCACAAGCCTACTGCTTTTCCCCTGATATAAAGATGTAAAAGGGTCAAATTGGTATTCTTATCTTATGAGGATATATAACTAGGTATTCAGAGATCTTTTGTTGTGTCGTTTTTCTATGACATTGGTGTGCACTGTGCACGGTCAGTTCAGTGTCTTTTGTTTTTGTCTAGTTTTTGTGTAGGCATTTGGTTGCGTTGGTAAATATTTATTACTTGTTCCTACAAATATAACTATGGTATCATTTCCTTTATTAACTAAACCTGAATAGCGTTAATATTAATAATGTTTATTACGAACAACTGTTGTGAAAATTATCTTTTAATCGAACGATTCTGCTGCTGCGTTTTAATTGGTATGGTATATACGTATCGTGATATTAGTAGGAAATCTTGAATTAAATCTAGTTGCATAATACCTATTGACACACGTTTTAAAAATCACATGCATTTTAACTACAAGGGTTTGATAGATTGATTGAATTAATTATATCTCGGTAAACCGCAATTTAGTTAAACTTGAATTCGATTCCTGCACGTTTGTATATCGATAATATCGACTGAAAATCAATAATAATAAACGTGTTATTTCAAGCTCTGACACGTCCTGATTAGACTTCGTTTTAAAATCATCCTCAACATCGTGTTTATTTGTCTTCTCACCTATTTTCACGTAAGTTTTCGTGTTGTTGTGTTTCAAATACATAAATCATCTCCCCTCATATCCAGAGCCCGGAGATTCCTGGCGATATACCTATATATAGTGGGGCAGCTTCACGTGATAATGTGGACACGATGGACAAAAACACCAAATTCTTCCAGAGCCCAGTTAGGTATAAAGCTTTATGTTTTTGATAGGAACCAACTCCTACGTCGACCTTTTTTGCAGCAATCTGCCCCACTAATATATATACATAAAAAATCATCGCGGTAGACGACGGCTTACCTTTAAATTGATTCATTTCTATCGTCTATATCATTAGCCTGTATACGTCCCACTGCTTTGCACAGCCTTGATTTCATTGATGAGCAAGGATTGGGTAGTAGGCAGTCCCCAGTGTGAGTTGAGGACTTCGCATACACATTTTAAATTTTTTCACAGATGTAAGCAAAAGGCCTACCGCGAACCGAAAATGAAATAGCTCCCTCTCTGTCGCACTTGAAATTACGAGCGACAGAGAAGTATAGATACTTCGTTTTCGGTGTGAGGTAGGAACTCAGGTTCCGTAACCGAAAAAGTAAAGGTAAATATTAATACATAAATTCGATATAAACTCATTTGTACGAGGCGGGATTTGAACCCACAACCGCTGCTTTACAGTCGCATGCTTGAACCATTAGGCTACCATAGCTTTATATCGTTTTTATGTATGCGTAAAAAAGGACCTTCTTACGAATTACTTCTCTGACCTATATTTACTCCATATTATATCGTTAATTATGTATGCGTAAAAAAAGGACCTTCTTACGAATTACCTCTGACCTAAATTTATTTTTTCTTTTGATAATTAGTCTTACCTAGTTACAAAAAAGTGAAATTAAATTTTCTCTTTTGCCGATTGCATGACGTAGATCGTTAACAACCCATGAGGGATTAAGCGTTACATGGTACGCTGTTAGCGAAATTAATCCACACAAATTGCTCTAGATTGAGCAGTTGGTTTGAGTTTTTTTAATAGTATAACGATGTAATGTTGCAATTATACCATTGATTTGAGACACGGTGTAATGTATGATTTTGATGAATGAATGTGGCACTTATAAACCTATATATATAGTACCTTCAATCAAATGAAAATTTCAACCGTTTCGTCAGAGACAAGTAAATTAGATAGACTGCCAATATCTACACGTTGTGGAGTAACTCTAAAATATTGAGCCTGCTGTAGCTAGTGTCAATATAAAGAGGTCGCTGTATCAATAATTTCTTATGACAATATAGACTTCTGCTTAACACATTGGCGCCATCTAATAGGAGATTTATTGTGTTAATTAATGTTACAAGGACCTCTCCATAGTGAAATTAGCTACAGCAGGCTCATTATTTTAAAGGCACTGCACAACGTATGGATATTGGCAGTCTATATAATTTACTTGTCTCTAGTTTCGTTACTATCGTACCTCTACTGCTCGCGACTCTTCTATAAAGGTAAAAAGGTATCAAATATAATAATAATAATAAATAAATATTAGAGGACAATCTTACACAAATCGAACTAGCCCCACAGTTAGCTAAAGAAGGCTTGTGTTATGGGTACTAGACGACGATATATTTAATAGATATAAATACTTAAATACTTACATAGAAAACATCCAAGACTCAGAAACAAATATTCATCCTCATCACACAAATATTTGCCCTGACCGGGATTCGAACCCAGGACCGTCAGCTTCACAGGCAGGTGCACTACCCACTAGGCTAAACCGGTCGTCATAAATATAAGATTATGTATATAGACAATTTATACAGCTACTTACATTATAAATTATAATGGTTTATGCATATGGGAGGTATGACGACCATCAGTGGCGAAGCGTCGATATAACTCGATTCCCACCGGCTTGCCTGATGTTCAGCCAGTCCAGTCCTTTTACATCTTCTCATGGAGAATAAGAAAGGCAAATTATTTCCGGCTTCCCTAAGAATATTTTTGATGCGCCGCTACTGATGACCATGCACAACATAAACATAATTGCGTTATTAGGTAATTCATCCTCATCCATTCATTAGCAGCCAAAATACCAATAAAATAAGCATGGGGATCAGGATACCAATGAAAACTCATGCTCGGTGCCTAAATTTTTCAATTATTCCTTTATTTCTAAATTTGTAGTTTGCGTTAGCAGCGGTACTGCTTAACATGTTTGCTACGATAATTGACCCAATACGTCGGCCTTACTTTATTTAATTCCTTCATTTCGTACCATCATTATATTGACGCACGAATGCGTAACATAGGTAAGCATCGAAACCAATAAGTGAGCTATCAATCACATCGAACATGCTATTCCGCTCGCAAATTCATGCCGCGAGAAAAGTTAGGTACGTATTGTGTCTTGTGTCCGAAGAAATTAACGCAACTCACGCTCACTCACACGTGAGCGAACTGTTTGGCAAAAAATTAAAATTTAATAAAAAAACAAAAACCGACTAAAACACACCAAAAAGTAAAAAAAATAATTGCCTAAATTCTAATAGGTCACTTAACGCTTTTTATTTAACAATGTAGTTATTGTAATTTTTGAAGTCTGTGCCATCCAAAAAATTGCCTAAAGTTGACGAAATGGCACCGACTACATAACGTACAATACCAATAAGTAAGAAGCATAACATAGCATAGCATTGTTCAATAAGAAGCGTTAAGTCTCTATCTAGACTAGGCCATTATTTTTTACATTTTGGTGGGTTTCTTTGGAGTCGGTTTTTATGTTTTATTAAACTTTTTTTATTTTACACTTTTCAGTGAGTAGTAGAAACCGCTAAGCTACACTGTCTTATTACGGACCTACCTTCCTTCTTCGATTACCAGATCAGGTTGATGGTAACATAACATCAGGATAATTTAAATTGGCTTCGTCGTAGTCGCTTCAATATCTTGATCGAAATATCTTAGCGTTAACCAAGAAACACTAGGAGTTTGGGATGATTATCCATGGTCTTTATCATAGTTCCCGTTCACCAAATCCTACTTTCTGAATAAAAATGCTCGATTTTTACCGAAAATATTAAAATCGCATATAAATCATATCGCTCTTAAATTTTTGAGGAGTTCCCTAAATTCGTCATGGACTCATGGTTCCCATTCATCGATTTATGTTCCCATTATCAGAAGTGAACCTTGATAACAACGGGGCCAATCTGGAAGCATATGCTTTCAAACAGAGAAATAATTTTCCATATCTGTTCATAAATGGAGGAGTAAACGCGTAACAATCATAAAAAAAAACATACAGTCGAATTGAGAACCTCGTCCTTTTTTTGAAGTCGGTTAATAACGTGTCAATTGAAATGTCAATTGTGCCAATCACGACTCCAAACTCGCGAATGTGTTTCCTTGGAGATTTATTACAATAAAGGTCACATGGCAGTGATCTCGTTCCGAACGAAATGTATGTTTAAGTATACTTATACATTTTTTTGTAGTTTGAATTTAAACCATGTTTTTTTTTACTTATTCTGTTAAAATTTTGGTAGTTTAATTGTAAATTGATTCAGTTTGATGGTTAGTTTGAGAGTTTGTTAACGTATTAACATTATTAATAAATATTAACATTATTATATGTATAATAAAAGAAGAAGTCCTCACTGACTGACTTATCAACGCACAGCCGAAACTGCTAACGCTAGAGAGTTGATTTTTGCACAGTCGGTTACATATATAACGTAGGCTAGGGATAAGAAAGGATTTTTTTAAATTCGTCCCCTAAGGGGGTAAAACAAGGGATGAAAGTTTGTATGAAAACACATATTTATGGAGTGAGAGGTATGAAACTTTCGCGGACATTTATTTTTCTTAAAAATCTATATGGGTATCATCTTTGTGGTTCGAGCGGGGTGCCAATTACGAAACTGACATTCATTTTCAAATCCAAGATGGTGGACATAATATTTTTCTTAAAAATCGATACCGGTGTCTTCGTTAAGGTTCCTCGGGATGCCGATTACGAAAATGACATGCATTTTCAAATCCAAGATGGCCGACATTTATTTTTCTTCAAAATCGATATGGGTGTCATTTTTGTGGTTCCTCGGGGTGCCGATTACGAAAATGACATCCATTTTCAGATCCAAGATGGCGAACATTTATTTTTTTCTTTTGAGTAAATTTTCGCAAAAGATTAACAGCATCAGACAAGTGACAGAAAAAAATAGACCTCATTTATAACTTTGTTACATTCTACGCATACGAAGTCGCGGGCGGCCGCTAGTTAACAATATGTGAACAAATTACAACATATTGATTTTTCATAGGCTTTGCGCTAAGGCCTAGAAATGAAAAATAGTTATGTTGCCTTTCCTCTGCATCTTCTTGGTCTTTTCAGGCTTTATAATGTAAAGCATTTTTGCCTAAGCTGAACCTAAGATGCTTCGCTCGCTTCGGTTATAATAAAATTGTGAATTATTTAGAAAATTAAAATTAACTCCTTAAATTATTTATTTCCTATCTTGAAATAATTGACGGAACTCGAAAGCCCTCAAATATGAGCACACAGCAATATATATATTTTCCTTGTACTTGGAAATCATTCTCTTTTGAATCGGTTTTCTATAAATTACCTACTAATATAATAGTTATCACTTATGACACATTGAAGAAACCCGCCCAAATTCAAGTGTGTCTACGTAATTTTATTTGAATATTCACATCATCTGCAACGGCTATTTCAAGCATTCGAGGCGCAGCTTACGCGCTGAACCGGTATTGTGATTACGTAAACAAATCAGAATCTGCAAGTTAATAAAACACCTACGAAAAAATTTATCATTAATCGTAATAAAATTAAGTCTGTTTTTTGTTCAACATCAAAGGATACGTACAATTTAGGAGCTTGGTTGTTTATGAATGTTTTCGCGAATGTGTAGGCGGCAAGCACGCATAAACAAATGATATCTTAAAACGCCTACCGCTTTAGCTTAGTTGCTTTGCTAGTGACCCTGCTTACGAAAGTGGAGGTCTCGGGTCGAATCCCAGTCAGGGCATTTATTTGAGTGATGAACACAAATATTTGTTCCCGAGTCTTGGATGTTTTCTATGTATTGAAGTACCTATGTATCTATATAAGTATGTATATCGTCGCTTAGTACCCATAGTACAAGCTTTGCTTAGTTTGGGACTGTATCGATTTTTGTAAGATTGTCCACAAATATTTATCTATTTATTTTATTTTATATCTCACGATTACTTCACGGACTTGAGGACCCAGCACACTAGAGCGTAATGTTGCGTATACGCAGTGACGCTACTTATTCGTCACCATTTCGTTACGCACGTTGTCGCTTAAATGATGCATCCCCGAATATTAATTTTAAACTTGGTATTTCAATTTAATGCTGTCGTTATTAAATTCGAGACATTTTTCCTGTTTACGTACGTCTTGCCTAAGCTATAGCATAGTTTCTTTGGCACGCGTTTGTCGATAGTAATTTAATATCTAATTTTAATAATAGATCAGATCGTTAAATTCATTTTTACTCTGAAATACCCGTGGTTGTATATCGTTAAACTTAATTGGGTTACGTTATTCTGTATGTAGAGCGGTAAACGGTGGTGTTTACAAAACACACGCACATTGGACACGGCCTTTCATGTATGATCTGACGCAAAAGCACATCTAAACCATTATTAAAGTTCCCACTGAAACAAAACTTCTCCTAGACAGATAGTCCTTCAGGTTGTCATACATATAACCATAACATTGTGAGAACCGCTTTTATAATCTTACCCATAAGCTTTTAAACGGATAGTTAGATATGATTTAAGTAGTCTCGATTTTATAAAGATCTGTTAGTTCTTATGTCAGAAAGTCATTTCAAAAATTTTGCTGTGGTCAAAATCACCAATGTATTAATATGTAAAGTATGGCACTTCATAACGATATCTGATGCTACGCATGATAATGATAATTGATATTGTATGTTTACGTCATCTTATCTTACTCTCAGAAGCTTCATATGGATTTCAGGCGTCGCATGCAGCAGCTGAAACTATGGCAGCAACGCGAGAAGGAGTGGGCACGGTCGCGGGCAAAGCGGGAGAAGAGCACCAAACGAAACATCTACTTCAGCGACAGCGTCATGCTTCTAGAGGCTGCTGCTAGGAATGACATCGACGAAGGTATGTATACAGCAACCTAGCAACAATGCTGCCAACATTTCTGCGTTTGCAATATAAAGGTTCGACAAACCTGTAAATAATTTTGAGTCCTTGCGTTTATGGCGCGTCACTGCATTTTGAGCTGCAGTGTGGTCAAACCTTAAAACGGACGCCCCGTATTGGCGCAGCAGACTTGTGCCATACATGACAACGACACCTTTCATCCGTGTCCGTGTCATCCGTTCATGCGTAGCATCTGTTTCATTGTATGTTTTTAAGGATTTGGAAAACATACCATGACTATAAAGAGAATACTAAAATATGTTTTTATATCAATCATATTTCATATCAAATTGAATTCCCTTGGCACTTGTTCTATTTCATTACCATTTTCATTATTGATACTGCATGCGTCTAAGGTGTGGTGGTTCACGTTTTAAAAAAGATACACTCCTAAAAGAGAAACTCCCCGTTACAGGATCAAGTTATCAGTAAATCCGTCGAAAAGTTACTGCTGATTTCTGCTACAAATTTTGAATTCGGCGAAGAGAAACTCGCTTAAAACTCGCGATAACGTTCCAAGACGATAAGAATTAGTATAGTCATTAAAAACGTGACTATGCCACACATTAAAGCGTAGTGAGCATTGTAATACACATTATTATAAGTAATGGACATCACGGTCGAACGTATTAGTTGAAACCAAAAACTATGTTTTTTTAAAGTGATTTCGTTTTTATAACTAAGACCGTGGATCTTTTGTTAGGCAAATCCTTGTCATAAGAATATGTAAATTTTGGGTAACAAATACTCTGGGTTCACTACTGCTAGTGGCTGCCTCTCATTGCCTTAACGATAGTGATATTTGCTACAATCGAACTGTAATATCCGTACAGGATAGTTATTCATTATATACATATACATACTGTATAATTTACTACTCATGGTTCTCATTGGCTATTCGATACCTACTGTGATAAATAGATAACTTAAACAACACCTACTTGATAATAAATGACGATTTGGCATTCATATGATAGAATTTAGTTCGGTCATTTTTGTAATATTATATGCAAATCCTATATACAGTATATAAATAAGAGTTATCTAATAATGTATAAATAGGTTTACGATGTTGTAAATACACATTAACGTGAGTTATCGAAAGCACCTGTCGGTCATGCGCGATTGAAACATTATCTCATTGACATTGACCCATGTGCGATAGTGAAAGAACACACAATCTCTTTTAGATGGAAAATGTTACTGTTACTGATATAGTCAGTATTTCGCTGTTATGTTATAGTACAGTCAGGGAAATTGAATGTTTGTCACTTTTGGACTCCAGTAGAATTTGATTATACATAACATACAAATGCAGCATAACAATATACTGTTAGCCACCTCCACCATGTCATGTAACATGACATGAATGAAAAACTGACACTATCAAAACTAACGATTTCTCAAATTACTTAAAGCTTTAGTTCTTTGTTTATTTGTTGTTTTTTGGGTATTTAATTTTGTGCAAAATGCATTACTGCATTGATAGAGTATATCGCTTGAAATAAAAACAGGAATATTCCCCGACGTACAAGTGCCTCCTCCCATACGCCTAGCATAAGTAGCAAGCGACACACATACCACAAAGTTACTTACTCACGCCTTTTCTCGCGGCTCGCGCATCTTAAAACTACTTAAACGCCTCCGTCTTAGTCCCACAGCGAACTGTTAGAGAATGCGTTTATTTTCCATTTAATCACATCTAATTTAAGTCTCATTTGCTAATTCCAGTTCGCCGCCTACTCTCCCGTGGAGTTACTCCAGACGCGACCAACGAGGATGGCCTCACAGCTCTCCACCAATGCTGTATCGACAACAACGAGGCCATGATGCGTCTATTACTAGACAATGGAGCCAACGTCAACGCCGAGGACAGTGAGAAATGGACGCCACTCCACGCGGCAGCTACCTGTGGAAACCTAAACTTAGTCAGAATACTGATCCAACGAGGAGCGAATTTACTAGCTGTTAACGGTGATGGAAACATGCCTTATGATATATGTGAAGAAGAGAGGACGTTAGATGCTATTGAAAGTGCGATGGCGGAGCGGGGGGTGACGCAGAGGCTGATCGACGAGACGAGGGCGGCTACGGAGATGAAGATGTTGATGGATGTGGCGGAGCTTGCGAAGGAGGGCGTGGATTTGGACGAGCCGAGGGATAATCAGGGGGCTACGCTGGTGAGTTGTAGAAATCTTGCGAATAGTTGTTAAAATTTCGACGTGTGTTAAAAAATGACATGCGGTACCAAACGACAGTATGGACACTGTAAGGTTTGTGAGCGACATCTCATTAGAGTGGCCGCCATCTTATTCTTTATTGGTACAGCTTATATTCCTATGGCGTATATTTAGGACCCGCGGTGCCAAAGTCTCACAATCTCGCCAGAGCAGATTTTACACGCATTCGTAAGGCCCTTTTTATGGGTTTGTGATTTGCGGTTTCATTATGTAACAGAAAAACCGCAACAAATTAGTATTCATTCAACTGAAACCAGATTACAGTTCCTACTCTGTGAAATGTGACTCATTGTATTGGGCAAATTTTCTGATCTCATAGAGAAATTTCGTATTTCCATCTGCCTCGCAAGTCTCACAGCCATTGTAAGTGTCTTTAGATAATTTTTAGGCTTCCGTACTCAAAGGGTAAAACGGAATCCTATTACTAAGACTCCACTGTCCGTCCGTCTGTCACCAAGCTGTGTCTCTTGAACCGTGATAGTTGGAAAGTTGAAGTTTTCACAGATGATGTATTTGTGTTGGCGCTATAACAACAAATACTAAGAAAACAATAAAATAAATATTAAAGGGGGCTCCCATACAACAAACGTGATTTTTTGCCGTTTTTATAGATAATGGTACGGAACCACCTTTGTGCGCGAGTCCAACTCGGACTTGGCCGGTTTTTTATATGACACATTAAGATCAACTGATCATGAAAACTGTTTTACTAGCTTTTTACTTTCTTTTTCTTATATCTGCTTTGCGGACAGTTTGAGAAATCAGCAGTAATTTGTAGTAATTTGATAGCCGGTCGATGTGACAACGACGTCATAACAAATTTATAGGATTGTCCAATCTCTCGAAGTGTCGAAGGCCTTACGCCGTCATTAATTAATGATGGATAATCTGTCTCCCGGCTGGCGGTTTTCGCTGAACAAAATCAAAATCAAATATTTATTCTGTAAATATGCCACAGAGGCACTTCTACGTGTCAATCGGTAATTAATTACGCTTTGGCCTTCGATTTATGAAACACTGGATGTCATTGCATGCTTGAGCGTCTCATATCTGGGCTAAATCCATACTCATAATATTAAAAATACGAAAAGGTGTCTGTCGGTTACCTCTTCACGCTTAAACCGCCGAACTGATTTAGATGAAATTTGGTGTGGAGATAAGTTTGAGTCCCGGGAAAGGACATATGATAATCTTTGTCCCGGAAATCATCCCTTAAGAGGATGTGTTTGTATAGAAGGAGCGATGTCATGACTAGGTAAGCGCCTGATATAAAAAAATAGCAACTAATTCTAACGCGATGGACGAGTTTTACGCATACGAAGTTGCGGGCAAAAGCTAGATACTTTATATATTAAGTATATGAGTACAGTTATAGCATTAAATGATTCATTTATTATTATTATATTACGTATAATATATTCTGATCCCATAAAATCATTCCATATAAAAATAGGCCAAGTCTCGAAACTCTTTCACCGTAAAAAGTTGTGAGATATTAAAAGTCAGGCATTGTTATTAATCTTTATTTGCTTACTAAATAAAATTTTGAGACTTGAGAATCGCACAACTTTACCTCATTCATTAATTTTTGCATACGTAAAACTATTGGTGTATGTATCTACTATTGTTTTTTATGAGATCTCGCTTCTTTTTGTAGGTAAATGTGTCAATACAAATTTATGAATGCCTCTAGAACTAAAAACTTTTCATAGATTCAGGAACTACAAAGGTATAACTTTGTATCGTATGTATTTGTATAGGATTACAAACTTACATATGCAGTTTGTATTCTCTGAAACGTGACTGAAACTTCAATATTTTTAGACTAAAATTTACAGCTTGTGGGTCGTCTAGAAGTACCTTAGAATTATGTTGATCGGTCAGTCTGCCAGTGACAAAACTAATGAACTTTGACTGGCAATGATTCTTAAACTACAAGTTGAATTAAGCAAAGTACAAAACATTGAATATTATTGAGAATATATCTGAGTCATATTATGACCTGTATGTTACTGAAAATTCAGAGTAGCTTTAGCCAGCAAAAATTACGGGATGTTGAAAATGGCCTGAATCGCTTCGAGTAAAGGATGGCACGGCCGTGTCTCTTTGTTTTGCTCAACTTGTCGGTGGCCCTGCCGTGGCCCCAGAACGAGACGTGCATGTTTTCGTAATAAGCATAAGTTTAACAGTTTGCCTGTGTTCCAGCTGCACATCGCGTCGGCGAACGGGTACCTGAAGGTGGTGGAGTTCCTGCTGGAGCACCGCGCCTCCACCGACGTGGTGGACCACGACACGTGGCAGCCCGTGCACGCCGCCGCCTGCTGGGGACACGTATGTCTAGTTATACATTATACATAAAACTTAACAACCCTCTCCTTTAAAAATTGTAGGCCAATAAGCCAATACGAGGGGTGTTCAATAAGTAATGAAAATGACATATGTACTCTTTAGTGAGAAAATGAAAAAATATTGGCCAGTATTGCCAATATTATTGACACAGAAAATAAGTTAAAAAAATGTGTGATATACCTTTGTTTTTTTTTTAAACGAATACATTTATTTTGTTCTGATTGTCAAAACTGGAGAAAATTCACGTTCAACCGGTAATTAAATTGCGCGCGCTTGAAAAATGTTTACCACAAAACAGGTTCGTTTCTAGGCTTGCAAGTAACATTAGGGGTTCGTGCACCTTATTCTACGATTGCGCGGTGGTAGGCGAAGTTTAAGAGAAGGAGAACTTGCACTAATGACGACATAGGCTTGGGGCGCCTAACTTCAGCAGTAACCAATCAAGTGATAACAAAAATTAAGGCTCTGTTTTATAAAGATCCGTTAGACCTTATGTCGGTTTGTTATGTCAAAAAATGTACTTAGTTATTGAAATTGGATCTGACATTTGGTCTAACGGATCTTTATAAAACCCGGCCTTAGGAATTTACTTTAACGGGTCGCAGTGTTCCTGTTCATTTTATAGCAGAAGAAGTTGAGATTTTGATAGAGAACATCTATAATAGTATTTATTATACATGACCCTTTGGGCATGTAAAAGTATCAGCGCGCTAGGTGCCCAGAATGCATACGGATGTGCAGGAATACTATAAACTGCGGATTTCACTTCTCTATTACGATCCAGAAACTAAAGAACAGTTTATGACTTGTAAGTGGCCATCATCTGAGAGTCTTGAGAAATGTAAGGGAATTCCATCCTCCGGTAAGGTAGGGCTCTCTTTTCTGGGATAACCAAGGGGTGGTAATGATCTAATGATCCTTGATCATGGAGCCACTACTACAGGGATTTTATACACAGTGCCAATATAAAAATGCATGACGTTATACGCGACGAACATCGAGGCAAATGTTCAAAGGTTGTTCAGTTTCACCAAGGTAACGCTTCAGCGGATAAGTCTAAGGTTGCGATGGCTGCCATTAAAGATGCTCGCTCAAATCAATGGTGAAGCATCCTCCATGTTCACCAGACCTCCCTCCTAGCGATTTCTATCTATTTCCGAGGCTAAAAAAACACCCTAGAAGGTAGAAATTTAAAGATGATGACGTAGTGATCGTTGCAGTATAAGATTTTTTAAAGGTTCAGGATAAAGTTTTTTTTTAGAAAGGAAATTTTATCTTTCATATACGATTGTAAGTATATACTCCTAAAAGATGACTATAATGAAAAATAAAATAGATTTTATTAAAAAATACCTGCGTCATCATCATTCTCATTACTTATTAAAGACCCCTCGTAATATTGAAATCTAGTTACTTGAATATCGCAGGTTCATCTTCTGATATTTACTGCCTGAAAACCTGTATACATGCAAATGTCGTGGAGTCCCTACCCAATACGTCCTACTACTAAATCGATTTATTTCGTCCTTTAGAGGATGCATATGTCTAGTAGTGGAGAATGAGGCTAATGATTTTAAACAGTAGTAGTAAC
This sequence comes from Epiblema foenella, assembly GCA_963556455.1. Taxonomy (NCBI): domain Eukaryota; kingdom Metazoa; phylum Arthropoda; class Insecta; order Lepidoptera; family Tortricidae; genus Epiblema; species Epiblema foenella. Next base: position 13,697,244 of record OY747109.1, read on the forward strand.
ATTACAATTTCATGCTTTGTCACTTGAAAAAACATCGCAATCGAATCATAGATACTTTTACTTTGGAAGTGTTGTGGTATTTCCAAATAGCTTTGAAAAACATTATCTCTATATATTTGTTGCAGTTGGAGGTTTTGGAAATGTTAGTGCAATACGGAGCTGATCTTAATGTTAGGAACAAACACGATGAGACGCCAGCAGGTAATTTATTTTATTTTTATGTACATCACCTTCAATTTAATCAGATTTTAAACTTTAAAAACAACTATGTATTAGGTTTGAAATGTTTGAATGTCCCATTTTTCGGTTTAAAAACTAGTAAATGGTGGCCCATAGACATAGATTTTAAAGGGGGAAGTTAATTCTAAGAAATAATAAGTGGCTTCTAATTCCTTTGTTTATCAATATTTTTAAAAACAAAAAATACAGTATTTATGCATTTTTTTTATTCACACTCACCTTTAGCTCAGTGGGAGTCGGCCTTAAAAACTAAATGGTTGGAGCTATAGTCTTCCAAGCATCGTGCTGATCCAAATATATACAAATTGTTTAAAAATACTTTTACATGTTTATAAGGGGGGCTCCCATACAGCTTAAGGGGGGCGCGAGTGGAATATCGTTGATTAGAGCTCGTTGAGTTCATAAATACTGTATTTTTTGTTTTTAAAATATTGAAAAACAAAGGAATGAGAAAGCACTTAATTTCTTAGACACATTGTACAGCATGACTAATTATTAGATGTCAGAATTGTGCTACATCCATATCAGTCTTCTGATACATCTCAATTTAGTCAGCCTATCATAAGTCCGTCCGTCCCGGTGATTCGCTAATCCTTCTATCTAATCCTCTTTCTATGGTTTTTTCTTCTATTACCCAACTATCGATATCGATAAAATAATGTTTCTAACATTAGCTAGGTATCGACAGTCTTTTGCTTCGCCGCGAAAATTCCGGGCCCTGCTGATAAGGTTTAAAATGTAACGGTTGTTGCAGATATCTGTGAAGAAGGTGAGATGCGTTCACGCATAGTCCGTCTGGCCGCCGAGCAGGAGGAGCTGCGCCGCCGCGCGCATGCGCCCGAGCGCCGCGCCGGCGCCAGGCGCTCCTCGTCCACCGCCAGCAGCAGCCGGTCAGTACCCAGTACCATAGTGCGGGAGCAGGAGGAATTACGGAACGTTAATAACCACTCAAAGCGGTCACCATCCACGAGTTAACCTCGGCCGACGTTGCTTAGCCCCGCACATCGCACGCGGGCAGGGACTACGAACGCTCCATAAATGCTGATGTCGACAGACCCTTTAAATCTAAATTAACAATTGACGTATACATATGGACTGGAAATACCTACGAAATGAGCGTGTATACCTAACTCAGGAAATAAAAATTTCGACCTGCGAATCTGACAGCTGTAGGGTTGTGGTAATCAAAGCAAAATACCCATATCGTTATCGATATTTTTCAAATTTGTGTTTTGTTATGGAAATTGTCCAAGATGAATGCACTACTGTTACCGTTGCCAGTTGATTTAAAACTTTGCAATTTGATGCTAGAATCGATAAAGTACTTCCATTCAGTGCGCTCAATACATTTTCTGTACGATTAACATCAAGCCATCTCCTACGGAAAGCTTCTCTTTTTCGAGATAAGAAGAATTAGAAGATCACTCATAGTAATTTTATAGTAAATATAAACAGGTGTCAAACAATACCTGAGCGTAGCCACAGCCCAGCACTAAAACATTGGAAACAAACATGGCGACACGGCACGCGTCAGCTGTCGAAACAGTATCGGATGCAAGAGCAACTTTATGTCATGTTATCTCTTTCACCATATGCAATTGAATATTAGAAAGAAAGAGTTAAGTTATGTTTTCGTGTTTCTGTGTCGATTAATATATATTTGCATAACACATTGTATCTTTAGTAGAGTAACGCCTCTCCTCGTATTTTTCTACTCAAAGAAATTAACCCTTATTATTATTTCGCTAACACCCAGTTTTTCTTGTAGGGTCCGGTCTGTCCGGCGCACGTCGCTCCGTGAGAAGCAAATGGCGGCCAAAGCGGATGCACGAGGCGAAGCGCGGCTAAGGGAGACCTTCGACTCGGTTCTCGATGATGATATGCAGGTAAGGTTCTCAGTTATTTATTTATCTTAAGAGAACCAACAGCAACAACAATGTATCATGATATATGTACCGATCTAGTTTTTTTACCCAATGCAAAAATGTCGTCGTGGGCGTTGGCCATGGAATTGTAGTTTAAAGTTCAAAGTGCTTTATATGTCAAACATAGTTATAACTAAAATGCTATTGCTGCATAATTATAGGGATATAGGATAAAATAAGTTGGAACGCGAGGCGAAAATAAGATTACTCTAACTATAGGCGCCGTTAAATCGATAATGAGTATTGTATTCAAATAGCCAATTGTAAAAAAAGAGCAATGCTATATGATATATAACCTGAATATTTTTTTTACCGAATATTGACGCCGCCGAAAGTTAGTTGATGTTATTATTGATTAGATTTACATATTTACATAAGGCTAACCGTATACATATATCCTAAGTATTGACGGTACAAGATGTTTGTGTTTTCGCGCCATCTGTTTTGTTTTTGAGGAACTGGAGTGAACAAATGCACGCCATATTGTAGGGTGTTCCTCTCTATAAAAGTTAGGAAGATGCACAACGATTGCGACGCCATCTGATTTATTTATTTTAAATACTTGGAAAACCAACAGCGTAACACATTAAACCACAATAGAATTACATATTTATAGAAATACGTATTACATAATTACATACTTATAGAACTTATTATCTCACAAAGAACAGATTAAGCCCTATTAATTTACACCCACAAGTGAGCCTACAGCAAAAGAGTAGTGGGTACATTTAACAAGTTATTTACTCTTTGTTTTTGATTTATTTATATATATCTATATGAATAGATCAAAAACATAGAGTAAATACATAAGTTACATAACTTTAGTAAAGCGACCCCGAACCCGCGCCGAGTATCACCTATATAAAATTCAATTAACTTTTTTCTAATTACTGATATACTATCATTGAATATGGCCAAGTCTAAATTAACTAAGAGTTTGTTTAGAGTCATGCCTGCCCTGCCCAAGAAACTGTTTTTCCTATACATATTTAGTAGAAGCCTTATAATTACTAATGCGACGAAAGTGCCTAACCCTCCTCGTGGGAATGCCGAATGAGATTTTGTTAAGTAGGTTGGGACAATCAACATACCATTAACAATATTTACTAAATATATTATCACAAGGCAAGATCATGATTTTGACGTGTGATAAACGTTACTAATCTTCTCAAACTCCTATATTCGTTCAGTCGAATTAGCCCTAAAATTTAGGGTTTAAATATAATGACATACAACATGACTGCGACCTCTTTTCATAAAACGCCACTTAGTGAACTAGGAACTCATTTTAGTTGCCGATTGCCTGGCTATATGTTTTCGTTCGAGTTTCTTCCTTCTCCTGCGCTGGGTGTTCCTAGAGCTTTGATGGAAAGCTATGTGATTTCAACGTATCCGATATTTTACTACAGTTATTGTATGAATAATACGAGTAAAATAATATTTATAGGACTTTTGCGTACAATTATTTTACTTTATGGCCTAGTGTACCTACCATTTTCTTCGTCTCACATGCAGCAAGAGAGTAAACCATATTTCTTCCCTTGAATGTTGGTTGTCTCATGAGAAATCGTCCCTATATCATATAATGTTTCACATGTTTAAACACGTGACACACCTTGTAGTACATCAACTAACCATAATTGCCACGGACTGTTTGTCAAACAAAGTAGAAACAATGCATGCCGTGCATACCGCGCACTAGCAGATGGTGGTGGTGGTGGCATTAGGTCTGCTCCACTAACTAGATAGCTAAAGCGCGCCCCATATTGCCCACGACATCGCCCGTCTACCGTAATCATCCCAGTAAACGACACGCAACATCGAGCACACGTAATTAAAATTATCATAATTGACACTCATCTCGTGCGTCCCACAATTTAAATACGTCACGAGGAAATATTCAGCTTTCGACTTTCGCGGGAAATGGGAAAAATGCGACCGCGCCGTGAAATACGGTGCTCACAGCGAAAGGGAAACTACTATCGCGACACGCTACGTCATAATATATGGAGTGTCGCTGGGGCGCATTTCCTCGTTATAATATATATCCATCCAGCAAATTACCGACCGTGGAACTGTGTATGACAAACGACCATTTATCTACAAAAAGAATGTACGCATCCCATTCAATTAAAATTACATATAGATTTAATTCGTAGTTCGAAATGTAAATACTCTGTTATTGAAACTAATTGCTTAATAATGAGGTTCAGTTAGTTCAGCGCAGTGTGGCGTGTTAATTAATTCGCTTGTATTCTAACAATATGGGTCCGGATGAGTTATGAGGTTATCTCCATTATTAATCTGTACATTGAGCAAATCCGCATCGCGGATGAGTGACTGAAGAGGTTGTTATAGAACATATCATAAAATATAACATATCTTTATTATATTGCCGGTGTATAAACATTACACTTCACTTTGTAAAATACTTGATGAAAAAAGTAGCTACAATCATTTTAATTAACGCTATCGTAATTAGACACTTAACCTAAATATTTCATAAAGAAATTTACAAGTAACGACGCCTAACGATATATAGAAGAACCATGAACATTAATGCATCACACGCTATAGACTATTGAATTCTACGGTGTACAGATTCTTTGGCCAGCTGCGCGTGACAATCCACTAATTGGCACGGATTGCCGATGATGCATTTGCTTTCAACTGGATTTACACCATTGTTTTACAAATTAAAATGAGAACAAATAATTAATTTACTATAAACAAAAAAACATTACGGTATTTCGCTTTGGACCAAGTGAAATGACCGTTTGGAAATATACTTTGGGGTACAAGTACTTGATGTATCAAGGATAGATTATTACAAAACCGAAATGCCTGGTCAATGGTGCAACGTATGAAACGATCAATTAGGTTTAGATGTTGCATAACAAACCTAGGCTTTATTATAGGCGATTAACTCGCGCCTGTCGAAATATGGAAATGTTACCGATTCTGTTGCGCTTACTGTTGCGTGCTAACACTTACAGCAAAATCATTTTTACTGTTATTTTTATCGCAAGTTATTAAGCGCACATGCAGCTCTTAAGAGGATGTAACAATAGGGATGATGACTCATGTTACAATTTATAACATAATGTGTTTATATGGATAGAAAACCATCATTATGACAATAAATAGTAAATTAGACAAATTAATTAAAATCATTAAAAGATATGGGTCTATAAAGATTCACAAATACATTGTTTTTTGTTTATTGGCCAAATGTAAATTGAAAGCTACGAATAGAATTTCAATAAAAAAGAAATTGTATGCCAACTATGTACATAAACGCGATTTCACGACAAAAACGGCAGATTCCCCTTTTTTCCATACAACGCTAGTACGAGGCCACGCAGGAGTGACGTCACGCCTGCGTGTGAATCAGTATGAGGCGTTTTCAGTGTTCCTTACCTATGCTGTACTTTGTCTCTCATTTTCTACTTTTGTGTTGCTCTAATTGTAGTTGGTCCCATACAAACATTTGATCGTCTTTAAGGCGCCGTAGGTTCAACGAAAAATATCATGTCAGGGGGTGAGGTAACTAGCCGGCGCGGGGAGCGCCCCGCTCACCGGCACACTCGCGCGCTTACAGTGAGAATACACAGTAAACTCACTACGCAGTACTGCAACGAAGTGGGAAATAAATTGACTAATGTAGGCTGGCGATTCTGGGAGTTAATGCAAAAATATAGTATTAGTGTCATACCTTTTATGGAATATTAAGTATGCCTCATGACATTCGAATCACATGCATAAATACCCTGTCCCTCTAGGACTGAGAATATCAATCGCATTTGAATATTTTTTAAAACAACTTCAAGTTAGTAAAATAAAAGAAATACATTTACCCGATTACACTCATCGGGATATCAGTTTGAGAGTAAATAAAATATTGACACTATTGTTTCCCTATAATAAAGAGATTTCCCTATAGAAAAATATACATAAATTATACGCCAAAACCATCCCGAAGAATCAAGCTACATGTTGGTGATTATCAAGCTGTTTTCGAGTGCTTTTTGTTCGCGAAAAAAGTAACTCAAAAGAATAAATAATTACATAATTATAAGTCTTCAAAGTTTTAACTATGAAGTTTAAAATTGTGAAAAAAATTGAGGCGGTGTGCATTAATAAATACTTTCAACCATTTTTGGTTTGGACAAGACAGGTTTTACGATTTCTGAGTTTTCGCTGAAAAACTGTCTTGCCCAAACAAAAGGTCGTAAGTGCCGTGAGTTCCATGAAGATATGACCTTTTTAGATTCAATGTATTGGATAGTGGTTTTAAATGTGGACTAGTAGGTGTTAGTACGGAACCCTTCATTGTGCGTGATCCGACACGCATTTGGCCGGTTTTATTTTATTGCGCTCAAGCGCGCTGGGTGTGATAGTATGGTTTCTTCAAGCAGACTGCCAGACGTTATTTTGACAACGCTCCCCATCATAGGAATCCGTTAGTTAGGAAGGCTGTCGACTACGTTCCCATCCCTCCCCCCTCTGTGATCTGATCTATGATCGCGACATCAGTGACACATATAGTCCCTATTCGTCCCGGTACCGCCGCACACCGGGTAGAGTCAGTCCGACCCAGGTCGGGCCTAGCTGAGTTTCTTGCTGGACTCTTCTCAGCTAGGCTAGGTTTAGTGAACCAGCGACAAAACTCCCAGTAGCTCGATTCCACTCACACCTCAGATTCGGTTGAAACCGCTCAACCAATCTCACTGGAGCGCAAACTCTTAGAGTATTCCAGTGATCCAAACCACACGCGTGGTCATGCCGGAGGTTTTCCCCTGGATTTTCCCCAGGCTACTCTTCAAAAAAAAAAGTTTCTTTTGGAATATATAGTCAAATTTTGAGTCAATAACAAAATACTGTATGGTGGGGAGTAAATTGAACAGTCCAGCTTAAAATTTATGACGGCGGCAAACAAGCATACCTACGACCTGCCTGATGGTAAGCAGATACCGTAACCTATGGTATTAAACAAATTTATGTTTGGACTATAATTGACTAATAATATTTATCAAACACTTACTCATTTGACGGTTGAAAACTACATATTTCATTACTACCTTCGTAATTTTCTTTGCCGTGGTTTGGGTGACTAAAAAAAAAGCCAATCTCGCTCCACCCTGATCAGAGGCTAGGACCTACATTAGGTATTAATAGGTACTACGTACGATAAGCAGTTAATAACTTATATAAAATAAAAATAGATTTATATAACAACCGGTATTTGGAGCCAGGACCGTCAGCTTTGTAGGCAGGCAGAGACACTTCGTTAAACTTGAAGTAAAATGAGTTTCTGTGAGAAAAATCATTTTTGGTACAAGCTTTTATTGCCGACTGTACTTTTTTTTCACAGTCATCATTACTCGTAGAGACGGTTTCAATGAGCCCAAACACGACGAGTTTATCTTGTGCAGTTTAGGAGTTGTTATGGCCACCTTCTGTCTCCATCATCAGATCAGCTCGGTACTACCATAATATTACATTGTTAGTGAATTTACATAAGTTTGCCAAATTTAGGCTCAATCGGGTACCGGCAAGTGGTTGAAAAAAAGAATTGCAAATTTTTTACATACTTACTTCTAACAGTGCAAATTAAACAAATACTTGTAATATATACATTTATCGATTCATACTAGTCTTACTTTTATACTATAATTGTACTTCTACTAGGCCTGGGTTGGGTGGTTGCCCAGCGCACATCGCGCTTTCTAAAGAGTGAAAAGGTATACTACTGTATGTAAGAATTTCTACTGTGGGTACACGTGTTTAGTACTTACCGTATTGCATTCGTTCTTCTAGCATTCGCTCTGCATGTAATTAAACGCTTAAGCCGACTACGTTTTATTTTATTCCTCTTGTTACCCATATTTAAGCGAAAATTGTACTTAGTGGCGCGGAGTTGGAGCAGAGTTGAAATGGCACAGGTCCGACCTCGAACGCAGCTCGCTGAGCACTGAGCGGGCGTCCGGGTCAGCCGCGCACGAGCGGAAAATAGTATATTTGATTCATTATTTTTCATTGTTTCTTATACAAGAAAAAGTAATCGCTTAATGTCATGAAGTACAACATTACGAATTTATTGATATAATTTTCATGTAAATAGCTAATATGCAAAAATAGTTACAAATTTTTAAAGGTTTGCTTTAGACACAAGTTTGCGATTTTTTTCTATCGAGCGAAAGTTGGTTAATCATGTTTTGAATCGCTTTTGGCACTACAGAAAGGTCTCAAGATTGTTGTGCATATTTTTTTGAAACCATATCATCATTTACAAACGCGTTATGATTTTTCAAAATCTCTGTTGCGTGAACTCACGGCGCCTTAAAAACTGGTTCGAATGGAATGATTTTTCTTTGACATTACCTATTAGAGCTGATATCCAATATCTATAGAAATCAACATATTTATTTATTTATTGAAAACACGTTTACATGTCATTACGACTGACCCCATGAAAGTTAATTACATTTAAATTACATTATGATACATTTATAAGAATACATTTGTACAGTTGAACAACTATCAACATTATTATAAAAACAACATTATTAATGCACAATTATCGCAGCCTTTTCCTAGTAGACATTGTCTCAATGTTCCAGTGTATTGCGTGAATTGCTTCTATATGCTTACGTTAGATGTGTGCCGAAACACCTTGGTGGGGCGTTTAGTTTAAGATTGGTTTTACTCTTTCTCTCTCTTATTGTAGTAAAAACCATCACTACCTCATCTGCGATTAGCCATAACTACGTAACATTCCTTCCTCATTAATACATTTCTATCGCTTATCAGCCATCATTTCTCGCTTCATTGGCCTCGCGAGATCTGGGTAAACATTACAATCATATATTAAATAGTGCATGCTATTGTAATCGCTATGACTACTTTGCTGAAAGGCTTTTTGTGTCATACTTAAAACGACAATTTGTGCGTAATTAAGTGCCTTATCAATTTCTTACAGCTGCATTTATTGCGTACTAACTTTGCGGTTTCGCCTGCGTCAAATTGATTAATAGCAATCCCTTCAAAACTTTTTTCCAATACTTCACTTTCTTAGTTTCTTCGGGATCGGGATTTATAGGGCATTATCGAACATCTCCATTCCGTACTTCTAAATCGGTTTAGCAGTTAAAGCGTGAAGCTAATAGACATAAAGAGTTACAAATGCTTTCTCATATTACGCAGTTTTCACTGTAGCTGCCCTTTACAACTGTCACATAAGTAAAATTTGTAACCCTAAAGCGCACTGAGGCTGATTGTATAGCAATTGACAAATGAAATCGAAACAACATTTCTCTACCTACCTTTTCTTTATACGTTGTGGCAATGTCTTGAAGCACCGTCTGCCCGGACGAAGGGTCGGATGTGTGGGACTCCTAGGCAGGAGGCTCAGACTACCCACTAAACCGCCAACGATTGGCCGACGACATCAGTTCCATTCCAGGGAGGGCCAAAGGTTCGCTTGACGCATTCTACTTTGACCCTCGCGACTTTAATCTAAATACCTAACCTAATATAACCTTCTGACATCTTGTCGTCAGCAAACTCAAATGCGGAAATTGGCATTGGCAATGTCTGGCAAGATTGCGAGACACGTCGTAAGTAATACTTATGATGTTATTATTTGTTTTAGGTTTTCAGTCTGATCCTACCCCAAAAAGCAAAATTATTAGACCGAACATTCTCCTCTGTGTTAAGAACTAGATATTGGCAAATAATCCATCTCGCTAAAACCAGCAACTAGTAAAAGCCACAAAGGAAAAAAAGAAACATTTTCCCGTGTTGCGCGACATGTCGAGCCAAGACTGGCAACGTTGCGCCACTTCACCTCACGATGTTGCACGATGGCGACACTTGTCACTTAACATTTGTCTCTTAGTGAAACCCTGGATTTAATCATAATTATAGTTTTAGTAAAAGTTTTGATTTAAATAATGCACGGGGCATAGGAATGTGATTGCGTATAGCGCTTGTACCTATGGAACTCTAATACAGCAACTAATTTGTTTGTATGATTTATTGGCAGCCATATTTGTGAAATACCAGTGCTGGAATGTACGTTGTTTGATTGATAGATCTTTATCATCAGTACTGTGTATCTGTGTACATACATGCTGTCTCCTAAATATGTACTGAACTTTCACATGCCAAATTTGAATGCCATGGTTTATTATCTTTGAGTAAGTGGTATGCATCCATATTTTTGCACTTGACTGTACAGCACACAACTGAGTCTACCACTCTACCCCGATGGTTAGGTAGTTAGTTTACTCATTTCTAGGGTTCCGTACCAAAATGGTAAAAAAGGAACCCTTATGATTTCACTTTGTCACTTCTGTCTGTCTGTCTGTCACATAGCTAAATATCTCAATAACTACTTATGCTATCGATTTGAAATTTGGAAAAGTTATAAAGAAGGGTAACCTAGATGCATACAACATGTTTTTTTAAATATTGTTTTGTAGTTTCTCTGAAAAATTACATATAATAGGTGGTTCAAAATTTGAAAGTCTAGTGAATATACCAAGTAGTCTAGTGAAAGTACCTTCTTTCAAATATTTTTTTTTTAATCTGTTCTCGTGATACAGAATTATCCTTGAAAAACACCCATACATACTAAGTTATTCAGTCGCTCAAATTTGTAACAAAGTTCCCGATAGATGGCGCTGTATCCATGCATGTCAATTTTTACACATATGTGTACGGAACCTTCGGTGCGCGAGTCGGACTCGCACTTGACCGGTTTTTTATTCATAAAATGACTATGTATTCCTACGATGACACTTGAATTATATTTTTGGGTAGCTTTTATGTAGTACACGTGATTATGGTTGTTGCAAAAATAATGGTCTGTCAAATGTTGAATTTACTTTAATTGTACCTACTTGTAATAAACTAATGTTTGTTCTTTGTTTGTAGGTACACAAGAAGCATTACTTGCAAACTTGCTCAACCAAGTTATAATCGATTTAAATTCTCATCAGTCTATTTTACGCAATTATCACGATTAGTTTTATCAATTCTAATTAGTTTGTAGGATTTATCTATTTGATTAGAAGATGCAGAAAGCACTGAGCAGTTAATAGCTTAATTAGCTATAATCATTAATAAATATAGACGTTACAAACGTATATAACATTTACGCCAACGACGGCTGCTCACGGCGTGCAGTGCGATATCAACATACATGCATTTCTATAAGGTTCAACTTCGCGTGACATTCCGATGTCATGGCGTGTGAGTGACGGCTCTTGTATTTGACAGAGCATTGAAAACGTCAAAACACCCATCTCAATTTCTATTGTCAGGTGTTTTTAATATGTATGAAGGGCCGAAAGTAAAAGTGTTGGCTTTCTACGTATTTATGTTGGAAATTAAAGTACCTATAATGCTAATGAGGTTAATTATGGCATATGAGCAGCAATCATTACGTACCCGCGCTCATTACCTAAGTTATTATAATATTACGAAATGTTGACTGTAAACGATGTAACGCCTGCTCGTTTCTATTTCCATGCTTAGAGAAACACTATGATTCATATTTTTTCTTATATTTATTTCCCTCGCATCCATTATAGGATTAATAGGAGACCTGATGCTCCCAGAAGTGGGACGGATATAGGCTGCTGTAGCTATTGCTGCTGCTGATGGTGACATAATAAATTACCTAGGGTGGTAAAACAAATAATCTCATTTCGTGCGTTTCGTTTAAGGCAAGGGCGATGAATATGCCATGTACCCGTGGTGGTCCAAAAATTTTTACATCTCCACCTGGTCAGAAAGCGGATAATTTTCGACATCCGATGCGGGCGATAATTGCTACTTTAGGTGCACGTGTGACGTAACATATTTAACTTAAACTTCGTGCTTCATGTTATTAGTTGACTAATATCATACGTTTTTCCTCATTAGCTTTTGTCCGACAAAAAATGTTTATACGTTCAATTTTTCAATTTCGGTACTTTCATGAGCAGTTATTCCTTTCTCTGTTGCCATTTCATTGCGTTCGCATTGCGGTAGGTTAATTTGTGTGGGGAATGTTCGACATCATCGGTATGCTGATCGTTATCTGTACTTTCTCTGTTTTCCAACCAGCACTGTTTCAGTACATTTACAATTAATTTTCCGAGAGGTATCAATGTGCGTGTTGTTTCAAGTATTTTTTATAATGACGTAGGAAAAATTGATATGCGTCGACCGATACGTGTCGTAGTTTACTAAAATTGTTCGTACATGCATACATAGTTGTCATCACGCCTTTTGCCACGAGGGTTATGGTGAACATCCACCAGACACGTGGGAAGATATCTGGGTCTCCATATATCGTAGCACCTTGCTGCCAAGCATGCAACACATATTGTGTTACATGGAACATCTCTGATGGTAATTAGACAGACCTGCATTGATTGTCCGCCATCCTGACAAGTTTCTTTCGCTTAATTCACTTTATTTAATTTTTCAACTCATTCTATGAGAGTGGAATTTTAATATTAATAACTCGTTAGATAAATGCAATACCGACTTACAATAAATCCAACATGTTCTAACTGTTTTGACTGCTAGTGGGCTATAATAACTAATGAAAAGTCATCAGTCTATAGCACAGTTGTTTTACCTCATGCAGGTATTACTTAACCGCGATTAGAATACGATTAGGGGTGTCAGCTTTTCCATATACTTACGTCAAAATGTATATGAAATGCCAGCTATTCCAATCGTTAACTTAATTCCTGTCGTGTATTAAGCGTAAGTAAGCTGTATAACGACCATTGAAATCAGGCTGGTTATTAACCATCCACATTCGGGGTGCAGGAGATTTCCAAAACGGATGTCATAGTGTCCGCATGCGGGGAGACGGGCTCACGGACCAATAGAAATGTGCTTTATATGGATGTTGTTAAAATGTTGGTATCATTTGCATATGAACATGTACATACGTGATAGTAAGTATATAGACATCACTAGTTTCATACAGAACACGACTAACATTTATTTTACTGTAATTGTCCATTTTGTAACACATTATCGCCATCTGTTTAGACGTTCTTGAGTCGTCACGATCGTTTTCTACACAATCTATTGGTGTACCTCATTTGCGCTCTCTTAGTAATAGCGTCGTAGCCTTCATTAGTACTATAGATATTGTAACAATAACTTGGTTGTTTGCGAATTTAGGTCAAAACCTTTTATAATTAGAACCAGTTGTATATCCAAGAAGGTTTTCTTTACCTCATGTCTAAATATAAACTTAAAGCTTGTGGTCCAAATGTAAATAAATATCTATACAAATATCTAAGAAGAGACTATAATTTAACCTGTATTATAAATGATCCGTCTCTCAAACGAATTCTGCATATTTAAAAGTCAAGACTAAACTGGATTATATTTATATTAAGTCCTGCGTATTAGACATTCAGGGTGTGGTCGGTCACATCGGTTTCTGCAAACTGTAAAAGATCGGAAACTCGCTTATGATTCTACCACCAAACCTGCCATCGTCGTCGCATAAAAAATAGCAGTCGTCGTAGTAGAGCTCTACTAATGATTCATGAGATCGTTACAGAGTTTACTAGCTAAAATTTTGTCATTATGTGAAAATTCTTCATTTAATTCTAATACGATTTTTTCAAAACCGCTGACAGCAACCACACCATACCGACACAAATCTATAACTAAACTCTTTGTTTATGTGTTAAATTTATAACAGCAGTGAGCATCTCGTTCCGCTGTTGGTTTGATTGACGACGCTACTGACTAAAGTTTTCCTGCGATTTCCCCGGCAGCGGCCGCGCCGGCCGCTCAGTCCGCGCTGACCGCCGCGCACGCACATTCTATCTCGATAATGCATTTCGATATACTTAAGTTCCCCTTCGCACTTCAACTCTTCCTTTATGGTTACATAAAGTGTTAGCGATTTGTTTTCGCAAAGGATTATTTCGCGGGTTCAGTGTGTGCCTAAGAATGTCATTGGATATAATGTTTTTGACGAACGATAATTTGCGGCGGATGCGAAAGGAGCCGCAGGTGCTTGGACTACGTTATCGGGTATTTATTTATATATATATATATATATACATATAAACTTCATTCTTCATACATAAAGCTTTAAACCTTTCAAAATGTGATTTATACCTTTTTTATAAACTCAAATATGTAATGTGAGAGATAAACATCGAAAAGAATTAACCAAAATAGGTTGGTGAATGTTTATGAATAAATACGGGCATTCAATTATTGTAAATCAGTAATTTTAGTTACCTATGATTTCTTTCCCCATACAATAGTTATTTAATAGTCGCGCGCATTCGAATAGTTTATTTTTATAACATTTGGCGGTGTTGTTTAAATTATCTTTACGTAACTAGATCGGATAGCCTTTTTTATTCTTTAAAACAGATAGCAAAACTGCATTTTATCGACAAGAGTGCAAAGAGTATATGAAATCCCAACGTTTTTTAAACATAATAACGTGTAAAGGCCAGTCCAGATTAGCTAACAGTCTCGCTGACTGTACATACAATTTCCTGCTGATTTGTGTTTTTTCCTACCCTGGTTATTTGTGTACCAGTTAAAATAAAGGTTGATTTCACATATTTCAGTTGTTTTTCTTATGAAGTATTTTGCGGAATAAACAAATGAGTGTGGTCCTTCCTAACGTGTCCGTAAGTTAATTTGGATTGCGTGCTTAATTGTAATATCTAATTATTGTCTTTTTTAAAGGAAACATTTTAGTGTGATGAATTTATTACTAGCATTTAGATTTTGTAAGACTCAGATTTACTTCAATTACCATGGGGCACCAGTCGCCCTACGGAGAAAACGATTCTGATTGACCTGAAGCGGCTTGAGCGATGTCATAGGCACGTGAGTGTATAAGACATGATTGGGCCAACACAAGTTTTGTAAAGTGTCAGCTTATTTCTAAGTGACATTTACTAAACTTGTTAATCATCGGCCCAAGCCTTCCTAGCACGCACAACGCACGGTTGCGTACCCTACTGATGTGGCTACGGAAAGTCAGTTTTCTGTCAAGGGTCACTCCAAGATATTTGCCTTCGTTGGCCCAGGGGATGGGCCGGTCAAACATCTGGATCGGGGTAATGACTAGTATAATTATAGACCAATCAGTGATCTTTGTTATTTATCTAAAATATTCGAAAGTATTGAATACAAACATTTATGCGCACTTTAAACACATAGCTAGTCTCAAACAACATGGTTTTATGCAGTCGTTCCACTAGTAGTAACCTCATACGCTATTTCGAATATATTTGCTCCATTTTGAATACGCGAACCCAAATAAATTCAATTTATACAGATTTTGCTAAAACATTCGATCGACTCGACCATAATATTCTTTGTATCAAAGCCGAACATATTGGAATTCATGGTTCACTCCATCGTTAGCTAAAATGTTATGTTAAAACTCTATCACAACTCGTAAATGTCCGAGGTTACTACTCTCTAGTTTTTTCAGCTAGTTCTGGTGTTCCTCAGGGATCCGATTTAGGACCACTTCTGTTTTTAATATTCATTAATGTTTATTAGACTATCAAATGTAACACCTTAGCATATGCCGATGATCTAAAGATATTTAATAAAGTCAAGAGCATTGATGGTTGTTATATTCTTCAAAACGATCTGTATTTATTGAACGATTGGTGCACCGAATATAACATGGCACTTAATGTAAAAAAATGCAATATTATCACTTTTACCAAAAATAAAAATCCTATAATATTTGATTACAGCATTAATAGAATATAGATCTTTGCAGCATGTATGTGTTCTAAGGAACCTTGGTGTCTATCACCTTTTAAGAACATCAATTGCATATTAACCATATATTTTGCTTTAATTAAAAGTTGTCTAGAATGTTGGTCCACTGTTTGGTCACCCACTATAACACTCATATACAGGGCGTCCCACGGCAATGCCACATGGAAAAGAGGGTTCGATTCCCGGTTCAACCATAAAATTATTTAAATATCTGTGAATGCAGTTTAAATTGTTTAATAAATTCAAATAATATCTTCTTTCAGTAAAATGTTTCGTCTACAACATTCAAGGTACTTTCTCTCCATGTGGTATAGCCGTGGGACGCCTTGTAGACCGCATAGAAGCTGTCCAGAGGAAAAGTCTGCGACATTTAGTGTACATATTGCGATTTAAACGAAAACTACCGACGTACCAAGATAGATTACGCCATTTCAAAATGGATAGTTTGCCTAACAGAAGAAGCGTTAACGAATTAGTAATACTATATAAAATTATTAACAGTATGATAGACTCTGATCTCCTCAGTAACATACACTTTCGGGTGTATCCTAAACCGAGTCGCAGCCCTGCTCACTTTCTATAGTACCTATAGCTTCCAACAACGTCACTCAACATAGTCCACTGGCACGTATGTCCACATCTTATAATAAAATCTGTAACGACGTTTATATTTTTCGTTTAGCTCTAAACTCATTCAATAATAGTGTTAAAAAATTGTCTCATAGTTAAGTATTTACTAATCTATGATCTCATTAAATTTAATTCTTATAATTTGTTATTAGCATGTCATTAGCAAGTTGTGCTTGGTTATTATTGAAATGTAAATTTAACACTTGTCTCATTAAACTATTGTAGATGTCTGAAATAATTTACATTTTGTTATAAATAACTCTAAGTGTCTAAATTGTTTATAAAATATGTCCACAACTAAATTTATAATACCTGCCCACTTAGCCTATTACTTTCTGCCCAAGAGTTACCACCGCACCACAAAACTTTTCTTACTTTAGCTATACAATAGCGGTATGTGGGTATAATAAGCATCTGTATTTCAGTTTTGTCCTCTCAAACGAAATCCCAGTGGAATTAATCCGCGCGTAATTGAGTTACTTGCAGTAATAAATTGGTAGGATCATTTAGGCAGCTTACTACACGAGTGCGTTTAATAGTGCTATTGACTCGCTAGTACCTATGCAAACACTACGGAATGGATTTTGATGAAAATGTCCTGTCACATACATCAGAATAACGTATGGTAATTTAAACACCATCATTCGTATTTGCATACGAAGTTGAGTGCAGAAGCTAATAACAGGTATGTTTATTACCTAAACCAGTAAACAAGCAACTCAATTAAATTGTTCACCGTTGTTTACCCACATTCAATAAATTATATGATGTTGTATAGAAAGATGCGCAATTAACGTTGATATCGGTACAGGCGACCACATTAAGAAGCGATGATTACATAGCTAGCTTGTCGTATCTAGCTTTAGATATCTGAAGGTATGGTTTAGGCTCTGTCCTACAAATATTATTACATCTGTCACTTGTTTCTTTGCAGGGCTTGTCGAACGGCGTGGAGAATGATCAGAACACTGCAAACATACCTCCCGGCGACCTCACCCACAAGCGCCTTTCCACCGGATCCACCATGTCCAACCAAAGCGCCGACTCGGGCAACGTGGACCACACTCCCAAGCACCAGTACCTACAGCACAGAAGCGAGAGCGAAAACGACAAAACTTTCACCCAGCCCAAAATAACAAACCCTCTGTTCGGCGTCAACGCCGCCTCTCACTACGCCCCACAGCCTGTTCTTAAAGAAGAAGAGCCCATCCACTACGAAAGATCGCTGCCCAACGGCATCCGCAAAGCGCCCGAAGGCCAAGACAACGATGTACTTAAAAACGAGGACGCCATTGACGGTAGGAAAGACCTAGTAGTGAGCCCGAACCAAATCGCCCTCACTGAGGGCGGCACCGCCACCTACACCACAGACAATAATGGTAAAATCAATGTTCATGTCACCGTCATGATTAACGCAGGTAATTATATGCATCCTTACGATACCCAACTCGTAACAAACACAGTACATATTTATATATAGCACCGGTTTTAACAATTATATAAAATGTTTATCTAACAGTTTTTGCACAGTGATGGTTTATACCGGCCGTTGTTAATATGGCCGAGTCGCTCTCGAGGATGCATATGTGAGGCAAGCGTCTCTTTGTGGTTGCATGCCGTGTTATACTTCTCTTCGTGTTCTTCTGTTGTGTTTATACTTCTCTATCGTAACACTCCTTTTCTAGTTAACTTGTAGTGTAGTTCATTTCCTTACTTTGGTGTATGCATGCTATGTTTTACGTATTTTTGTTTCATTTTATTATCTGTCAATCATACACTCATATCTCATAGACCACTAATATGTTTTGTCATACCTAGTACAAATAATATATTATGTTTATTATCAGTAAAATAATAATGAATTAGTTTTCTTACTTAAAATATGCTAGATTTTGTCATAAATGTATGGCTTGTAACGAATATTACCATTTTAAATACTAACAGTTCTTAAAAATTGGGAAGGCGTCTGCCAAACTTTGCTACTAGGTGGCGCCACTAGTGATTTGGACATGACAAGTTCTTTTCGTTCTCATTCAATGAGATATTGACCTACCAGCTTAAATAGTTTTAATTATTAGACATGATCTGATGCTTTGAATATGCATTGATATCTTTGTAAGAATTTATATCGCAGGTGAATTCTGCTGGTGTAACATTAATCGACTTTTCCTTGCATTTAATTGGATATTATTTTTTCTAAGCATTAAACATAATAGGTGTGTATAGTGAGAGAAAAGTATTGTAAATATACTTAACCTTTCTATGAGGTCATATTTTCCTTTTACACATGACTCGTGATTTTAGCTGTGTTACATTCAGACGTCCGTATTTTTGGATAAATTTTATCGCGTTAATTGACCATTATAATTATAAGTATTTGTATCAAAATATAACCTACACGACCCTGTTAAAACAAAAACTTGTATTTTTTAAATGGCCGTAATACATTATCCGATAGTCTGTCGGCTTCAGATACAAAGCTTAAAACTTATTACAGAGAGTTAATTATTAAAGTTTATTGAATAATGTTTTTATAAAATTGCATGCAACGAGATGTCTCTAATTCTAGTGGTGCCATCTATCTAGTCCAGAGCTTTTGCGCCGCCTTCCCCATTTTTAAGTAATCACAAAAGTTGCCTCAAATTAACATTTTTTTAAGCCTAGTAACCCCCTAACATTGTCAACACTGATCTCTAATCGATCTTCAATAATTTCAGGCACCCTAGCCGACTTGAAGAAGCAGCGGTCGCAGATAAGAACAAACGGTAGCCCAGTGGAGAATAGTCTGGCGTCGACGAACAATCACAGTATAACGTCACTACCAGAAGGCGTGAATCAGGAAGCCATGCCCGTGCAGTTAAATCCGCTCACTCTATCGCCCAGTGCGGGCACTGTCCCAAGATTCTCCGGACATACCAGTGACGTCGTTGGAGACACACGCTCGCGAAGGTGCTGTATTATAATGTAAACTATACCTTATCGTCCCTAGTGGACAGAACAAAGCGCGGTGTAAAAGTCTGATTGATCATTCCAAAAAATAGGGTATGTTTATCGACGTTGAATCGATGTACTAATTCATTTCACGTCCTGACGACTGGGTAGCAAGATTTGCCACAGTAAATTATACTCTGTCAAATTGACAAAGAGTCATAACTTAATTGGGGCCTATGTACTATGTGTACGACGCCGGTCGTCAGGAGGATAGTGACATCGTCGATCAAAATGGACTGATCGAAGTACTATCCTTACTGCGTTGATAGCGGATGGTTTTGATTGTGTATATTTTGGAATAATTATGTAAGAGATAGTAATTCGAACAGTCCTCGGCCGCCTAACATTCCCGCGTGAGATCAGAATCAGGGTATCGCCGGTGGAATTGCCATTGCAGCTCAAGGAGCGAGGCTTGCCAATGTGCTAAGGACATTGTGATAGTTGCACAAGCTCAACAGTAATTGTACCTAGAGGTAAGACGGTTGCTAATATTTTATTGTAGCTACAACAGATTCCTATACGTAAGTGAATTCTTGTAGAACCGATGAACGTATTATATAACGTCGTCTTTGCCTTACCATTTTCCTAGTTAACATTCCTTTATTTTATTAATTAATTTATTTGTATGAATAGTAGAAAAAAAGTATTGTGATTGGAAAATAAGTACTTAAAATGAACATTATATATTAATCTTGTAATACTATGTTAAATTTTGTAGAACATGGTATCAACAAAAATATCAGTATTCTATTCTACATTACATAATTATTACCCATTTGCAATATTATTCAAGTGCCTCCCACTTCACTTACCTTAATCAAAATATGCTATAAAATTATGTAACATTATTTATTTTCATATTGTAAGAAATAAATATTTATGTAGCTTGGCATTTACGAATATCATATAGATATTATGTTTTCACTGAACATGTTTCAGAATCCCAGTTGGAAACTTACAATACTGTGAATATGCATTTATATACAAAGAAGATTATTCTGCATTTCGTTACTGAAAAAATAGCTACGATCGTTTCTTGTAGTACAAAATATAACTCATAATTTTTCATATGTGGACCAGTGCCGGCAATAAAACTATAGATATATTGACATGTACATAATCACTAAATTGATACTATGATCGAAGATTGTTTGCACGAAAGTAGGTTGGTTGGCTTCAGTTTAACTAGAATAAAACCTGAGTTGAGAGGCCAATTGCATAATAAATTACCAGCTAGAATAGAGTATTATACTATGTCTTAACCACTGATAATATTATGCGATAGGTCCCGGATTATTGACCGAGATTTACTCGAACCATCAACTATTCTGATTTGATCGCCTCCAGCCTTCACAAGTATTTCTTTTGCTATAATAAATTGACTGTCTTCATATCTATCTGCCGTGTTTGATACCAGGATTAAAGTAAGCTTGTTTTCAAGCATTACTATTTATTTCGAGTAGTACTTTATATTACATTTAAATATGTACCTTTCGCGTTGTAAGTAAAACGTTACATGTTATGTATTGGATGTTTCACATAATTTGTAAAACGGAATTTAATACTAGTATGAAACGCTATTGTCGTGGCCTTAAAACATTCCAAATAAATTTTCATCTAGCATAAAGTTTCGAGTTACTTTTAAGACTGTTTTTATGTCAGTTACATAATAAATTGGCGTATGAGCAACTATATTAACATTTATGTAACTTTACCGAATTGTTAAGTATTAATAATTACTAAGGGTTGATTGTTATCTTGGTAAATTATTTTGGTTTTAAAGAATCAATGTGCTGTATGCCACAAAGACATGAGAGTTGACGGAAAGAATGTGGGTGCTATCCCACCTAAGGCCCATTTCACAAAGGCTTACTACTTTTATTACAAGAGGAAACCTCTTTTTAACTCCTTTTATTAGAAAGACACTTATTGTATTTTAAGTTACAATTTAAGCCTCTGTGAAATTAAGCCTTAGATCTTTCCTGCTACTGTAAAAGTGTAACTTAAGTTTCCCATTCGCGATCTGAGATTAGAAGCAGCTGATTGTTGACAGAGTGAGGGGGCCACAGCTCATGCTGTTAGTTTAACATCCCTATGTTACGATAATGTATGAGCACAACCCCAGTAGAACTAGATCAAAAAACCCCGTAGTCATGCTCGGTAATAACTGTTTAAATTTCCTAATAACATGAATATGACAATGTTGTACGTAACGTATGGATGGTAAGTAAGTGCCTTTTTCTTCGCTAATTGCTAAATACTCTATGTGTGCCAACATTTCTCCTATCCGTCTAAGTCGCGATCAAAACTTATTTTACCTGGTTCTATAACAATTCGTATTGTTAATTATTTAGAAATATTTAACATAATTTATTTAAATGTAATTTTCCAGTGTTCTCGTTATATTTTATTATTATGGCAGCTTGATATACGATAAAGTAGAAAGTTATCTGTATTATAGAGTTTTCGATGCTGTGTTTATATCACATGGGTTTCATTAGGTCCCATCCAGTAGTAATTCATTCGTCCATATCTTAGTCACTAGATTAAAAGTTTAGTGTAGATCTTGCGTACTTACAAAGTACTTAGAAAACTATTGTTATTAACACAACACCCTTTCGGAACGTGTTAACTTAGAATAATATTTTGCATAAAACATTTTGAAAACACGATAATCTTGGGCATATAAGTATTTTATAGATATAAAAGAAAGTCCCTAACATACTTCGTAGCGATGGTCCCAAGTATATGTACGGTAGTATAAATGTTTAAGGTAAACATTAATCAGAAATGATTAAGCAATACAAAATGGCCTTATAAAGAAGTATATAAGCACAAGATTAGTTTCGGTTGTTTTTTCTTATAACAGTATTATTTTGTGGATGCATTTTACACATGTACCTTGACATACTGCATTTTTGTGATATCACTATTGTATTTTATATGAATATTGAAATCAGATAATTCGTATAACTATATACTAAAATATATGTTATGTTCAACAGTTTCCAAATATTGTAACTCTGTAAAATTTACATGATGATGCGAAAGAATTGAATTGAAACGGTTGTGAAGGTTTCGCGTTTGTTGAAATGATGGCCAGAAATATATCCCAATACTCAAGTCATATCCTAAAGTATAATTCGATTAGTATGTTTGCCAATAATGGGTTATGCTGAAATCAAGGTGAATTTATCTTTATATCACAATAGTGTATAATGATTATAGTCCCACTGATAAGGTCTAAATTTGTGTTAAATTTACAAATTTACATATTATTGTATATAATAAGACCGTTGATACAACGTCTGTTGACCAGTGCCTCTCGTCGGTCTTGCCTTAGAGCAGATGATATGATAGCAACATCGTCTGTCACTTGTATACTATTAGATGAGTACTTAAATTATCAAAGTTTATCATAGTGTCTTCTTCAATATTTCTTAGTGATATTTAAATTAATATTTCAGAACATTGTATTTATAGATGTATTTATTATTATGGCGCTGATATTAAGTATCCTTTACCATAAGTGACGTCACAACTGTCGTGTCAAATAAGTGTTCGTTTATATTAGATGCCTGTTGTTTGTGAAAGCAGTCATCACATTTCGAATGGTTTTGTAGTGTTTTAAACGCAGTTAGAATTTATGTAAACAAGTCAAAAGTTTTCTATTGCTCACTTTTACAAACTTTTGCTAAATTTTCTTACTATTTATACCCTTGTAACGTAGTAATACATATCGATAGACATGTTTATAATATCTCAGTGTTGTTCAGTGATTCCTATTAGAAGTCTTGCCCCTAGAGTCTTGCCCTGTTCGATCTGTATTGCCATATACTTATGCGAATAAAGCTGTTACGTAGAATACCTGCAACTATCCATTTTAAACTTAGCTTCACTTAGAAAATACGATATGAATATGACTTACCAACACTGAAACTGAGCTTTGTAGTCATAACACCGGTATGAAAACTTAAATGAAGATTTATAAATAGTTTTATAAAATATAACGATTATATAATTATGATTAATAGATTGGATGTTGTGAAAATGATTATATACAATATTACTTATCAAAAATATTACTTGTTTCATCGAATGGCTTCCATGTTCAGTCACTATCAATTTCATCTGTCAAGATGTTCTAAAAATCATAACATGCACTATAATGCCTTGACAATAAAGTCACGTTCAGATGTTTGTGAGTACCAAGTTTGCTCCGATGTATGTAATGGCGACTGTTCAATCTGCTTATTTTATGAAAACACTCCTACGTATTTATTTTCTGGAACAATATTGTTTTATAATAATGATGATTATTTGATGCGTACATCCATTTTAAGGTGATTACGAGAGTTAAGGAGCAGATGCGATTTAACCTATTATAATTATATTAAATCTTATGTAACTTATGTTTAAATAGCTAAAAGTTAAATTTGGTACAAAAAGATAACTTACCCGTGGACTCATGTGAAGAGTGAAAGTTGCGTGTTACGCAAATGTGCAATAGGGGTGTGTTATTCTTACTTTAATGATAACTGTTAATATTTAAACATAAGTATGAAGAAATCTACTTTTTGTTACAGTGTATAAAATAAACCAATCGTTTAAACCAAACATGTTTATTATTGTGACGATTTACTTATTTAACGTTTATCTCATAAGTGAGGTAAAATAAAGGTTCCTTCTTTTGATCGCAATATTGGTTAAAGCCGTTATATACGAGAAGTATCTATTCGTTTCATTTCTCGGCGTCCAGTGGGTTAAAAGAATGTAGTTTTGAAATTAACCCTTTAACTGCCGAACATTAAAAAAGTTACACGCAATTTTCAACTCTGTCATAAATTACGAAGGCGTCATTAAACTCTTACTTTGTCTCATATTAGATGATGGCGGTTAAAGGTCTAAAAAGTGCTACAAAATACTCCAAGCCATTTGCAGAAATGATAAGAAATTGGTCCTTGATCTAATGAATTCCTAAAATTATACAGGACCTTGTCATATGACGAAACGGTACGGTTCTATGATAAGGTTATCGCAGCTATCTCAGAAATTGAGTCATGTATAAGATGTACAGTCGAATAAATTGAATTCAATTTCCTCAACTGTATAAAACTTGTAAACCTCGGCCTATAAGTGTTTTACTTTTAATACAATCGTAATGTATGCATTATTGCTATTTTTTTTTAAAAAAACCCAAACACCTCTGAATTGAACGAAATTTTCGAGCATATAGCCTCAAAAAATCCATAGAACTCATAGGCACCATCGTCATATAATTCTAAACATCATAAGTGGGATAATTCGGGCTCTCATCTGGGATTGTTTTACGTCGGCGCGTTTTGCCGGCATACGGCCGGCGGCCGTCACAGGGGGCAAGGTTACGTCACGCGTGGCTTATCGAATCGTGTCACGCACACATGCCGCGTCGGAGCGTGTTCATGACGTTTTCCTACTGAGTATTCAATGTTGTAGATTTGCTTGCAAATTAGGTTTGCTGTTGGCTCTGTCTTATAAGACACGGGGTGCCTAAACCGTACTGCTATAGCATCGTTCCCTCTTCTACATATAAGAGACATGTGTCTAGTAGTAGGTAGTATATATTTGGTGATTATGATATTCATGGTGAACCATACTCTAGTTATGCAGAGAGTACTCGCAACGCAGTTAGCTAGGAATCTTATCGATTGTTCTCCTTTTAGATATAAACTTTGGCGGGACGAGACAGTGTTCTGTCGGATCAGACACCGCGTGACACGCTACTGCTGTGTCTGTAGCAGGAAATCGTGGCTGTGTTTTATGTAGCCGCGTACAGCACGCGACACCCAGTGCTAGCCGAGCCGCCAATCACTCCGGACGCGCAGGTCACTCTGCTCCCCGTCACCGACCTCACGCGACACGCATTTAACAACAAACACACGCAAGCATTTAGAAGAAGAGAGACATTTTGGTGCATGTTGAGAATTATTAGGAGTTTCTGCAACATGAAACCACCGGTGAAGGTGAGTAGAAATTAATTTCGTATGAAATTTTGCGAGGTCCATGAATTAACAACTGTTGCCTGAAAGTAAAAATGTAGCAGAATTATAGTAGGCTTACCTACACAATTTCATCAGGAAATTTCAGATAGTCTGGTACAAAGCATAACCTGATGTTCCTGTGGTATCCAAACCTTGGTATCCTTAGATATTTAATACCTTACGTAGTTAAGTCATAAGATTTTTAAAAGTTTTAATATTTTTAGGTCGTATTTTTTTAAACTATTTAGGACGTGCTGGGATTTTAAACTCAACTGGCATCTACGCTGATTTTGGAACAGGAATAGAGTTTCTTTTTGAGCAACTAATTGCGTAACAGTATGATTAGGTACTTCTTTTTTAACAACTGGTTGCGAAACTGGGTTGCCAAATCGGACGGAGGGATCTTTTCGTGGGTAAGTTGGATGCGTCAGCGTTGCAGTTGCAGATAATTAGAAAGCGTCTGCCAGCATCCCTGCCGTTTGCTTCAAGTGTGGTTTGGCATATAAGTAAAGGCCTCGCCAGCATAAGTTAAGTTATTCTGCCCCCATGGAGTTTAGCCTTGTAATTTTTATCGATGATGTGGCTCTACAATAGTATTACCAAAAAAAATCGAAAAAATTTAGCCCCCTAAAAATACGAAGCACAGATTAGACACGGTGGAGACATAATATATGATAAAGTACTGCGTTTAACCAATGTTAGTGTACAATTGTTGAATAATCAAGAAATAGATAGTGATAAAGATATCTCATAAAATGTCATAATCAAGATCTTAAAATGATATTATAATTGCAAAAGTTTAGATGTCTGTTACTCAATCACGCAAAAACGCCTGAACGGATTATGATGAAACTTGGTAAGTGTACAAAAGTCTATAAGCCTGGATTAACATACAGGATACTTTCTTTATCCCGAAAATCATCCCTCGAAGGGATGAAATAGGGAGTGGAAGTTGAATAAAAAAAGATAAAAAATACGTGCAATAAAATAATTCTAGAAACAAATTAAATGTCATTGTCGTTAAAATACTCATCTAAACTGTAATAGCATTAAACAATGTCTTTATTAATATTTAAATCTATTAGTGGTTTCTAATTTAAGCGTCTCGGGAAGATTATTAAATATTTTTGTGCCATACCTAAGTATGAAGCTCTTTTTCATTAGTGGTGTATTAACATCCCGCTTAACTGAAAGCTTGCGGGGGCGAGGGTTAAACTTTTGAGTTACCTACCTTTTTAAATGGATATAATATAGAGACAAGGAAATCAAGGAGATCTTTAACCCGTCGTCCACCGGTGCCGGGGATGCCCAGGCTCATTACAAAAGAATGCTATTGTTTATTTTTTTCGCCGGCTTCACAAAAAATGGTTGGCAACTTTCAGTTGGTTTCAGCTAGCAAATGGCTCTTGTACATTGTTTTTGTAAACTTTATAGGTCTTTCGAAAAAATAAACGAAATATGATCTTTTTTTTCTAGCCAACGTATTTTAGCGCACTTACGTCACATTATGGTTACTAGAGATCATTATGTCATTGAAAAAAAATAACAAATATGCTGACTGAACTTTTCAGTTTTTTATTATAATCGCTTATACCTACTCTTATTCTTGGAAATAAATTGCATTCTCCTCCCTGCTCACAAAGTATACCTACATGCCCCTTTCAGCAATTTAAACGGAATGATTAATATCGAATATAATTAATTACTCCTTTATACGCTAATTTAAGAAGGTAGAGCTACTTATAGGTACGTCTCGATAGGGCAAATTACCGTTTGGCTCCGTACACTGTATATAAAGTTAAGTAACTGCTCGCAAAAAAAACAGTTATATCAGTATATCATGGTCCATGATATAACGAATGATGATTGCTTCTTCAAACGGTGTGGAGTCTGCTGAACTTACTTTTTGTCAGAGCACAATGAACTCTGCATTACATCCACACAATTTCAATGGACTCTACGTATTTTAGTAATTGAGTCGAATTCCTAAGCCTAATTCAGATATGGAAACATTGCGTCGCTCCCGCAACATTAGAGCAAAGTAAACCGTAATTTTAATCTTTGGTCGGTTTCTGATAAGAACTTTTTTAATGTTACTAACATCTTTCCGTGAATAGATAGATTAGATTAAAATAAATATTTTTTTTATTCACTGTCATTTGGCCTGTCATATGCCACAAACAATATTTTATTCAAATGCTATCTACTGTGTTTACCACATTTTTTCCCAGAGTTAAGTATGATTTGCATGCGCCTTTATAAGCCAAATATAATGAGAACTCCAAAATTAGGAGACCGTTTAATATGGCATAAGAAGAGGACACTTATTATGGCATGTACTTTGTAGAAAATCGTAATTTGTTATATAACTATGTTTTGATTCTCGACAATTCGGGCACAACGTTTTTAAACCTAACATACGTGAGAGAACTTTCTTTTTAACTCTATCATCAGTGGTTTGAACTGTCCACCTGATTCATACATGATTGTGAATACAATTAAACTAGCTTACTTAGGTAAGTACTTAAACTAATTAACTAGTCCATATAATTACACAATACCATTAAAGAACCTACTTAGGTAGTTGATCTTAACCCCACATCTTTGATGCAACGGGTTCAATGCCGCGTTCCTAATAACCAACATTGCCTATGCACTTTGGTGTTATTTATTGACACTAATGATCGGCCAATTGAATCGATTCAAGCGACACGTGTTTGCATTATTAGTTTAAATTGGTTTCTCAAGACACTTGTCGCATATTAGACCGAAATAGAATTTGTGGAGACGATTTATGACGTTGGTATGACGATCGAAGATCAATGTATTTTTGCGGTTAGGTAGAGGCCAAATAAGGCTCTTAGGTTAAGAAGACATTGAATATCGCACACCTATGTTAAATTGAACACGAAGACGACTAATAATACGTACGATTCAATAATAATTAATAACTTATACCTATACCAATTGTTGGTATAAGTTTTATTGTAAGAACGTATATCGTGACAGTGCACTTCCGTTATCACTTATCAAGTTATCTGCCGCGACGGGCCACGTGTCGATCAAAACTGCGTATATAACGAACAATGGGCATGTATCAATTAAATTAACCAGCTAATGAGGGGTCTGATAAGATAGCATGACCCTGATCTGTGGCGAGCTTTTAAAGGATCATCTATATTTCGTAATGGTCTTTTGACTTGCTGATAACGTCCCGGTTAATGTATCCACTGTGAGACAGCTACTGTTGGTATTAAATGGAAGTCTAAATAGTCTAAGGCAAAGTTTGCAAACGTTCATTAAACCTATTTCAGCTAAAATGTTGTTAAAATTAGTTTGTCTTCATCTGTCTCTTTAATATTTGTATGTGTGAGAAAGCGACGAAACACATTTTAGTTTAGAGAGGCTTAC
This sequence comes from Epiblema foenella, assembly GCA_963556455.1. NCBI lineage: Eukaryota > Metazoa > Arthropoda > Insecta > Lepidoptera > Tortricidae > Epiblema > Epiblema foenella. Next base: position 13,726,264 of record OY747109.1, read on the forward strand.
TAAATAAATGATATATTTGGATTTTAGCCGCGCCTTCTGTGGGCAGGCTTGAGTTATGGATGTTTTCTATGTAGACATCTCGGTGAGTAATTATCTAATTAGAACCCTAGCTTTGCTTAGTTTGGGACTATGCACATTTGCGAATGATTGTCCCCCAATTATTTATATAGATAATTTTGAAGATATGTTCTTCTCGATTAAAGTTGTGCTGTACACAGGCCACGCTCCTCCACGATGTGGACATCCCGACGAAGAAGGCAACGTTCGGCATGGGTTGTTTCTGGTCCAATGACTCGCTGTTCGGCGCCACGCCTGGCGTCATCCGCACGAGGGTCGGCTACTCTGGCGGCACTACGAAGAACCCACACTATAGAAGTCTGTAAGTATAAGAAACTCGATTGTCTTGTATCTCCTAAACCTTTTCGATATACAATGTTTCTGAAAGACGATTTCAAGCCAAGACTCGGAACCGGTTTTTAATATACCGGTAAAAACCGATTTACTTCGGTTTAGCTTCTAATTTTTCGTGGGAACGCGAACGTTTTAAGAATTTTATATTAACCGGTTTATTCGGCGAGAGACCCGGCGGGGGTACTAGTGGGGCTCACGTTTGTATGTATTGCGATAGGTAATAGGTATAGTTGAAATTATTTTCGTTGACCGAATTTCTATGAACATATCATTGGATTATGAACCTTATTGTTGAGCCCTGCTTCAAGCAGATCAGAATATTATTGAGAATAAATAGGTAGGTAGTTTACTAAGTAAATTCTTCGATTGAATTTGTTAGAAAAAGTCGAGCATTTTTTCTGATTGAATTAAATAATAAAATTAGTTTATTTTTCGCTCCTTAGGTAGGGAGTTTTTGTTTGATGTTATCTTGAAGTCTCTTTAATTTCTTTTTAAAGTTTGAATTTAATAATATCGTAATCAAGTAAATCTCAAAAAGTATCTAAAACTGTAATGATACTCGATAGAAAGAAGGGTTGTACTCGATGGAAGACTTCTTTCAATCGTTTATAGCTCTACTCAAGCTGAACTAAATGTGAGCGCAGCGGTGACAGAGGCACAATGCTTAGGCGATTCACCGTGGATACATCTCGACAGGTTGCAGCTGGCCGATGTGATGCGAGCACTTCTGAATCTCAAACCGAAGCGTTCTGCTGGACCGATTTGTGTTGGCCGAGCCTTTATTGCAAATTTATAATATGTGTTTGAAAAAGGTTTCGAAAGGGGGTGAGGTGAAGGTGTCAAGCGATACAGGCTGGTGGCAGTGCTATCTACCCCTAAAGCGTTCGAATCAGCGTTGCAAAATATTAATTACAATCAATTACGGTCTCAATTGTCAGACGCACAGCATGGATTCCGCCCATGTTGTAGTACGACCAATAACTTGCTTAGTTATGTGACCCAGATAATTTCGGGAATGGATGTTGGGGTGTAGGTCGACGCTGCGTACTTTGATTTTTGGAAAGCATTCGATGTCGTTGATAACGATATCCTGTTCAGAAAACTAGCGGGCGTCGTTTTTACCCCTCATCTATTAAAGTTCTTTGCAAGTTATAATTATACCTGTGTGACAGACGGCAGTTTGTTGATTACGCGGGATATCGATCAAAACCATATTTCGTAAGATCAGGTATAAGTCAGGGAAGCAACCTTTTCAAAAAATTTATAATTATGTTCATGATTTACCGCAGGTTGTCAAAAACTCAGATTATTTACTATTTGCCGACGATCTAAAAATCTGTCTAACTATCAATAATACTTCAGACTGTGTACGTTTAAGCGATATAGATAGAGTGGTTTCATGGAGGGAAGCTAATAAGTTGTTTTTTAATACGTCTAAATGTCTGACTATTACATTTACTCGATCGCACAACCCCATTCTCAATGACTACGAAATTAACGCTATGAAATTAAAAAGTGTCAGAAGTAAAAGATTTAGGAGTAAAATTCACCTCTGATTTGAGATTTCGAACGAGAACGCTCGGATTTGTTTTTCGTCGTTCTCATGGCTTTACTAGTATAGTATTGGGGCGATTATCACTCGAATGTAGTGCAGCCATCTGGGCTTCTCGTGAAACCAAATATGACCTATGGTGGAGCGTATCCAAAATAAATTCGTACGATTTCTATATTGGAGGAAGTACGGGTGTATCCTTTTTATCCACTAATGATTTTTTTTTTACCTGACTGTGGCTTTTATAGGCCGGGCTCAATCAAGCGATAGGAGTGCGCGGTTGGAGAATAGCCTGAGGAAAATCCAGGGGAAAACCTCCGACACCACGACGCGTGTGGTTTGGAACACTGGAATACTCTAAGGGTTTGCGCTCCAATGAGATTGGTTGAGCGGTTTCAACCGAATCTGAGGTGTGAGTGGAATCGAGCTACTGGGAGTTTTGTCGCTGTTTCACTAAACCTAGCCTACTAGGTTTAGTGAAACAGCAAGAAGAGTCCAGCAAGAAACTCAGCTAGGCCCGACCTGGTTTGGACTGGCTCTACCCGGTGTGCGGCGGTACCGGGACGAATAGGGACTAAAAAATCCACTAATGTACCCAACTCTATTTGTACTAGGTATGGTGGGATACAAGGTGCGTATTAAGTAATTTAAATATGTATGGCAACATCAACACAATGTTATAAGCGTATACTAGTATAGAAAAATAATATTATAATATAATAGTTACGCTATTGTCTTAGGCCTAGTACCTGTAAAAATAGTTGTAAGTGTGGATAACAAATAAATAAATTATGACTTACATTGATTTGTACAGCAACAAAAAATATCTCATAATTTCTTAAGCATTCTAGTTAAGATGGCTTCTTTTCGAAGAAGTTGTAAATTGAAACGTACGGTGACCATGCATAATTTTATGTTATAAACATTTTTTTATTCAAATACGTGAATAATCATGAATCGTAATCACCAATAGTGTTTCAATAAAAACATTTGCAGCCAACATCGCAATCATTTAACGAGTCAGCAAAAATGATCGGGGTCACGACACGACCCCGAAACCCTATAAAAATTCATTATTTATTGAATGATTCTACATTATTTGTCATTCATGTCATTATGTCATTGATTAGTGAATACATTAACAACATCGATGGATAACGATGGCAGGTGCATCACATCGCATGTAAAAAAATATCCAAGTAGGTAATGTTTCCTTGTGTTAATATTTTCCAAAAATAATCGCTACTTGTTTGCCTAGGGTTAGTATAAGATAGTGATTTCGAATATAACCTACCTAGTCTGAAGCTTGTACAGTCGAGTTCAAGGTTTCCGTCGCAGTAAGCCTATAGGATCAATATGACTTCAAATTATAAACGTTTTCTTCGTAGAAAATGCTTCGTGAACATCGGTGTTTTGAGAATAGATATCGCTTTGTTTCCTTACAATACTTGGAATACTTGTATATCCAAGAATTTACCAAGCGAAAATTTGGAAATGTGCTATAGGAAACGTTGAATTTGAAGAAATAGAAGCACTTAGGAAGATCAGTCCAATCCTTTTTAACCGACTTCAAAAAAAAAAGGTTCTCAATTCGACTGTAGGTATATATATATTTGTATGTTTGTTACGCGATTACTCCGCTATTTATGTTATTCCTTTATTTGACAGCATATTAGTCCCGTTGTTATCAAAGTTCACTTCTGGTTATAGAAACCATTAGAAATTGAGGGATCTCCTCAAAATTTGTATGTTAGTATTTTCAGTAACAAATCGAGCATTTGCATTCAGAAAGTAGCATGTGGTGAACGGGAACTGATGAAGTACATCACTGATGGTCATCCAAAACTTCTAGTGGTTCATGGTTAGCGCCAAGAAGCGACTATCACGTAGCCAATTTAAATGGTCCTGATGTAATGTTACCATCAGCTTTATCTACTAATCGAAGTTGGAAGGTAGACAACGGAACACCGCGTAATGAAACATACCTCTATGTCTGACCTTATTGGAATTGTCATATGAGGTCTGGTAATGATTCACTAAAATAAAAATATATAAGATAGAAAAACCGACTTAAGAAAAATTGTAAGAAGCCACAAGTCTCCTACCACAGGTTAAGCAATTGTTTTTTACTTTTTAGTGTTTTTATTGTGTTTATTTTTATTTTATTTTTGCCATTGATTTTGTATAGACAACCCAACCAGAAGAAGTAGACAGGTGGCACTGACGAAAAACACTTCGGTTACCTAGTTGGGTTGGTCCGTTAGTAAGTATCTAAGTGTCTCATTGTATGCCAAAAAAACTCGTGTCAGTCGTTAAAATTCGGCGTACGCGATTCAAGGTCACTCGGAAGGCCGAGGTGCCGGTAAGTTTGCTTGTGTAGTGCACATCCGTCTTAGTTACACACACGCTAACTTTAACAGGACCTAATTTAAATTTGAACGTATACGTTACAATGATAATTTAATTGTCATTTAAGTACAAATTTTAATAGTACAATAATAAATGTTAACTACAAGGCTAACAACGCAGCGCCCTTTCTAGCTCTTATTCCTGGCTATCGTACACTACAGACAGGAGCGCCGAACTCTTTGTCTACATTACCATATACATTGACATTGAGTATGCAAGTATACAGTTAGTAGGTACAGAAGTGGCTAAGCAAAATGACGTGACATTACTTTTTAGATTTTTTGACGGTTTTTTATTTTTTATAAGTGTATTTATTCATGTCACACTTTTTAGTGAACCATTACCAGAATACACCTCATGACAATTCCAATAAGCTCAAATACGGCTATCTACACTGTTTTATTACGGGGTTGCGTTTCCTACCTTCCGGCTTCGATTACCAGACCAGGCTGATGGTAACATTACATCATTTAAATTGGCGTCGTCATAGTCGCTTCAGTATCTTGATCGAAAGTTTTGGATGACCATCCGTGGTCTTCTTCATCGGTTCTTTCCCGTTCACCAACTGCTACTTTCTGAATGCAAATACTCGATTTGTTACCGAAAATACTAAAATCGCTATATGTTTTCTTTGAATTTTTGAGGAGTTCCCTCAATTCCTCATGAACTTTGATAACAACTAGACCAATCTATGCTTTGCAACAATGAAATAATTTTCCAAATCCGTTCAAATATTCTTGTCCCTCTTTTTTTGAAGTCGGCTAAAAATGAGTTACCATTATTATTAACTAATGCTAGAGCCGTGTGTACCTAAAGCTAAGTCAAGGAAATTTAATGTAACTTAACTTTTGGACTCTATTGTAATGTAAATAAAGTCCAAAAGTGACGAATATACTGTTTCCTCGACTGTACATAATCAAAAGGTTAGGCAAAACCAAAATGCACAAGTTAGGTCTTATATATTTAATTTGAACAAGCCTCATTGTTTATCTTCGTGATGACTCGAAACATTACAGACCACATTTATTTGGTGATATTAAATCGCAAACAACTTGTACGTTAGGTAGCTGATCCCGGACATCTTTCAGGATGCAACTGTACTGCATAATACTAGGAGGATGATGATGATGAAAGCACAAACAAAATATAATTAAAAACCAATGACGCGCCTTTACTCACAGGAAGGTACTTTTTCAGGAAGTAACATTTACCACCGTAATGTTTATTAGATTTAGGCTCGATTTTATAACGATCCGTTAGACCTTATGTCGGTTTGTTATGTCAAAAAATGTACTGAGTTACTGAAATTTGATCTGACATTTGGTCTAACGGATCTTTATAAAACCCGGTCTTAAGTATGTAAAAAATACCCACCAATTGCGAGTCGGATTGGTGTAGGAAGAATTCCGTACCATTATCTATAAAAACGACAAAAAAATCACGTTTGTTGTATGGGAGCCCCCCTAAATATTTATTATATTTTGTTTTTTAGTATTTAAAGAAAGAAAGAAACATATTGATTATCATAGGCCCACAATTCAGAATTAAAACGAACAAACAGAAACACAAACAAAAATACATACCTAAGTCGTGTGCCAGCAGAAAGGATCAAGCGCAACATGATACTACAGCCTGGTGGCTGCAGCGCTGATTTTGTGGGTGACATAAACTAACCATTCATATCCAACCATTTGTTGTTATAGCGGTAACAGAAATACATCATCTGTGAAAATTTCAACTATCCAAATATCACGGTTCATGACATACAGCCTGGTGACAGACAGACGGTCGAGCAGCAGAGTGTTAGTAATGAGGTCCCGTTTTACCCTTTGGGTACGAATCCGTAATTAACAGAACAAGATCAGTATTTAGTGAGAATTACCCGATTATGACATGTAGTCCTTTTTCGTCCTATATAATATTTAGTAGACGGACTATCATGATATGTATATGTATGTAAAATTCTTTGTACACATACAATTATTATTTGTTGTGCTTTATTGCATTCTGTATTGTGTTATATGTTTGTAATAAAATATACAATGTTTCAAAAATATCGGTCACTCGTGGAAAGAAATTCCTTTACTATTTCATTACCACAACAAAAAAGAAGTTTATGGCCAAGAACCTCATAAAAGTGCCATCTCTTGTTAATGCTTATTTAAAACTTCGTGACTTTAGTTCTGTATGCGGCCATAAAATCTTTGACACACGTTAAAAGAACAATTACAAAATTGCTTTCTTAACATTGTTGATGGGAAATAAACTAGGTACCTACCCGTACGTGTTGATAACGAACGAACATTGCAAACATCGCAAACAAATGGTATTTTACCTAGTACAGTCAAACAGAAATGTTCTTAACCATTTAGGTTTTGCTGGTCTTGTGTAACATAATCGTGTAGGTACTAGATCATAAGACCCGTGCGATAGTATACAAGGTGAAACATAAGTCATGATACAAAATAAAAAACCGGTCATGTGCGAGTCGGACTCGCGCACCGAGGGTTCCGTGTACAGATGTGTACCGGTTCCAATCCTATTAAATCAGGAAAATCTCAACAACATTGTGTAGAAATTGAACGCCATGGGTACAGCGCAATCTATAGGAGACTTTTGTTACAAATTTAAGCGACTGAATATAACTTAGTATGTATGGTGGTTTTTCAAGGATAATTGTTTATCACGTGAACCGATTACAATTTTTTTTTCTTTATTTGAAAGAAGGTACTTTCAGCATAATCACGTAGGTACGTAGTATAAACAAAAATACATGCAAAGGTGATTAAATTACAAACTTAGTATAAAAATGTTTTTTGACGATAAAAAAAAGAAAAACTAGATATTTTTTCTGTAAAATATACATCGATATCAATGTTACGTAACAATTTCATATTATTTCCTTGGTAAACTTCGGAGATAATTTTAATTTAATTTAAATCATTTATTTCGTGTAACATTGACACATGGAAATTAAATACATAATGCAGCTACATATTAAGTGCACACATGGTGCTACTAATTGATTACACTGACGGAAGAATGCAGCCCCGCACAGGTGTAACATGATAGCACAGTCAGGCTTGTCCGCTATCATTCTCAGAATGGTAATTCGGACTGTCCCGCACCCGGCGCACCAGGGATGCGGCTCGCCCGCGCATGCTCGCATAAAAACAGGCGTGGCGCGCCTCCGCAAACATCCCTGATGCGCTACAGAAACGAGGCAGCCCCACCATCACCCGGAACGCGTTATTGTATTGTACTCGAAGGGCCCTAGAGGCCCGTTGCGAATACTGCACCCAGAGGCTGCAGGTATAAATAGATGTCCGGAAGGCTCTAAACAGGGTAACCTTGGCCTCCCTGGAGCACCCTGCAAACCTCCGAGCTATCATATTCGCCCGCACCCGCCCGCATCATATTCGAACGGCCCTCCGCTCCCGTTCCATGTCCAGGTCGTCCTTGAGATCGGCCGCAACTACATGCCCTAGATATTTGTAGTTATTGACTCGGTCAATGGATAACAGAGGGGTATTTTTTTACATTTTCCCTCATAAAATAAAAATAACTTAACGTAAAAAAAAAAAATGTTTCAGAATGTGCAACCCAAGCCCTTTCATATGACATCCCACTCGACATGTTCACTAGACTTTAAAATTTTGAACCACACCAGCTGTCATTTTTCACAGAAAAAAAATATTTAAAGAAATCATGTTCTACGTCTAGATACGTAGCCTTGTTTATCCTCTATTCCAAATTTCAAATTGATAGCATAAGTAGTTCTTGAGATATTTAGCGATGTGACAGACAGACAGACAAAGTAAAACCATAAGGGTACATTTTTTACCATTTTGGAACCCAGAAAATGTGAATCTATCCATGATTTTGAATAATTTTAGCTCTATGCAATAAAATCAGCTTCTTCATACATTAGTGTTACTTATTAGTATTCCTTTTAGTACCTTTTCGCATAAAACAGCAGATTTTTCATCGCGCAGACAATGTAGACTTATATATAGCAGAAGTGATTCAGAATAATGGATAAAATCATATTTTTTTTATTTTCTATCACGAGATATGTATCACCGTGTGCGTAATAATATGTAACATAATGATCCTTGGGAACCTTTATGGCAACATAAGCGGTTGCAGAACAAACTACCTTTTCATTGTATAATTTTTTGTATTCCAGTGGCGATCACACCGAGGTGATCGAGCTCGACTTTGATCCCAAAACCGTCACTTTCGAGGAGCTGCTTGACATGTTCTGGGCCAACCACGAGTACGGACTTACCACCAAGCTAAAGAGACAGGTAACCACAAAACATAATATTGTTCATTGTTTTATTTACCCAGTGAGCGCGCCACTTCATGTGCCTCTTGTAGTCGAACTACTGCCAATTGTCGACTTGAAGTTGACAGATCGGTACCCACACTGTTTTCGCAGCGATACCTGAGTCGATGGCTAGAAAATAGGAGATGAATGATATGAAACCAAATTCTTCTTTTCGGATACCCTCCGCGAAAGCATAAGGTCAAGATTGATAAAATAAATACTGGCTCTAACTCCCATTTTACGCTGAGAATAATAAAACAAAGTCTTAGCCTAAATAACCGTCATGTTTTCAGGTCGAAGAATATTTACTTCTTTGTACATAACCGTCAGCGGAATGTGCAAAGAACGAAAGTTTCTTCCTACATTACCCAGTTTTGTACGAAGAATATTTATTCTTTGGACATTGCTAGTAATGTACGAAGAACAAGGGTCGGAATTATTGGCTATGTGCGAAGTACGTGGTGGTGGTAAGTAAAACGATCATAGCGCACGCCGTAGCAGAAATGTGTAATTTTTCGGCAAGTCTATCAAATTTACTATGGCATCTCATACAATCTGTATTTTTAAAGGTAAAAAATGGAAAATAATCGTTGTCGTGGTGTAAACAGGAAAAATAACATTAAATATTCTATATTTTTCCTAGAGTGGCTTACAAATTAAATGAATGAAGTAATTTATATGTGCTTTCTCACTTTTAGCGTTACGAAAGTGTCTGCAGAGCAAAAGGTTGTTGATTTGAAACCTACCCATATAACGCAAATCGGCATTCCTCATCGAAATAATAATAAAAAAATCAATGTCTTGCAAGTTACCAAAATTAAAACAATCAACCAATGCACTCTTTTTAATAAGAATTAAAAGGCTGTTATCTTTATGAATACAATTAGTCCAGAATTTGGTATTGGAAACATGATACGCAATCAGGTACCTAAAGGACATTACTTTTGAAAGTTTTGAACTGTCAAAAGACAGCTGGTAAATCTTTAGTTGTCATTGCGAATCTGTTTCAACGTATTTTAAATAATAAATAATAAGGATGTCGTCTTGTATCTATCAAAAAACATATCTCGCTCTTCACAGTTTTCCTTATTTCCTTGCATTTTTGCTAACACGGATTAATGGCCAAATATTAGTCTAAAATAAATCTCAAAGTCGGTTTTTATTCTAATAGCTGCTTATCTACACAAGGTATATATAATCGAACACCTTTTTAAATACTATTTACAGTTTAGGAGTCTTTTTCGCTGTCTATTAAATGTATTTCGCATAAATAAGTAAAATATTTATAAGTCATTAATTTAATTGGCCCGAAAAATTACAAACGCTAGGTGGCGCTTCTGTGCGCACATAGCCAATAGTTGTAACGATGACGTTGGCCTGCCAGCGTCAATTTTTAATAACGAATGGAAGTGAATAGTTTCACGTATAAAAGGGGAAGTACTGACTTCTAGAAATAGTCACTCAACATGACTGCAATACCTACTGTATTGATATAGATACCTACAGAAAAAGTCGAAACCTAAGCTCAAACTGGTTGAAATAGTAGATTGTGTCTCAAGGGAGCAAAATGATATATTTATGGCGAGGGCGGTATATTGAATTCTGAGTGAAGCGAAAGATTCTACAATAGAATCTTGAGCGTAGCGAGGGATTCATGTATTTACGCCCAAGAAGGAAATACTTTTTCTACCGTGTAACACATATTGCTTTTCACACCGTTTATGAGGCCCGCTGCTAAAAACATGAAATATCTTACAAATGATTTGACTACAGAGAGTCACATATTGCTTTTCACACCTTCTATGAGGAAAAGACTTATTGTTGCCCTCAAATGAGGGAAGAAAATTACAACTTTGATCCCTCATTCGAAGGCAACAATAACTCTTTTCTGAATAGCAGGTGTGAAGACAATATTTTTTGACCTTTCCTGGATGTATCGTATTAGGTGACATTGACATTGTACGGACAAACGTAAAAATAAATGAGTGCCAAAATTGTTTTTTATTGGCAAAAACTTCTCGTAAAATTGACCATTTTAAAAATAATGACCGTTGATAGCGGAGCTATAAAAAATTTACGTTCGCTATAAATATATTTTGTTTATTCGTTTTCTTTTGTCCGATTCGATGGGAAAGGTCAGAAGAACGATACAAGAATCTTTTTTGGAATCAAATTAAGATGAATTATTATTTTTTCTTATATTATTTAGTTAACGTAAAAAATATTACCAAGACAACAGTTGAATAAAATTCTGTTTCTCATAAAATAAATCTCATATTATCATTTCATAGAATAATCACTTTGTAGACATTTTTATCATACACTTTTGTTACAAAGAAAATATAATGTCTCGATGTTCATGTCATAGAATAACCATAAACTTTTATTACTTAAAATTAACTTATAAATAGACTTAAAATATAGGTTGTAAATAGAAAAGATGAATACAATAAAAACAAACCTAAAATAAATGTCAGCATTAGGTACAAATCATATATTCTTTGACCTTACCAAGAAAAACATTTTATCTTCTTCGTTTCGCTTCAACTCCCATCTTAATCTTCTAACCTATCCGCGTTAGAGTCGATTTTGGCCCAACAAATCATTTTGGGTTTTTATAAAAAAATATCCTCGAAGATTAAGACGGGGGCTGCAGCGGAGCGAAGGTCCCGTCTTAATCTTTTAACCTATCTGCGTTAGAGTCGATTTTGTCCCAACAAGTCTTTCTGGGCTTTATTATAAAAATAACCTCGCAGATCAAGACGGGAGCTTCACTTCGTCTTAGCTTCCGACGTAATCTTCTAAGCTATCTGCGTTAGAGTCGTTTTTGGCCCAACAAGTCTCTGGGTTATTATATAAAAACATACCTAACCTCGAAGATTAAGGTGATATTATGATAGGTATTATGTTTTGATTATGCCATGTTTTCGTTAATATAAAATAATGTTCGTTAAAATATAATTGAACTGTTTGATAAGTTTAAGTAATAAGCAAAAAATAAGGTAATATAAGGTAATATTCATTCATCAAGCTTCGATACAATAATATAAGTTTCTGTAAAACGAAATTATATGAAATTTCTGTCTGCAAAACAATGAAACATTAAACATAATTCTACTGTTTGTTAAGTTTGTTAAATAAAAAAATTATATTACAAAATTAATTGAATTGTTTTTCTGTGAATATGTGTCATTCAAGTAAATAGTCATTGAAACAATAATATTCCAAGGACCAAGTATTATATGAAACATTTTCTGCGAAACTAAATTCTATGAAACTGTCTGCAAAGCAAGGGGACACCCTAATGGAGGCTGTTAGTGCAGTTGTTACTACGATTTAGAAAGCTCGCTGTAATATAGTCTCATCGCTTCCTAAATGCCATAAAACAGCCATTTACCCAACTAATTGGGCTGGTAAGTATGATGACTCAAAGTAAGTCTTGGCCGCCGACACAAGATCACGACACTTTACTCAGTGCGTGCACCGGCTCCGAGCTCACGCAGATTCGCTTCCGCCAAATCCTTCCAGCAATACTTGGGGCGACCTAAGCACAGGACGTTGTTCGGTCGGTCGGTCGGTCGACCCAAGTATGCTCTCTTCAACATACTTAGGTCATTTGCCTAATATTAGAATTGTTTCTCTACTAAATAAACAAATAATGAAAATGTTAAGTCAAGCAAAATATTTTCGTGTCACATAGTTTTTATCTATATATATAAAAGACTTAATATAATGTAGCCCATTTTATTTGAGTAGATACTTGATTAGTAGTATTAATACCTGTTGTATAATTTATGATTTTCTTTTTTGATAATAAAAATGTTTTAACCTTAGGCATACGAGGTCTGCCGTCTCTATAGTTGACATTGTAGTAATAATTTATGTACGTACTTATTTTTATATAAATTTATATTTAAATAAAGGGACCCTAACCAAGACGGCCGCCTGGGGCGGTGAGGTATACAGGGCGCGACACTAAAGAGGTGTATGTATAAATTATAAAGGATAGAGAGTTACCGTAGGGCACAGCAAAATGTCATCTTGCTCCAATTGACAACATTTCCTTTTATCATAGCGGCTTTTTGCTTAAAGCAAAAATCCATTTAGGCCGAGTTTTATAAAGATTCGTTAGACCAAATGTCGGATCAAATTTCACTGAGTACATTTTTTGACATAACAAACCGACATTAGGTCTAACGGATTTTTATAAAACCGAGCTTAGAGTTTTGGGCTTACTGAACACATAGTCTGGCAAATGAAAGATGGGAATGAGTTTTTTATGGAACTTTTTATATGACAACACAACCTGAATTGTCAAACGTCGTTGTATGATGAAATATCATTTTTGATAATTACGTTATATTCTATAAATTTACGCGTTACTCATTATCTAATACGAGTATTAAAAAATACGCGCGGACTTATGTCAGGTTAACTAAGGCTCGGTTTTATAAAGATCCGTTAGACCTTATATCGGTTTGTTATGTCAAAAAATGTACTGAGTTACTTATTTGATCTGACATTTGGTCTAACGGATCTTTATAAAACCCGGCCTTAATATTTTATTTTGCATCAAATTTCATATGGAGATCGATTATAACACTGGTAAACATTTAGGCTCGGTTTTATAAAGATGCGTTAGACCTTATGTCGGTTTGTTATGTCAAAAAATGTACTGAGTTACTGAAATTTGATCTGATATTTGGTCTAACGGATCTTTATAAAACCCGGCCTTAGGGTACTTTTTAACTCATGGAATCGGTCAAGTTCACATGTATCATGCGGACGAAGTCGCAGGGCACAGATAGTTTATAATATTACATTTTATTGTACTGTGTACAGGTAAATTAATAAAGTCGTTTTAAATACATTACAAGTGTCAAGACTGCTTTTCGTGTTACACGTCAGGGATGTACTCAGAATTTTTGAATTTGCCGCGTTTTTTCATTCTCATCTTTCATTTGCCAGACTTTAAAAAACATTGGATTTTTGTATTTAATATTTCGCGAAAAAGCTGCAAAATACTTGTAAAAAGCCACTTATATCGCTGAAGAAGAATATTCTGTGACATAACTTATGTCTTTTATAATAATTCAAATAAATATTTTTTTTTTTTTTGAACCTGTGTTGTGGGTCCAATTTCACAGGCGGGATTTCAGGTGGTCTACAGTGACCACCCGAAGATCGTATATTTCCTTCTCTATCACTCGAATAAGCAAATGATATACTTAAAGATGGACATTCGAAAGATTTCAACCTAGTTACTTTACTTGACAAAATAGACCCCACAACTGTCAAGTGTCGATGTCAATATTGTGAATGTCGCATTTATAGATAATTTTTGCCAGTACGACCCAGAGGGGCTACTCCGAAGTTCGAAATCCGAATTTCGTATCCTGCCGTCCCTTACACTCATATAATGTATAACACGAGACTGAAAGGGACGGCACGATACGAAGTTCGGAGTACAGGCCCAGGTCGGGCCTATCTGAGTTTGCTGGAATTCTCAGCTAGCCTAGGATTAGTGCTTGATTTCACTTACATCTCGGATTCGGTTGAAGCTGCTCAACCAATCTCACTGGAGCGCAATCTCTTAGTTAGAATATTTCCAGTGTTTAAACCGCCCGCGTGGCCGTGTTGGTGGTTTGAGGAAACGGTTGGAGAGTAGGCTGGGGAAATTTCCCCAGCCTTTTGGAGAGTCCAACCGTGCACTCCTATCGCTTTTAATAAAAGAAAATTTAGGTACTGTCGCCAAATAAACACCACGACTTAAAAAAACGCCAAAAAATAAAATAAACTTAGGTAATGCGACAATAGGCTCGGGTAATGATGGTGATTTCTCGTTTCCAGTACCAATCCATGATCCTGTACCACGACGAGAAGCAGCGAGAAGCGGCCGAGGCCTCCCACAAAGTGATGACGGCGCGGTTCGGCCAGCTGCGCACTGAAATAGCGCCCGCCTCCACATTCTACCCCGCTGAAGAGTGAGTACTCATTGTTGCTGTCAATATCATAATGTTACTGCCAAGAGTTTCCAGTGGCAATAGATACTTTTACAAATCCAAAATAGTGTCATGTTCTTGGACTTTGGAGGCCACCCTGCAGGTGGAGACTATACTATAGATATGTTCGATACATGACAAATTAACATCAAACGATTTAGCTTCGAGGGTAATGTTGTTCATCATAGACTATTTAAGGTTTAGACAATATAGGTATTACGTAAATAAAATGTCAATAAAACTAACCACTTTCTGACTTACAGTCATTGTCAATTTCCTTTACTGTATCTACTCTAAAAAAAATTTCTCTACAACGCATGCTCGTTAGTTCACTTAAAATTAGTTTTGTGTGGATGCCAACTAGCCATCAATATTCTAATATCTGTTATTTAGCTGTTCCCTTGCTGGTTCATACATAATAAGGGTCAAACTCGAGGTCATAAAAAGAATATTCTTTGGTTTCTTCAACGTGGGTAATCTTATAATTAAAAATTAGGTATTTTCTTACCGTTCTTGTAAACTAAAAAAATGTACGGATGTTAACTTCAGTGATTTATTTAGGCACCATCAAATACATGTGTCAAAATATTCGGAATATATACATGTTACGATACATACGTGATATAGATTCTCTAGTACATTTGATACTGTTAAAGCGGGTATTACATTGTCCTGAATTCAGAATCTTAGAGCGGCAAGTACATATATGTCAGAGCGAGATGCTTTAACTCCCCTCCCTAATTCAGGATGCAAAATACCATTAACAGACCATCTTCAATCTCATTGCAACGAAGAAAATCCTTCTACCTATAAAAAACATAATGTGAAAAAAATTACAAGTTCGTAATCGGTTTAGCTAATAATTAAAATGAAGTGAGACCTAACTGGAAACCAAGTTCTTTCAAAGCTCCCGTGATGCATGATTTGTTATGTTATTTGTAGTGATATCCGGATGTCAAAATCTCGTGATTGGTAAGAGATTTCTTATTAAAGTTCAGGATTCGGTAATTAGAAGGCAGCCTCACAAGACTCGCGAAATTGCAAGTGTGTATAGGTCACAGGTTAAATAGACTTAAGTTAAGTTATTGGCTGGGGAGTCAAAAGTGGCCCAAAATGGTTCGTGTAACTTCCCACTGTTCCCACTGTCGGTGTGTCGCCTTTTTTGCTTCGCGAACTTGCTGACACACTACCGTGTGTCTAGAATAATGGTCTGTTACGAGTGTTGTCAAAAATAGATTTACACTTTTGCACCTTATTTCCTTGTAACAAGGTTGATAATATATATATTTGTCACTTGTCATCGAGAGTACGTATACCTACCATTTCACCTTGTCCTCGCAGTGTGAGCACGCGCGGTCGGCATGGCAACAGAATACATAATGCAGATTTTAATTAATTTAATTATGTCACGGCCCACTTCTCGACAAAGGATAGCATGGCCTCTAGGTACTTCGTGACTAGGACCGCGCTAAATGAATCGATCCACTATTTTTTGTGGATATTCTGTCTCGTGACAAAGATTCTTAGAAATATAAGCGTAGTATGGACTAACACATAATCTTGAGATGAACTATAGATGAGTTTACAATTGCCACAAAAACGTGTTGTGTGGATGCAAACCCTATACAATTACAGTTTTATATGGGCACTGAGGAAGTATGACAAAAAAAAATTGAATTGACTCACATTCTTTCTACGTTGGAAGAAATCCACAACATCTTGTTTTGCTCGTACAAAGCTACCAGGCGTTATTCAATAAGTCTTATTTCAGAACCTTTGAATCTGATAACAACGTGGTATCTAGACAGAACCCAAACCTTATTCATGTCAGCAGGTCAGATTAAAAAAAAAACATGATGTCACAAGAGACGGTATGTTCTTTTCCAGTTACCATCAAAAATACAGACTCCAAGGCCACAAGGACCTGTGCCGCAGCCTCGGTCTAGACTCCAAAAAGCTTCAAACCTCACACTTGGCCGCGAGGCTTAACGGTTACCTCGTGGGGGTCGGTGGCAAGGCGCAGTTCGAGGCTGAGTTAGCCCAGCTAGGCCTTAACGAGAAACAGGCAGAGTATGTAAGAACCGAGTTGGAACGCAATGAGGGTGGCGGTTTGGCTTGCTAGCGTAACTGTTTGCAAAATTTTCAAGCATTTATTTTCTCTAGCGCGATTATTTTCGTCATAAAGTTCACAAGTTTTTAGTGGCAAAGGAAATATAGAAGCATTGTGTTAAATTGAAAATAAATGATTGGACAGATCAAATAGTACCTAGTATAAGTAATACGCCTCGGCAGGTTCTTTACTCTTGTTCCACAGGCGTAATTATTTCTAATGACTTTTTATCGTTACCAGTAATGTTTATATCTGTTGGAATGAGA
This sequence comes from Epiblema foenella, assembly GCA_963556455.1. NCBI lineage: Eukaryota > Metazoa > Arthropoda > Insecta > Lepidoptera > Tortricidae > Epiblema > Epiblema foenella. The sequence continues at coordinate 13,743,347 of OY747109.1, forward strand.
GGCATCTCTTCATGTATTGTGGTCTCATTCTAATTATATTATTAGTAACCGAAGAATTCTACGTCACTACTACACTCCAAAGGTGATATTTATGTTCTTTAATCATATTCATACCGTAGAAACTCCTGTTTGCTTGGTGCCTTCAAATCACGTTATTACTTCTACCTGTACAGTGTACAGCCTAGCCTATCTTCGTTTGAAGTCGTGTTGAGAAAGGCTTCATTTACGGCATATGACAAGTTTCAACGGTTATATTCAATTTGACACGAGCACAGAGGAAGACAAGGAGTATGGAGTTGTACGTAGCGAATTTGATATATAATTCAGAATATCTAAACAATCTAAGTATTAAATATGTCTCACGATAGTGTAAATTCATGTAATTCAGAATATCACTTGACGCTTAACAAGTTAGCTAATTTTAGATGACACAAATAAGGTTCGTGAAGGGTCGATTTTAGAAGTCCTAAACCGAATTTAGTCTAAAATATGAGTATGTGGTAATATGTGTGACGAGGACATTCTGTTTTGCAAAATCGGAAACTGCCGAGGCGCTTTTGTTTATTTTGCACTTATGTGAATAGAAAAGATGTTGTAATTTGAGCATTATATTTTCGTTCATGCGGCAAAAATCTGTCAATCAATGAATGCCAACCATTGGGTGTTTACGATATCACATACAAGGAACACAAAACAGAATATTTTATTACGTAGAAACTGAAAGATTGACAGTATTTTTATACTATTAGGAAAACATGTTTTTGTTACTGACCTCCTTATAATTCCGTTTAATTTATCCTTATAATTTAACATGTCATTTTATTATAATTAATTCTCCATATCCTAAAACGCCTGATACAAAATCTATAGTTGTATAATGACTTTGCTATAGTCATTGATAAAACGTAAACGCCATTATGACTATTTTCCGTATTGGTTTTATACAATAGTATAATCCGAAACGAAATAAACAATAGATATTCGCAATTCATAGCAATCATTAAATTATATCTTAAAACAACTAGGTATCCCAGGCGTTTTAAATCTGTATTGCAAGTTTCGATTGATTGTTTTGCTTGTTTTACAAACATTATGTTGCAAGGTCCCAGTATTGTTTTTAGTTATTATAACTTAGGTATAAAGATTTCATCATTTGTCAATCTCATAATTATATTGTAGTGTATTCATTTTGATGTATGACACGAATAATTGTATTTTCCCATTCAGTTGTTTTATTTCACATACATGTCGTACCTACCTGTAGAAGTATATATTAAGTACTGACGTCTGTAACTTTTTCCTTGTCAGTTCTTCTTGGACTGTGTAATCAAAGAATAAGCGCCTCACTCCACGAATAATGATGATCGTGTCCAGACATATCCGTCGACGGTGACGTTCCGATAAAATTAATCTATGGTTGGGAGACTATGTGCATGAGCAGGAACAAATGTTGATACACCCGATCGCACTAGAACCAGTACATACTTAACTACAGTCCCCAGCAAATAAGAAGTCAATCCTGACAACCTGTCATTTCCATACATTTTGTCCTTCCGGATCATGGCTGTTCGTATGACTGATGTCCAAACGGTTCGAATGTGTAGGTGATGCCAAAATGTACAAAGTTTATTGGTTAAAATGTTGCGTTGACAAAATAACAAAAGTTTACATTGTATTTATATTACATCATACATGTGTCAGAATGATAACATTTTACAATGATAACCTAATAGTAGTTTATGCAACTGATACATAATGAGAGGTCTTAAAACACGAGAGTGGTTTTATGAAACGAGCGTCAGTGAGTTTCATAATAGGATCACACGAGTGTTTTAAGGCTTAATTATATACAGTTGTATACACTACTTTATCTACATCCATACATTAAATCCTCTTTCATGTGTTGAGGCACCATTGCGTTGAAAGTGCAGGAGTTCGAGTTCGTGAGCTCGTTGAAGTCTTTTTGAGCACGAGCCTGTATCGTAATGGGCGGAGATGGGCATAACGATACCGTTTTTGATGCTGTTATGGCCATCTCCGCCCCGGACCGGCGCGATATTGTAAAGTTAGTCCTTACCTACACTTTTTGAGCACATAAAATAGGATTGACTGTATGGGTGTAGATAAAAATCATTATTAGCTTTAAGGACATGTGATGTGCCGGGGATTATAGTATGCGATAAAACCACGTGGAGTGGCATGGGGTCTATGATAGTCTCTGATACCACTCGATAGAAAGTGACAGATGCTTTCTCTTGTCGTTTGTCACGCGATATCTGCGAGCATTATATGGGGAATGATTTGAGTTTTCTGTCAAAAATCAGTTTTTATCAACAGTGGACCTATACGTACTTGCTGTTATGTGGTTAATCGGTTTTGATCAACAGTGGGCCTATGCGTACTTGTCGTGCATAAGTAGTTGCTGTTATGTGGTTATAGATGATCTCAGTCTCAGTGCAACGTGGTTGTATATTAACACAGAGTTATCTCGTTAAATTCATGGCCTTCTTCCGGCGCGGGCCGGTGCGCGCGCACTACGGGCGTTAATCTGATGATACGCTTCAAGTGGACAATTGGTTGATAACAATGCTTTTTGCTATTGTTTCTGAATATTTACGTTACCATAGTAAGTTATATTACCTGCTTGTCTGCTTGGAAATTCGAACTTTTTATTTATTTATCTCCTGGTATAGGGCCGCTAAGCCAGTTACGCGGCCTGCGTCAGTTCGCGGCCTACTGAAGAACGAAGTTTTTTTAATTAAAGATATTTACATTTTTGCATGCCCTAAAGACATAGCGAGTTGTATGCGCTTTAATTGGTAGCTATTGAATGGGAATATATTAAAAAAGCAAGAAAATATCCTTTCAGTTCATCAACCCTTCCAAGTGGCCGCAAACTGGCGCATCAAATTAACAGGCCGTAAACCCACCTACGGACCCTAGGTAGTACATAAACTGCAGCCTATAGACGACTAGATAACTCCAAAGAAGTCACATGCACGTTGCTGACGTTATATAATCCAGAATACTCCTCTTTTGAAGAACCGCTTGAGCTCATTCCATTGACTTTGTGGAATATCTGTGTCTAAACTATAACATATTTAAACAAAAACCTTCTCACAGCCGGTAAAAAAGAGATTAACAAAATTAGCCTAATGGTATACACATTACAAATATACAGGTTTGATTCATAGGTAGCTTTGTTTGACCCTGGTTTTGTTCCTACCTTAACAAATTGTACTGATTTTCACGATTAAATTTCCATCATTATTAGTAAACGTAGACGTGTTCTAGGAATAATTATAGTAGTTAACAATGAGCCTCATATAAAATGTATCAGCGCCGTTGGCAATCAATACACGGGTAGTTAAAGTTTAGAATTTTTTTCGTAGAAAATTTACGAGGAAAGTTTTTTATCTTTGTGCTATGGTATTAAAGGAGTAGTAACATAATATGGTACGTTACTTATTGTGTCTACCTTTTGTGTTGTCTACTTGATATTTTACCTAATCATTGTTTAAAACTGTACTGAAGTAAACAATAGGTAAGTATGTGTGATTTTACCGAAGTCAAAACTGCTGCTAGTTTGTAATATCCGGCAGTTTTATGTTTGGTCAAATGTCAGATTTTAGGCAGGAGGTAACAACTGAGTGCCGCTTATATGACTGATGATATGATTGACGCTTTGACGCCATATACATATGTACATAGTAAAATGAGGGTATAATTAGTCATAGACATAGAAACAGCTTATTTAACACCACACTTATCTATAAATAGTGTAGGTAGGTACATGTAAAACTTAAAAATTAACACTAAACATGCAGTATCAATCAGGTATGATTATAAACAGCAAGTAAAGTAGTCATACTTTACCTGATGTTTATACTGATACCTCAGCATAACAAACTGTGATGCTAAAAATAGGCTAGAACCAGCATAATAATATGTTAGAGTGATTATCAAGGAGTGTGACTATATCTAGACCGCATGTCTGGTTTTAAGTCAGAACCTTGTACAGGTAATGGGTTTCTCGCCAATATTCCGTCCGGAACAGAATATGACTGTGGTTGAATTAAAGATAATGGTGTGTGTATATTATTTCATAAATGTGCTACGGCTAATTATTATTACTAGGTACTCTCCGACCGCGCACTCCTATCGCTTTATTGGACCCGTAAGAGCCACATAAGGTTAAAAAAAGAATACTTAGCCCAAGAAATGCTATAACTCTTTGTTTGTTTGATGTAAGTGAAAGAAAATAATTAAATTGTATTTTATTTGAATCGTTATAAATACGATCAAGGGCTAAAAAAAGTATTACTTGTATATTGATTGCTGAAGAAAAACCTGAAAAGTTGCATTTTTCTTCAGGTTATCATAATGTTGACTAAATAAGATATCGATAGAACCGAGTGATTAATTAGGTCAATGCTTCAAGAATGCATATTATGTTAATAGTATATCATCAATAATGTAAACAAATGCCATTCAAACAACGCAATAACCTACGGAACAGAACAAACAATACCGTATTCTTCTTTTGTACCGCAGTTCGCAATGTGTCTGCCATGCTAATCAATGGTCAGCTGCGCAAAAACATGGTATTTGTGCGTCCTTATCGGGACATGGAATAATACTAAACTGGTTTTTGTTTAGAGCAATCAAGTTCTTGTTTGCTTTGTGCTAATAAGTTTTATACTTAGCTAAACTAATAATACTACATGTATAATATAATATAGACATACATACATCAGACTACATATATCTCGAAGACAGGTAAAAAACCACTATGACTCTGCTGGACGGTTATTATTTATCGTATGGCAATTATTTCGAACAGTAAGATCAATTCAATTCAATTCAATAATCTATATATATAAAAGAAGAAGTCCTGATCTACCATCAACGCACAGCCGAAACTACTGGAACTAGAAACTTCAAATTTGGTCCAGAGCTTACTTTTATGACGTATGCAAGGGATAAGACGGGATTTTTGGATATTCCACCCCTAAAGGGATCAAATAGGGGTGCAAAGTTTGTATGGGAGAAAAATTTGTTTTTGAGTTGAAGACTTAAAAATTCGTAAAAAGGTTGCGAACTTAAATCCAAAGAAAGTGTTTTCAGCGTTTTGCAAAATTCTAACCCTAAGAGGGTAAAATAGGGGTGCAAAGTTTGTATGGGGAGCAACTCTTTTTGAAGTGAGAGATTTAAAACTTCGTATATAGACTCTCTGTTTAAATTCAACAAAACGTATTTCAGCGTTTTTTGAAATTGCTCCTCTAAAGGGCTGAAAAGGGGGTTCCAAGTTTGTATAAGGAGCAACTCTTTTTGAAGTGAGAGATTTAAAACTTCGTATATAGACTCTCTGTTTAAATACAACAAAATGTATTTCAGCGTTTTTTGAAATTGTTCCTCTAACGGGGTGAAAAGGGGGTTCCAAGTTTGTATGGGGAGCAACTCTTTTTGAAGTGAGAGATTTAAAACTTCGTATATAGACTCTCTGTTTAAATACAACAAAACGTATTTCAGCGTTTTTTGAAATTGCTCCTCTAAAGGGGTGAAAAGGGGGTTCCAAGTTTGTACGGGGAGCAATTCTTTTTTGAAGTTAGAGATTTGAAACTTCGTATATAGACTCTCTGTTTAAATACAACAAAACTTATTTCAGCGTTTTTCAAAATTGCTCCTCTAAAGGGGTGAAAAGGGGTTTAAAAGTTCGTACGGGAGCAAATATTTTTTGAAGTGCGGGATTTAAAACTTCGTATACGGACTCTCTGTTTAAATACAACAAAACGTATCTCAGCGTTATTTCAAATTGCTCCTCTAAAGGGGTAAAAAGGGATTCCAAGTTTGTACGGGGAGCAATTCTTTTTTGAAGTGAGAGATTTAAGACTTCGTATATAGACTCTCTGTTTAAATATAACAAAACGTATTTCAGCGTTTTTTGAAATTGCTCCTCTAAAGGGGTGAAAAGCGGGTTCCAAGTTTGTACGGTGAGCAAATCTTTTTTGAAGTGAGAGATTTGAAACTTCGTAAATAGACTCTATTTTTAAGCACAACAAAAAGAATTTCAGCGTTTTTCAAAATTGCTCCTTTAAAGGGGTGAAAAGAGGGTTCCAAGTTTGTAAAGAGCAAATCTTATTAGAAGTGAGATATTTAAAACTTCGTATATAGACTCTATGTTTAAATAAAACAAAACTTATTTCAGCGTTTTTCAAAATTGCTCCCCTAAAGGGGTGAAAAGAGGGTTCCAAGTTTGTAAAGGAGCAAATCTTATTTGAAGTGAGAAATGTATAACTTCGTATATAGACTCTATGTTTAAATACAAAAAAACGTATTTCAGCGTTTTTTGAAATTGCTCCTCTAAAGGGGTGAAAAGGGGTTTACAAGTTCGTACAGGGAGCAAATATTTTTTGAAGTGCGGGATTTAAAACTTCGTACACGGACTCTCTGTTTAAATACAAAAAAACGTATTTCAGCGTTTTTTGAAATTGCTCCTCTAAAGGGGTGAAAAGGGGGTTCCAAGTTTGTACGGGGAGCAATTCTTTTTTGAAGTTAGAGATTTGAAACTTCGTATATAGACTCTCTGTTTAAATACAACAAAACTTATTTCAGCGTTTTTCAAAATTGCTCCTCTAAAGGGGTGAAAAGGGGTTTAAAAGTTCGTACGGGAGCAAATATTTTTTGAAGTGCGGGATTTAAAACTTCGTATACGAACTCTCTGTTTAAATACAACAAAACGTATCTCAGCGTTATTTCAAATTGCTCCTCTAAAGGGGTAAAAAGGGATTCCAAGTTGACAGATGGGGACATTTATTTTTCTTAAAAATCAATATGGGTGTCATCGTCGAGGTTCCTCGGGGTGCCGATTACGAAAATGATATGCATTTTCAAATCCAAGATGGCGGACATTGAATTTTCTTAACAAATCGATATGGGTGTCATTTTTGTGGTTCCTCGGGTGCCGATTCAGAAAATAACATCCATTTTCAAATCCAAGATGGCGGACATTAATTTTTCTTAAAAATCGACATGGGTGTCATCTTCGAGGTTGCTCGAGGTGATGATTACGAAAATGACATCCATTTTCAAATCCCAGAAGGGGACATTTACTTTTCTTAAAAATCGATATGGGTGTCATTGTCGAGGTTCCTCGGGGTGCCGATTACGAAAATGATACGCAATTTAAAACCCAAGATGGTGGACATTTATTTTTATTTAAAATCGATAGGAGATCATCTTTGTAGTTCCTCGGGGTACCGATTCCGAAAGTTACATCCATTTTCAAATCTAAGATGGCGGACATTATTTTTTTCTTTCGAGTAATTTTCACAAAAGATTAATAGCATCAGACAACTGACAGAAACAAATAAACCTTATCCCTTTACCTTATTAACCATCTTTGTTATCATCTAAAATCTACGCGGACGAAGTCGCGGGCGGCCACTAGTTTATTCATAAAAGGAACTTTTACATGTCATTAACTTAACCTACTATACTTTGTATTACATATCTATGTTTTCAATATCAGGAGGATCTTTGAAAAGACAGTACGGTTGCCAGTTTTTGTTGTACTTTTAGCACCACCCAGGGGTCACGTGTAGGGTTGCGGTGGGTCACCGGTGGGTACTCCCTACGGACGTGATGCAACTTCGACCCCCCTTGTCAAGTGAGTGGGCAACTTGACTGTTAGAAGTTCTCAAGCCGCACGGAGGCCTCTAACTCGGCTTAACGACTGCTATCATAGAAAGCAGCCGGGATCAACGCCTTAACGTGCCTTCTAAAGCACGGGAGCGCTCAGATAATAACCACTCAAAGTGGTCACCCATTCAGGAACTGACCTGGCCCGACGCTGCTTAACCTCGCATATCGCCCGCGGTGCGCAGGCGCCGCTGGGCCACGAGCGCTCCATGTTACCCTTTCTTCCTTGATCTCACACGTACGTACTTACATAATTGTAATGCATCTATCTTACTTTAAATATTATATCTACCTATATTCCACTGAGATAATTGCTCGAATTACTCGTTCAAAATTGTGAGGGTGTTAAGAAGATCTATTCGCAACGTGTTTTTTTTGCACAAAAGAGCTTGATGTGTTACAAGCTGCTTAAAATGTGTAATATTTGGAGCGATCCTACTGAGGAGTTACCTCCATACAGAAGTCAGCAGCATTAATTGCACTATATCTTACACAGACTAAAATCTATATGGTGTTTTTGGCAGAGCTGGGCATTAACTCGTTAATCCGTTAATTAACGAAGTTAAACATCCGTGTGTCGGATTAACTTTTAAGTTAACTTGCAAAATTGTTAACGGACGTGTCGTGGTATTTAAAAAAAATATTAAGGTACTGTCAGTTAAGAAAGTGGTCTACCACTCTTCTAACTTTTTTTATGTTGAGGTCCAAATGTGGTAATCCACTTTTTACAATAACGATAGGAGAATCCGTACAATAATATTTTTATGAATACAGCTTATGCCCGCAACTTCGTCTGCGTAGAATATAATTTTATTGCTATTTTTTATATCAGGCGGTACCTACTCATCGCTCCTCCATGCATACTTCCACTCTCCTGCACTCTCCGGGATAAAAAGTAACTTACCTCTATGTCTGTCCCCGGGACTACAACGATCTCCATACCAAATTTCATCTAAATCGATTAAGTGATTTAAGCGTGAAGAAGTAACAGACAGAAAGACAGACAGAGAGATAGACACACTTTCGCATTTATAATATTAGTATGGATTTGTACATCATTATTGCGCTATGGCTAATTGCTTATTGGTGTGGTATTTCGGTTACTCTACTACTATAGAGTGAATTAATCTATTCTCGCAGCAATCAAATATCGAGCCAGCAAAATATGAAGTGAAATCACTTCTAAAAATAGAAACCTTGAATGGAAACGCCAACATGTATTTTTAGTGCTTTAATTAGTAGCTTCAGGGTCGGCTCTTTTCATTTCCACTATAACTTTGATTAATGGTACCTAATCTAAAGGAATTACCTACATAGTACTACTAAAGGTTTGCACAAAAGATCCCACTGGGTCGAAGTGCATCCGCAAGGGCTCTCATCTAAACTACTAAAGTTATGAATAGGTACGCAGAAGGCGTATAGAATATTACCAAGCTACTTGTTTACTGTTTCATTCCGTATCACTCTATCTATTTACAACCATACCAACCAATCTATTTATCTCCTATGTAGAACTTTTTTTGATCATGGAAATGAATTGAAATAACAATTGTTACAGGTCATTTGTAAATTTTGTAATGCGATATGATCTAATTATAAATTCTGTATTATAATGAACGATTTAGCTTGTATGTGCAGGTACAAAATATTATTCTGTATGGCTACACATTTCCCACATTGTCAATGTCATGTTGTTTGTTAAGGACAGCTCTCTCTCATGTTTATTGTTTTGTAATTTCATGTTGTTTCCTGGTTGCCCTGAAAATCAGCGTCATGATTTTCATGACACTATGCTGAGCGGCACCCATTTTGGTACTGAATAGGTACCTATTTATTATATCCTAGAATGTGTAAACAACTTGTACCAAATAAATATTTCTTTCTTTCTTTCTTTCTTTCTAATTATAAGTAATTAAGTTGAAATAATTTAATTCATTGATAATCATAAAATGTTGATAATATTTCTCACATTGCTATTCGTCACACATCAGTGAAATTTCGCTTGGCCAATGGTAAGTTATAAAAATCAATATAGTCATATAACAAATTCTTATTATGGATTGACATCTTAATCGCATTTCAATGTGCTTTATACGCTTCACGCTTCCAGGTGCGCTCTTGGTGACTAGCCCGAATGGTTTAATACATTAGGTGTCACTTTTAGGTAAATTATATCTACCAGTAGTTCAGGACCAGCTGTTAGGTTAGTACAGAATCAGAACTTACGTACAGAAGAGAAGGCGCTTTAATAAAACCGATGTTTGACAGCTAGGTAACTCAAACCAGGCAATCTCGCTCTACTGCGTAGCGCAGTAGTGCTCCTTCGTTTACTTAAGGTCACATATAGCTTTTGCAATTCACGAAGGCGAGTGGTCGTGAAATTAGACTTTAACGTCATAGTAATAGGAACCACTCCACTCGCCTTCGTGAGTTGCAAGAGCTGTATCGCATTTTGTTATCGGTGAATATGACCTCAGGGGGTGCGAACGCTGAGTTTAGCTACGAGCAACATACTTGATTTAGTAACCACGACTGCCTAAAAAAGAATGTAATGTTTTCAGGTTTCATGTATGTATGTTTGTGAGATTCTTTGTACCCCCAGAGCTTCTCAATGCCTTAGCCGATTTAGATATGATCATTGGAATCCTTACGTCATCCCGAGTAACATAGTATATGTGACGTTGCAATAAAAACAATATGGCGGATTATGTACTCCATCTTGTGTGTTCTGAAGAAATAGTAGATTGTTAACCAGGGGTTGAAAGCCACCCATTTGAGACGAGATATTTTGGTGCTCGAACACCACTTTGATTTGGTGCGCCAATAGTTCGAGGCTGAAATGAATGGTTTCACCCTTTCACCCGAGTTAAACACTGTTTTTCATTTTGAATACGAGGAAACTAAAAAATGCCAAAATATGCAGAACCGTTTTCGCGGCAACTGTTGAGTGACATTAACAGTGTTTATGTATAGACCATTTTATTTTATTTTTTTAAATTATATTAGGTAAGGGTTAATGGTACTTATGTTTGTATAGGTTACTGCCTTTGCCCAATCTAACTACGATTCACCGTACCTTTTTTCTTTTTACTACTTTTTTGCCCTAGAGCAGAAAAGTGGCACTTTCAGCACGCCGCCTAGTTGAACAATGAGTCACCCTTACTTAAAAGAGAATTTCAAAAATATGCATAATGTATGTATTTAAAACATGATTTTACGGTATCACATATTTCAAAATGAGAATCACCAAATTAAATAATAATAATAATAACCACCGGTAACTTGAGACCCCGCCTCGTTGCCGGCGGCACCCTAGGTTAGATTTTGTATAGTGTTTTTATATTTTGTATGATTTTATATACACGAGTATTATAAAAAACCTAATTTAAAAATAACAAGGAATAATGCGAACAATAATAATAAATTATTTATTAAACTAAATTTGCATTGGTACATTTGAATTTGCATTGATACATTGGTTATGCTGAACTCATACCGAGTTCAGCATAACAATTATGGGCAAACGTAAAAAGTGGTATAATATAAACAAATAGTTGAAAGGGAATATGGCACAGCTTGTGCCTGCGCCAAAAGGGCCACAAGAGCAGAATGGTATAAGGGACTTGTGTCGCGAAGGGTTCGCGATAAATAACCCAACAACAATTGTACATAGCAACATTTGATTAGGAAACGGAAGGATGATAAACTATTTTATCTATGGTAACTCAAACGATTTTCGGTCTTCATTTGTTTTGAGTTTTCTCAGATTCAAGAATATCAGTAAAATGTAATTGTTATAAAGTGTGTTTTAATACCTTCGTTTGGTGCCTCACGATGCAAAGCTAAGTACCCTAGTTTATAAGAATTCACTTCTTGTTCTTATTTAATGAGCGAATTAAGTTTGAAGGGCGCGAAACCTCTGAGGCTGATGACCTTTCATACTTTATTCCGCTGACCGAGATTGATGTTCTAAAGCAATTTATATTACTGTGTTATTTGTAAGTTGAAAAGTGTATGAAGGAGTTCAGTAGGGAACTCAAGGGTGTTTGCACACAGCTGTTAAGACTATTGATATTTACCGCACATTCACACAATAAACTCTATATATAAAATTAAAGCGAAGCAGATTAATCCATCAATTAAATTAAATAAGACGTAGGGAGTGTCTTAGTTATACCAGTGAAACCAAGGCATAAATGTTTGTGTGATAACATCTTATTCAAGATGTTATCATACACCCTAGTGTCTTAACGGCCCTCGACGCGACACAACTTGGACTGACAGACGCTGTTATTCTGCCATTGATTTAGCCTAGCCCTTCGCATAAGCTAGCATTACCTACATGTATTGTGAAATTGTGATCAATATGTTAGGTACTACAGGTGTGTTATCGCGTGTTGTGACCACTTAAATGTACACCGACACGTGCAGTATGTGGTGATTGACGTTTATCAAAACATAAGTCTAGCTTCTGTGAGCAAGGGGAGGAGTCGTAAACTGCGCTATTTTAGCGAATCTACTAGTCTACCTAGGCTACTATACCTCTCTCATTAGACCGGTTGTTATTTCTAAAAATAGCTCTCTTTTTCAATAATTTCGATGTCAAAGGCATTTTCTGAGCCATTTTGCAACTAGTGTAACTACTATCTACCTACTGCGCTTGAACGCCAGATAGTCCCAAAGGGGCACCCATGCGATAACTGGTGTTTACATAGTATGTATGTATGTAAGCACTTTATTGTACACAACAACAGGTTAAAACAATATACATGTCACATAAGATTAGAGTACAGAGGTGAACTTATCCCTACGAGGGATCTCTTCCAGCTAACCTTCGAAGGATTGAGTGGAAAATGGGAGATGAGTTAGACAAACTTACACAGTGTACAAAAATGTTTCAAAGAGCTAAAACCAAAACTAAATAAATATATAACAGCTATACGTATAATAAATACATAGTCGCCTGAAGTGTCGTTGAACTTGCGCCTATGTACATACAAACAAGAATCTGTACGGAGACGTCCCCGGATCCGTCACTTTTTGTTTAGCCTTGTTCTTAACGATATCGTAAAGTTCCAATTCAATTATTCAACTATTATCACCAACACCACGTGATGTTATTAAAGTCCATTAGCTGAATGATGGGTTTTACCGGTATAAATCCAATGTAAATTTGTTTTTGTAATTGCAGCTTAAGCTTTTTGTAAAGATTAAAAAGACATTCAATCATCATTCTTTTAGTGGTTCAGTACAGTTAGGTTAGAAATTACGAGCCTTTTTAAAGGCAACATATATATTCGTTAACATGAATACCTAACCGTTCATTATCAAACGATACATTGTCATTAACGTGAGAGAAACATACAAGACAAAAGTAAGTACCTGACCATATTATGAGTTTTGAGCACTAAATGCTTGCCTTCTAACAATGGATTTAGTATTATCTATATGTAGCACTAATGAAAACGATTTGAATTCTCGGTATTTGCTTAGTCATTCGCATAACTTTGTTAAAAACAAAATAGGTACACTTAGCAGCAGTAGTAGCTACGTCTATGCCTGAAGCGGCGAACTTGGTCTGAATGCCAAAAGGACCTGATTCGTCATAATATCCTTGTCATCTTAGTATTATGTTACTTGCATCAAAAATCCTAACCTAACCTATCTTGAATAATTGTGGGATCCCCTGCTAACTAATCCAACGCCAATAGGCGTTTAAGCACTATTTTTGCGGCAGCAACTGCCATAGGTATGACCTAACCCATTGTGGAAACCCGAAGGTTTTCTCGGCTTAATATATTCTGGCAGCGATTGTTAAGGCTTTCACTATATGCGCATATATGCGTTGCCGGCAGTGAAAACCTTAGCAGCTGCTGTCATAGACAACAACCGGAGCCAGCGGTTTAACGTGCTATCCAAAGCACGAAAGTGCTTAGTTACCATAGAAACCTATTAAGTACGCGTGTGGGCAAACGACATTTATTCGACATACCTAAGCTAGGTAATTTTAATATTTACAAATTATGTATTACGTACTAAATGTACTTAATATACTTTTCGAGGCATAGTACGATTTATCGACCATGTATCAATTCATCACCAAGACGTAACTATTTTTAATATATATATATTGCTTTTTATAAAGCCTTTTAGATTGGTGCGGCCTGGAAAAGGGTTAAGTAAATATGTAATTACCTTTCTTTACACTAAGATAAACGTAATGCTGTTAATTCTCGCTTTATACCTAGTCATGATGACGACGAAACGAAGATAATACTGAAGCATTGTACCTTATCTCATCACTAATCCATCGTACTCAAACTTTAACTGATACTTGCTATAGCTCTTTCTAGGTCGGTCAACCCACGAGGAAGCAACCCATTTCTTCCTGTCTCGTACTAATATGAGTACCTATTGTCTATAACCCTTTTTTTTAACCTGACTGTAGCTTTATAGTCCGGGCCCAATAAAGCGAAACTATAACCCATTTCATGCATGTTCACTGCATTAATGCATCAAACAGGCTAATTTAGTTGTGAAAAGATCATATCATCACAGTGCACCGCTGTAGAGATGTGTAAATCCGGACTTAAAGATTTAAATGATTCGAATCCGTAAGAGGTGCCGATTCCTTATCGATTCTTTTCAAATCTTATCGAATTTGAGGAATTATTTACTCTGACTCGGTACGGAGCCGAATGAATGACCGGATTGCGCCGGTATCGCGGGCGGTGGACTTTTGTATATTTCGATCAAATCCGGATTCTTTTATCAAAAGATTCGAAGAACCAATAAGATCACTGGATTTGTATTGAACCCAGCGAGTCCGGAGTGAATTGGTTTCAGGGATTCAAAGGAGTCGAAGAATTGACAAGCGTATAGTCGCGATAGCGGAGCCGGATTTATAGATTCGAATCGCTCCCCGGAGTCAAGATTTCCTATCTCTCCGGCGCTGTATCCAGCACGGAGTTGAGGATGGAGAGCGCGGTCGAGAGCGGCATGAGAGCTGCGCATACGGAGTATTAGGTCGGTTCGCGGGCGCGGCTGGGCCGGCGCGAGGCGCAAACGAAATAGTGCGCATTCACGGTGCATGTAGGCGTACGACGTTTTCAAAACTAATGCAAACATACTTGGGTCATTCTACTTTTTCATGACCAGTTTACTATTACAAAAAATAGGATTTCCGAATAGTACCTGAACCTAATAAAAGGAATTTATAGATAGAAATACTAAAATATTAACTTATTGCTGTAACACAGTGGTAAAAAGCATTTTTTCATACAAATGGTGAGATATCCAAGGACCACTGAGTTACTCGATTTATGGATATTAGCTTTGGTTCGTTAATTACCAAAACTATCGGAAGTGATACTGCAATTACACTCATTCTAAATAACAGAACAAAAATATGAGGGCCAAGTATTCCTAAATCTGAATTTAAAAAAAGTGTTTGAAAATGCTGAGATGGTACCGTGCCCGCATTATGTTGAGATGGTACCGTTTCGAGATAACACAGCTTTTTTGTTTATTTTTATATTCTATTTTGCTGTGACTTATTTCTTATAAAATTATGTACATGAAAAAGTAGATTGGCCCAATTACGGCCCAGTAACGCATTACTTTTAAAGACTCAAATCCTAGCATTCCTAAAAGAAATAGCGTGAGATAGTATACAATATATAGACAAAATTAATATGTATAATTCAGACTGCATAATCTCATGGCCAAAATCGACCTATTGACTTTTACAATTAGTGGATAGGCTAGTGTTAGGCATTGGCCTATAAAAGTCCTTTATATTCGGTCATTATTTATATGTTTCAAATAAAGAGTATATAATAAAGAGTCGTTGAGGTTCGACGTGTTGCATAGTTTTAGAAGTGTACTATAGTGCAGCACTTACAGCCTTTATATTCTATTAATCACTTTCAAGTCCCAAATATTTGTTACACGCTAACACGTACGTACCTAACGCTCGGCACGTATGGAAGCCAGCGCGATACACATTGCGAGAATGCAATTTAAATCGGAATCGACAAACAAAAAAGACCTCCAGTGCGTGAGCACCGAGTTTGTACCGGAAGAAACATGTAAGGCTAACAAGATAATGCCGACCTACCCAACAAACCAACTAGTCCGGCAAGATCCTTATGTGATGTACATATCTGTTAGTGTACAATTGTACATACCTACTTAAATAAGCATACTGCTGCCTGTCAGGTAGCCAGCTAACTTCCGTTAGCTAAATTCAAATCGTGAAAATTGTCTACTAGCAAAACAAAATTTAACTAACTATACCTAGATGTAAATGGGTTACCTACTTGGGGACTACGTAACAAGTCTTTTTATTCCATTACGGCCTAATTATAATTGGATCGTCCTTGAAGCACACTTGGCTACGCCCTACAAGAAAGTTGAACCAAAACAATTCAGATATAATTTGAATACGTCAAAATACGTTCGAGAACCGGACTTTCAAGTATATAATAAGGGCTGGTTGGTACAAAGTTCAATAATTTTAAAATGACACTTCTCTTTGCCAAGGTCCAACGATTGAATAATTAATAATAGGTATTTTCATGATAATCGTATATCCAATGCAAAACTTGGCTCTCACTGAGGAATATTTTTAAGCAGAAACTTTAGAGATAGTATGACAAAGGGGATGTTAAGTAGGTATTTACAAATAAGTAGGTATAGGTCATCATCATCATAGCGTTATCCCGGTACAGTTGATCTTGAAGGATGCCCGGGGTCCGCTACCTAATCCTAAGATTTGGCGTAGGCACTACTTTTTACGGAAGCGACTGCCATCTGACCTTCCAATCCGAGGGGAAACCAGACCTTATTGGTATTGGGCTTGTCAAGTGAGTGGGCAACAGGACAGTTAGAAGTTCTCTAGCTGCCCGAAGGCCTCGAACTTGGCTTAACGATTGCTATCATAGACAGTAGCCGGGATCAACGGCTTAACGAGCCTTCCAAGGCACGGGAGCGCTCAGGTAATACCACTCAAAGCGGTCACCCATCCAATGACTGACCTAGGCCGACGTTGCTTACCCTCGCATACCGCACGCGATACGCGGGCGCCGCTAAGCCACGAGCGCTCTTAAATAAGTAGGTATAGGTAGTTTATACATTAAATGTTATATATATTGATTTTCTATGGTAATCGAGGACATATTTGAACTAAATGGAATCCTGGATTAACAAATAGGATACATATTATACCGAAAATCATCCCTCGAAGGGATGAAATAGAGAGTGGAATACGCGGACGAAGTCGCACGCAAAAACTAGTAGTTAAGTTAGTATTTTTTATGAATTAATCATAAAAAGTACTGTACTTTAACGGTTGTGGAATAATCACGTCGGATTTGCGGGCACACATATTAATTCATTGATAAAACATATAGTTTTACATGTCAATTTCTTAAATCTATAAGTAGTAACGGTAAAAAAAAATACATGAACGTCAGTTTACTATCTCTAATTAAAAAATATGAGTTTAGTTGATGGCTGTGGCAAAAATATACTCCCTGTTTAGTTGAGTAATTTTGTGCTCGCCGAAACTTTATAAAATTGTTGTTAGATTTGGAATCTTCTTAGCGTGTACTACGTACTTTAACACAACTCGGCAAACAAAAATAATAATCAAACAAAAATAAGTTAAAAATACGCGTAAATAGCTCAGAAGCTGCTGTTGGTATATATTTCCAGATCGCAGTATATAGATACGTATATGACAGCCTTAGTCACCGCATTAATATTATTGCTCAATAGCTGTTAATATCTATTTCCTGTTACTCAGTTCCATCTAAACTATACCTCTATTTAATTGCGAGGGCAGGGAGGGGAAATACCTCATTTGGATATTGTGGAAGATCAGATTAACGTCGTGATAAGACTACTGAACATACACAACAAGTAGTTGTTAAGCTTCTTAAATCTTTTATATAGATTTATCCCCCATATGCTTAGGTACTTGATTTGGAAGATGAAGTTAGCATATCTACATAAATTCGGATATAATTAATTAATAATTTTATCCGCATTTGTCCTAATGATCGACACCTTAATGCCCAATAGTTAACAGATATCGTTCACGTCTGTCACTATGACATAAGATTGAAAGTGCCAAATTATGTGTCATTTTCGAGAACAGGGAGATTTATTACCTTATGTACCTACCTAACCTACTTAACAAAGTATAAATCAGAATTTAATAAGTTCAGTTAAGGCGCGTAATAGAGTGAAATACCACATTTTGGTCGAGTTCAAAGGCCTAAAACTCAAAACTGGCCCGAAATATAGGTCTCGAAAAGTTATACTTGAAGAATTGATATGTCCTCTTCAATCTGAGCGATGGAAATTGCAACACGCTTAGATTGTCCTAACAAAAAAGAAATATCAAATAAGGCATTTTTCAACCTTTTAAATCGCTACTGCTCACTATCTAGACATGTTTTTTACACGGGATATTCAGAAAATAAAACTTAATTCAGTTTTTCATAATCTGTGCGACGGATATTGTAAAACAATCATTACTTTTGTCAAAAACCTGGAATAACTACCACACCGTCATAAAAGTTGGGGCGGATACGTGCACGGGCGACGGACGGCAGTCTGCCACCGGCTCTCGGACGGGAAGGCTGTGTCGCTTTGCGCGCGACGCTAAAATATAAGAGTTCGGTTCTGAGACAATATACCTACTTAACTATTTTATATATTTAATTACTTCAAACATTCCTACGTATTTAGAAAATAATAATATAAAAAATACATACACACATACAAAAAACCTGTTACAGCGGGGGGGCGCGGGTAGTGCGGCGGGAAAGGCTAAGCCACGCCCCAACGCGCAAGGTCGTTCGCGGGTATAGGCGCCTTAAAGTAAATATTATCATTTTTAAAGCCTCACAAAGCACAAGTACTCGTACCTAATAATTGCAGTTGGACACGATTTCGCTATTACATCACTTGTTGTGATCCTGACTCAAGCCGAGATACCTGACCGCGAACGGTTACAAGTCTAAATTAAAAAGGCACGTACGTAGGCGTGTACGTAAGAGTTATAAGAGACATACGTCCTTTTAAAAAGCCCAAGATAACTCGATAATGAGTGCTAAACTTGTTTACATGTACCTACTTAGCAGCTTCGCTCATAGGTTTAATGTTTCTACTGGCTTGATGTTAGCAGATCCAACATAGTGTTTGTTGGTAGCTTATGTTCAGAGTCCGGTGATACCATGCTGAAAGAATGAATGAATCAATGGTTAAACAGACGTAAACGTGAGTCAGTTGGTGACATGGGAGTTATAAAGTCTATAAAGTTCTTTCATTTCCTTGTTCCTAAGAAAATATAGGACCAATTTTACACTAACTACACTAGTCATGAGCGTCTAGTATGTTAAGGTAAGAATATCAGTAATGTAATAAACAAGGACCCAATGATGCATAATTAATTACTATTTAAAGGAAACTAATAGTTATTATTATTTTTTATTAACAATCCATTTAAAATTGTATGATGAATTGAATTATTGGTAGCAATGAAGTTTCCATTACAGGGATGTCGCGATATTACAAGATGCAGATATTACAAGGTTCACATCCGCGGATGCGGATGCGGATGTTAGATAGACGGTATGCGAGTTTAAGCAACTTCGGCTGCGGTCAACTCTTGTATGGGGCACCCACTTTGGGTTGTTACTAACTGAGCTCTTTGAAAGTGCTTTGGCAGGCACGTAAGCCGTTGATCCCGGCTGCTGTCTATGATAGCAGTCGATCAATCAAGTTAGGGGCCATCGGGCGGCTTGAGAACTTCTAACAGTCAATCTTCCCACTCACTTGACAAGGGTGGTCGAAGTTGCACCACGTCCGTAGGGACTACCCACCGCTACCCTACACGTGAGACCTGGCTGATGCTAAAAGTGCAACCAACTGACAACCGTACTGTCTACTCGAAGATCTTATGGTTAGAAATAATATCCGTACCATAAATAAATAAATAATGGCGAAAATACTTAGCACGTACATCGTACACGCCGCCGCTAATCATTCCTCCCACGACTTGTTTAACATCCGCATCCCCATAAGCTCCGCATTAGTTTTTGCGGATGCGTATATCCGTAACACCCCCGGTCCATTACTGGAATATTTTATTTAATTCGTTATTTTTCAGTTTTATTCAGTTACCTTTGTTTTATTTTAGTTATTATCAGTTCACTAACTGCTGTGCTCTATGTAACTGTGTTCTCAAAGGGAAATTAAAATATATACAATTGACGTTTTTTTTATAAAATGTTATTACAACCACTTACTGAACTGTGTTAAATGTTTTTAATAACATTCTTAGACAATAGAGGGAAAATAAACCAAGCATAGGTGAGAAAAATCAGGTCGCTGACAGCAAAAGATATATTATTTAGATATAGACGCAGTAAGATAACCTCAGTATTTCAACATGATTTCAATAAAAGCATCCCATAATTTTATCCTTTTAAAACAAGAAGGAAAGATACCTAAATGTATCATCAGATGAGGAAATCTACCTATAAAGTAAAAAAGTAAATATATATATATATATGTATATATTTTTACTTTGATAGCAGAATTCAGATACAAATGAACTAAATTTAATGTAATTCTACACGAGGAAACATATATAGTTACTTATCGAAATAATAAAGTTTCAGCTAACAGACTGTTTAGATATATATACATTTTGTAACTGTTGTTTTTCCTTTGTTATTCATGTCATTTACTATTCCAAATAATAATTTAAAACTGCCTATAAATTTTGTTCCTCAATGATCAAAACGTTTCTAAGTAGGTACTAATTCTATTTCTCCATTGCTTAGATAGGAGTATTAGGTGTACCCGTGTAGGCGTGGCGCGATGTCCGCAAATTGCATGCTTAGAAGTACTTAACAAGTGGAGAATTTCCCGTCGCATAAATAAGCAGATACATTATGCTTATATCAAGTCTAACCAGTTGTGATTGCTTTGAACTTGCGGTGGGAGAGTCGACGACTAAACTAATACTTATACAAAGTTAGTGTTTTTTTTAAGTACATAGATAATAGAGAATTATTATTATTAGTACCACATAGCATTTGTATTTGTATGCACACTACGACATTGTAAAAAAAATATACAGAATGTACTCTAGTAGAAAGATATATGCATACATTTAGTGAAGGTATCATGTTCTAATCTACCTATGAGAATCTATTAAGAGCGTGCCTTGTAAAATAACGCATTCTTTGAAACGCCGTTATTGACCAGGAATTAATAAGGTCTGATTATCAGTTAGGTAAGGTAAATGTCCCTGTGCTCGACTCTGACCCAATAAATGCCACTTTCAATATTATGTCATGCTGAAAGAGTCTATTAATAATAAAAAAACTTCAGGTCAAATTATTTTGGTACATAGATATCTAACGTTGACAACAATATTCTGATTTTATTGTCTAAACTGTACGCGTAATATTTATCAGAAGTTTTGATTATCCGTTTTATTCATACATATATATGTCGGCGCGGGGCTGGTTAAAAGCTCATGATAGCTGGGGCCCGCGCAGATGACACGCATTCCTAGTTCAATGTTTATGTTAACAGCATTAAGATTGTTATTGGACACAGAGGAAGTCTTTGTTCTTTGAGACGGGGCAATGTATGAGTTGTTTTGATGAGATTATATTGCCGAACGTAGCCGTGGGTCTGAGAATTAAATGAAATTTGATATCATGTTCATTGTTCTAAACCTTTGGTTGGGATGCCGAGCGGGCATTCTGATGGAATGATTGAGAAGGGACGTATTCCCTACCGTGACCGCGCCGTGCAAAGTACCACTTGACCCACGGATTCGTTTCCGTTTCAACATTGTTGTCGTGTTTTCCGCTTGATAATTATTTAGTGTGAAAGACTTTAGTGTGAAGTTGTGATTTGATTTCCACCTCTTGTGATTGTGATTTATTGACATTGAATTGTGATTTTATGACATGTGACTTAATTAATTATTATTAATGCGTGAAACTCGTGTGCGTGACTGTACCCACTGTTCCGCCCACTTAACATGGATTCAACTCTTGATCCTTCTGATGCCGTTGTTGAGCTCTCGTCTCTCTCCCCCGCGCTCGCGCTCTTGCTCCGAAATCAGAAGTGGGATACGCGCAACGAGAATCAGGTGGAAATCGCGTGAGAAAAATGTGATCGTATGCCGAATTAAAGTTAGAACTTGATATGGCACAGTGGCTTCGGGCATTGAAGAGAAACGGATAATGAGAGAGAGATTTTACAATTATTCTGAACCGGAATGAAGTGGAAAAAGTTTTGTGTAATAATTTTGGCAATATTTGATTCCACTGAGATTTTTTCCGGAGCTTTTGGTGTGAATAAATTGTATTATGCCTAGTGATGATGAACATGTGCGTGAAGTTTTCCATTAGAAATCTGTCATATTTTTGGCAGGATGGGCGACTTTAATGTTTTGACCCTTTTGGCATTTATGTTTGAAGAGAACTCTGGTGTATGTGATTGTTTTTAATTGCCTTGTGCTGTACATATGGTCAAATGAAATTGTGGATGACAACAAGGATGAAAGCAGAATTGATCTGTAGTTTACTTCGAATATGGGCGAATTGGATACCATCACTCCTCAATGTGGTGTTCATCGAGAATCTTCGTCGCACTCGCCCAGCGCGAGTGACAAGTGAACTGCGGTGCAGCAGCGAGTTGACAGCTGAAGCTGTGTTCTCAGCTTACATATCCGGTCAGTCGTTCCAATTATTGTTTTGATTCTGAACGATATCTAATTTTAAAGATACTTTTTGAGCAAATTATTTTGGAGGCCAAAGTTTCGAGCCTTTTGTTACGTTGTAGGGCATTGATCATGCCTATGTGCATTGAACAGTATTTGTCAGATAAGCTCTGAATCTGAATGGGAAACATAGTGCTCATAAATTAAACTATTGACGATATTATTTCAGAATCTCTGTTGCATACTGTTTATTTCTGATAATGCAATATTTATGGCATTTTATTTGGCAGGGATGTAAGTGCCCCATGTTTTTCAGTTGAGTTTCAACGTATGAAATATCAGTAAGCCAACGTTTACTTGTTGACTTTAGAAATGCAGATGCAGTTGTGTTTTAAGGTACGCGCTCAATAGCAGTGTTAAATACAGTTGAATCAAAAGAGTAAAACCTTATTCATCGTAATGGTTTCTACAGTTTAATGATGTTCTTGTAGATTGGTTCCTGGTGAGAGATGAGGTCGTGAGAAGACAAAATAAAAAAAAGATTTGATAGCTAATACATTAAAACTAGTAGCTCATTGTTTGCGAGCCTTATACCTTTTGAGATTTTGTGTTCATTATACAAAGAGAACTAAATAATAATTCTGCAGTGTGCCTGATCAAGGTTTCTATCGAGAAGACAATATTGTTTTGATTGTACAAGAATATTGCGTCAGTCTGATGTGTGATGTTTATAACTACGAATATTTTTCAGTAAAAAATATTTGACGATGCGATTATTAAAAAAAAACTGCCTTTAATACGTAGAGACATTTACATGCGTCAGTGGGAAAGTTTGAGACTACGTGTAGTCCCCGGCCAGTGCTGGACTGGAAGGGAACTGTTGTAGCCTGTTCTCTCTCGTTTATAGGAGATTGGGCCTGTGGCTTTGATGATTATGGTTATCTATGTTATCATCGTGATGATGATGATACTGTTGGTTATGATAATGTCATGGTAAGTATGATGACTTTATGATGGACATGATGATGTTATGGTGGTCATTAATTGTGACTTTATGATGGTCATTGGTGGTCATTGAGTTTATGATGGTCGTAATGGGATTATGGTGATCATTATGAGATTTTGATAGTCATGATGTGATTATGGCTGTCATGATGGGATTATGGTGATCATGATGTGATTATGGGGGTCATGATGGGATTATGGTAGTCATGATGACATTATGGTGGTCACGATGAGATTATGGTGGTTACGATGAGATTAAGGTGGTCAAGGTGAGATTATGGTGATCATAATGAGATTATGATAACTAAACGTTAATGCAGTCTGAATATCCAATATTAAAAATTGATGTTTCGGAACTCGATTAGTAGCATATTTGGGTTACCAAGCTATGTCAGTTTTCAGTAGCATACTGAAGCTAAGAAATACACTAGGATACAGTTGATTAAAGTGCTGTGATAATGCAGAAGAAGGACAGCAAGTCCCTGTTGTTCCATATTACTTATGGCAGAAAAGGATCTGTTGTTGTTTTGAAATCAATTACGAGCAAAACAACTTCGCGGTTGTTGATGGAGTAAAGCATTTTCGTAATTTTTGCAAAGTACACTGTTCGTAGTAAAGCCTTACTTATGATACATACAATTTAAAAAAAACCCACCAAGTATTGTTGTTGATTTATTTTGCTTTTGATATTTTTTGTAGAAACGGTAAACGAATGGGTCATATTGTTTTTATAAATCCTTAACTGAAGTAACACGCAATTGGAAATATTTAATTTGTTACTTAAAACGAAAAAAAAAAACGGGTCCATACTGGATAGAGCACAAGATGTCGGCATTTTTACCATATTTTCAAATGAAAATGAAATGAAATCTTTCAAATATTAACTAACCTGATAACTATCAGTGTTTGTGTATACCGTGATACCGCGAGACTTTAAAAGAGAAAGACATTTAATAGACATTGGATTGGTACTGGTTTCCCAATGTGAGGAAACACCGTGAAGATTTTATTGGGAATTACACAAAATGCACATTAGTTAACTTAAACAATTTCCGGTAAAAAAAATATCAGCTAAACTTCATCTAGCTACATTAATGTTGCATGGTTTCCATATTTACGCTCTAGAAAAGTTGAGCTGAAAACCGACATTTAAAGACTTTATTTTGTCCTTGTTGATTGTCAATTCTGAATTCTGATTTATTGACGTTGCATTCTGGAATACGTTCAGTTCATGCATCTATTAGGATTACAAATCGACTTCGGATCTGTCCGATTTCTGAGTTAGACTTCTGATTTTTGTAATGTTGAAAGAAAAAAAAAACATGATTTATGTATGGTATTGTAAATATGATGATTTACGTATAGTATGAATTGTACTACGATTTCGTATTTACTTCAACTTAGCGTGCCAGCTAAAGCAACGTCTTTACAGCAAGTGCTATTAAGCTAAACTAAAGAATTGGTTCCTTGTTGAAATTAATAATGACAGAACATAACATGATGTGATGGCTCCGTAACAGAACAGCTTACTTTTAATAACAAAGCTAAAGTAATAAAGAGAGTTAGTCTAATAGAGTTATTGATGAAACTGTTATGGTTGGATCAGGGATCAGGTGATGAATTCTATGTTTAAAGGTAAAACGTTTGTTTTGATTATAATTAATCATAATCATATGAGTGGAAATTAAATTAAGTAAAACATGAAGTTTTTTTTTTGGTAAATATAAGAATTCAATTTGTTTGAAGGAGACCGTATTTTTTGAAAGCTATTTTACAAGTATGTGGGTTGTTTGCGATGCTGAAATGCTATATACCCACAGAGTTTAGAATGCCTACGTTTTAACGTTTATGGGGAACAGTCAGGATCAGCCCATGTCGGCGATGTGTATTGAATGTGGATTTTACACAGATTTTGTATTGTTTGCTTGATATACTTCGATTTGGCTCTTGCAACGTGGTCTACTGACTTGTTCACTAGCCGTAGGTCAATTGCCAAACCCAGTTTAGCTGGTACGGAGACTGCGCGGTGCGGTGGCAAGCAGGAGGATTACGGTTGCGTTGTGGTCTATGTGACCTTGCATTGGTTGTGGTCTGTGTGACCTTGCATTGGTTATGGTCTGTTTGAGACCATTTGTTATGCTACCATGGGTGATATCACGTGTGTGATGATGGTTGAGCCAAATAGCTGTATCGATATCAATTGAGTAATGTTGTACTAGATACTTATGGAAGTACGAGTTTTGGGCTGTACCTGATCTGTGTCCTGTGAAATATTTAATGACTGTTGATGACTTGGTGATAAGTCTTGGATTTTGGAAACTACCTATAGTTACTTATGGCTGTGCCTTAGTGGCAGGATAGCCGAGCGAGTGCTATATGAAATATGTTTCAGTAGAGACTCTGTGCAATTGTTTGGCACACGAGGACGTGTGACAGTCAGGATCGCCGTGTCGGCGCGGGGCTGGTTAAAAGCTCATGATAGATGGGGCCCGAGCAGGTGACACGCATTCCTAGTTCAATGTTTATGTTAACAGCATTAAGATTGTTATTGGACACAGAGGAAGTCTTTGTTCTGTGAGACGGGGCAATGTATGAGTTGTTTTGATGAGATTATATTGCCGAACGTAGCCGTGGGTCTGAGAATTAAATGAAATTTGATATCATGTTCATTGTTCTAAACCTTTGGTTGGGATGCCGAGCGGGCATTCTGATGGAATCTATGATTGAGAAGGGACGTATTCCCTACCGTGACCGCGCCGTGCAAAGTACCACTTGACCCACGGATTCGTTTCCGTTTCAACATTGTTGTCGTGTTTTCCGCTTGATAATTATTTAGTGTGAAAGACTTTAGTGTGAAGTTGTGATTTGATTTCCACCTCTTGTGATTGTGATTTATTGACATTGAATTGTGATTTTATGACATGTGACTTAATTAATTATTATTAATGCGTGAAACTCGTGTGCGTGACTGTACCCACTGTTCCGCCCACTTAACATGGATTCAACTCTTGATCCTTCTGATGCCGTTGTTGAGCTCTCGTCTCTCTCCCCCGCGCTCGCGCTCTCGCTCCGAAATATATATATAATAAGGTATCGGGATTCTAGCGATATCTCAAGGATATCGGTCATCTATATTCTATGTATTCTATTTTGTTGGGAATTAGACTACTTATCTATTCTGTTAGGAATTCTTATATGGTACAATTTGAATGGAAAGTAGGTTTTTGGTTTATAGTTTTGTATTTTGAACAGCTGGTATAATCTGTCACCTTTTAGGTATACGAAAAATCAATCGTAAATGCTAGAATGCCCTTTCTACTAGTTAACCTACTATATTTGTGCCAGACGTAGTATAAGTTTACATTATAATTGTATAGATTATTAGCAACATAATATTAAATAGACATCGGACGTAGTATAAGTTTATGCCTAGGATACATTATAATTGTATAAATTACCAGTAGCATAATATTAAATAATTCCCCCTTTGCCTACATTTATTGACCTACTTAGGTGAAACGCCCTTAAGGCACATTAAAATAAATAGGTAGGTAAAAATGCCCTTCAGGCATAATATGCAAAATAAGCCGAAATTAGGAACATTTATATAATATGTAACCGGCTACACCATCGCATACTTAATAATGTACAGCACGTGTTCGTCCCGCACGCTGATTGGCCCACACTTCGCCCACACACCGCGATCACATACGATCAAGGTGCGGACAATCAAGCGCAAATAAAATAACGGCGCTCACAGCGCCGAACCATTCTCTCACTCATTGAATCATCGCTTACTGCTTCGAGACGACCACGTGCTACTGGGAAGAAGTTTTAATAGTGAAAGTCTGTTTAAATTAGTATTTTTAAAGTAATTCCATTTAATTTAATTCTAGTGTCAATATAGTTTATTTTAGAGTCAGTGTTTTCTCTTCAAGACGATCAATCCCTCTCATTCTCTCGAGCTATCGAACGTGCCGACTGCCCCTACAGTCCCGGTCCGGCACATTGGCCCTTCGATCCTCCAACAAGAAGCGTCCACGGTTCACACTGGACCGCTGTTTGTTCCTGAACATCGCAGCAACGCTTCAGCACGGCCGAGGCAGGCCCGCCAGCTACCATGCACGGAGGAAGAGTCAACACCCGCTCGCAAGACCGCAAGTCCCATCAGTCGGGGCGCACCGCCAGCACCACGCGGGGCACCCACAGCACCCGTAGCACCCACACGAAGTCCACACCAGCAAACATCACGAAGTCGTCATCCGAGCGCTCCCTCTCTGCGGACTCCAGAGCCGACAACAGAAGCAGAAGTATAGCCCGTCAAAACAGGTATGATGAGACGCGTGACATCCAGCACGCCTCTCTCCCGTTCCAGGAACACGTACCAGCCGGGCCTAAAGTAGTGCACAGCCCCGCTGCCGTGCCTACACTGCGCGCGCCGCCCGCGGCGGTCGAACGCGCTACCCAGGCGCAGGCCGGCGCCCTCTCCACGGAGCATCCGCCGGCTATGACAGGGCCCTCAGGGCTCGTCAACACCGCGCCAGCTGCACCAACAGACGCCGCACCGCCATTTGGCCGCCCACTCGGCACCCCAGCGACGTCGACAGCAACACAGGTGCAGCAACCACCCATCGAGCAAATCTGCGCTGCCTCCACTCCTTACAGGAAAACCAGGACGCGCACAGGCTCGACTAAGTCCGCGAAAGATCGAGCCTTCCGCCTAGCTAAAGCGCGGGAGGAGCTCGCGGCCGCCAAGCTCGCAGCCATCGAAGCCGAGCTGTCTTCATCCGAGGACGACGAAGAGGATCAAGACGAAGACACCACACAAGTCTCGCAGCGAGTGGAAAAGTGGATCGAGCAAAGCGTCCACATTCCAGCCATCGACATACATCCTCACAACCCGTCGCCTCCGCATCTCTCTCAGGTACCTCCCTTTTTTAACGCCCCGCCAGCACCCGCTCATACAGACACAGTGAAACACAGCCACCCAGGGCCGCAAGCCGCGGCCACCGCTCCACTAGAGCCGGCAATACCCGTATCTGCCCCCACACAAGCCCAACCGGCGGGAGATCTCGCAATCCAGTCCTACAAGCCAACATCCGACGTAGCCTTACTAACAGAGGCTATCCGGGCTGCCATACTGGCCGGCAAGGACTCGCCTTCAAGAAGGCCAGCGGATCTACCAGCTTTCACCGGTTCACGACGGCAGTGGATATCATTCAAAAAGGTATATACAGATACGGCTCCTTTCTTCACGTCTGGCGAAAACACAGCACGACTTCAAGCAGCGACGCAGTCATTAAGAAATACGGCGCTGGGCGAATTCATACTGGCCGGGGCGGGACCCGAGCTTATCATGGAAAAGCTCGAAGAATCGTACGGGAACACGGCAACGCTCGCAGCAATGGAGTACAAGAACCTCCGCGAACTACCGAAACTCACCGACAACGCGCAAGACATCTGCTCGTTTTCAATCAAGCTGGGCACAATAATGTCTACGCTACAACTGGTGGATCCCGACACTTCAAGGTACAATTCTGAAATATTAAGAGCACTACACGATAAACTAACAGTGAATTTACAGAGCAAGTGGTATTCCTTTTCGGCTAACAAACCGCGCCGTGAAAGTGACGTCATGCTAATGGTGTCATTTCTTCAAGAAGAAGCAAAACTCCGTGAGCCCTACACTATTCTTACCGATAACTACTTACCTAAATATAACACGCAACCCTCTCGCCCGCATTTTTCACAGCCGCCGAAACAGCAGCAATACAACAGCAGGCCCACCTACGCGCAAGGGCGCGCAACTAGTTACGGGCCTAACGCGCGCGCAAACGCAGGCCCCGCCCACCAGCCGAGATATCAGAAAACAAACACGGCGGTCGAAAAGCGAGCCCGGTGCCCCGTTTGCGATAGCGACACACACGTAAGTGGCGGAGAGTGTGCAACATTTTTAAATATGTGCATTGACAAGCGGCGAGAGATAGCAAAAAACAAGATGTTGTGTTTTAAGTGTTTATCCTACAGAGCGAAAAGACACACATGCAAACGAGTAGTGTGTTCAGCGGACAATTGCGGCAAAAACCACAATGTGTTAGTTCATAAGTCTGTTACAGAGAACGCGCCCGCAACTGAAAAGGTATCATGCGCATGGGCAACAAAGGCGCAATCGTACCTAAAGATCCTGCCAGTAGAGGTGTCGGGACCACTAGGGCGCCGCCCGGCCTGGGCGCTACTCGACGACGGGTCTACAGTAAGCCTCATATCACAGGACTTAGCTGACGCTGTAGGAGCCCCGGGACCAGTGGAGCCCCTGCACATAGAAGCACTCACCGAGGGCACCCTAAACTCTGAGTCGTCGAGACGAGTACGAATCGAACTCATCGGGGCGGACTCCGCTCACAAGATTGAAGCAAGAACCGTGAGTAATCTCTCCCTATCACCGCAGCAAGTGCCCGAAGAAGTCATCGACCAGTGCGAACACTTGCGCGATCTCAAGCAACACTTGGTATACAAATGTGCTCGCCCTAACATTTTAATAGGTCAAGACAACTACCAGCTGCTGCTAGCCGAGTCGGTACGGCGAGGGCGCTGCGATCAGCCTGTCGCCTCGCACAGCCCGCTCGGCTGGGTACTACACGGAGCGCAGACTAGAAGTTTGGGCCATAGGGTAAATTTCCTAAACACGTTAGAAGAAAAAATTGATCATTTTTTTAGTGTGGATTCCCTAGCCATTATTCCCGCCCGCCCTTCTAGCGACCCCGAAGAGAGAGCCACACGCATACTACAAGAAACCACGCAGCGAGTGACCGACAGCGAGTTTGAAGTCGGCCTACTATGGGCTCACAATAAGGTACATTTACCCTACAACTACAACACGGCGCTCAACAGGTTACACAGTGTCGAGAGGCGTCTCGACAAAGACCCAGAGCTACGAGCGAAATATGAAGCTGAAATGGACGCCCTGCTCGACAAAGGATACGCCGAGATAGTCCAGTCAACAGGGCCGCCGGGTAAAACATTTTTTCTCCCGCACTTTCCAGTCTTGAACGTGATGAAACCTGGTAAACTTAGAATTGTCCATGACGCAGCAGCGAGAGCCCAGGGTACCAGCCTCAACGAGAAACTCCTACCAGGCCCCGGTCTACTCCAATCGCTCCCAGGGGTATTATGCAAATTCAGGCAGCACGAAATAGCACTCTCGGCCGACATAAAGGAAATGTTTATGAGAGTATTAGTCAGGCCGGAGGATCGCGACGTGCTACGCTACCTGTGGAGGGGCAACAAGCGCGGCGAGACTCCGCCCACCGAGTACCGAATGACGAGACTCATATTCGGTGCAAAGTGCAGCCCAGCGTGCGCAATCTACGTGAAAAACGAGAACGCGCGACGATACGAAGAAACGGAGCCTACAGCCGTCAACGCGATAGTAAAAAAACATTATGTCGACGATTACCTCGATTCATTCACAGATTTAGACCAGGCGATAGAGACAGCAACAAAAGTTCGAGACATCCAAGCTGAGGGCAACTTCGAACTACGCGGGTGGAAGTCAAATTCACCCGCCCTGATGGCCGCCCTCGGTGAGTGTTCACCACCCACAGATACTCCAGTCAACCTAGACGACGGACCGGGTACAACAGAACGCGTCCTCGGCCTTATATGGAGGCCGACATCTGACGAGCTCACCTTTAACTTGGACCTCGCACGCCTGCCAGTCGACATGCTTCACAACCCCCGCCCTACCAAGCGAGAAGCCCTGAAGATAGTCATGTCACTCTACGACCCGCTCGGCTACGCCGCACCCGTCACGGTAAGGGCCAAATCAATCCTACAGGAAGCATGGCGCCGCGGACTATCGTGGGATCAACACTTCCCGGAGGACCTCGCATCCACATGGGCAGACTGGTTGAAAAACCTCATCGCGCTACGCAAGATAGCGATACCTAGATGCTATCCAGGCTTCACACACGCAGTAAACACACAACTGCACATTTTCACAGACGCATCACAGGACGCGTACGCCACAGCCCTATACTGGCGTACCACACTAGTCACAGGAGAAATAAAGGTCTCATTAGTCATGGCGAAAGCGCGGGTGTGCCCTCTCAAATTACACTCTATACCGCGGCTCGAGTTACTCGCTGCCGTTATGGGCGCGCGCATGGCCCAGGTCGTCAAAGAAGAACACGAGAAGCAGCCAGACTCCACTACATATTGGACCGACAGCAAAACAGTACTACACTGGGTACGTAACGGGTCTCGCTCATACAAGCCATTCGTGGCTCATCGCATAGCCGCCATACAGGAACATTCGAAAGTAAACGAATGGCGCTATATTTCTACAAAACTCAACGTGGCAGACGACGCGACAAGAGACACGCCTCGAGACTTCACCTCATCACACAGGTGGTACACGGGACCAGAGTTCCTGCGATCACATGAGAGCGAGTGGCCGCAACACGAACCTGACAGCGCCGAGGCCACGCCCACCGGCGAAGAGCGAACATGCGTAGCGGTCGCGACAAGGAAGTACGAAATAAGCGAGGCAATCCCGAATGCAAATAGGTTTTCAAAATGGGAACGATACCTGAGATCAACGGCGAGAGTACTTCAGTTCATCGAAAAATGTAAGAAAAAAGAAGTCGTAAATTATAAACGCACCAAAGCAAACGCGAAGACCGATCCAGACTGGCGCAAAACACCAATCAAAAAAGTGCAAGTAAATAAAGGTAAAAAATCCACAACATTCACAGATTACTTCGAGCCACTAACTGCAGACTTACTACGGCGCGCCACACAGCTAATATGGCGCGGCGTTCAACACACCGCTTTCAAAGAAGATATGGCGGCAATACAAAACAACGAGTCTCGCAACGGTAAACTTAAAAAGCTCGCAGTTACAATCACCGACGGCATCATCACACTCGTCAGCCGCATAGACGCCGCAGTGGACACGCAGCTAGAAAAGAATCCCGTCGTCCTAGACGGGCGTCACTCCGCTACCCGTTTGTACATAGACTTTGTACACAGGAAACTCCACCACGCGCAAGT
The DNA here is from genome assembly GCA_963556455.1 of Epiblema foenella. Taxonomy (NCBI): domain Eukaryota; kingdom Metazoa; phylum Arthropoda; class Insecta; order Lepidoptera; family Tortricidae; genus Epiblema; species Epiblema foenella. The sequence goes on from OY747109.1 coordinate 13,775,868, forward strand.
CGAGACAGTAATCAACGAAGTTCGGCAACAATACTGGGTGCTACACTTGCGCTCAGTGACTCGCCAAGTGTCACACGCTTGCCGGCCATGCGCGAAACGAAGAGCAATGCCACCGAGCCCGCCAACAGGTAATCACCCGCATACGCGCCTAGCACATCACAAGCGGGCCTATACGTACACGGGGTGGGATTTCTTCGGCCCATACACAGTTACCGTTGGGCGTGCGACGCAAAAAAGATACGTCGCCCTCTTCACGTGCCTCACTACACGTGGAGTACATTTAGAAGTCGCAGCATCACTTAGCACAGATTCAGCAATCGCAGCACTACGAAGATTCATCGCGAGACGAGGCTGCCCCACCGAAATTTGGTCAGATAACGGTACGAATCTAAGGGGAGCCGACAAAGAGCTTCGCAGGGCGCTCGAGACGGGCGTCAACGCAGCGGCAACACAACGAGGCATCAGCTGGCGCTTCATACCTCCCGGCAGTCCATTCATGGGAGGGGCATGGGAGCGCATGGTGTCAAGCGTCAAAAAGGCGCTAGCGGCAATACTCGACGAGAGGCACCCCAGCGACGAAACTCTATCAACTTTCCTAACAGAGGTAGAATTTTCAGTAAACTCACGGCCTCTCACACACGTCGCGATCGACCCAAACGAGCCCACTGCAATCACACCGAACCACTTCACAATAGGCCCAGCAGCATGGAACCCAGCCCCAGGTACATTCGACGAAAAGGACATAGTCGGCCGAGCAACATGGCGTACAGCACAACGCCTAGCAGACATGTTCTGGGAAAGATGGCTTCGCGAATATCTCCCACAGCTGCAAAACCGGCGGGAGCCCACCCACAAGGGCCCCGTCATCGCCGTAAACGACGTCGTCCTCATCGTAGACAACACACTACCCAGAAACGTGTGGCCAATGGGCATCGTAACAGCCCTCTACCCAGGCGAAGACGGCATCACACGAGTCGTCGATGTACACACAAAGGGCGGCACCCTACGCCGCCCAACAAAGAAGCTCGTCATACTACAAACCAAGCCGGACTCACCCTCCGGCCCTCCCGGCGCAGCCGCGCTCCCTCAGCGCGCGCCCGCGCGCAACCACTGCGCGCACCCGCCGGACTCACCCTCCGGCCCTCCCGGCGCAGCCGCGCTCCCTCAGCGCGCGCCCGCGCGCAACCACTGCGCGCACCCGCCGGACTCACCCTCCGGCCCTCCCGGCGCAGCCGCGCTCCCTCAGCGCGCGCCCGCGCGCAATCACTGCGCGCACTCGCCGGACTCACCCTCCGGCCCTCCCGGCGCAGCCGCGCTCCCTCAGCGCGCGCCCGCGCGCAATCACTGCGCGCACTCGCCGGACCCACCCTCCGGCCCTCCCGGCGCAGCCGCGCTCCCTCAGCGCGCGCCCGCGCGCAATCACTGCGCGCACTCGCCGGACTCACCCTCCGGCCCTCCCGGCGCAGCCGCGCTCCCTCAGCGCGCGCCCGCGCGCAATCACTGCGCGCACTCGCCGGACTCACCCTCCGGCCCTCCCGGCGCAGCCGCGCCCCCTCAGCACGCGCACGCGCGCAACCACTGCGCGCTTCCGCCGGACACGCACTCCGGCCCTCCCAACACCTCAGCGCCCTCACCGGACTTACAACCCGGCCCTCAAGACGCTAAAAACGCATAGAGTGCACACCACATACACTCTATGCAACAATAAGCATCGGAGCAACACGCCGTGCGAACTTCATCCTACACCAACCACCGAGTCATATCTTCAGCCCGAGCTTCGAGCCAGCACAGCTGCCCCGAGCATCGAGCAACACGTCCACCACACGAGTTCCAGAACTTGCATCTAAGGACGCAAGCGGCGGGAGAAATGTGCCAGACGTAGTATAAGTTTACATTATAATTGTATAGATTATTAGCAACATAATATTAAATAGACATCGGACGTAGTATAAGTTTATGCCTAGGATACATTATAATTGTATAAATTACCAGTAGCATAATATTAAATAATTCCCCCTTTGCCTACATTTATTGACCTACTTAGGTGAAACGCCCTTAAGGCACATTAAAATAAATAGGTAGGTAAAAATGCCCTTCAGGCATAATATGCAAAATAAGCCGAAATTAGGAACATTTATATAATATGTAACCGGCTACACCATCGCATACTTAATAATGTACAGCACGTGTTCGTCCCGCACGCTGATTGGCCCACACTTCGCCCACACACCGCGATCACATACGATCAAGGTGCGGACAATCAAGCGCAAATAAAATAACGGCGCTCACAGCGCCGAACCATTCTCTCACTCATTGAATCATCGCTTACTGCTTCGAGACGACCACGTGCTACTGGGAAGAAGTTTTAATAGTGAAAGTCTGTTTAAATTAGTATTTTTAAAGTAATTCCATTTAATTTAATTCTAGTGTCAATATAGTTTATTTTAGAGTCAGTGTTTTCTCTTCAAGACGATCAATCCCTCTCATTCTCTCGAGCTATCGAACGTGCCGACTGCCCCTACAGTCCCGGTCCGGCACAATATTAGAGTAGCATAGACAATAATTAAATGATCGATTCTCAACTCGGTTAGGTACCACAGTCGTAGCCATCGGGGGTATTCACAAAGTATTCTCATCGACTTCACGTGGACCAGTCTTTCTTCCGAAAAATAATAGTGTTTATCCATTTAGAGGTCAATTTATATTAGGGAGGAGCACACAGACTTATAAAGGTTTTTTGAATTCTCTTGCTGTGGCGACGCAGAACAGTAGCCAATTACAAAAGGTCCTTAGTAAAGGGACTTCGTTGTGACATGTGACTATTTATTGGGCGGATTAAAGGGGGCCGGCCACTTACGGTCGTGAATCATTAAGTGCGCGAGCACCGGCTGCACTGCCGTCTAGCCTTGTGGTATGAAACGAGTTTGCTATATACTGGATGTGACGTCATACACAGCTGGGTTGGGTGCCACAATGACAACAGGTTGAGCAATAGCGACTCCGTAGTAGTTTGGTTTTGCGAGTCACATTAGACCGTTCCACAACCCTGTTACTATGTAGAGAAGGGGGATGAGATCTAGGTAAATAGTCGTGACAGCGACAGGATGATTGATTCAGGGATCGGATACCGGTATTTTACTAACAGTCACCGGTTTATTATTTCGTTTTTAATGGGACAATCTAATAATACGAGGTTGTTACCTAAATACATGATTTCTTATTCGGTGAATATGTTTAAATCCTATTCCATTATTACTATTTATATCTTAATTGACGATCATGATGTGAATTCGTATACTTTTGACATGAATGCAAATTTATATTGTAATTTACATCTATGAAATAAATGAATCTGATTCTGAATCTGAATTTGATTCAGCTCTACGTAAAGAGCAAAAAATAATCCAATATATTGGGCTAATTCAGGGTTTTTTAAAAATACCGATATCGGTCCCTGGATTGATTTAGCCGGGTCAGTTCATACGTTGTAACTTGGCAAAGTGTTCATCTAATCCTTAGATGAACACTTTGCCAAGCTTTTCGTAGCGGTACGCAATTTTCTCTACATACGGGGAAACGCACGGTAATCGGCTATGCGTCTACGGGCAGAGCACTCGCTAGGAGGGTTCCTCTGATGGCAGTGAATGTGTTCAGCCCTTATGCAATTTGGTCAAATATTAAGTTCTAATTTGAAATGATTTAACATGTCAAAGCTAAATCAACGTTCTCAAAGATTAAATTCGTTATCGCATACATTTAATATCTTTTAGAACAGGTACTTACATATTTTATAACAACCATCCAATGAATCAATATAGCATATTTGATGACTGAATCATTAACATCATCAGTTATTAGAAATTCGCCGGAAACAAAGTGAAGTCAGGTTAACTGGTATTTTGTCGATGCAGGTGTAACAACAACACCTAGTTGGAATGTAATTTTTGCTGTAAACAGTATTGTTTACATACCCACCTTTATTGCTTTGAGTTAGAGTTACTGGTTAATATTGGGTCAGTGTCGAGCACTGGAAAATTGACCTCAGATTAAATGTGGGGATGTTGTTATGTATTTCGTATAATCACAAGGGAACCGTTGATTGCAAAAGCTAACAAAGCATCTAATAGTTATGGTTATGGTGGTGGACTCCTTTTTCCGCACTTAGACCGTGTAAGTCGGACCATTATCCATCTATCTTAAGTATGCAGCCCTCCTATTTCAGCGGATCCGCTTTTGATACAAAAAATGTTTCCCTTCTCACCTTCTATTTTATAATATGCTATTGAGAGATTGTTGAATCACGCCAATCGGCATGTGGAGAAGTCAACTGGAGTGGTATTCATTATGCTTACCGACGAATTACCTCAGGCGAACCAGTGTAAGGCTTTCTTACGCGTAGGTTAGTTGTTATGAATCTTGAAGTCACACAGAGCCGGTTGTGAGGTGAGTCGACCCTGTTAAGAATCTCGTAGCTGCTTCCTCGATTGATGCCTGAACGGCAGCGATCGCAGGGTTGTATAACATATACATTCATGATGATTAACAGATTTTTAAGTTCGTCAAACCATCATGACATTTCAAAGAGACCACAGAAGTTGAAAGTCGAGTCTTCCTTCCTGGTAGTATAAATTGAATAATTATACCACAAATAACTTCTGTTTTTTTGTTACGTTTGTAGTAGTTTAAGTCAACTAATAAAATGATCTACTTTTGGACCTAACATATACCTAACACATGACATAATAGAGTCGAAAAGTGGTAGATTTTTCTTGACTTCTTTTTTCAAACCAATTTCGTAGTATACCACATGGTATAATGTAGGTATCTAAACAATAAGTTGCTAGAATGTATGCTGTAGTGCTGTTAAGCTAGGTGTATGTTTTAAACTGATAGATATTCTTCCTCTTATGCACTTTTGTCTCCTCCTCTTATACAATTAGGTCAGATTAGCTCCCGTTTCCTTTCTGATAAGTTTCACGCCACGCTACTGCTAAAGATAATTTCTATCCCAAGGGAGGAGGGATATAACTAGGATATCTATTCTGTCGATAATAGAGTCGTCAGTAGACCATTTACCTATTGATTCACTACATCCTCATATTGATTTAGATCTAATTTGATTGGTGAAAATAAGAAAATGTGTATGGACTACTCTCGGAATAAAATATATCTGAAATAGGTTAGTTGGGCACTTTAAACAGCTTGAATGATTGTACTTGAGTTGTGATAGAGGAACCCTTACTATCCATCTGTCACAACTTTTTATCTCAAGAATTTCCTAAAGATACCTATATCATATCCTATAACTTAAGAGGAAAACGAATTGTTTGCTCATTTGTTTATACTCCGCCGTCCGTATCCATACTTGTTAATTTTTTGACGCATCATAAAAATTTTTGTTTAAATCCGTCTAACCGCGATATGTTTTCAAGATGTGAGATTTATGATTGGTCTGTGCTCTGTAGCACCACAGATGCCAGAAGTGGCGTAGAAACGCTTTTAGATTCGTCGTAAATGTAATCACGGATACATTTTTAAACTCTTGTCTGGGAAATAAGACTGAAAATTGTATACAATGTATTTGAAGCGGAGCGTACGTCGGATGTAAGGTGGGCGAATATAAAATGCATCTTGAACATTGACAAGGGCTTTTTGATAAGAGGCATGAGATCACCGATTAATTAAAGAGAAAGAGGCACGACAGAATACAGTTGTTATTACTTTTGTTCAAGTAAAATCCATTTTTGTTAAGATTTAAGACTCATGATTTAATATGATGGACAAAATGCATGCTGGACGAAATATATATGCGTAGGACGAAATGAGGATTAAAAACCAATTGGACGAACTGCATATTGGATGAACGGCTATTAAATCGGTTTTTGGCTGAGAGAATTATTTATTTGACAGAGTATTTTTTTTATCACAAAATGACTTTAATGTAAAAACGAAAATGACTAATTTTCAAGTGATGAGAGTTATCTGGCCTGTTATTGTACTTTTTCTCTACGCTTACTTATAGGTAAATCCATAAATTGTGGCCGTGTGTGCAAAGTCTTAAACTCATATTGCCTGATCTATTTACACAATAAATGTAATACTGTTGTGAGAGATTAGTGACACATGGTAACACCTGTTAATGATCAAGGGTCAGACCTCTGCTGTTTCCACTAAAGGTGCGTTTTCGTACATGCTGGGCTGCATGACGCGCGACCGTTCAGGCGACTATGGCCAGGCAGGAGAGGCGTATAAACTTCCGCGCGCACAGCGTATAATTATTTTATGGGTAAGTGTTATTTAATACTCGCTACCAAATCGAGGGCACATCCAGAGGTCAAACGGTTTAGAGGTGAACCACTTTATGATATGAAACTGTTAATAACTACAACAAATAAGGATCGAAGCTGTCACGCATGCTTTCGTGATACCATTAACCACACCTGCTCTAATTTGCCTATTGAGAGTTATTTCATAATGCAAAACCTTAATCAGGTAAAGGCTGGCATTCACTGCCATTTGGCCTGCTCCACATTGTGGCCGAGTTAAGTATGGGGGTGACACGCCCGCCCCCCGTGAGTTATATATAATGTACAAATATACTTACTTAGAAAGGTTTTAAAATGTACGGGCACTGTTGTTTACCACTCGTAGTTCTAAATTTTACAACTTTCAAATGACGTTATAACATTATCCTATCGGTTTATGAATGTAATAAACCTTCATCAAGTAAGTTTATGAATTTCGAATTGCAAACGCTTTATCTATTGACTAGATTAGGAAACAATAATGTGGTAAACGGTGTGAGTTTATGTATGAAGTAAAGCGATAGTCAAATCAAGAGTGCCGAGTAAGGTTTTTGATTAATACTGTAGGCAGGTGCATATATATAGGTACCTACATACGTCAATGATTTAATAATTGTACTCAAGTGAGGGACTGATTAAAATCAAAACTAGTGGAAAAACAAGAGGAAGGACTTTTTCCAGCAGTGAGAACTCTAAGCTTAAATAACAATTAACTAATATAGTATATAATGCAACTGGTGTATAAGAAGGGTATAAAAAGGCGAATGGTGTGGGTTGCGATGTGAGCCTTGGCGAACATCGCAAGTAAAGACACCACGAGCCTTTTTATACCAGTTATACACCGTTGCATACAATACTTTTTCTACGACTCATTTCAAATAAAAAGTAAGTATTTTTCAGACTTTTCATGCGCCATATTTCCCCTAAGTAATTGTGCAACTTACCTACGCAATTTCTTCACTAATGCTATATAACTTCTTCATGAATTTTTAAAAGAATCAACGTACCTACACATTTTCTTCATGAACACAAAAAATCGTTTTATTTAAGTAATATAATAATTTATCAGCTTGAATGTTTTCGTTTTCAATTAAGAATTTGGTGGTAAATCAAAAATATGACACTTTGTTTATGCTTTGTTTTTTTTTTTAATTTGCTAGAGTTGGCATCCGACCTAAACTGAATTCAAATCCGGATCGAATTTTAACTGTTTCATTTTCATAAATGTTTCCGAAAATAGATAAAACTTGTTAAACAACACAAAAAAGATGATAAATGTATGTATTCATATTAGTAAATAATGTATTATGCATTAATTAATTCATAAAAATTATAGCAAAGTTGCGTTAAGTTGGCAGCACTGATTTTAATCATAAAAGTTTCACTTGAACGCGTCGAAGAATGACTACTAAACATAGTATTTGTAGTAGTCTGTGGCACCCAACTCTGCTTTTATTTTTCATTAAAGTAGGGTAAGGAGTGTGTTTTTAGGCAATAGACTAGATAGACTTTTTACAGAATAAATAAAGTATGTATTTATGTTACAGTTCATGATTGCGTAAGTCGCGAAAAAAAGTACAGGAGTAGAAAAATATTATTATGTATTTGTTTGAGATTGTCCTGAATAAATGTAGCCCACGTAAGACTTGTAGCAATAAAACATTTTAAAAATAAGTTAAATATAAAGGCGTAGGGATGTGACGACCCCATCGCCCACTGGTTTTCCAGTGCAATCAGTCAACGTAAGGCGGCTTGTGGCGAGCTGTTAGGGAGTAGCGGCCCTACGTACCTGAGTCCTCCTGGGGGTGGCCTGTGGTTGGTGGGACAGGCCCCCCCGCCTCTGGCTTGCCTTAACCGGCCGACCAGAGTGGAGTCGCAAGAGCTGATGCTCGAGGGTGGATGTGGTCACCTAAGTGGCTAGTTGGCTATATGTTTAAAGTCCAGTGCCACCTCTCCACCCCCAGCTCTCTGACCGGTGTTGCCCTTAGGCCATTTTATAATGTCGCTATTTTATGGGGGCCCATCTAGCAGAGAGCGAGTCACCGCCTGCCGGAAATAAATATTTGAGACAGTTTTATTAGGCAGGCGTCCGGTGTCTCACGCAATAGCCCAGCCATTAATCCAACATTTTCACCCAATAACCCAGTTCATTTAGACTCCATCAACCAGAAATAGTCCCTGTACACCCTGGCAGGTGCTGTCTCTGTGTGCGTCCCATGACACGGGCAGGGACAGCATCCGCTCGGTGTATCCCTTGCATTTCATTAAAGTGTCAAAAGGGCCTCTACGTGTTGGCTATGTGGTACTCGTTTGGTACTTCGGTGCCTCGGTACTTCGGCTCCACGCACGCCTCCCAAAGGTCCGGGATACCATTGTCCCGTGAACGGGAAAGTTAAATATAAAAGAACTTATATATACAGGGTGGAAAAAAGTTATGGGCCCTGGAGGGAAACTGCTTTAAATCCTTTAGTTAGCTCATTTTACTGAAAACATTCCTTTATTTTTAAAAAGAAACAAAACTGCAATCAAAGATTTTTAAAATTTTGCTAGTCTCAACCGGGAATCGAACCGACTAAAAATTAAAAATTAACCCTCGCTAGTTTATTATACGAATCGGTAGGATTATTGTTTGGGATAAACTTTGTCTAAGAAACGTTTATTTGGTCATTGAAATAAAAAAGTGAAAACTACAATTGTTTTTATTTTATTATCAATAAAAAGAACACAAACATGAAACAAATTTTTAACGTAGACGGACATTAAAAAAAAACAATGTTAATAATTTAACTGATAAGTTGCTCGAAATGACCCCCCTCGTTCCGGTTACACAAATTTAGTCTACGTTGAAATTCATTTCGTGTAACCCTCTGGATAGTGTTGTGGTGTATGCTCCTAATAACATTTTCTACCCCAACCCTTAAGTCTTGTACAGTATTATAACACGTTTTGTAAACTTCATTTTTTACATGACCTCATAAAAAGTAATCCAGAGGCGTCAGGTCTGGACTTCTCGCTGGCCATTTAATCGTCCCGTTTGTACCTATCCAGACATTGAAATTTTCATTAAGGTAACGTAAGCAGTTGTGTTCTTTGATAATAAAATAAAAACAATTGTAGTTTTCACTTTTTTATTTCAATGACCAAATAAACGTTTCTTAGACAAAGTTTATCCCAACAATAATCCTACCGATTCGTATAATAAACTAGCGATGGTTAATTTTTAATTTTTAGTCGGTTCGATTCCCGGTTGAGACTAGCAAAATTTTAAAAATCTTTGAATGCAGTTTTGTTTCTTTTTAAAAATAAAGGAATGTTTCCTTTCAGTAAAATGAGCTAACTAAAGGATTTAAAGCAGTTTCCATCCAGGGCCCATAACTTTTTTCCACCCTGTATATAGCTACCACATACCTTCATGTTTCTCGTTCGTTGAACGTTCGGTGTGTACCTACGTTTATATCTAGTCATCATTATCATTACGCAGTAAAGTTTAAAACACCGACCTTAATAATGCTAATTAGAAAGCAATTCTAACGCGCATAAGCAAACCGGCGTAACTGCTCTGGAATAATAATTTTGCAATTGCGTATGCTATGCTCATTGTTGATTGATTTTCACCACAATTACACTAAATGGGGTTCAAATTAATCAACGACACTGAAACATTTTTACCGACTAAAAAACAGAGGAGGTTCTATGTTCGTCTGTGCTTATGTATATTTTGTATATATGTAATTATGTATGTTACATAACATCATTTATTTTTATTACCTGAACTAAATCAATCCCAACCCGCATCGGGCTATAGGATGGCGGACTACAGCTAATTATTCCTTCTCATTTATGAGAGAAGCCATGGAGAAGCCACACGTTTAGGACCTTTAAATATATGAAGCTAATACATGAAATAAGTATATTTTTTCATATTTGTCTTTCGATTATCGTAACTTTTCCCAATTTAAATGTTTTACTTTTTTTAATGGTTAATTATTTGGTTTACAACTTTCCGAGGTAGGTACATCGGTACCTACATCACCCTCCCCTAGATTACAGACGAAAATGTGTAAAACCTTGTTATTTGTGCAATTTTGCAGTGTGGTTCAGAATACCTAAAGCATGAACGGCGATAGGTTTGGCAACAGCTACAAAACAAGTAACAAGCCTCGGCCACGGCAAGACCTTGCACATGAACTGTATTCCAGTATGAGGAAGGACAATTTTGTTGAATTTTAAGATGAGTACCTGTGGGTTATGAGTAGTAGATTGTGCAGTAGCTTTAAAAATATGTAGGTAAAGTAGGTAAAATTATTATAAAACTGAATGTCTCTCATAGAGGCGCAAAATACAGAGAGATGCATTGAAACAATGTCTACCAGGAGAGTGGAGTTATTATTCAAATTGGTTTATCTCTACTTGAACTCGTTCCTTATATGGACAACAGTGAAAAAGGGAAGATGCGTTTTTTTATTTCTCGTCCTTACGTCTAGACCCGCAAACCAAGATTTATAGGGATTTTTGGCGGCGCCTGGGTAAAGAAAATTGAACTAATCGCGCTAATTTATTCGTATTATTTATTGAGTATATACAGTATCAATTACCACCTCGTAATTCGGAGTGTTCGTATTTACGAAATTAATCTTCATTATTTGAAGATATTTAAAACAAGGTTCTGCCTTCCTTTTATTATGCAACCAAATCGATTAAATAATATATAGTAAATATTACAAAACGTTCTAGATTTACTTCCGCTCTTGACTCTGCGCCGCACACGAAGTGGTATAACGCCTCGTTTGTTTTAATAACTGCCTTTCAATCAATGAAACCATTACAATTTTTAAACTAATTTACATGTTATAAATGTAACTTGTTGGTTTATTGCCTTAGATATGAACTGTTTTACGCACTGTTCATTGATTACGTAAAACGTAGTCTGCCAATTTCGCGTTATGCTTAGGCCTAACAAGAGATCGGCATATTGATATTTAGAGCCATTACGTTCATGAGCGAAGTAAGCGAATTGAGATTTTGGTTTAAGTGAGTATTAGTTCAAAGGTGAGGTACTCGTAGGTTGATTTAACTTTAGTTTAAGGAGGTCGAACACTGAAACTGGGACAGACCGAACCTTAGTTAGGTATACTAAGGCACCTATCGGTTCCCGTCTCAGTGCTTGACCTCCTTATTATCAACCAAGTCTACAGATCGATGTCAGTGGCCAACGCACAATATAATATAATATCTCGCTACTGTGTGAAAAAAAACTTATTAAGTAAGGTCTCTAAAATTTGCGACGCTGAAATTAGCATAACGTGTCAGACGTCTTGGTATTGGTAATAACATCTTAATATTATCGACCTTGGTATTAATTTTCTAAAACAGTTTCAAGAACGATCACTGGTCGTATTTTATCTGTTCCCGGACGTATAAAAGCGTTCTGTCTTGCGTTTTTTTTAAATTCATATAATATAGGCCGTTGACTTCGGCAAAAGGGCGAAATATGATCTTTTTTATTTTATTTTAGCCAGCCGATTTCCATGTGCGTCACATATATTGTGCATATACTAAAGACATTTATACCATACGCCATACGCCTACCTAATATACGCATGCCTAATATATTGCCATACGAAACATTTTTATTTTAGGTAAGTAGGTAATTTCACGTCAGCGACTGCTCCAAGGAATGTATTTATTTAATTTTATCTGTGATAGAACATTTTTTAAATAGATTATCATATAGTTGATGTCTTTAGTACATGCACAATATATGTGACGCACGTCGAAATCGGCTGGAAAGAAAAAAAAAACGATCATATTACTATATTCATCATCATATTTGTAGACAAAACTATGAAGTTTGGGCGGCGGAATATATAGAGCCTCACCATCCATAAAAAACCGGTCAAGTGCGAGTTGGACCCGCGCACCGAGGGTTCCGTATACAGACGTACCTACATTACATACCGGTTCCAACCCTATTAAATCAGAAAAATCTCAACAACATGGTGTGGAAATTGGACGCCATGGGTACAGCGCCATCTATCGGCGACTTTTGTTACAAATTTGAGCGACTGAATAACTTTGTATGTATGGTAGTTTTTCAAGGATAATTCATTATCACGTAAACCGATTTCAATTTTATTTCTTGATTTGAAAGAAGGTACTTTCAGCATAATCTTGTAGGAATTTATAAAACAAAAATACATGCAAAGGTGATTAAATTACAAACTTAGTATAGAAATGATTTTTGACAATAAAAAAAAGAAAAACTAGATAGAGCCACAGTTATATTTTTCCTGTAAAATACATATTGATTGCAATTTTATGTAATAATTTTATATTTTTTCTTGGTAAACTTCGGAGATAAGGGGGGGAACGGTATTGTTTTTTACATTTTCCCTCATAAAACAAAAATGACAACGTAAAAAAAATGTTTCAAAATGTGCAACCCAAGCCCTTTCATATGATACCCCACTCGACATATTAACTAGACTTTCAAATTTTGAACCAAACTATCTGTCATTTTTCACAGAAAAAAAAATATATTTAAAAAAGTCATGTTTTATGTATGTAAGTAAGCCTTCTTTATAACTATTCCAAATTTCAAATCGATAGCATAAGTAGTTCTTGAGATATTTAGCGATGTGACAGACAGACAGACAGACAAAGTGAAACCACAAGGGTTTCTTTTTTACCATTTTGGTACGGTACCCTAATACGAGCCAAAACTCGCTGGGAGCAGATTCACTCAACTTATTCTGGCATGACCTTTCTTATTTATGGCTTCCAAAATAAAGCAGCACATTTATTACGGGCCAGCAATTTAAGGTTTATGATTTCAGTCATTTATTCTTATAAGAATATAAATTATTCACCTGAACGAGAATTTAAATTTAACTTCAAATTAATACAAGTTCGGTGTCTTAGTTCTTAGCATCTCAAGCAGCCCGATCTATTTGGCACTAAATATGTTCGGCGTAAGGTTAAGTTTCGCGTAGCGCTAGCGTGGCGCTCGCGCCCGTACGATGCCAGAACTGTACAATTTCGTAGACCTATCACTATCAATATGAGCTCATTTAATGAAAGACCGTGGAAACCGGGTTTCCATTATAAATGATACCTTCGATAATAGTCTACACCGAATTCGAAGCAGCTTAGAACACAATAGGTACGTATGGCCTCGTGTCCTCAAAACAGAATGCTGGCACGCGCTCCTAAATACTTAACGACTAACCTTTATGTACTATTTTCACTAGTAGGTAGGTACATATTTCAACTGAGTCGATTGACAAATAGATTTTCAAACCAAGTATCCATCATACCGCGCCCATTATAGATAGTTGCCAGTTGACACAAAACATACATCGCAATTGGGATTGGTATAATGGAAAATTTCCTGCGACCGAAGGCGATGAGAGCCAAATATCCTGTCTACGTATAAGGTAGTAAATAATACTCCCTTCTTGTCGCATAGCCGTGGGACCAATTTGAATATTTGACGCGGTTAACATGCATGACAACGGTATGCTACATAATTAAAAAAATATATAAGAAATTTCCTATATATTTTTTAATTTTCTTTCATTTGCAATAACGGAACTAATGAACTTAACTAAAAAACCAATCGAAAACCAATATGAGGACAATTACGTAAAATTGATTAAATTAAGGATAATGCAATTTTCATATTAACAAAAGAAAAGATCTGTATGACAAAACTAATTGTTACAGTTGAATTACTAGTATTTTTATCCATTATCCTGAGCCTCGAGTCCAGAGTCCGCTTTAGCATCAATTGATCTATTCCCAAGATTTCGCATAGACACTAGTTTTACTGAATTGATATCTATAGTTCTCTTACGTAAACACTATCGATGTAATCAGTAGGTACATTATGGAGATCCCGCTTCTCGAATGCGACATTCGACCCAACAGCGTAACTATCGTCTAAGAGCTAGAACCTACGAGAACATGAAAGAAGACAAACATATTGTAACAGATCGGCGGTCCGAGCGAAACTCGCGAATCTTTAAGTGCACTTATTCTCGCGGCTTCTATAAGTTACAATTTTTTTTTATACAACGACGGTGGCAAACAAGCTTACTGTCCACCTGATGGTAAGGGGTCACCGCAGCCTATAGACTCCCGCAACTCCAAAGGAGTCACATAACCGTTACCGACCCTTAAACATTTGAGGATGAACTGTGTTGACAACAGAAGGGACACATTTAGGTCCCTCGCTCTCAACACAGTGAATCCTCGGGATAGTTCGTTAATACATTAATCAATGCAAAAATCGGCCGACAATAGTGACACGATTGTGTAATGTAATGTTATTGTTAATTAATTTATAGTGCTCACAGTATTTATTTATTATTTAGATGTGTCGGTTTATCCGAAGATGCTTATTAATCGGACCGAAATCTTAATATTTTGCTAAATTCGGAACTGGTCTTGATTGAGAAATAGAACTGGTATTTTAGTGAATTTGATTGGCGATCGCAATATTTTTTCCCTAAAAGCTTGAAATATCGCGAAGAAACCAGAATACGAGTTCGGTTTAGAAATGAACTTCGTCAAACATTAGGCACAAAATAAACAGTGTAGCAAATTACTAAAAAAAATAAACAGAATCCTAAGCGCAATGGAGTCGTATCATAATATATCACTACCTAAAAGGCAACATATAATTTAAGGTTTTTTGTTGTTACTAAGTACACAAATATGGATCAAAAGGTCAGAAATATTTTTTATTATTATCGATCGAATAAATTGAAAAATATTGGAAAGATACATTTATTTCGGTTAACTCCTCGGTTAAGTAAAGTTACATGATTCATTTAGTCATTTTAGATAGGTACAATAGTTTGATTAATGACAATATAAATTACATTCTAGTGCTCGACACTGAACCAATATTTGCCACTTTCAATCTTACCTACGTCATAACAAAAGGCCTGAACAATAGGCGTCTACTGGTATTGGGCTGTCATTTAGCTTACCTATTCCCTCTCTGAAGTAATTTGGATTGGCTATCGTATTTTAGATTAGGTACAAATACATATGAAACCTCTAATGATATTGCAGATTAATCCCAAAGGGGCGGAAGTTATTCAATGTTCACATTCAGTCAGAGGTGACGAGACGACCTTACTCAATACTGCCTAGTTAACTTGTTGCACTTGCCTCAAAACTGAATCGGTAACAAGTCTTAAAAACATGTTTATTTCTGATTGTCCACATGGGAAAGTTGGACCTACTTATCGGATCGGTGTAATATTTTGTATAAACAATAATTATCATTTGGCAATAATTTAATATTTTGTAGGTATTATAAGATTCCAAGAATAGACACAGACGCATGATATCACCGGTGATTCTGTATAAAAGCCGTTTACCCGTTAGTAAAATATATCTCTATTTATATGTTTGTTTCCCGATATAATATGTATATTTATGGGCAAGTATTAAGTTTTGGTTCCAATGAGCTTATGACACTTGCCTTTATCTTGTGTACTTTAGGAGTTGCTATAGCCACTCCATCATATCAGCTCGGTGGTACCTTAATAATTGCATTGTCACCGAACTTACGTAATTATATAGTTAGTAGTAGTTATGCTGATGGCATACTGATATTAAAACTAACTCATGCAACTCAATTTTAAGTATTACAGCTGGGGCGGCTTTTCCATTAGCTAGGTAGAGCGAGATCCCCTGTGGCAACCCGGACTTGAGAAATTTATAGACTTTATTACAAGTATGAATATGTACATACGTAAGCTTCAATTATAATTGTTGGAAATTGGAACCATAAGTTTTTTGGAGTTGTCCATATTATATTTTTTCTATATGTACCTTATTTAATGTGCAATAAAGCAACTGTAACTGCCACATTTGACATCTATCAGCTCTCAAGTTGATATTTTTTTTTATTTCGTGGCAGACCGAGGCACGATTTTATTAATCCCTCCATATGTGTGGTATGTCAAAGATAAGATTAAAAACAAATATTTCTTAAAAACTATACCTAATAAAGAAACCGCCGACGGAACACTCCAAAAACTTAAGGTTCTCAATTAGGTATCTATGCTAGAATTATATTGGTTTTTGGAATGTTCAGTTGGAGGTGGTCCAAATTAAACTGTGTAGGTACCTAAGTACCTTTATCTAACATACACATTCGAAGATTTATTTTAACCAATTTAATTGGCTCAAGTGATTCAGCAGCAAGTATGGAATGAATACACATTTTAGTTCACAGTGAAGTCAGATAAGCCTTGTGAGTAATTTGAGGAAACTTTGCGGGGCATAAGGCATAATAATGATGGGTGTTTTTTTTAACTGGATTCATTCCCAACCAGCAAAAATCAGGCTTATAAAAGTCTCAAGACTAAATTTTTTTGCTCTTATATTGATCCTATATCATCGTCTAAGCCCGGATTTGGGCACCAATTATAAGAGTAAATATGCTAATATCGTTCCAATATCAGTCTTATTGAATGCTGTTCGTATTTAATAATTAATCTTGCCCAAAACTAATTTAAGCTGACTTTGGCTAATATCGCTTTTACGTAAGTACCCTATAAGCCTACATAGGATTATATAGGTCCAAAGTTAGAATCCTGTAAGTCTAAACTAGCTTATTTTGATATTGTTTAAATTCACACGGTATTTCAATATTCTGGAGTCGTTAGTGTGACAGCTAGTGCATCATGTGAAAAAAAAGTAACAAACTTGAAGTAATTATTGATATTGAAATATATTAACGAAGTGTTTGTTATCATCGGGTTTGTTTTGCGGTAAGTAATCGCCTGGGAATAAATTATTTACTGTAAAGTAGACCCTGTTTCTCGCTTCAAACTTGATGCGCCTTATAATTCCTGGTATTTCGTGTTCTCTTTTAGTTATTTTATTTCTTTATTTGTATTGGGAGTGTCGCCATTGCTACAGCTGCATTTTCCCAGCGCACTATTAGACTATTGTAAGAGCGTTTACACTAATATTAGCATTCTGAGTACGAATTATACGGCCATGTTGAATTAATTTGGGTTCCGTGCTTACCTACATAAAACCTTCTTCAGAAGTAGTGTTCCAAAAGAATCGAGCCGTTTACTCCAAACTTTAAAGTTCCGAGGTTATTTTTAGGGCTAGATTGATGTAATAGGTTTAGAAGAGCTAGTGATTTTAATAAGGTTTAAGTCATAAAAAAAGGCTACAGACTTTTTAAGGCTATAGCCTTTTTAAAGACCTAAGCCTTATTTAAATTCTAAAGTTTGGTAAGTGCAGTGTTTGTTAATTTATGCTGATAATGAAATCGTGTACTTACCACGAATGTCGGGAATAATAAAATGTATGTTCCTACATATTTATTTAGGCTTGGAGGCTGAAATATTTTTGATCATGAATATTTTGATGAAGACTTTTAGCCAATAAATGTACAGTACTAGCTCAAGAGTGTAGGCTCAATAGAACTAAGCTTGAAGGCTAAAGAGCTTAATAGGCGAGCTCCAACAAAAAATGCTTAAAGTCTCGAGTCTTTTGGAACAGTAATCGACAGCATCGGCATCCCACTTACTATCCACTTCTGGGCACAGGCCTCCTCTCAAAGAGAGCTTGGGCTATAGTTCCCACACAGTCCCGGTGCGGATTGGAAACTTCACACACACCACGATTATTATCGCTATCGTCAGGCCTTGAAAAATACTCCATTGAATGCCTCGCAGGAATCTGCAGGTTTCCTCACGATGTTTTCCTTCACAAAATCTGAATTTGATCATCACTTTTTCTATCTATACAATGCCAATATTTTTCAGAAAATTAACGATGGATACCGAGGACCTTTTAGAACACGGTCAAAGACGAAGTGAAGATAATGAGGAACACGGTCAAAGATGGAGTGCAGATAATGATGAACACGGTCAACGATGGAGTCAAGATAATGAGGAGCACGGTCAAAGATGGTGTGAAGAAAATGATTTGACTACAAAGACACATGAAATAAAGAACAAGAAAAAAAACAAATTTGAACCGAAGAACAATATGGCAGAATCTGCCACACAAACACCACAAACCCTTAAGATAAATGAGACCGAAACGAAATTGGCAAATTCGTTACACATGAACTTTCAAACGTTGTACCATTTAAAAAACGATACGTCAAGTTTAATACATTACCGATTATGGAAGAACATTCTTAAATATGTAATTGATCGTGTCCTTTTTCAATAAAAGCAAGGATTCAATTATATTTTTCATTTATTAAGAGCAACCACAAATAAATGGCATAACGATTTAACTAGTATGATATAATTCCCTTCGGATAATCAATACAAACAACCGACTATTTTATAGTCTTTGCAATGAAAATTTGTAAAGACTCCTGAAGGATGTAATTAGGTTCACTTTTGAAAATTTGGTAATTATAGAATTTAAATAAATAAAACAAACGTGTGATCTTGTACGGGTTTATTAGGCGACTAAAAGTACAAGTAGCTATTAGAATGAGAAGGTGGGAGTGTTCTATTAGAGCATGCATTAATATTTTACACAACAACTCCATAAAATAATCGGTTGTCCTGTCTCGTACAATCAGTATTAAGTATCAACATATCTTAATAATATTATTACTTATTTAGTATAAATCGCCATTGTGCTTATCTTAATCTGATAAATGATGATTTCTCTCAATATCGATCTCTTGTATATAAGTAGAACCTGCAGAACCCTCATTAATATTAAAATCACAGTCTCACTTTAGCCAACTAAATCTTGCTCTTACAATTGTGTTCCCAAAATATATTTAAGATCAAAGCATTTTATATTGATCTTGTATTTTGTATTGTAAGTGTGTTGATCCAATGTCACTCTAATATTTTACTAGACAAAGTGCTATTGATCTCATTATAGCTTTACTTAAGATCAGAAAAGTACGTACTAACAGTGCAGTCTTGTGCTATGCTGATATTAGCCTGACATCCTTAAAACAGCGTCTAGTAAATATATTATAAAATCAAATGAGCTTAGAGAATCGGGCTATAAGAACAAGTTTTCTCAAGTGCGCGAGTCTTCGTAAATGTTATTATATTATATATAAGAACAAGAGGCTTATTTATAATAGCATTATACAATGCTCTTATATACATATATAAGACCAGGTAATAAGACTAAGCGTTCTTGAATACGTACTATCTTGTCTAAGACTAATATAACAGGAAGAGTCTTATAATAACATTATACAATGCTCTTATATACATATATGAGACTAGGTAATAAGACTGAGCGTTCTTGAGTCCGAACTATCTTGTCTAAGACTAATATAAGAGCAGGCTAATAATAGCATTATACAATGCTCTTGTATACATATATGAGACTTGGTAATAAGATTGAACGTTCTTGAGTCCGTACTAGCTTGTCTAAGTCTAATATAGGAGCAAGAGGCTAATAATAGCATTATACAATGCTCTTATATACATATATGAGACTAGGTAATAAGACTGAGCGTTCTTGAGTCCGTACTAGCTTGTCTAAGACTAATATAAGAGCAACAGGCTTATAATAGCATCACAAAATGCTCTTATATACATATATGAGACTAGGTAATAAGACTGGGCGTTCTTAAGTCCGTACTAGCTTGTCTAAGACTAATATAAGAGCGATGACATTTTCTCAAACAAATATTAGAGCGCTATAAGCCTGCCACTCTTATAAAGTGTGCATTCTGGGACTATTTTGCTGGTTGGGTTGTTTTAAAGGAAACGATACGCATAAGTAACACGAATTTTAGTGCTTGCGATATAGACAAATATGGCTATAGTTTGTACCTTGTTTTCTAGAATATTTTGTCACATACATACATACCTACTTATTAATGTTCGTAGTTAGCCTGCACTCATTGACTTTTTTGATTTTCTAATTGACTTTTAAAATTTGCATTTCTTTTTTAATTATAATTATTTCGATTAACTAGAAGAATTATGACTGAAGTAAACGACTTACTTCATTATTTCGCTTAATCAGGCATGATTAAGTAGCAATGACTTCATGTCATTAAAATATTGACTTTTAAATATTGTTCGTGTACCTAGTACACACAACAATAATTGTGTGAAGCGTCTCAATTTTGCGAGCAACATAAGGTAATGCTTGATAAAATGGGTAAGAATTTTGAAAATGTTACCTAAGTAGGGAACTTGCCTAGTACCAAAAAAGGGATTAATTACATTATACAGTGTGTTAGTGGCTTTTCTTTAAGTGGGGTATTTAAACGTAGTTTCTTAACCTAACCATGTGCTTATTTTCGAGTTCACTTAATTTCTAACAAAATTTAAATTGCCAGCAATGTACAGCAAATTGACGACGTTTACTACGACGTTATCTTAAGCAGTCCACCTGGTACATTGAAGGTGCGGAGTTAAGAAATTTAAGATTGCAGTTACCTACTTCACATAATTTTGATTTGCTTATACATGGAAATAATTGCTAATGGAACATATTATTAACAGTTTTAATGAATCCCCCGTATCGGTAACGGTATAGACCACAGATTATGCCCTAACAAATAAAACTACGGTGAAACTAACAATTATCATTGGTCTAAGCCCTACTTACTCCATTACAATATTGAACTACACAAGCAAGACTCAGTTGCATGCCTACTTGATCTGTGATTGAGACCAACGCATCGTTTTGTCAACCACAAACCAAAAAAATAACAACGAGACGAGTGGAGGGCTCGCATCGCATCGCTGGCGGGTCGCATTCCTCGCCACAGATCGTATGAAACAAACACCAATACAACTGAGTCATCTTTCGTCACACCACCGCGGTAGTACTCTCATGGTCGCTTCGATCCCAGTTCGCGTGCACTGACGGTCGAGCGCGGTCAAACGTATCGCTCCTCAACGTTCCACTGATAAGCCGGCATTCGGCTATTCAATTCCACTCCAATCGCTAACGACCACGGGCGGTTTTCCGGGCTCGGACTACATTTACTGATTTGAATTTCGTATTCGTGTGCGTTCCATACTCAAAAACTGTCGGGTATTTTTTTCGAATCATACTTTTAAATAGAGTGACGGATGAGTGAGTTTTCGTTGTCTAAGCTGCTGTGGGAGAGCGAGCGGGAGGGCACGATGGAGAGCTGCTACAAGCTGTACACCTGGATCAATCACACACTGCTAATGCTGCTGCTCCAGATATTCTGGAAGATGAGTCAAATATCAGACTACTTCAAAGACAAGTAAGTACCGGGCTTATCCTTTCAGTTATCTATTTAACTTTCCAAACGTTATCTAATGAATACATAATAAAAAAAATTTTTTTAGTTTACTTAAACAAGTACTTTCCTTATCAGAATTATCGATTAAATAGCAATAACAGGAAAGTGTAGTGTAATTGCGTTTCTAAAAACATTAGATATTGCCACTGCTATCTATTTACCTAATAATTATTTTAGTTAAATAGCGAACCTGTTACCTATCATAACACGTTTTTCATTTTTGTAATGTCGCAATAATGTCGTAATGTGTTTGTAGAGCTTAGTTAACGCGGACAGGTCAGTTGGTACATTACATATTGGTATCTATCAAACAAAATTAAAGCAGCTAACGTAGCAAGCCTTTTTACTTTCAACCACGTGAGCGAAAGTTTTCATTTGTTTTCGCGGCTACGTAACTAACATACGTAGCTAACCCAGGGCCAAAATCTATCCTGTGGCAAGAACTTGCACGTAAGATCTCTCCTAGATAGCTTCATTGCAAATATTGCAATTCCATTAAGGATAAACACAATCCCATTAAAAACATTCTGTAAAAAACTAGCCAAGTCGCGATGGAGCTGCTTGTTTATCTCTAAAAAGTAATGAAATCTAGACAAAGTCGTGCCAAGTCTAAGGTTCCTTACTGCGATTTCTTTATTATTTATAGTTAATGTTGTGTGACTTGGCCGTTGACTTGTACCCACTAACGTATAAAGAATGTTCAAATTATATTCTCAACGAACATTCATACTACGTAATCCTCTGTGTACAAATGTGTTGAACATTCACCTTTATATTTGTGAGATATTTTGTAGTACCAAGTCTCAGGCATTATTATTATTCTTTATTTGCTAACTAAATAAAATTCTGCAACTTGGCAATCACACAACTTTATTGCATTTAATGATAATAATAATAATTATTATTATTACTGCATTTATGGATACCTAAAACTATGTAGTATTGTGTAATTGCCAAGTCACAAAATTTGATTTAGTTAGCAAATAAAGAATAATAAGAATGCCTGAGACTTGGCACTACAAAATACCTCACAAATATAAAGGTGAATGTTCAACACATTTGTACACAGAGGATTACGTAGTATGAATGTTCGTTGAGAATATAATTTGAACATTCTTTATACGTTAGTGGGTACAAGTCAACGGCCAAGTCACACAACATTAACTATAAATAATAAAGAAATCGCAGTAAGGAACCTTAGACTTGGCACGACTTTGTCTAGATTTCATTTCTTTTTAGAGATAAACAAGCAGCTCCATCGCGACTTGGCTAATTTTTTACAGAATATTTTTGATGGGATTTCACTTCTTTTTGTAGAAACGTGTGCTTATTGATTTATTTTATTAGATTTTCTTTTTGTCACAGTTTTTTTCGTTTTAGGAGTAGTTTTTTTATTATTACAAATCTTTCTTTTCTTTTTTTCCAGTTCTGATTCTTGTACAGTAGCAACAGTTTTTCGTATTGCCCATTCACTTATAATAACAACCTGCTAATTAACCTTAGCAAACCTCACGAAATAATAAGCGTAATCAACGAAATGCAAATAATCCCTCCTAATCCCTTTATCCCTTTTCCCTTTATATAAAATCCCTTTGTCCCTTTTCCCTTTATATAAATAAAGTTAATCGTTCGACTACATACATACAACAACATTACATTACAACAACTCGTAATCCTACTTAGGGATTCTACATTGAACTACCGTTAGCGCGTTCTAACTCTATGCACAACGCCATCTAGAGGTGAATCAAGTCACTAGTGTAGTAACTCTACGCGCTTCTGGATGGCGTTAGTAGTGGTCACTTCTGTTGTGGTATAGTAGTTATTCTACTCGCTTCTAGATGGGGTTAGTACTGGTATGTGTGTTATTAGTATGGTGTGTTAGTGGTGGTATGATCATGAGTGAGTGAGTGTCATAAATGCGAAACTTTGCTTTCGCTTAACTTCGGAACTAAAAGACCTACAGACTTGAAATTTTGGATTTTAAGTATGTGATTATAGCTTACTGGATGACGAAAATTTCTGCGTTCTGGTCTTATCCAGAGGTTCTCAAATAGGGGCCTGAAAATGCGGCGAAATGTTTCCATTAAAGGATGGTACGGCAGTGTTTGCTTCGCGCTCGACTTGGCGGGGGCACTGTCGTGCCCGAGATACCCTACGATCGCGGTAGCTACTTAGCTAAGTACTTCAATGACGCTAAATATATTAAGCGCAGTCTCGGGAGGAACTGAGTATTCTTAGATCCTAGCTCGTCCATGTCCAGGTCTCAATGCTAAACAAACTGTGAACTTAGGGTTGCCAATCATCCCGCCAAGCGGGACGTCCCGTTTCCAGCGCACTAGAGGACGCGTCCCGCAAAGGATGCGTGCGGTACGCCGATTGTCCCCTTTCCAGGTCTCGCTGGAATTGTAAGAACTGAAGTGAATATTATATTGCAGTAAAGAGTGCGCAACTATTCGATGAACGAAAATAGTTTGTATCCCGCTCCCGGAGTTCTGTACTCGTGTCAGGATATTTTATCTCGGAAATCATCCACTAAGAAGGTATATGTCGCAGGCAAAAATAATGTACCCTACATCACAATTTACTATACGTTAAGAAATGTTGACACCTGTAGAGTGCGTGTATTTTTTAGCCAGATCCCGCAATACTACAAAAGTACCGCCAATCTGAGCACATACATAAGTTGGCAACCCTACGTGTGAACTATCTAAAAATACATTAACATCCATCAATTTCGAGACGCTTGTCGAGTTGTTATCTATAACCAACAGTCTAAACAGTTTTTTGCAGTCGCAATGAGATGTTTTGATCATGACATGACATGACCAACAAACTACTCGCAAATTGGTTTTCAATTAATTACCAACCGTTTGTTATGTAAATATCAGTAAATCACTACATTTAAAAAAATATTTTTTATACTCAAATGAAACTTTAATTTAATTATAATGACAGCCCAATGAATCTAATGAGCAGACACACTACAAACAAATTGTTACTAGGCTTGAAAATAGATTTGAGCTGTCTGTTACCAATTTACCATAGACCTTTTGTTGTTTATTTTGCGAGGATAATTTGGCGGAGCGCGGGTTTGGGCTCAACGTTTACTTACAAAGAAAAACACTTGTCCTTGACCTCATTATAGTGTGACCTCTAGATTTTGTCTACGACCGAAGGCAGACTTAACTACGGTTGCCTGTAGGGGTGCGGTCGGCATGTGTTGTGATAAACAAATGTTCACAAACATTCTCTTCCTACAACAAGCTTTTATTTAACTTGCACTGTTGGTATGTAGGTATATAATGTAAATAAGTTACCTAAGTATGCCGTCTTCAAAATTTGCAATGTTTTATTTCAGCCACTTACCGGTAGATTAAACTGAAATTTGGCATAGGTACTTATGTAAGTTCGGTGACAATGCAATATTATGGTACCACCTAGCTGATCTGATGATGGAGACAGAAGGTGGCCATAACAACTCCAAAACTACACAAGATAAACCTGTCGTGTTTGGGAACAACATTGGAAACGTCTCAACGAGTAGTTAATGACTGTGTGAAAAAAGTACAGTCAGCAATAAAAGCTTGTACCAAAAATGAAATTTTTGACAGGAACTTTATGTAGGTAATAATAAAATGACTTCCTCCAGAATAAAGTTAAACATTACAATTAATCAATCAAAAATATTTAATTAAAAGCAAGGAAATATGACAAAAAAAATCGTTTAGGTAGTTATCGTTCTATTTAGACGTGCCGCCTTGTCACAGTACAATGAATAAGAACAGTTAGCTATAAACAATACTAGATTACTAATAACTAAACTAATTCCGTGCTGTGCCTAGTGAACACAATACACAATTCTTCTTACTTCTAGTGCTATTAGGGTAATCGTTATTAAGATAAGATAAGCCGTATGTCCCCGAGATAAAACGAAATATTCGGCATATTTTGTTAAATATGACTACTAAGATTGATAAGTATGTTCAAGTACCATGAATGATGGTATTAGCTTTATTTAGCCATTAGTCCTGTTAACAGGATTGAACTAACATTATACCTACAGGGCGGGCTGAACATTGCAATGCTATTATCTATTTCAGTACCTACCCATTACACATCGATACCTGTGACTGTGAACCGCTTTCCTAGACAATAACAAACGATTCAAAGAACGTTTTAAAATAAACTTCCCATTGATAATTATAACAAAGTTGAATATACAACTCTACTGGAATAACTGTGCGTGATACATGCAGTGCTATTGTTTTTAAAACCCATACAGCTAAATTCCTCTATTTCACAACACAACCCACACATGTATACATACCAGAGGTTGTTGTTGGTTTATAAATTTACCAATGATTTAATATAGTATTATTATATGACCTTAAATATTGGAGTTAACTAGGTAATTAATAGAGGAAGAATGGACCATAAATATAAAATATACCTTGGTAAATAATCGTATTTGGCTTTAAACAGTTCAAGAGATTCTACAGTACATTAATAATATCACCATCAAGTGACTGTCTTCACCGACACATTGACTAAACCGATGTAACAGCCACATCATGACAATAAAGTTGATCCTTCCTGAGACCCGACATAAATAATACAATCGAATGTGACCCTAGCAATTCCGATACTACATTAGAATTTTATTTGTTCTAAAAGAATCTACTCTGTCACTTCAAAATTTTACTCATTTTCCATTTACTAAATATCCTTTACTAGAAGATGCGCTGTTGAATCGTCCGGTGTAGCAAACCGACGACCCATCATAAACTGACTAAGGTATACCTAAGTAACGTCACTCGCATTAGGGCAAATGTTAAAACCGAAGGAATACAACTAGCCAACCAACTTCTACTTATATAGCCCAGAAGCCAGAAGGTCCCCATGTCCGGTCCGGGTGCTCCCAATGTGGGGTCATGCACCTTTTTTCAGGAGTCCATGTTCCTACTATGGAGATAACGTTCCCATACTGGATGCACAGTTCAACTGTCAGTTGGACTTTGTCACTACTTTCAGGTCGTTTTGTATGGGGACAGTGAACGTGTTAAACAATATCACTTACAAGGGTGAATTTCTTTAGGTAAAACTTAAAAAATATGATAATAATAAAAGGACTACAAACTAAACTTAATAATAAATAGTTAAGTGAATCAACTTTTTAGTGCCACTCGTTGCCGTGGTTACGCCTAGTTGTCCAGGGGACAAAATTCGAATACAATCGCGATTTTATGTTAATTAAGTTTACCAAACATACGTATTTGTGATACTTATAAGCTATTTTCATAATGGTCCATCTACTAAGCATGTTGGTAGAATTTTATACAAAATTTTTTTGAAAAACCTGCGCCACTAGTGTCCCTTGGTCAACGGGTGAAGATAACAACACAAAAAAAGTTGATCCACCCTCTACTTGTAATCTATAATAAGCGGTCCCCTGCGGCATAGTGCAAAAGATGCTGGCAGCATTTCCCCGCTGTATAGCAATGCTGATGCGTTGTGCGAGGAAGCTGCCAGCCCTTTGGTCACCAGTGAACACCACACTAACCTAAAGTAAATGTACATGTTACATCTCTGTAGCCGAGAGGTAAGACACGTGACTTTTATTCTGGAGGTCGCGGGTTTACCTACTGGGTTTTTCAAAAACGTATGTACTTACTTACGAAATATCATTTGATATTTAACAGTGTAACTTTTCGGTGAAGGAAAACATCGCGCGGAAGCCGGCCTAAATCCAACAAGGTTCTCTGCGATACTTACATCCTCATAGAGTTCTCCCGGTTGTGCTCTGATGGGGTCCGCTTTGGGTTAAAAGGGTAACCCATAGGTTAAAAGGTCACATGTCAGTCGCTTTCGTAAAACTAGTGCCTACGCCATTAGGATTAGGTGTCAAAGCGGACCCCGGTGTAGCAAACCGACGACCCATCATAAACTGACTAAGGTATACCTAAGTAACGTCACTCGCATTAGGGCAAATGTTAAAACCGAAGGAATACAACTAGCCAACCAACTTCTACTTATATAGCCCAGAAGCCAGAAGGTCCCCATGTCCGGTCCGGGTGCTCCCAATGTGGGGTCATGCACCTTTTTTCAGGAGTCCATGTTCCTACTATGGAGATAACGTTCCCATACTGGATGCACAGTTCAACTGTCAGTTGGACTTTGTCACTACTTTCAGGTCGTTTTGTATGGGGACAGTGAACGTGTTAAACAATATCACTTACAAGGGTGAATTTCTTTAGGTAAAACTTAAAAAATATGATAATAATAAAAGGACTACAAACTAAACTTAATAATAAATAGTTAAGTGAATCAACTTTTTAGTGCCACTCGTTGCCGTGGTTACGCCTAGTTGTCCAGGGGACAAAATTCGAATACAATCGCGATTTTATGTTAATTAAGTTTACCAAACATACGTATTTGTGATACTTATAAGCTATTTTCATAATGGTCCATCTACTAAGCATGTTGGTAGAATTTTATACAAAATTTTTTTGAAAAACCTGCGCCACTAGTGTCCCTTGGTCAACGGGTGAAGATAACAACACAAAAAAAGTTGATCCACCCTCTACTTGTAATCTATAATAAGCGGTCCCCTGCGGCATAGTGCAAAAGATGCTGGCAGCATTTCCCCGCTGTATAGCAATGCTGATGCGTTGTGCGAGGAAGCTGCCAGCCCTTTGGTCACCAGTGAACACCACACTAACCTAAAGTAAATGTACATGTTACATCTCTGTAGCCGAGAGGTAAGACACGTGACTTTTATTCTGGAGGTCGCGGGTTTACCTACTGGGTTTTTCAAAAACGTATGTACTTACTTACGAAATATCATTTGATATTTAACAGTGTAACTTTTCGGTGAAGGAAAACATCGCGCGGAAGCCGGCCTAAATCCAACAAGGTTCTCTGCGATACTTACATCCTCATAGAGTTCTCCCGGTTGTGCTCTGATGGGGTCCGCTTTGGGTTAAAAGGGTAACCCATAGGTTAAAAGGTCACATGTCAGTCGCTTTCGTAAAACTAGTGCCTACGCCATTAGGATTAGGTGTCAAAGCGGACCCCATCAGAGCACAACCGGGAGAACTCGAGGATGTAAGTATAATGTTTACGAACTATAGCCTCATATTAATAAGGCAGGTAGATAGAGGTATGAGTAATTATGAGTAGTGTTACCTTTTCTATCAATATGCAATAGTACAGTACTGCAGAGGCCGCGAAATAGGGGATTGCCGGCCGAGTAGTTATAGCCGAGTGTCAACGAGGCCGTCTAGAGATATGAGGCCGACAATCCCTGTTCGCGCCGTGGCTTTGTATAGTGTTTTTTCTCATAATGCAATGTTTGAAAATTATATGAAAACTGGAAATGAAATTCTAAGAATTGAGTAATAAAAACACGCACTGCAGCAGCCGGGGGCCAGCCGCCGGCCCCGGAAACAAAATACGATCACTTTGCCGGCCTAGGCCGGCAATGTTGTATGAAATTCCGGTATAGGCCGCTCGTTGCACCACACTCGAAACGTGATACTTTGCTGCCTGTTATAACGAACATAACGTCAATCATTGAATTGACATTAAAATATTATTTTTGTCAAACATCCAATGACATCAAAATGTCATTGGATGTTTGACAAAAATCATATTTTTACACTTTTTAATCCAATCCTTAGAACATAAAAGTTTTTCATCAAGGTCTACTAGTCCACACCAGTACAAAATGCAGCTTTGCAAATAAATGTTTAGAGAAACGTCAAGATGTTTAGTAATTCTGATACCTATATTCGTATCCTTCCGTATCATAGAGATAACTTCCTACTATGAATGTAATGAAGTTTATTTTGCAGTTGCTCTTGCTAGCTTAATCGCACGATGTAGGTACCACTTTATGAGTTACGTTTCATTCCATAATGTATTAGGCAAGCGGTTAGATACAGTGCGATGGACCTTAGTCGTGTCCTAATAAAACGTGTGTTCACGTACGCAACTACCTCGCAATGACCTTTGTATCGAGCTACTAAACCTATAGCAAGCATACTTCAACTTAGTATCAAACCTGCCAAGGATTATAATCCCTTGAAGGAATACTTGGCAGAAGATTCGAATTTTTAGGATGTAAATGCAGCATTTTGTTATTTCGGCTGTTTTGACTCGTTGATCTTAAGTTCATGTTTTGAATTTAATACTCTTCCATACAAACTTCTACCCCCTTAAGCGATGATTTCCTTGATAAAAGTATCCTAATATGTCCATCCCCGGGACTCAAACTACCTCCATACCAAATGATCTCAATCGGTTCAGCGGTTAAAATGTGAATAGGTATCAAACAGACAGACAGGCACACTTTCGCATTTATAATATTAGAATAGATAGTATTGTATGGAAGCAGGTATGGATATTTGTGAAAACGAATGACAAGAATTATCAGTTTTGCTCCCTACTATCAGCAACGTCACCTTTGCAATGTAATGCAACATGACACGTCCCACAAAATGTATCATGCGATAGGTGCATGAAATGCATCCGCCGTGTATATATAAAAATACTTATCAATTAGCATAACATAACTTTGTTGACAATGACTATACCTACACCTAAGTATAGTTAGCGTCATATAGTTTTTAGCAACCAAAGTGGCCAAATAGTTAGGTATATATGTTTTTGTATGGTATACCGAAATATTTGGCCGCTTTGGCTGGTACATACTATATGACGCTGGCTGTGGTCATCATTATCATTTAAGAGCTAGGATCTTGTCGTTAATAATATATCAACGAAGGTCTTAAATAAAGATAATAATAAATTTACCAAATTTTAGTTTTAAAAGTTTGGTATCAAAAGCATTTTAGTGACTACATATTTGGCACTAGTAACACAACACAAAAGTATAAGTAGGTATTAAACAAAGTACATGTTACAAGATAGAACCACACTCACTTAAGCATTATGTCACTGCTAACGTTATAGCGAGCGCTGGCTGGTCTTCCGTTGTGTCCATTCGGTACAATTAAATGAGCATCGAATGGACACAACGATGATTAACACATCTAGGAAGATAAACGTCCCGGTACTCAACAACTTAGTGCCCAATAGATGATACCTATTAAGGGGATGCCTCGATTCGGTCAGCCACGCCCCTCGTGAAAGAGACACGCTTATGTCTTTCACGCACGACAAAACGCGATGCAACACTCTTGGCAAATGGCTTTTTTAGACAAATCCTGATAAATATCTGACTGTGTGCAGTTTTATTAAATTTCCTCTTGACAGAATTTAGATGAGGTAAAATACCATCATTTTAACTTAATTGTGTCGTTTAATAACGCGTTGTTTTAGTAGGCTGAGTAAAAAAAGGAAAATAAAGACTCAACTTTGAATTTTTTTTCTATAGAGAAAATTTTAAGCAATCATGTTTCGGCTATTATCAGAAACACAGTCATATGGGCAAGAATCATATATCTGAAAAACCAATCCTTATTGGTTCCTCGTCTGGGCAGAACAGCGTTTCAAAGAACGCAATATCTCTCATGGCACGGCCTTAATCACCTCTTTTATTATGACATATGTAAGATTGAAAGTGCCATGTATTGGGTCAGTTTACCTTATGTACCCGTTTTTCGGTTATTCTGCCTTTATCAAACTTTATATGTTAATGAATTCCCAAACAAGTAGTTGTGATTTACATCCGCTTACAATCAGTGTACCTACAGTTCAAAGTTTATTATATCGTCAAGGCGGCCAGTCTGAATTACGCAGTGTTTTCACGGACTTCTGGGTTAAGTTATACTAGTAGTGTGTGGTGACAAGGATTGTGATCCAGCCCACATATGAAATAAGTCAAATAAGCAATAACATAACGTGTTTCTAGCTTCACAGTCAGTGATCGTTGCTGCATTATAAAATCCCATATTAAACCCACCGCATCGACCGCAGGCAGGCGACATCGACAATATCATGGCCGTGATTTGCTGCCACAAAATGTATTTAAATTATTTTTATAAGTCGCTGGCAAGGAGTGCAAAATGCTTCTAGTATAGTGAGGCAAATTCTCGAGTCCAAAGTACAGTTTCGGTTTGTTTATATATAGCATTATGCAACGATGCACATTTATAATTAATTAATATGATCGGATGTTGCCTTTGATATTATGATGTTTATACGTTATTGGTTCACATGGGTTGATTGGACTTTAGATGTACGTACTGTATTCTGCATGGTTGCAATTTTGCAATTAAACAGTATCTAGAGCGTGGGTAACTCACGTTATTATTGACTCATGGCTTTGTAATGACGACGTCACAGTATAGGTGAGTACATTCATTACCAAAGTAAATGAGTAAATGTTGGTTTTTTTCCTAAATACACGCTTCAAAAGGTACTTATGACGTATGTTAATGGTGTAAACAATATAGATTTTAACGATGAGTGACACTTTTCGCTATTGACGAAAGCATACCGTAATTTAGGTACATCAATAAGTACAATACCTACTGTAGCCATTATTAAGCAAGACAAATATAGGGAATAATCTGCAATGGTTGTGAAATCCATTAACATTCGATGGCCACTCAAACTAGGATGCAGTGCATTAGTATCCGTAAAATCTTAATCTTAAGTATCCATAATATCATCAATTTCATAATTTCTAAGTACCCAAGTCCTCATTTTGAGTACACTATTCTAGTAATATAAATATGTTAAGTTTGCTTGTGTCTATTAGTCACATACGTTATGCGATCTAATTTGATATTTCGCTTTCACCTACGTAGTAATAACGCGTTTGACGTAACGAATGCGCGGTACCCATTGAAATCAACATGGAATGTGAAACCTATGTTTCAGTCACCAACAAAGGATGCCGTGAACTTCTAGCCTTAGAACAGTTTTAACAACAGTCACAAAATAGTACAAAACTTTTTAGGTTCATAGTTCAGTATACTTATACATAATTAGGTAATGTATAAATGTAGTTCTGTCCCCTTATTCATCACGATAACCTCCATTAATACAATCGCACTGCAGGTAGGTACCATTGATAAAGATCTTTCATCGCCATAAAAAACAACATAAGTAGGTACATAAAAACTCCAGAGTTGCACGTTACCGCGGCATGCCTGAATTCTGAAATTGATATACATTGTCTCAAGTCTGTGTTTTAAAGGCACGTGTCTCAACATGGGATTTGTTTGTAATTTACATATGCCTGTTCGAGAATAGTTTAGGTATCGATACGTAGAATCGAATCAACTTTTACAAGGCGATAGAAATATATATAACATCCAGTGTGCGTCAAGCGAAGAACTTAAAACGAAGCGGCATGTCGCGATAACTTTATGCCGAGATGATATCGAATATATATGATTATAATATATTTATCTTTGTCTAGACGAAACACTTGCAGTAAACACTCGCAGTAAGATAGTTAATTACGTGTAAACACATATTTACATTTCATCGGGGAAAATTGTGTGTGACGTCATCGTCATGTCAGTATTATTTTAGTACCTATAATGTACCCACTTATGTTTGCAGCGGCTAAGGTAAACGCCTCAGTGGTTGATACTTTCATTTGTAATAGTTTGTACCTATTGTTTACCTCTATTTGTCAAGTATTGGCGTGACGAACACTGAACCGTTTACCTCGTACGTTTCAGGAAAATGAAAGAGGTATAGTTTATGCTCAAATCGCATTAATCCAATTTTAAAATTAATTCCCCTCTCCGGACTAGTAGACATTGTTTCAATGTGTGAGTTTCAGTGTATTGTGCCTTAATTTATACTTAGTGCTTACGTCAGAATGATATGAGCGAAAACGCGACGAAGGGGCATTCAGTTTATGTTTACTTACTCTACAATTATGGCAATACATAAGTGATATGTTATAATCATATTGCATATCGCTATCCTAATCATAGATTCTGCGAAGAACCGATAAATATCGGTGACGTATCGACAACGATCATTCATTCGTCGAGTTTTAAAACTTAATTGTTTAGTTAGAACCATTAGGTAGGCACATATAAAAAATAATTTATTCATTTATTTATTATCTAGGATTATTACATTTAATTGCGCCACCAATTACAGGTGAACACAGCATGAATTACAGGAAGCGTTTCTAAAGTCGAGAAAAACTTAAGAAAACATCTACATAATGATATGCTTAAAAATAAACTGGGAACAAGAGGGTCCAAACTCTAATGACGAATGGCTGTGGTTATTGAGGCACTTCAACCGATAATCGACAGAAGTTTCGCTTTAAATCGATTTAAACTGTCATGATGTATGTCCAGCTGATGGTCTGAATTGTAGCTCAGTTTATTGTACAGGCGCGACAGACGGGGTACAGGCGAGTGGGAGCCTAGTTTGGTTCGGCAGAGGCGTATGCTAAATAAGGCACAAGGGTAACGTGGAGCGCGGATGGGCACTTTGAACGCAAACATTCTGTGTAGATTCGGGCAGTCTATCATGTTATTTAGTATTTTATACAGAAATTTGAAATCCAGCATATCTCTCCCGCTTTTAAGAGAAGTCATATAGAAGCGTTTAATTAAGTTAATAATGGTTAATTACATGACTTACTTACTATTAGTAAACTAAATTGACCCAATAGTGACCTTTACCTTCATCCTATGCATCATTTATAGAAATAGAAATCATCATAGGTACAAAGAAATTTAATACAAGTGAATCACTTTTTATCACACGATCGAATAGGGAAAGAGATCCAGATTATTAAATACTTAAGTAGTACCTACCTAAATGTAATTTATTACCCCCCCCCATAATAAACTGAATTTTCCTCAGCGTTCCATTTGGCACGTACGCGGTGTATCTTTGTTATAAGAACGTTTATTACACTTATTTGCGCCCACACGAAGTACCAACCGGTAGTTAGTTGTCTTGAAATAGCCAAGAGACGTCATCAAATGGTTCGAGTAGGGAAATAAACAGAGTAGCTCTCAGTATGATTGTTTAGCAAAGAGCTTAATTAATGAAGTATAATAAACTGGTCTCAGACTCACGTCTTTAAGGTCGAGTATCGCTCGACATCTTTCGGGGTGTATGTGGCCCTTAATCATGAGAACCAGCCGCGACGGCCGCTCGCTAGCATCACGCGCTCGCGCGCGGTTCGATCGGCTGCTTGATGTTGGCGGCGGCGGTGGTGCGGGGGGCGAGAATCCACCCTCATTTTCGTCACAATTATTTAAAGACGTGAGTGACCCGTTTATATATTTCAATATGTCTGAAACTTACGGGAGTTTTATATTTAGCTTAACTATTTTCCGATTGGCGGCCGCTTTAACTAATTGGTAGGAAGAGGTGCCTATGAAGCTAGTGGGCCTGCGTTCGAAATTCAGTATAAACAAAATATACCTATTTGTGATGGACACGGGTATTTATTCCTGGTCTTGGATGTTTTCTCGTTTCTATACTCTACTCATAACAAAAGCCTTATAAAGATTACTGTCGGAAGTACGGGACTTAGACTAAATGGAGTTGTGTAAGATTGCCACCTAATATATTAGGTATGTTTCATTTATTTACTGAAAAGTTAAAGTAAATTTGGTACCTATCGTCAGTGAACTTGTCTTTAAATTTATCTGAACTATATTATTATTGATAACGAATTATCCGTACCCCTAGTCGAAGGTCAAACTCATCAATAAGCTCTTATCTCTTGTACTCAACCATTATTTGGACTTAAGCGCGAGCGCAGTATATAGCTAAGTTTTAGTGTCTATTCATGGATTCTTGATTATAAAAGAATTATTCCACATATTACACGGCAGCAAAATTATTTCTAACTCGGGTGTAGCGGTTTGAATTCGCTTCGTTCGGGATTCAGCACGCTAGCCCTCGATTAATTATCGTATTTTGTTCCCTCGTAATACCTTCCTTCCTTTTTTGCCCCTACATCTACTATTACTTACTCCGACCATCCATTTACGTGTTTATGGTATTCAGCTCTCAAAATGGGAACTATTTCGTTTTCGCCAACAAGAATGCGAGAGACGGGTGATACGAATAGCTCGCCAAAATTATTTAACCTGATGGGTAACATATTGCTGGCGTAAGTTTCTTTGTTTCCTTCAAATCCACATTCACAATCACGTTTAATTATTGTTTAACTAATTGATAAATTGTCCATTTAAATGAGAACATTTCGAAATCAAAATAACCTTCAGATAGGGTAGGGTATATAGGTCTAGAATCTGGCTAATGCAGGTTGAGACCAGAACAAAAAAAAACTACTTAAAAAAATCTACGTGTTGCAACGCTGTTTATAAACGATAATGACATTAATGACACTTACTTGGACAACAAAATAAACTTTTTGTACTATGTGTAGGTCAGTATACATACTTAAGATTCATTATTTTTAAATATTCTGAGTATGTTATGGAAGTAGCAATTTAAGCAGAACAATGTAATATATGTAGGTATGATGTGATTTTCTGTATTCTGTTTTTGACCCGTAAAGGATCAAGCAATGTTTGTCTCCGTTGACATGACAATTAAGTGACGGTTGACACATTCGACGTAGATGATTATCTACGTAGAATGTATAATCATACAGTCAATTTTTTATTAGTGCAAGAAACTGACTTTAACGGGCGCACATCGGACGTATGGAATAATCATTCCATAATGTTTAAAGTAAAGTACCTACTTTTTATGAATTAAAGTTACTCATCACCGGTTAATTTCATGTATTTGTTATGAAATAATGTATAAATTACGAAATATTCGAAATCTCACACTGACATCTGTCAGTCTACTTGGTCTAATTAAAAATTTGACTGTAGTAGCCATTTGAAAAGTTCTAAATATCCAAATCTCAGTTATCACTTTCATTAGACATACTCGTTGAATTTACATTTTCATTAGTTATATAATTATTGCTACAATTGTTAATATTATCTAAGACGTGGCAAAAGAACTGGATAGGTTACAGACACAGAGTTTTGCATTTACAACTACTAGCTACAACCTCTTCTATCACCTTTTAAACGATATAAAACTAAAGTCTCTCCAATGTTTAATCACAGTGGGTCGATGGTACCCACGTAAAGGAAAATTTCTATATTCTCGACACAGATAATTATTCTTGTGCAAATATTTACAGACTGATAACAAATATAACATGATCTATTTATATATAATGGTGGAACTGAAATGAGGTAGGTAGGTGACGTGAACATCTAATTCTGTCATACAAGTATCAATAACTAGTTATATTATGCTTTATGTCCTGACCTGACAAGTTATCATTGAAGGGTGCTCTGTGTCTATCTAATAAGTAGGTAGGTACTGTAATCTATTAAAGTTGAAAATATCGTCAATTATATTTGTATTGCATATAACATATTTATAAGAAACTAAGAAAGCTCTGATTGAATCCCTCATCACATCCATGTAGCATAGTGGTGTCCTTTTTCGATGTTGCGTACGTCTACACATACGTTCTTGTTCGATGACGTTACCCAATTCCCTACTTTCCTAGCCTTATTAGTACCTACTGACATTCTCGCTATAGCGACTACAGGGAAGACATATTGTGCTTGAATCGAACAAAAATTTCGAGGTTTCTCGAATTGCACCGTGTTAGGAGTCCTACAGTATAACCCAAGATTTGTAATGACCTACAACAATATGACACGCTCTACTTTCAGTGAAAACCTTGGGCACAGTATGTCTCTACGCATTATCCCTCTCTATGAAAATTAATTAAATACTTCTAGTTTATTAAGAAAATCTTTTTTATAGGTACTTGTTTTTTAAGACAAACAGTAGTTTACTAAGACAAACAACTTTACAAAGTTTTAAGCACGCTCTTAAAATATCTGTAAGAAAATTTCCCTTTATCGTAGGTATTTTTCTCACTTTTCAAAACATACAATCGAACTTGTGACATCCTGACATACGCAGCCAATCGCTTTAACTGGGCTGTCTCAACAATCAGTAATCACACTCGGTTACCAAAATCTTCAACCAGTGCTCTGTTACAAAGCCTTGGGGAGGCGTACGCGGACATCTACCAAAATGACTCCCGCTTCCTTAACTTAAATATTATAAATTGAATTTATAATATTCGTTAGCAGATGTTACTGCTTAAAACAGTAGTAATATTTTTAAGTACCTACTCGCACATTATCGTTTTACAATTGTATTTAAAAGAATTTTTGTAATCCCGAAGACTGAGAAGTAGAATGCTGCCTAAAATGCTGCCTAAAGTTACTTTTCTCCTTCTAAGTAGTTATTTTCTACAATTTGAAGCTAGGACGATTGACTTTTATTTTCTTTTCGTAGAACCTAAAACTTGAAATCCCTCCATATCTCCCATGTACCTCCTAATTCCAAGAAATTCGAAACAAAGCCTGATAAAACCGGCGGACAGCTGAAGACCGTATTTAGGTGGACGCTGGACGACTATAGCACAAAACCTACTACCTGTACCTCCCAGTGATTTAATTGTTTACAACTAATCAGCTAGTTAATCATTGTTTTCATGTTACCTACATTGAATTTGTATTTTAGATAAACTGACCTATAGTAACCAAAAGATTTGTAACAGTTTTTATGGGTCCTTAGGACAGACTCAAAATTGCCCCGCCGGCGGGACGTCCACCGCACGATCGCGACAACACAGACACATGTAGTCCCGTGTGTATTCGTCCCTGTACCGGGTAAAGTCAGTCCGACCCAGGTCGGGCCTAGGTGAGTTCCTTGCTGGACTCTTCTCAGCTAGGCTAGGTTTAGTGACCCAGCGACAAAACCCCCAGTAGCTCGATTCCACACCCACACCTCAGATTTGGTTGAAGCCGCTCAACCAATCCCACTGGAGCGCACGCTCTTAGAGTATTCAAGGGTTTAAACCGACCGCGTGGTCTTGTCGGAGGTTTCCCCTGGATTTTCCCCAGGCCACTCACTAATTGCGCACTCCTATCGCTTTATTGGGCCCGGCCTACAAAGCCACAGTCAGGTTAAAAAAAACCTGTTTTTTATTTCTCAACTCTCCGTTTTTTACTGCAAAGATTTCGGAGTGAATTTCAAACACCTTGGTTTTCTTTAATTTTGTAGACAAATATAACATAGGAAATAATTTCTTGATTCATGGAGTGGAGTGGCAGTTCGATAAATTCTAGGTAGGCATATATCAAAGCGCTGGTCAGTCAATGCTGACAACACTACGTCCAATCTATTTAATCTCCAATTTTATAAACAGTAAAGTTATTAAGGCTCCATGGGTCAGCAAGTTTTGGCTTAAAACGCAAGCGTTTTAGAGGCTGTAAGTCAGTACCTAAATAACGCAAATTTATTCTGTTTTATTTACGATTATGCATATGATTAATAGAACTTTAGGTACTGAGATGCGGTAAACATTCACATTCACATGACTCGCTTTGGTTTTTAGATAATTAAGCTCTAAGAGTCACAAATATCCGAACTAAATCTTTCATATTAATAGCGCATCATAATCAATTAATCGCATCGAAATTACTCAGTTCATAGCTACGATGGTAAAAATAAAAACAAAAACTTTACATGCAAATACCTACTTTATCTTAGCCACTATAGGACTCCAATTATAGAATTGTGGAAGTAGTAAATATGACACAAATTCTGAAAACTGTTAAAATGTGTTCTGTTATCGATTCTAAGATGATTCGATTTTTTGCTAATATCTTCAATGTCCAGATTTTCGAACCTCTACAGCTTTATTAGATGTATAGATAGATAGATTAAAAGTATTATATTATATATTAGGTAAACATCTACCATTTTTGTCTATTATGAGTTTAAATGTGTATGTAGGCATAAAAGCCTTTGGAGTCTCTCAAAAACGATCGAGGCTAAACAATTTACAACAATCATTAGGCAAATGAATGCAATAGGTTATTCGTTTACAATAAAAGTAGTATACAGTTTAAATAGACCATAAGCTAAAAATTAAATTTGCATCTGTTCTTGTGAAGTTTTGCTAATAATTGGCAGTAATACTACAACACAATGACCAACACAATCTTTAGGTATAATTAATGGTTATTTTATTGACAACACCTCGACTGTGAGCGTCGTTTAATAAAGACAATCAACATTTACCTACAAGTAATAATGAAGCAGTTATCTTATTAATTCAAGGTACAGCCTTGAACTGTGGTTCTTTATCGTCGAGTTGCTGGCGCCAGGAACGATTTCGATGCTATCAAAGGACAAAATAAATCCAGGGTTAACACAGGCACCAATAAAGATTAACGTTTTAGGTACCTCCTCTCGGTACAGGAACAGGATTATATTGGCCTTTTAAATAAACCGGCTATTTTAAACCATGCGTTTATTTTTGAACGGTAGTTATTTATGCTGTTCAGCGTTGTTTGTACATCCTTCGGATGTTGCAGGAAGTAATTACCCGTGGGTAACAATAATATCTGATAAAGTCAGAAAGCAACTGAAGATGATGTCATTGAATGATATGACTTCTGTTTATTCTGCTGTTGACTTAGATTAAGTAAATCAATTCTGCTAACTGTTTAACTTAATCGAATTTCTCCACGTTCTAGAATTTGTGAACTGGCCTTTGTAAACAATGACCTAATGTGTAGGTAATGCAATCTATGCGCTTTAACCGGAATTACACTCACGCCCATTGGCTTTCCCTTATGGGAATCTCTTATATGTAGATGGTACTATATATTTTTATCTTTTTCTGCTTTACCTTACTTAATTAGGCATTACAGGTTATATCGGCTGAAATTTTAGCTGAAAGTTTTCAGATGGCTTTAGGTAATGGATTTTTTTTTATTTAACATGTATATTGTATAACTCTATAGACTCTGTACTATCTCTCAGCTGGTCGACACATCTTTAGTGTTGAAATTCTTTTTAAGGTTCCGTACTTCAAAAGGAAAAACCCCTTACAGGATCACTTTGTTGTCCGTCTGTCTGTCTGTCTGTCTCTACAACTCAAGTCTACAGTCCCTTGAAGCTGTGAAAAAAAAACAAACTTGTTACGGGCGTTTATGTCGCAAAAAACGTGTATTTCGACACTCAAGGGAATCAAAATTTATAGGGTACTTCCCGTATGTAATGAAATCATACAAAATATCCTACTTAATATTATATACGTAGGGTGTTTGAATAATTGGATGTTTGTTACTCAATCACGCAAAATCGGCTAAACGGACTATGATGAAACTTTGTAAACATAGAGTTTTTAGCCTGGATTTACGTGAAGAATACCTTTTATTCCTCAAATCATTCCTAAAAATGATGAATTTGGGGGTGGGAGTTGAACCTATGAACCAGACCAGAGTCATGTAGATGTTTACAATGACGTACGGAAAATTCGATTTAGAAAAACTAGTAAGTATAAGGCTGACTCCGAATATGAATGTATTTGTCACGAACCTCAGGGTCAAGATATAATAAGGACGTATGGTGAGGCGACTCTATAGACAGTTGTCAATATCACGAAAGTTGAGAACGTCATTGGCATTGACGTGTCATTTTATACCCATGACATTAGGTGAAGTTGAAGCTAATGAACATAATTTTACACAATTTATTTAAACACAATTTTTATAATAAAATAAAGCAGGTTTTCGGTTATTCGTTTTTATTTTTTTGATCGCAGTTACAAATAGAGTATTATGATTCTACTTGATTATGATAAGCTATTATTTTGACAGATTTAGTTCGTATATCTGTGACTGGTATTACAAGAGTTAAATACTCTCCAAACCAAGACGACTTATGTCAATTAAAATCAAAGCATTTCAGACCCTAAAGTTCTAGCAATTACATGTATAATCGGATGCAAAAAAATAGATTAGAGTTACTTAATACACTGACCCATAGCCTCTAAAGCGCTTGCGATATAAATATAAGCCAAAACATCGAGCAGTAATAATTTTAATGTTTAAAATAGGGGATTAAATAGATTGCGCTTTGATATCTGCCTACCGTAGTTGATAAGAACCTATGGGTCAACTAAAATTCATGAAGTTGTTAGTGTTTGGTTTAAAGTCACAACAAATGACTTGCGACACTGTACCTACGGTGTTCAATTTGTATTTTGAACATCGGGCTATTAAGATTTTTCCTGAATTAAATGGGGTCGGGACGGATCCACGATTTGTGTTCGGAACCCTCGGTGCGCGAGTCAGACTCATACTTGACCAGTTTTTTATTTATTAGAAAGCATAGGTAGATAGGTACTTCTTATGAATTCACTGCGTGAATATTAACGTGTTCTCTCTCTTCTTTCCAGGTCTGTAGAAGACGCGAAGAAAGAAACCATATTCACAGTCACGCCTCTCACAAAGGAGTCCAAATTCAGGCGTCACATCAGATCAATGTCGGATGTCCAGAACAGCACACCCTACCGAGTAGTGTTTCGGTCGCGACAGGGCAGCACACACACACTCATGTACGACTCCGACACGCGGGCAAGAAGAATCCGGTCCTACAATCTTCACAAGCAGCTGGAGTCCTCCGATTCCAGTGATTACACGGAGAGCCCGAGGAAGCCGCGAAGTATAGAACACAACATACTTAAGCACACAGATTCTATGAGAATCCTATAACTAACAGAATCTGATTAATTTTAATACAACGAGGCTGTACCCTCTAGTTGAAGACTAGATCGGGATCACGTCGGGTGTAGTCTGTGTATTGTGTTCTATAGGACTGGATGAAAGTTACATAGTAATTGTATGTGTCAGCTGCACAAAGTAACAAGACCGGCGTGAATAAACACGAAATAGACTTTTGTGATTCCCTTCATGAGACTGTGATGAGGTAGAATAAAGTAGCTTTAACTTTTAAGTCAATAAGAATAAGATAGTATTTTAGGAGAATACCTACAGAATGTGATTTAGGGAGTACCATAACGATAGGTGTAGGTATGCCATTTTTTAAATGTTAATAACCTGAATTTATGTTAATACCATCATAATGCTATTTCGTTTTTAACAATAATGTATTACTTACATGCACTTTTCTCTTTTAAATGCGGCATTTATAAAATGCCAAAAATTATGCTATTCAGTGCTTCTTTCAAATAGAGTTAATTAAGTAAGCCATAATTAACATTAAAGAACTGATTTTCATTAGTTTAAAAGAATATCATGAAAGAATTAACTATTTGCTAAGATCTCTGATTAGGTTATATCATTTATTCCACCAATTTTTTTGTTCAAAGTTCGGATTCATTATGTCTATTACTAATGCTAATCATGATAGGTATTTAAAGCAAAACCGTGAAACACCGTAATTATGTGCCTTGTACCTATAATGTAAAACCATTAGGCATTAGGTACTTATTGAAATAGCATATGTACGTTTCCAGATTTCCATCAGTTTTGGGAAACAGTGTAAAGGAAATGACATTATTCTAGATGCAGATTTCCAAAGACAAAAAGTTTATGTACCAGCTCAGCTGCATATTGACAAGAGTTTTGTGAAAAAACTAAAAGTTTGATCTGAGATTTGTTTTGAAACACATGGAGCAATTGGCAACAAAAATTTGAAGGTATCTTTTTTAAACGATTAAATTGGTAAAAATATTTACAGTTGTTTTTTTTTCAATAATGATTACATACCCTGTTTTTAATAGTTCTAAGGTAGGGTAGTAAGGTA
Organism: Epiblema foenella; assembly: GCA_963556455.1. Taxonomy (NCBI): domain Eukaryota; kingdom Metazoa; phylum Arthropoda; class Insecta; order Lepidoptera; family Tortricidae; genus Epiblema; species Epiblema foenella. Next base: position 13,819,098 of record OY747109.1, read on the forward strand.
CGGGTACAATATAACCGTAAGGTACCATATAAACGTATTGGTGTACCTAGACAAGCCTGTTGTTCTTACCGCTTCGACTAAACTCGGTTCTGGCACAACTCCATAGTGCCCAGATTACCCTAAGATCGCTTTATGAACCTAAGAACATAATACGAAATATGAATAATATGACGCGGCGAGCGCGTGCGACCGGGATGCTATGAGTAGCTGTCAAACATCGGTTTTGGGAGAGAAACCCTACGTACGTACCTAAGCAAGTACTATTCATTATTCTGTGAACCTATAAATAGGCAAGTATGTATAACGTAACGGCTGCCGTCTGACATTCAAATCCATCGTATTATTTATTTCTTTTATTATTATTAACTTAAGTTGTCTGTTCAAAATAGGTGTAGGTACCTACTCAAATGTGATTTCTTTACATGAAGTTGGAATTAGTTTAACATGATTATCACCACTGATTAGGGTCAAGGAACCAAAAGATGAACACTTAAGCGACTACCCTGGCTTTAGTTTTTTTTTCCGAGTCTTGTTATATAGTTTATTCTATTTTTATTTTTTTATACGATTAAAGACCCATTTACACCGTGCAAGAAATTGCAGGCGATTTTGATTACATTGCGGGATTTGATCGGCCTTGTCTTACCTCGGTAGCCCGCAGCCCGCAATATAATCAAAATTGCATGCAAGTTCTTGCACGGTGTAAATGGGCCTTAAGTATACTGTGGAGATTGTATCTGATTTTTTTAAAACCTTTTGTCTCAATACAGAATTTTTGTAAAAATGATTTTATGTCAGAATAGGCCAATTTGCCCAGAAGTGTGCCCTAATTCTGAACAAGTTGACACCAATAGTTGAACCAATATGAACAGCTAGGTACATTACGTTAGTTCGGGTTTTGGACCCCGTGTTCTACAAAATAAAATTCTGAAAAATTTGACATACCAGTAGTTGAACCAATATGAACAGCTACATTATTTTAGTTCAGGTTTTGAACCATTGCCTATAAATTAAACGAAAGAAATCAACAACAGGTACATCTATCGGAATAGAATTCAAAAGATGAACTAAGTTGTTAATTTTATTGGTTCATTATTTGGACACAGGTTTTTTTGTTGAACAATCCAGAAGGAGGCCTTTGTTCAGCAGTGCAACACTATCTATTAGTATAATAAAATTAAAAACGTGATAATATGATAGATGTGTAGGTACCTATCTTTTAAAGCAGCTACAAAATGTGTTTATATGTATATATAACATGAATAATAAAACATCATTAATTATCTAAAAGTTTTATTTTGATAAAATTAAAAATAAAAGATTTTTACACCTTCGGTAATCAACAAAATCAGTTTGATATTGCGTGTTATAAACACATGGCCTTTCTTGATTAAGGGCCGATTTTTCAATCCCCACATAAAAGTATTTGTCAAATAAATGTTAGCTCCGTCATTTTCTTTCATATGACATTAGAAAGTGAGAGTGATAATTTTAACTGACGGATAATTTTATCTGGCGATTGAAAAATCGACCCTAACACAAATTAATAAAATGAAAAACGTGGTGCTTTCATAGAAGCCAAAAGTTAAACTAGTTAATTTTATTGGTTCATTTCCTGGTTACAGGTTACAGGTTGATTTGTTGAACATTGGTGCTTTTTATACTAGAACAACCCCCAAAATAATTATGTTGAGAATTAGATTTAGATTTATTTATTTCATAATATAACAATACAATATAAATTATCCTAAGTCAATTTATACGACTTTATATTATGATCGTCAAAAAAATTATGAAATGTCAAAAATGATAATAATAATAATAACATTAAATTGTAAAACAATTATCAAAATTATTTAAATAATGATCATACTACTAAAATCACATCATTTGTAACAATAAAAATCCGCGTCAATAATATAAAATAATCATCAGTCACAATACATTAAAATTAAAATCAAACAAAAATATAATTTAAAAATTCAATGTCATTAAAAGCTACGTTCAACTTTTGGTAGAAAAATCAACGGCAAGGAATTGATTAATGTAAGCTATCAAAGTTATATTTATCTTTAATAGAAAAATTTATAGTATATCAGCATTTGAAAAAGGTATAGACCTTGCCCGAAAGTTGAACGCCGTTCAACTATTGGGTTAGATGCATAAAATTTAATCCATAACTTGAACAGCAAATAACTCTAAAATTACTTTAAAATATACAATTCCTAATATCATGCAAATTAATCAAGAATTAATATCATGCAAAACTATGCAAGTTCATGCGTTATTCAATTTTATACGCAATTTAGAGCTTAAACTTGGAAGTGCGAATCTTAAGTAGATCTCCATACAAATTGAGTTTTTGTTGCGAACCGTAGACGCGACGACCGCTCACACCCGCATGCGTGGCGTAACGCCCTAGAAGTATAAATTCCTACGTCGGCAAAGAGATACTGCTTTAAGAAAAAACCGGCCAAGGGCGAGTTGGACTCGCGCACGAAGGGTTCCGTACTAGTATCTATAAAACAGCAAAAATAACTTAACCAAAATTACAGTTAAATCAACCTATCTCAAAAACTATAAGAGATACTTTGATCAAACCAAAAATCGTTGAAAGAGTTAATTAGCATGCATCACCTCTATTTTTTTTAGAATTTTATACCCCGTAGTTATAAAAATAGAGGGGGGGGGACATACTTTTTACGACTTTGAGAGCTGATATCTCAAAAACCGTTCACTTTAAGAAAAATGTTTTTTAGAAAACTTTATATCATTTTAAAAGACCTTTCCATTGATACCCCACACGGGTATGTACATCGAAAAAAAAATTTTCATCCCTCAGTTACATGTATGGGGGGCCCCACCCCCAATTCTTTTTTTTACTATTTAGTGTCATAATTTTGTAGCGGTTCATACAACACATATTCCCATCAAATTTCATCACTGTAGTACTTATAGTTTCCGAGTAAATCGGCTGTGACAGACGGACAGACGGACAGACGGACAGACGGACAGACGGACATGACGAAACTATAAGGGTTCCGTTTTTGCCATTTTGGCTACGGAACCCTAAAAATGTCCCGACCACGTTAAATATGCCACGATTTTTGATCGATGAGAAACCGCGGCAAATTCAAAAATTGAGCGCGTGGTATCCCTGACGTGTAACATGAAAAGCAGTCTTTGACACTTGTAATATCTAAAATTTAAAACGATTTTATTAATTTATCTGTACATAGTACAATACAAACTAGTATTAGGAACTATCTGTACCCTGCGACTTTGTACTCATGACACATATGTGAACTTGACCCATTCATGAGTTAAAAAGTAGGTATAGATACCTACCCTAAATGTAGACCCGTGTTATAATCGATACCCATATCAAATTTCATGCCAAATAAAAATATTAGGTAAGTTAACCTGACATAAGTCCGCGCGTAATTTTATTAGGTATACTCGCATGAGATAATGAGATAAATCTAAGTATCAAAAACGATATTTCAAACAACGATGTTTGACAATTCAGGTTGTGTTGTCATATAAAAAGTTCCATAAAAAGCTCCTTCTCATCTTTCATTATTCATTTGCCAGATTAGGTATATAGATAACAAAGAAGCGTTAATAACTTAGCCTAATTACTTTCTTTCTAGTCCAATATAATATTCAGCTCCTACACTAAAACTCAGGGCAATGCTACTGATTACTCGAACTGCTTACAGGGGTACTGAGACTACTATTTGATAAACTTTCATGACTCATGTACGAGATGTGTACGAGTAAGTAGTTAATAATTAGGTATGTGGCGTGCGTGGATGTCATATAGATGGCTGTGTGACTCAAAGGCGAAAGTGAGATTATTATACAAAACTATGGAAAACTTTAATTTTCACGTTATGACAACAGCATACAGATGTAATTTTTTTTATTGTGTACGTTTGTTCAAAACCCAATCACGTATTTGGAATTGAAATACATGTTTATGACACAACCTCGTAAATATTTGTACAAGTTTGCGGCCATACATTTGACCATTAATTCAAACAAAGTACCTACCAACTACTATCGTAGGTACCTACGTACAATTATTCATACTTTATTTACTTATCGTATGGCAATGAGGGCTATCGTGTTTGTGCTCACCAGTTTACATTTAAATCATATTAATATCTTAAAACCGTACCTTAAAAAAATCGAACATCCCGCATTGTAGCGCAATCCTGTTTTATTCCGAAAAAAAGGAGGAAATAAGTTTCCGAAAGACAAAACTGTCTTAAAGCACTGACAGTCATTGACCCGTAACTCATATTTGCATAATCAAGCTCAGGTAACATTGCAAAATACTCACTATATTGTTCCAATTGGATAATAACCCGCGCAGCGCAACCACAAAGAGTGACATTTGACATTTCGGAGACCTCACGCTATACTAGCGCCTCTAGCGGCGAATTCATACGCGATAGCCCTCATTAGGTAATTACGAACCGTAAGAGATCGAGAAGTTGTAATTCCCGGAAAACATGCCCAGTTTATGCCCTTTCTAACGATTATGTTACATGAGTACATTTCTATTCAATACATAGATTTATTTGCTAATTTTGTTTGTCCATTTTATTTTCCGATGACCCAATGCAGGCAAAACATTTTTTCACGCCCCTGGACGTGAAAAACTGTTTAATATTTACATAATCGATATTAAGCACTTCATTCACAATTACGATTTTTAATAATGTCGAATAATTATATGTAATATGTGTGTATGTGTATATATAATAATATGTCTATTTGTTTTGGAGTATATACAGTTAAAAAGCAGAGGAGCTGCCGCGAACCGAAAACGAACGAAGTTCGAATATCCTATCTTTGTCGCACGAATTAGCAAGTGCGACAGAGAGGGAGATATTCGAACTTCGTTCGTTTTCGGTCGCGGTAGTTCTCCAGGCGCGCGCATTGCCGCATATTTTGATTTTGACATTTTGATAAGCATGCGTTCAGTGTTGCCAGGTACCCCGCGTTTCCGCTTTTTTCTCCGCGTTTTTGCCTCTGGTAACGCAATCTGTGTTAAGCTAACACGTATACGCTTTTTTAAAATGTTAAGATTTACTCAATGGAAAAGGCAGTAAATTCAAAAGATCGAACGAATAGAACTAGCTAGAATGACTGCAAGTAACATTTATAACTTCACTGATAGTGCATGTGACGGCTTAGAGCACGTTTTTTTTTCATTTGGTATATACAAATAAAGAGGATTAACAATGAATGTATTCCGCTTTTTCATTCAAACTTTGCGTTTTTAAAGCGCACCTTCCGCTTTTTGTATTTCGGCATCTGGCAACACTTTATGCGTTTGACACAAGTGACAAACCATGACAGCTCATTCTACTATTCGTTTTGATAATTATTTTCCTTACAACAATAAATCTATTGCAATAAACTACTTGCCCGGTTCGGTCTTCCATTAACAGAAAACCATAAAAATGAGTGTATAGATGAAATTGCAGCTGAAGTAAACATATTTCCATATATCTAACTTATTAATCTGAGTAAAATAGTTTGTGGTGAAAACATACAACTATAAAACTCCGATAATTTTATTTGTATTTGGGTTGTTTAGTCTTTTATAAACAATGAAGCTTTGGGTATTGTGTTTAATACACGCGGTAATCGTCGTAGCCGGGCAAACACCGACTCCGATTGTGTTATGGCATGGAATGGGTAAGATAAAAAGTTCTATCAATAATAGATGGAGTACCTATAGTTAAAAAAAAAACTTACTGTTCTAAAATGCTCTAATCACTTTCAGCACTGTTACCCAAATTTTTTTTTGAATGTTTACTTCTAGTATTTTTTTTCCACTTGCAGGAGACACATGTTGCGCATTTTACAGCCTAGGATCTTTTAAAACATTTCTACAAGAACAAATACCAAATGTGTATGTGACATCCTTGCAACTTGGTAACAGCTCTATTGAGGACCGGGAGAGTGGCTTCTTTATGAACCCCAATGAGCAAGTGGAATATGTATGCCGAGTACTAGCTAAAGATTCAAACTTGCAGAATGGCTTCAATGTGATTGGGTTTTCGCAAGGCTGCCAGTTTTTGTAAGTACCTGCTTATATTTTATTTATTCTGCTTTCCCCAAATTTTACTAGTAAACCAATTTAATCTGGTTCTAGTAAATTGTATTACACATGTTTTTGTAAAAGTTTTATTTGCTGTACAGTAAAATCCGGATGCAGCAACAATAAAGGGACCGGTGATAGAATATTGCATAAAACAGACTGCTAGCTAGAAAAGGAGTAGAACATAAGGCAGACTCACCACAAGTGTTTAATGGCCATGCTAGCCCAACATTAACAGTGGTCATGTAGTAAAAAAACAAGACTTTATCTAAGTATGCTGATGCCTTATAGTCCAGGAAAATTATGGTTCAGCGAAACATTAATTAACAATAGTCTTATTTTTTTCACCTGCATAAATACATATTCTAATATACGATATTTATGAATCTTGCAAACTTTCCAGCCGGGTAGGTTTAAAAACCTTTGTCAAATAAGAGCCGATTTTAAAAATAAAACGAATCGTGATTATTTTTGTAAAGATACCAATTCATAAAAAAAAACTTAAAGGTAGTTTTACTATTTTTAGGTGTGAATATGGTAAATTAATAAAATGGGGGGCTAACTAAATAACATTCATTACTTTATAATATTATATTTATAATATTTATATTGTTAGATTGTATTTTTATATAATGAAATAAATAAATCGAGTCTAATCTAATCTCTTATGTAGATATCCAGACTAAGACGCGTATCCGGGATCGGGATCACTTTCGGCTTTCTTCTTTTTGTTGTAGTGTCAGGTTTGTATACAGTAGTTTTGTGTCTCTTTAAGGTGGCCTGTAGGACATACAGTTTCCTGACAGACAATAACTTGCAGATTTTATACAGTTCCTTTATAGGGAATCTGAAGGGCTTCAAGTATATCACCTTTAGCAACACTCTCCGAGCTCTTTCCAGCTCGAGAAATCTCGTTTTGGAGGCTTCACCCCATGTAGGAATGCAGTACATAAGGACTGACTGGGCCAGGGCTACGTAAATTTAATTGAGTATATTCTTAGAGGCAATATGTCTTAAGTTTTTAAATATATAAATCAGCTTACGAGTCCTGACAATAATCAGTTCACTGTGCACATGCCATGTAATGTTTCACATCAAGTCAATCATATATGGTATTCTCAACCCGGTTCATAGCCGAGCAGTTACAGTTTAAGGTATCCATTCTATTACACATATATATCTTAAGTGTAAGTGTAGTGGTTCCGGTTGGGTTCTATGGTATTTGGTGAAACATATATAATTTGTTTTATCAGTATTTAGGATGGGAAGGTTGGTTAGCAACCAGCGGGAGATCGTCGCGTTAGAAAATAGTTTATTCAAAACAAGTGCTTGCACTTTTTGTTTCAGTTATGTGTAAATTGTATCTTTTTCTTTCAAATGTTTTATTCAGTCTTTATATCTTATTTTCAAAGCACAAAACAATACAAAACAACAAATGACATTATGAAATTATAAAATAAGTATATAAAAGAAACTGCCTACCTAATTTTGTGTCAAAATTCATTAATTTATTTATACATTCAACATGAACATTATTTAAAATTGTCGTATGCAGCATATTGAAGTGTTTTAATCTCTTTATTTAAATGTAGGTGTTATAGTGAAATTAGACAATGCCTGTAATTTTTTGTTAGGTAAAGTACTAGGTATTCCAAATTTAACTTGTGGCACGGCATCAGATAATTCAGTTTGGTTATAATTGTTATTTGACGGTCCTTGTTGGTGGAGAGTCAGTCACTTATCTGTTGTATTTATATGCATGTTCTTTGACCCTTCATATGACCCAATTATTTCTATGTAGTACTATCTCCATCTAGATATTATAAAAGTTACAAGTGCCGTGGCGTCCATATATATCTATAATAAGCCTATTTTGAGTATCTTATCTACAGTAGATGAAGAAAACGTTAGACAAGAATTGGCAATTTGACACTGGCTTGTCAACTTGTCAGTTCCCACCACAGTAGGGTAACTGCACTAGTGTTAGATCTTTTAAGCTGACAAGCACCAGTAGTGGTCATTCGTAATTTAAAGATCATACGATTGATTGTTGTATAAACAAAGAATCCTAATGTTCATCATGGGTTTATGTTTTTGTCCATGACTGGTGCCGCTACCCTACTACTCAATACAGCCCTCTGAAATAATGATAACTTAATAAGTAATGTTCTTGGCATATTTTAGACGGGGCGTCATTCAACGTTGCGGCCATAAGCTGCCGCCAATCAAGAACTTTATTTCTCTCGGCGGCCAGCATCAGGGGGTGTATGGACTCCCACACTGCATGGCGGTATCCCACAAGACTTGTGACTACATACGAGAACTGCTTAACTATGCTGCGTATCAGCGGTAAGTCTTCAATTTATGTTTAAGGTAGTAAACATGGGGTGGGTGTTTAACAATACAACAAGAAACAAATTACAAGTCTGCCAAAGAGGCATAGAGAGAAGTCTGTTGGGCAAGAAATTAAAAGACAAAGTTCCAAACTCTACCATACGGAAAACTACCAAAGTGATAGATGCCTCAGAACACGCACAAAAACTAAAGTGGAAATGGGCAGGTCACGTAGCACGAATGACAAATTCCAAATGGACTAAAAAAGTCATCGTCTGGAAAGGCCCGCAAAACAAGCGGAAAAGAGGGAGACCGCCTGAAAGGTGGGCAGACGAGGTCGAGAGAATCGCCGGTAAGGATTGGGTACAAGAGGCACAGGACAGACTGAAATGGAACCAACTGGAGGAGGCCTTCACCCTAAGAGGGGTCCTTAAAACAAATATTAATTAAGTGAATAGGTATACAAAAAAAAATGTTAAAACGCTTCTTTTTGTTATATAATATTATATTTTTAGTAACTCTGTTTTTGGTTTTAAGGAATAATAAAGGCTTTTTTTTTTTATTTTATTTTTTTAGTAAACATGTTAGTTTGTAGAAATTATTTTCTCATAGGTTTGTGTGGCTTTTCCACTGTCATCTATTCCAAAACTCAAAAAAATGTTATTGAAATGTATTTATGTAATTGTATTAATATGTAAACCGAATGTAATAACGGTGAGAGCTGCCTATGTTTTGAGTTTTGTAATGTTATTTTATTACCGACACATACTACAATTAAAGTATGAATTGCCATTCATAGCACGCAAGTGCTATACTAAATGGAGTAGGTATCCAAGCACGGGTTGAGTCGTTATCGATTCTTATGTGGTCACTATATCGATTGACCTTGGATGACCTTGCTAGTAGATACTCTATTTAATGTCACATCCATTGTAAATTACATTTTGTGCGCAGTTACTCAATGATAGGCATACTGAGGTACTTTTAGTGTTTGTCTCTTTAAATGTTATTGTAATCAAATGTCTCTTAGGTAACGCGATTATCTTTGTATATCTATCTCTGGTATGTTTCTTGATTCTTGGTTTACCTAAATACGTACAAGCTAGATAATATTTATACAAGAGTCTAGTATTTGCTCGCGATTTCCATCTGGCGAGCACACTGCCCTTGCCACGTTCATAACTAAATGTGCAATATTACAAGGATTTATTAGCGGGTGCGAACGATTCAATAACAAATAGATAACCCGAGGAAAATGGTTGGTTGACCTTACACGATATACGTAGGTACCTATACTACATACGCGTAAGTGTCTACTTATGTAGCACAGACAGCAGACGGGTAGATAAACTCACCAAGTTGAATTAAGTGTACTAAATCTGATTTATTCCCACACCACCATATGAGCCACATATTTTGACTAAGGTGTAGAGTTTACTGAAGTTAGGGCGTGTAGAGTTAGAAGCTTGGCTCTACATGAGATCTGATAACTTTTTGACAGTGCAAGCCATTATGGTCTCATATTGGCAAAATTTTGCATGAAAATGTTTTTGGTGGGATAGTAATATTAATTTTTAAATATATATATATATATATATATATATATATATATATATATATATATATTTTTTCTCCGTTTTTCTTTGTTTCCCCAGCTGTTACTAGTATAATCAAATGGCGGTAACCGCTGGGAATAAACCAACAATATAATACGATTATCTTTTGCCCGCGACTTCGTCTGCGTAGAACTCGTTCATCGCGATGGAATAATTTATATTTTCATCATCGCTCTTCCATATTTCATCTAAGTCGGTTCAGCGATTTAAGCATGAAGAGGTAACAGACAGACAGACACATTTTCGCATTTATAATATTAGTATGGATGTACATACTTATCCCAGCCTTCTCAGAGTGCTATAACATACCCATGTGATTTACGATACTTAAATGACAATTTCAGCTGGCTCCAAACATCTCTAGTGCAAGCTACATACTGGCATGACCCACTTAACGAAGAAGAATACAAGAGAAAGAGTATATACCTGGCCGACATCAACAACGAGTTGGCGATCAACGAGACGTACAGATCGAATTTGAAGAAGCTGGAACACTTCGTGATGGTGAAGTTTGAGAGTGACAGTATGGTGCAGCCGCGGGAATCGGAGTGGTTCGGCTTCTACGCGCCCGGGCAAGGGCGTCAACTGCAGACGTTGCAGCAGTCCGCGCTCTATACGGAGGTGAGACTACACATTTGATTTTGATTATACATTTTTAGCAGTCTTCAAGACAGGGGGATGTCTATTCTTTGGCGTTTTTACCGTATTATCCAATTGAAACTCCTCCCCTATCTTATCACCCTCAAGCACTGCTACTCTGCCGGAGCGCTCGTGGCCCAGCGACTGCCGCTTACCCGCGTGCGCCATGCGAGGTTAAGCGACGTCGGCCCAGGTCAGTTATTGGATGGGTGACAGCTTTGGTTATTAACTGTGCGCTCCCGTGCTTTGGAAGGCACGTAAAGCCGTTGATCCCGAGGAGTGCTGTCTATGATAGCAGTCGTTAAGCCAAGTTAGAGGCCTTCGGGCGGCTTGAGGACTTCTAACAGTCAAGATGCCCACTCACTTGACAAAGGAAGGTCGAAGTTGCACCACGTTCGTAGCGAGTACCTACTGCTATCTGCGTCCGTGACCCCTAGGTGGTGCTAAAAGTGCAACAAAAACTGGCAACTGTACTGTCTCGAAGATCTCACGGTACGAAATAATTACCATACAATAAATAAATAATTGCTACTCTGTGTCTGCCATCTATTTGTAGGTGAAATACTGACCTATATAAAGATTCGGCAAAACAATCGACTACTGATCATAGCAAAATATGTGAAACGTCAACGTTACGAGACGGTACTAATATAATTAAAATTTAAAAAAAACCCGACACGTAACATAGCTAATAAGAGCCATCTCCGCCATCAAGACTTTCGATTTTACTCCATAACATTTAAGATATTTGTTTAAATTTGAACCTTGACCCGTGCCGTGTCAATAAGATCATAAGTTGTATTTGTCATGTATGAATTCGTATGAAATGAGGGTTTTAAAAACGCCGCACTCAAATTGATTCATCCGTTAGGGAGCTACGATGCCACACACATGTTAAACTTATAAGTCATCATTCGGGGATTAAAAAATTGCTGTCTGTTATTGTGCTCGTAGCAGTTTTTGAGTAGTCGTATCCATGAATAAAGACTAGAAGGTCTTTCCCGTTTTCTTTTGTTTTAATTAAAAATGGGACTGCTCTTGGCCAGCATCTAGCCAGGAGGCAAAGGTGAGGCCGACGGTGAAGCGAACTCTACCAGAATATGCCTATGAGTGTGCCTTAAAAAGGTCTATAACTTCGGTTTTTTTTTTCAAATTCGGTCGTCATGCGATCTCAAAGAAAACAATCTTAAAACTGGGAAATATGCGGCGTGATATCTTTGACACGTGATAAGCTACTGAAGTAAGTGAAAATAGTTATTATCCTCTGATTTCTTAGGGAAACGAAGAATTTTAGGCGAAAATGACCGTTAAAATTACGTATTACAAAAGATCATGAAAAGCGCTTCCAGTAAGAAGACTTCTACAATTTCTGCAGGTATTTCTTCACGATGCCGGGGTCCACGTTGGCACCTAATCCCAAGATTTGCCAAGAACTATACTTTGCGTTTGTTATCTGTCATTATCCTGTCATCTGTATCTGATACTAGGTTATCCTTCTATATTTCGAGTCAAATAGTGATCGATGATTTTAAATGGGGATGGAGCTTACTTAAACCACTGCATCGCGCTCCATGTAATGGTTATGTACAAACATTAGGTGTAAGATGTGTTATATATCCTACTAACATCGACATGTAATTTTTATTTTAGGTATTTATATCTTTTGAATTTAACATTTTAATTTTAATTGTGAATTTATTTTTATGTAATTATGGCAATTAATTTAATTTGTTTAATCCTAGTTGATCGAAATAAATGATTATTCTTGTAGACGAACATATTACAGGTCCACTCATTTTCTAATAGTTGCCAGTTCGGGTGTTGTTAATATCTTATACAAATTGATACTTAGCACAAACTTGTTCGTGACGTTTCCTTAAGGAAAATTTTACATTTTGGTCAGTGTAGTCCTTTCGCAGCCGCTGTTAAATGTATTTTCATCTCTCCTGTTCGGAAAGTTCAATTTTCATAAGTAGATAGCCGGTTTGAAAGTTGCTTTTCCGATCGTAGGGTGGAAAGTATTTTTTTTAAAGTTATTTAGGCCGCGGGGCGGGGTGCGCGCCGGCTGTGGTTGCTGCAGGCCATGTTTTTCATATTACTGAAACCACTTTTATTTTTCATTTATTTTCCTCATAGTCGTAATGAAAAGTAGTGTCTAACTCGGGCGAAAGCACTCATTTCACCCTTGTAACTATTAGCGCTCTCATTTCGCTCGAGCACCAACATATCTCGGGTGAATTGGGTCGCTTTCAACCCTTGGTTAACAATCTACTATTTATCGTGCTGTCAAGTATATTGGACACGTACTAAAATGCCATGTTTGTATTTCCAGGATCGCCTCGGGCTAAAAGAGATGGACGAGGCCGGAAAACTGGTGTTCCTGTCTCAACCCGGCGACCACCTTCACTTCGATGAGACATGGTTTATCGAGACTATAATTAAGAATTATCTTGTCTAGTAACTATTTACAAAACTTTATAAGACAAACAATCTATACAAAATATGTCATTGTAACATTCTTGTTGAACTATTTCCGAACTATAGTAAAGAATGACTGAAAACAATTATTATTAAAATAATAATTGCTGCCTCCTATAGGTCACGGATCTCGACGTCTCACTTACACATCTATAGTAATATATAATAGGACTCCATAATTGAATCTCATAATCTGATGAAAAATATACTCTTTTTTAATCTATACCTAGGTAATCGAAACTAGTGATATTTAACTGGTATGATTTCGTTGGGCGGTGAGCAATATTAAAACATAGTTATTTAATAAAAGTGATTAGAATGCGATTTTTCTAATATTATGGAATTAAGAAAGGCCTCGCCTTTGTTGCTTTGCGTAAGTTTTGTAAACGAATTGGGAATCGAAATAACAAACTCATTTTGGAAAGATTTGTCTTATTAGATTTCTAAGATTTCACAACTGCTATAACTATGCAATTTTTATCTCCAGAATAAATATACATTTTTCAATATTTTAACTACAATTAGGTACCGTGAAATACTTAATTAAGTGAATTATAAGATAATATTTCAAATAAATACTTTATTTATAATACAACACCGGCGTTTTAATTTTCAAAAAATAACAAATTTAGTACCAGTTTCTCTTTCACTATTATCCGACAACTAATGGATTTTTTTATGTACAGCCAACCAATTTGATTTCTGGGCCATTTTTTAACTTTTCACAGTGAAAATAAATGTACAATTCGCTAGAGATCTCGTAAGTAGCCCAGAAATCAAATTGGTTGACGCTACATAAATTTAACACTGAGGAAACTGACTTACGTTGAAAATACGCTTATATTATGCTAATCACCAGTGTCTGAGATTTGTGTAGCATACTTATATTACCAGCCTTCTTAAACGAGTCCTATCGCCCACAAGAGACACAATTTACGAAATTCATTACATTTTTGTTACTAAAATGTACATTGTATGCAAATAATATAATTACATTATATGCCTTGTATATTGTTTTCGTTTTTTAGCTAATTTCGACTAATATTTTGCTAGGAAAGTTCCTCATTTTTAGCAATAGGAACCCTCTTCGTTTTAGACCGATATAAACGAAACATCAAAGTGGAGGCAAAACCTTTTCCACAAGCCTTGATGTGAAATTCAATTTTACAACTTTTCTGACTTCTTTATCACTCCACATTTCCGTTATCGTTTTCATGACAATTACAGCAAACATTTTCAGCTCATTCTATCTCTTCCTCTCTTTAAAACGAGACGTTAAGATAAAACGAACGAACATCGTGGCGCATAGTTTAATCGCAATCAAACTACGACGTAAGCTACTTGCAAGTTGTGTGTGTGAAATTCAAATTTTTTACAAAGATCACATCATTTCAGGATTTCACTTTGTCATTATAAGTTCTATTTCAGTGTCTCGTGCTAATTAAAGATGAAGATCTTGGCATTGTTAATATGTATAACTCCTGCAGTAACTGCAGAAGGAGACTTACAGACGCCGCGTGATAAACCGACACCACTCGTATTATGGCATGGAATGGGTATGATGTTCTATGCATTTTGAAAGATACCTATAGAATAAACGTCCATGTACTCGACACTGACGCAATATATGGCACTCTTTGGCACTTTCAATCTCATGTCATGATGACAGAGGTGATGATAAATAGGTCTCATCTATTGGGCAGTGAGGTGTCTAGCACTGGGGCGTCCTTACTGCAGTAGGTATATCATTGTCTGGTGAAGTTTTCCTTGTCAGTAGAGATGGAGCATAGCTTAGAAAATAATCCCTATACCTTTATTATGCTACTAAGTTTAAGCCAAAAAAAGCGATTAGGATTTGTTTTTTTCTGTTACTGTCTACTGATGGTACATGGTATTCCTAACATAACATGATAATCTATGTAGCTTGATTTTTCCTTACGTACTTAGTTACTTAAATTTAAACGTAAGTGGGATATACGTATAAGCAAAATAGTTGCGTGGCGAGGTGAAAATTAGGTAAGTACAGTTGTCAAAACACCACACTCATTTTCATTAATGAATTTACAAAAGCTTTACTTGCATGAATGCTGGCTAATTTTCTTTATGCGATTATCTTATTATTTTCACACTTAGGGGATTCCTGCTGTCTTCCCATCACCGCGGGCCTATACGGTAGATTTTTAACCGATCATCTACAATGGGACTACGTGTATTCGATGCGGATTGGAAATAGCTCTACAGAACAACTAGAGAACAGTTATTTCAAGGATCCTAATGCCCAAGTGGAGTACGCATGCAACCAACTAAAAAATAATGTTGATATGGAGAAAGCCAAAGACGGCTTCAATTTGATTGGACTTGGGCAGGGCAGCCTATTCCTGTAAGTTAATAGGTCAAGTTATATTCCATACAGGAATCAAGGTGTTTTGGATTCAGATGCAACCGTGCACTCGAAATACCGCAGGAACTTTTAAAGTTCCAGGGCATGTATGAATTTTGAGTGAAAGGGACGGCACGACACGAAGTTCGGATTTCGAATTTCGGAGTAGTCGCTCAGAAACTACTTGTGTACCTACCTAATCTTAGAAACTTCTTGTAGTCAATTTTGTCAGGTATTCCTAGCGATATAGCCTCAGTACCTTATGTCTTTGTACGCCAACGGCACTTAATGGTGTCATGCTATGTGCGACTAATGTATTGATAGGTATAGTTATAAATAAGGCATTATTTATAACTATATCAAACCACTGGTCGCTAAATGTCTGTGTCAAACATGGTCCAACGGAACACTTATTTTTAAATAAACTCAGTCGAGCAGTGATCCAGCGTTGTGGTCACAAGTTGGCTCCGATCAAGAACTTCATTTCCCTCGGCGGGCCGCATCAGGGGATCTACGGGCTGCCCCGCTGCATGTCACTGTCGCTCGAGACGTGTGGTCACATGAGAGAGTTGCTTAAATCTGCACCTTATGATCCGTAAGTCCACTTGTTTTTTTTAAGGGTGGAATGTGCGGACAATCCCGGTCGCCCCGGAATTCGTGTAGGTACTTGGGACTCGTATTCTCGGGGCGCGGGCGTGCATACATGTCCTTACATTTCATGGAGCTTTCTTTAATTGTACAGGCTGTTTTGTTGTTATTGTGCAATATGTAGATAATAAGCAAGGGGCTTCAATCTATCTGACACGCTGTAATGCTGACGGGTTGGCCCATCCGAGCCAACCAATGTAGGAGCACTATAGATATGCAGCGGTGGCTCAGTAGTTCAGACTGCACAGACGGGGTTGAAAAAATCTCTTTAAAGCTTTTGTAGTGAGGTACTTTTCAGGTTATGCGAAAAACTTGTTTGTTTATATCAATTTGTTTTCGATCGTGTAAAATGTGTGTTTTGAGTGGTCGATATTTTCACACTGTGTATGTGTGGTCATTAGACCAAAAAAAAGGCACACGGAGAATTTCTGACAAAAAACCGGTCAAGCGCGAGTCCGACTCGCGTACCGAGGGTTCCGTACACAGATGTGTACCGGTTCCAACCTTAATAATTCAGGAAAATCTCAACGTGTAGAAATTGAACGCGATGGGTACAGCGCCATCTATGGGCGAATTTTGTTACAAATTTGAGCGACTGAATAATTTAGTTTATCACGTGAACCGATTTCAATTTTTATTCTGAAGCAAGGTACTTTCAGAATAAAAATTGAAAGTTGTTGTTTTATTTAACTCTGGTCATGGCGGATCAACTAGTTCAAATCACCTCCCGTCGATATTTATTGCTAGGTATCAGTAAAAACCTAAGACGGAAGATTATTTCTGTTAATGCAGAAATGATAGGTAGGTACCGTTTTGTAATCTTGTATAGCGACAAACGATTAACGTAGGCGGTTACCATGCAATCCTATGTAATCTAGTTAATGAATGGAACCAATTTGTTGGGAAAGTGTTAGTACCTACCTATTACTCATACGTAACTAATCACGACTTTTCTTTTCTGCCCAACCCTTTGAACGCTTATGAATTTTGTAAAAATCTTCCAGCGTAGTTCAACGTGCACTAGTTCCTGCGACATACTGGCATGACCCGTTCCAGGAAACCGAGTACAAATACAAAAGCATGTTCCTTTCTGATATCAACAATGAGTTGACAATCAACGAAATCTACAGGTAACTTGTTTTTACTTACATAAAACTTAGTCGTCATCATACCTAATTATTTGATGTTTGTGAAGGAAAAAATCGAATCTTCAAGGAACTTGATAGATGCGTATTAGCTAGCCGCGATTAGAATAAGATTAGAGGGGAAAGTTTTTCCATATACTTACATCTTAATGAAATGACAGCTATTCCGATCATAAACTAATACCGGTCTTGTAATATCATTTGGTATTCACATAGCTACAATTTTCATTCCAAATTAGTGTCAAAATGTATTTCGCGCGCTCGGTTCTCCGTTCGCCGAACTTACAGGCGCACGAGACACATTGTCATGAAATTAAAATCATCATCGCCCTCCTAACGTTATCCCAGTACAGTTGTATCCTGACGGATGCCCCGGGTCCGGTTCCTAATCCCAAGATTAGGCGTAGGCATCAAATGTTATAAAATTAAAATGCTAAACTTAATTTACTGATTTACCAGTTTTACGGTAAACTGTTAAGAAAACCTGCATATATATAATTAGCATTTAACACGTTCCCTACTGTCCGGACAAAATGTGTGTTGATTTCGAGTACACTTTAATACTGTAGGTATTTTGTTTATTTTTAATTTATTATCCCTATTTTTAGGAATTTTATGCTATTGTTTTATAATTTAGTGTAGTATTTACATGAGGTGGTAAGAGGTTAGATGCAAACACACAAACTAGATATGGGTGCTTTAGGTACATTATCTTACAACAGACCTTAGATTGCTTACTTATGTGAAAGTTGTGATTGATTTATCGTATTCTTTAGAATTCATTCGGATACCATTTATCGAATCTATTCAAATTCGGTCATTATGCAAATATGCATCCTTTTGGATATATGGACTCCAGGGCAACACAGTTTTGGTATCTAAATAGATACAGTATGGACAGAAAACATGTTAAAGATGTGTTGTCAAAAGAACAGTGATAAAATCTCGTTAACTGCAAAAACAACCGCCAAGAGAGATTCAAGTGAAACTACTGATCCTGTACAGGTCGAATCTTAAGAAGCTGGAGCACTTCGTGATGGTGAAGTTTGACTACGATAGCGTGGTGCAGCCGCAAGAGTCTGCCTGGTTCGGCTACCACGCGCCGGGACGGGAGAAGCTACAGACCTTGCAGCAGTCCGCGATCTATTTCGAGGTAAAACTATATTACCTACTCTTTCAACTTTAAGGACCATAACAGATACGGAACCCTAAAAAAGACACTTACAGGTCAACATAAATCCCATAACGGTTTCGTGACTTTTTACAACACTTGCCGATAAGGACGATTTCTTATTGCGTCAACAAAGAAACGGTACCTTATTGACACAGCAAAAAGGTACCCCTTTGCTTGACAATGAGACATTTATTTGATTTCAGAACCGCCTGGGCCTTCAAGATATGGACAAGGCCGGCAAACTAATCTTTCTGTCTCATCCTAGCGACCATCTCGAAATCGACGAGCCGTGGTTCCTGGAAAACATCATGCCATATCTCGTTAATAACCAAACCAAGATCACTATCAATAAACAAACCGATAGTGATATTGATAGTGATTTCAATTACATTTTTAATTAGTAGCCGGTAATGATTTACGGAATCCAATTTAAGCGGGATTGACAATTATTATTTTATCTGATACGACTTAAAAATCTTGTTAACGATTTACGGTTAGTTTGGTTCTGGTGATATTTAATTTAAGTAACCTATACCTGTTAGGTAGCTACACCTAAATGTGTACGTAATAGGTAACATAACCACCTAACTAAGTGCGGGGTTGCAAAGCAATAAAATGTTGCAAGTTAGTTTCTGAATTATTTAATAACGATAAAGAATGAGAAAAAATTTAAAATAATTAGATGTATAAAGAGAAGACAGTCCACAGTAATAAAGTCGAATTCGATAAAAGAGTTTGTGTCCTTTCACGAAGCCTTCCAAATTCAATCCTCGTTTAGATGCGAAAAATTTCAATATGGCTGATTTTTAGATTTATTGTTGGAAGTTCCGACCACACATAGTGTAGCGAGTAGTAGATCCATAACACTGGCTAGTGTTATGGAATCTACTACTATTGAATTTAGGTGTCATGATAATGACAACATTAGCTGTTGGATATGGCTAAGTATGATTACTTGTTAATGAGTGTTACTCAAGGAGGTTTTCCCTCTCCCATTGGCGGTCCGCGTCGGGACGGTCGCGAGATCGTGCGGCCGCGTACACTCGCGCGCAGCCGGCGAGCCTCCGCGCGCTGAGCGCTTGCAGCGATACCTTGCCCATGCAGTGAAACAGCATACGCTCTGCGATCTTGTAACTGGCAACAAAAACAGCACAGAATCCGTAATACCGGCTGTACACTCTCGTGCGAGAGCACTCGCGCTCGGCCTGTCTCGCTGTTGGAGGGGAATCGCCGGCGAGACTTGGGCCAGACCCGGCCTGTACACTCTCGC
This sequence comes from Epiblema foenella, assembly GCA_963556455.1. Taxonomy (NCBI): domain Eukaryota; kingdom Metazoa; phylum Arthropoda; class Insecta; order Lepidoptera; family Tortricidae; genus Epiblema; species Epiblema foenella. The sequence continues at coordinate 13,838,903 of OY747109.1, forward strand.
ACGAGAGTATACAACTGGTATAACAAAGCCAAAGGGCATGCCGCAACCCGAAAACGAAGAATGACCCTCTCTGTCGCACTTGCTGGTTCGACCAACAGAGAAGGGAATACCTACTTCGTTTTCGGATCGTGGTAAGCCCCCAGTTCAGTATAAATTCTGTCCTTTATCCATGTTAAAACACTTACGTGTGGTGCTGGGTTCGAGGATAATAGCGCCGCACTATCCCAATTATTCCCGTGGATGTCATAAGAGTCGACTGATGGAAAACGGGTTGCCGTGTGTTGTGGGCTAGCAACCTACCATTGCAATATCATAAATTCTCCATCTTTGAACCTAAAATTGCTAGTGGCACTAAAATTAAACCTACCTTTTGTGTGTAAAGGCTTTGGGCCGCAACATTGCATTGACAGATGTCGACCGCATACTGGCATAGTATTAAGTTTGAAACATATCTAAGATGCAAATGCATGTGTACCACTTACTCATGAGGGTTGATGCAGTCCATCCTTATGACCTCGAACCCCTGGGCCACAGCCAGCTCGTTGGAGTTCTCTGCCATCATTGTGGCTAAGCCGCGCCTTCGGTATTCTGGGACCACAGCTAGCATTTTTATCTGAAATTTCAGATGAATTAACTGAGTTTTATTTGAAACCACGATCTAATGATGTAAAATTTCACACGTTTGTGATCCAAGTTAGTACCGGTCGATTCGAGACGTCTTACGCACCTCATTCCATGACTTTAGGTGCGCGAGTCGTTTTGACACTTTACTTATCTATCTTGGCGCGCAAGGAAGGGGATGTGTAAAAGGTATTCAATGAAAAATCTTTTTTTAACGTGCGGCAAGTTTAGAATTGCACTTAAAGAAATAGACCATTTTAGCTGAAATGGTAGGAAGAAGTTATAAGCTCTTGATTTGATCACTTACCTCAAATATTGCAGGGACTTTAAACACCTTCCAGAGGTTAGGAGTTTCCTGTAATTTTGCTAAAAAATTGAGGAAGTCCTTTGTGTCAGGATCCTGTGAATTAAAGAGTTGCTATGACACATACGTTTCGCATTCCGATGTGATCTCAACATGTTTCACACGCTCCTTCAGTATTGTTACGTGTAGTTTGACGCGCGTGCGAGAAACGCGTTAAAGTCTAAAATTTCCCGAATTGGAACATGAATATATATTTCCAATCGGCTGAAAAAGTACCTTTGTCTTAGAAAGAGTTGTTTGATTATTTGACTCGATATGTATAGTTAGGGTGATTCTCATCGTTAAAGTTAATTGATGTGTTTACCGGTCTGAACGTTAAATGAAAGTTAAGGAAATCAGAGTGCAATTTAAACTTATTGTTGACTCCAGTTTGCTCTATACCTGGATTCCTAATTGTTAAATAGTTATAGTCATAAATAATCACTTACGAGTCGTTAACAATCCGGTCCCGGTAAGGACAAATTAAGAAAATGTTAAATTTTGGAATGAGAATCACCGTTAACCCATTTGATCTCTGGTTGGGACACTTCGTACATTGTCATAGTGAACATCAATATGTAAGCCACTAGAGAACTCATATTAATGTACTGACAAAGACACGCCATTAACAGATAACAGGAGAAATAAGTACCTAATAGCAATGTTAATAAACTCAAATCATCATCCAAATTAAAAATAGTTTCATCCAGCCCACATTACATGTCAATTAAAATAAATAATCAGCTGCCGAATTCCTTAAAACATAGAGAAACCTAACTTATTAACCATACAATAAAAAAATTTATCTAAAACAGAAATATTAGGTACTATCTATAGTTTAAGGGATTATTTTGATAGACGATTGAATATTTAATGTTGCAATTAATTTAAAGGATCTAACAGGCTAAGCTAATAAGAGTGGCCCCCACTAGGGATTTGGTTTGACACTAACCTGTCTGAAATAGGCAAAGTCCCGCAGGTTCTTGGGGTCATTAGGACTGCTGGCTGTGTTCACACAAATGCCCACCGGGACCCCGGCCTCATTTTTGGCGAATACCGTGTTGCCTGTTTAAAATACGTAAACATGAGTGCCGCAAATGTTCGATGTATTTTCGTATTAATCATAATCATAACCGAACAAGAGAAACGCTACGATAGAGTTTCGTAAGTACTCTATCTAATTCGATGGTTTGGAACTAGTTTGAGATTTGTTGCGAACTCATTTTGACACGTTAATGTTCACGTGTATTGAGATGAGTTGGACAGGTACTGACAAATAACGCTATTGCGTTTATTTCAAGATTTGACTTGTTGACCCAGTTCTTTTTAAAGAACACTAGTCTTTTTTTTAAATGTAAATAAATAACAAGCGTGCGCGTGTCTGGCGGTAAGGCAGGGAGCTCATTTCACAGTCGGAGCTTTCTGGAGAGAAACTCCTTTGAAACCGTGCCGTACTGACCTAACACCCTTGACCTTTTGCGTTGCGAGTTGGGGGTTAAATAGATTAATTACCCTGTTTCAGTAGACTGTAAAGATATTCGTCGATCGCGTTGTCGCGCATGAAGTCTAAGCCGTGTGTTCGAATGAACACATGTTCCTTCAGATAGTGGTCCTTGAGCATACGCAGTGCCTGCTCATGTTGCTCGATCGCCACCGGCTCGATAGTGAAATTGCGAGGCTGGAAAATGTACAGTCAGCAGCAGAAGTAGCTAAGCAAAATAACACTCAGAATGAATATACACAGAGCCTAAAGGTCTCTACCCATTACACCGTATCATACCATGACCGTGCTATGAACGTGTCAGGCAAAAAAGTATACTTTGTATTGAAAAGTATGGGTTGGTGACGGAACGGTCTAGTGAGCATAGTCCCATACTTTTCAATACAAAGAATACTGGTAAATATATACACATAAAGGTGTAATGGGTAGAGACCTTTATTCTGTTCACATTAGAGTCCGTGTGTTGATCATTTTAGTTCTGCTGCTGTATAATCACGAATCAGTTTCAGGAAGCTGTTACAATTTTACGAACTACTCTACTACTGGCAACACTGAGACTGAAGCGTTAGGCCAATAACGACGATATTCGGGCAGTTTGGACTTGTACAATAGGGTTTTAGTAATAAATTGTTTTTTTTTTTTACATTACTAATAGAAACTCTTTCGAAAATACTCGGAAAAATCAATCTTTAATTTATTTTAGCTATTTTAATGATTTTATACGCGTAAAAATTTAAAAAAGGAGGCTGTTTGGTCATAATAATTCATGACGTCACTAAGAAATTATTTCCCTACAAACTCCATACGAACAAAGCGTTTTTGACATTTAATAAAGAGTTATTTGACTATCAGTATTGATTAGACTATCAGTAAAAATATCGTAAGTAATGTAAGTTGTAGCTTCGTGAAACGGCCCCTGACATTAATTAATCATTTTATCATTTTCAACGTTCTGTCAAATACAAACGCTGTTACTGATACGCAATTACATGGGAATGTGAAACGCGAAGTTGAGCCCTATAGAAATGCATGTATAGGTAGGTATAGGTTGATGTCGCACTGCACGCCGTGACGGATATATTCGTCATTGGCGTTAACTATCATTAGATAGGAACATGGGTTTCCCATGACTATGAGACATGAAAGAAAGACATTTTGTCTTCAATATGAAAAGAGGATTATAAAAAGGTATGAACGCTTCATAACATAATTTAATTTTTAAAAATAAGTAATATCTCCATAGAGCAAAATATCTTCAATAGGTACATAGTAAAATTAGTTTAGCTTCATATGGGAATGGGTCTATTTTTTTGTAATCTAAAAGTAAAATTGGAATCGTTGTGTGTCGAGTGCAACTGCAGGTTGGTGGTTTGACGCGTGAAGACGTGAGTACCTACACGTAATTGAATTCAATATACGATATAAATAAATAGGCCCATAACAACGCTAATGTAGGGAGAATCGTCCAATAACGCTCTTTTTTTTGTTGCACATTATTACCCACTACGTTTACCTTTTCTTGTTGTATTAGGTCTTCAATTCCAAAAATTCTGTGGCCTTTACTATCTAATGTTTGTCTGTTTGCACGAATTTTCTTTAAAGAAGGTAACCATTTTGTTAGCTTTTGAGCAGACATTCGGTGTTAAAACTACTGTAATTTTGTTACAAATGGTTTTGAAAATAATTCACACCAGTCTCGTGGACGTAGGTCTTTGTTGTCAGTTTGAAAGATGGTGTAAACAAAACAAGATCTGTCAAATAAATTGTATTCAACCTCTACAATTGTTACCTACTTTTACTTTACGACCTTAGTACGTACGTACTAGACTCGTGTGCTTTAACTACATTACGCGGTTTGGTAGATCGATAGTAGTTCGACTTCTGTCATTATGCCTTGACAACCCGCAATGTAATGATCATACGTGTGTAAATAAGACTATATACTTCCATGCGAGTTTTACACGTGTGTAAATGAGTTTTTAGTATTCGTAATCACAATTAAACATAAAATCATGTTATCACAAGCCACATAATGCGTAAGTACGGTATCGGTATACCTATTATCGGTTTATTGAAAGTAATTATGCTGAAAATAATTATGGTCTGACAATGCACACCTATTAAACACCATGTAACACCATGAAGGAATTGGTTGTATTATTAGTATGTAAGTATTTTTTAATTTGTTTTAAAGTAAAAACTGACTTAACTCATTCAAGACCAATGTATGAGTCACTACAGTCATCTACAGTCGTCATCAGATATATCGGAGCTAGCAAAGTTCACAAAAATATCTGGAGACGACTCTGTCATCAAGGTGACTGTACAAGCGATTTCGGCAACAAAGCGGAAAAAAGGCGCATCATCATCATCCTCCTAGCGTTATCCCAGTACAGATGCATCCTGAAGGATACCCAGGGTCCACTACCTAATCCCAAGATTTGGCGTACGCAATAGTTTTTACAGAAGCGACTGCCATTGAGTGGTAGAGCTCAGTTAATAACCACTCAAAGCGGTCACCCATCCAGGAACTGACCTGGACCGACGTTGCTTAACCTCGCATACCGCACGCGGTATACGGGCGCCGCAGGGCCGCGAGCGCTCCGAGCGGAAAAAAGGTACATTATGTGTTAAATAAATGTCTTATAACAGGTGTTATATGTATCACAACGTACCAGAGTAACGGGCTAAAACTGATCGAGATACCCAAAGAATACATCAAACGTCTCGACATACGATCACGAATTTATCAGAAGTACAAAGTCAAGCCCTACAAACACCACAATTATAAGTATCAGTACGCAAGAAGACAGGCCTTGGACCAAGTAGATGAAGTAAAAGACAATGTACTTAAGGAAAAGATTGGCTTCCTCATAGATCAGACGATTAACGATGCCCTGAAAAATATTGACAGTATTCAGCCACTTAAGATGCACTATAACTCAACACCGGGCTATCAAATCGGTAATTATACTGATTAAGGGTGGATTTTTCAATCGCCAGATAAAATTATGTGTAAGTTAAGATTACCGCTATCACTTTCTAGTGTCATATGAAAGGAAAGGACAGAGCTATCATTCATCTGCTAGATACTTTTATCAGGGGATTGAAAAATTGTTCCTAAGAAAAATATATCTCTATGCGCTTTTGCTTATCTACGGCCTTGGATTCCGGAGACCAGTTTCTTGCATTCTTTTATATTTAGTACTTTTATATCACGAAGTCAGTTAGCCATAGTTGTAGTTGTGAAGCCGGCACTTCACTATGCGTGTTCGCGTTGCGTATTCGCCTCCCTTTCTTTTACGAGAAAGTGATGCAACACGAATATATGCACGAATACGGCCAAGTGTGGTGCCGGCCTCCCTTATACCCCTTATGATACAGCACAAGATTAAAGCACTGTTTTTTTTCTGTGCTTTTTATTTTTGAATAAGTAGGTACTGATACTACACGTTACAATTTTACAAGTCTAAACTGACAGACTCTTCAGTTTCGACTTGTCAAATGGGGCCCTGCAATTTATCGTCACAACAATAAAACATCTGTTTCTTTCTAGCTCTCTCTCATGTTAGAATTAATGCCGGTTGAAATAGCAATATTGTTTTATTACCTACCATTACATCATGCTAAGTTCTAAGTGAGAACACCCAGGTCTTTGATGCCGGTTTAGCTGAGTTGGTAGTGACCCTGCCTACGCTGCTGGTGGTCAGTGTATCCATGCGATGAGATGAACACGAATATTTGTACCTGTGTCTTGAATGTTTTCTATGTATTTGATAAGTACGTATATCATCGCCTAGTAGTATCTGCACTATGCAAGCTTTGCTTAATTTGGGACTAAGTATTTGTGTAAGATTGTGCACAAATATTTTTTTATTTTATTTACTGTATCCGAAAGTGTAGTTATCATTGCAGGCTACCTTATGTATATGGTGAAACGATCCCGCGACGTGATGAACGAGCTGTTCACAGTAGCCGTCAGCCACAAGGACGACTGGAAAGCCCTGGATCAGCTCAAGATCTTCGAGCTCATCATCCACACCAACGTGGACACGAGCAATCTGCTAAGGCAGCTGCTCGATATAGCTACGACGAATCCTAAACCACCTTTTAAGCCAGCTGCGCCACCACATTCTCCTGGTTACGAGCATCCAGGACCTGAACATGAGACGGGGCCCGAAGCTAGACTTCGGGGTTTGAGGTTTACTTTGTTATAAACATCATATTAAAGCACAAGTAAAATGGAATTTTATCATTAAAAAAAAATAAGCTAGATGTTCTAATGATAGACTATGACCCAATACTTGCCACTTTCAATCTTACGTCTTAATAATAGAGTGAACAATGTCAACTATTGGGCATTAAGGTGTCGAGCGTGGGGACGTTTAAGTTATATTATCAAAGATTCCTTTCACTAAATGGACCAATGGTCATCATATGCAAATTATTCCCCGTGTGGTGCCGGGTTAAAATATCACTTCCCCTTTCTTCTCGTGGGTGTCGTAAGAGTCGCCTATGGAAACCGGGTAGTAGTGTATTATGAGTGAGGGGCTGGCAACCTATCACTGCAATAACACGTTGTCTCCATCTTTAAACATGCAATTGCTAAATGTGGCACTGGAATTAAATTCTATGTGCTCTGGCTACCTCTTTTGGGAATACAGGCGCGAGTTTATGGGTGATGTAAAGATGTAATTATATGGTAGTCATTTGTTTCGCATATGTCACAGTCGTTAACTGCGTTGTTTAGGTAAAGCAGAGCTGTTATTCACAAACGGACTCGTCCTCACCTGTCATCTCACCTCTCATCCGTTTTATATGGAAACTGTCGAAAAGTGACAAATGACATTTAATAGTGTCCATATAAAACGGGTGAGCTGTGACGTGACTGGTGAGAATGCTGCTTAGTAAATAGCAGCCACTCAGGCATAAGCTTGCGGCTGTCAAGCGACGCTTAAATTGTGGGTTTGAATTCCGGCTACCAACGAGTTTTTTGGAACTTATGCATGTACTAAATATCATTTGATAGGTATTTAGCTTTTCGGTGAAAGAAAATATCGTAAGGAAACCTACATGAGAATAAACCTGAAATACATTTTTTTTTAAACAGAAAGAAATAAATTACAATTCAAAAATTACATAAATTAAATTAGATTAAATTACAAAAGCAACTGACAAACTTAATTTTTTTATAAAATATTAATATTATATCTAACTAATTATAACTAAAAATAACATGAGAATATAATACTAAAAATTAAAACTAAACTAAACTAAAACTAAATTATATTCAAAAAATTTGGTCTCCTAGGCATAGTCCCTAAGATGCTGGCAGCATTTCCTCGCTGAATCGCTATGCTGATGCGTTGAGCGAGGAAGCTGCTAGCTCTATAATCCCCCGTGGAGTCCACCAGCCTTTTAGAAAGGGTTTTAACTAGTTGACGGGCACTGGGACCCCACGGGCCAAGGGCCTCGACACCGAACGGGATAAAAGTGTAATCAGTGCCGAGATTCCTATATTTGTGCCTTTTGAGCTTTTCCGCCGCTTCGGCCGCCGCACCTGGGTGATTGCTCGTCCCGTGGAGGTGAGAAGGCGCCAATGTGTCTACACAGGTAGCATCCCAGACTAGCGCCTTACCTACCTTCCACGGGATGAGGGACATCCCGTCCGGCCTCTTGCCATCATCTCTGGCGATGCCAATTGGCTGGCACGTTGACTGTGGCTAGAGACCGGCGGATGATGACATTCAAAGCGGCATGCCTGGAAAAGCGGCCAGCGCTTTTTTGGCAAGATAGCCCGTGATGTCCCTGTAGGTCAACCAAACTCCCGTAAGGACACGTGAGGAGTACAGATAGGGAGCCCGAGCCGTAAGCAAGTCGAGATCCGAAGAGTTTCAGGCTCCAAGAAGGTGCCAGTGTTTGGCGATGGGTAAGCGTTCAGCCATTCACCAGACTCCTTGGTTCTCGTGGCCAATAGCCTAGCGCGATCTGCTCCTGTACTACAGCTCAGCAGAGAATTGAAAGAAATTTTTGACGGAACATCGTCAGTCAGCTTCTTTGGCAACATGGGTGATCGGGAAATACCATGCCTGGGCAAGCAGATGACCAAGCATTTTTGGCCTCCTCCCAGCCAGTAATCTCATAGTTTGAGGGGATACTCCTTAGGATTTTTCCTAAGAGATTATTGAGCTGTGGACAGAGGATAAAAACGCTGGAAGAGATATACTTGAAATTTTTCTTATGCCTAGCCCTCCGTGCCTAACGGGTAGGGATGCTTGGGTCCATGAATTGTCGCTGAGCTGTATATTCAATATTGTTTCTATCCAAAGGTACCAAAAAATCTTGAAATTTCCAAAAAGGGATGCAGCGAAGTACGTACGTTAATTTTGGAACGAAGAGGCAGAATTTTAACAAGGTTGAAGGAACATGATGGGGGCTGATTTCGAGAAGGCGGTTGGCACAGTTTTCAAATTTAGAAATCGAATTTTTATTGTAGGTAAGCCTAAAAAGAATCTGGGCAAAATTGGTGACCCTAGGAGGCAAAGAGAGTTTATCTAAAAATTTAATGTTAGGCGTCAGTTCATCAAATTCCTGCTGAATATCTGAAAAATTTAAATTTGGATTTTGAATAGATATAGTTCGCATTTGCTAAAGTTCAACTCTAAACCGATATTATTGAATTTGGACTTGATCGTAGCTAGATCAAAAAAGACGGTATCCACGTCGCCTCCTAGGGTTCCGTCTTCTAAATACCAGACGTTAAATTTTAATTAATTTTGTTTATCGCCAAACTAAAAATTGCTGGCCCGAGTGGATCGCCCTGCTGACATAAGTAAATTTTCCCGGTATAGAAGATTGGTTGGGTCTGCATAATATGAGAGCAGTAGGTAGTTATAAATGTCCGGAATGTGTTGCTTTACTTCAGTCAGCAGCGTGTCCTTATTAACGGAATTAAATGCATGAAATTGAAAAAGTGTATATGAAGTCCACAACTCGGACTGGGCCAGCTCGGGGATTACAGATTGATCCCCTTTACATAGAGAGCAAGTGTGTGTCCAGCAGTGGCATTCGAACATGACCAGTGAAACCATGTAAATAAATAAACATCGCGCTAGAACCGTAAAGACAAATCTTAAAAATTCGTGAAATAGCAACCATCTTGTTTGTTTACAGAGATATTAAAATATCACGCTCAATCGCTCAGCACATTCCCCTTCAATTCTGCATCATATCTACCCACAACTACCCTCCTTATTAAAAAAATTGTCGAACCAAAAACAATAGGAGCGAAACAAAGCGCCTTGTATCAAACCGCACATCTTATACCATCACAATCTTACAAATAGCATGCACGGTGGCGCCAGTGTCTAACAATAACATTAAAAAAGCACTACGAAACGTTAGTTCCATATTTCACCACCAGGTATCTTAAGTTGGTACGTTAAAGGGGAGGCATATGACATCTCACCTTTTCCAGCCCGTAATTATGTGCTCCCTAGCACCTGCGAGGTAGTGCATTAGTTGATGACGTCACGCCTTGATCACCGTCACGGCTCATATTAGAATGCTAACGTACAAAAACTGGTAATGCTGAGGTGGGATTTTTGTCAAAAGGGGTTCATCCAAAATAAAAAAATTAGTACCTTCTACATGAGTAATAGGTAGAACATCATATGCAACCTAATATGATTGTTGTTGAATAGAAATCAAATTAATATTTATTGTGCGCACTCGCTTCTATCCTGCCATTTCATATCGTAGCGGTAACAAATTCTAATTCGATCCAATTCAAAACGCCCGCTCAAATAGACTCACAACTCGGGAATATGTTTCAATGTCCGATCAGGTAATCCAAGTGTACATACCTGCTTACTGTGGAATGCTGCCATAATGACAGTGTTAAAATACTGAAAGCATAAATAAACTAAATAAATAAATACCAAAATCATATATCTGCCTACAAGTACATACCTAATCTAAAGCAAAAAGCAACGGTACCTATTATTTATATTAACGACCCGGTAATGTGTTTGATACTGAGTGAGCGTACGACAAAACAATGATACCTAAATCCATTGCTTAACTGTCTAAATAAACCAAACATGGAGCAATAGACAAATGCGCGTTCATTTCCTAACGTACGTCCATACAAAAACTGTTCCCCAATTTGTAAACGTGGGCCGTATTGCATAAAACAAAGCCTGTGCACAATGGCGAAACTTTTTGGCATAACTGGACAATAGGGCTTGCCTAAACGTGGAATAGCCAGTTTTGGGACAGGGGTAGTGCACACGAGCGAAAAATGATACAATTCCTCCTATGGAATTGTTTCAATCGACCTAGGTAGGTGTAATTAATAATTATGAGTTGCGTTTTTACTCTTCATGAAATTGTATTCTGCTATTTCATTAAATCCAAATTTGAGTCTAGCTTTGTTTTCACTAGGGAGCTTATGAGTAATTATCAGTTAAAAAACAGTCAGCCCTTATCAGTTATTTAGACGGTTTTCTGATTTAATTGACACGTATCTTGACATTTTCTCAGTGTTACTATCCAGAACAGGACTATTGCAACCTAATATCATAAATTTTAAATGTATTTTTTGAAATTTTCATTAAGAAATATCTTTTCAAACATCACTCCAAATCGACCATTTTCAAGCTAAAAACTGTGTTTTTCCACTTAAGGTTTAATACACACAATAAAATCAAACAATGACTCCGTTACTATCTAAAACTTCATCGTATCCTTTTATCAATTTATTGGTATTATCAATACTTTTGTCATAATTTCAAATCAAAACACTTTAAAACTTATAAGGCCTCTTAAATTATTTTCCTTTACAGATGTCATATTGGTCAAAATATAACTTAGTTTTTATTATGGTCTAAAATATCGTTAAGGCTATTATATGAGAAAATTAGACTGAAACAAGAGTTTAAATGTGGATTCAATGGTAACTGTACCGAATGTAGCCTGATAAAATAAACGTAAGATTCATGAGTTCATGACACACATATCGGATTGAATTACCTCCATATCTCGATATGTCTCAGTAGACATTATTCACATTTAACTATATCTACTGTATCTCTTTCGACTCGCCACTGTGCTCCCGCCTAAATATCACATACCGCGACCACAACCACTTGACATTTTCAACGAATAGTTCTCTTACATAAACATTTATTTAGAAAAAAAGAGCTAAACCACAAATCTATCATATTCCGCAACGCAGACTATTTAGTAAGACAGTTTTAGAGCAGTTGCAATAATTGCATTATTTGTCGAGATTTGGGAATTTTTCAAAGAAAAAGTACTCGTAACTTGCTACTCTACTGGTTACAAATTACAAAGAAAAAAATATATTTGTGTCTGATATCAACAAATTTAGTGTTTATATACCTTGTGATTTTTTTCACTTTACGTCAATATAATGCTGCTAGTGGGCAAGCCAAAATATTTATTTTTATTCACGAGATTGCCTTATACTTTGAATAGGTTAAGTAGTATAGAAAACTGTTTCACACGTGCTTCATGCGGGTCGTATTAGTTTCATGCTTTAGAGTTGAAAAAAATAAATAAAAATAACACCCGATTTCTGAAATGCGAAATGAAAAGATGAAAAAAAAATCAATCAAGTATCAAATCAGTCACGTCACACTCCATATTGTCACCGGACTTGGTCAGTTTCTTTCATCCGCGGATTCACCAATTGTGGCATTAAACAATAGAACCTCTTAGCTACACGTCCACTCTCGAAACAGCCTCAGACGATAAATTATACAAGAGATACTTTCGAAGACAATGGAGTTGGAGGCCGGGAATGATGCTCAACTTTTGGAAGAGAAACACGCCTGTTTCTAAATGCTGAAATAAGTTAGCTTTTCAATGAAGGTAATGGAGATGCAGCTACTTTACAAGTGGTATTTTTGTCGATACATATTGAGTAAGTCTGTAGGTAATTTTAAGTTTTTTAGTAGGTATGAAACTGCCGTTTAGTATGAAGGATTTTAAGAAAATCATTTTGACTATAGGCAGGCTTACTACCTATAAAAAATTTAAGGATTCAAAAACGGCTTATCCAAATAAAATAAAATTTGTAGGAATTGTATATTTAGTTAGGTACGTATAAGTTAGTTTTCAAAAACGAGAAAAATAAATATTCGAAATGATCATAATATCGAATAAGTAATGAATAATGAGTAAATCGAGCTCTGTTAAAACTGTGCAACGATGGTTTATTCGTTGTTTATTGTGGAAAAGAGAAGAATAAACGTAAAAAATAAAATCGGCCATTTTATAGATTAAACCCTTCTATGTGGCACCAGAACGTAAAATACCCCAACGATACTCCGAACATATAACATTTGTAATGATACTAATGATTAATTATGCGAGTGATTCAATTATTTGAGTCCTATTCATTTACAAACAATCGATAAACGTTTAATAATCTCCGAGCACATTTTAATTAATTAAATTCATTGAATGCTAAAACATCACTTGCCATTCAATGCTCTCCAAACAAAGCTCAAAGTGTATTATTTTATAGACAAATCGAAACACGATAATATTTAATCTTTATATAACGAAAGCATATTATTCAAATTCGAACCTTAAAGCGTATTCTTTAAGTTCGATATTTGATGAAAATGTATACATAGATGGGACTTTTTAGTTTTAATAGGGAATATAATAGGGGATGGAATGGGGCGTGGTCGTGGCTCGTCGCAAATATAATCAAGAATAGGAAAGGGAGTAGACTAGGCACTTGGTTATTTTTTCACAAGTTTTTAACTTCATACGTAAGGTAGATGTGATTATGTTTAGTTCAAATCTTGTTAGCCAAATTAGAACCAATTTTGTTATATTACAGTTTTTAGTGTTTTCATGTTTCTGTCACATAATATTAATTTTGTTACTAGCTTTTGCCCGTGACTTCGTTAGGGTCGAGGTCGTTATAAATTCGTCGATATAAATAGGTATCGTACGTCCATGCAAACTTTCGCCCCAGTTAACCATTCGGGATGATTTCTGGGATAAAAACTATCCTATGTCCATCCTCGGGATACAAACTATCTTCATGACAAATTTCATCTACTTACATCCCTTAAGCGGCTAAGCGTGAAGAGGTAAACAGATAGAGTTAGGTACTTTCGCATTTATAATATTAGTCAGATATTAGTATGGATTATTTGATTGTATCGTCTCACTCAGGTGTCAGTATAGAGTATAGCAGAAACTTTCCATTATATACACATCACACGGCAATAATATTACCATCACGGTGTAATCGAGCTCTGTAATGTGGTTATTACACTTTTCCGATTTAAGGATACTACGAGAGAAACGGAGTAATACGTAGGAATGAGATTCTTCACCTTTCCTCCCGAGAACCGTTTTGTTTTTATAAGCCTCCACTTACTTCAGACGGTTTCTGCGCGACGAGCGGCGTAAGAGCGGGGCATATAGGTACATGCCGCCTGTTCTTCACCCGCTACCCCTCGACGCCTCCCCTCCCGTCTTAAGCCGTTATATGGTAGGCTTATTGTTCGAACTTTCTAAGATGAAACCCATACTGAGGGCCAACTCGAACCGTAAACGAAGTATTTCCCTCCCTGTCGCTCGAACAAACAAGTGCGACAGACAGGCAGACATTTCGTTTTCGGTTCGCGGTAGGTGCTTGATCATATTTTAAAAGTTTCATTCACCCTTTTGAAATAGTCGTCTCAGAAAATTCCAACTACCTACTTATAACGACAAGCGGGGTAGCAAAATTGTTAGAGTGGTAGACAATCAGTAGACAATTTACACAAACATCCCTTGAGGTAAAGGTCCGAATGTTGACACCTTAATACCTAATAATTGCCAACTATCAACTCAAGCATGCCTAAGCTATGTCTATATGCTTATAAAAGTAACGTTCTGTTAAAATAATACGGTATGCGCATTATCGACTCCATGCCACTCCTGCGCACTAATCAACGCTCCACGTCTGCACAGCCCTCTATCACAATGCCGCTATTACATTTGCTCAATAATTGCTCGCCGGCACCGCCCCGCACCGTTCAGGTAGCTATGAGGATTAAATTAATACCGCCTTTTGTACTGTTTATTTTGATATTTGAATGAATATGCTCGTGATAAAAGTTTTGGTAATCGGGCTGTTGACTAGGTATATCAAGGGCAGATTTTGTAGCTGATTAATGATTATCATCTTTCATTATCATCCCAGCATTATCTCACAACAGTTATATCCATGAAGGATGCCCAGGGCCCGGTAGGTACCTAATCACGAGATTTGGCGTAGGCACTAGTTTTTACGGAAGCGACTGCCATCTATAGTGATGAAGCTTGAAATAATGGTTATAATAATGTTTGATCTTCCAACCCAAGGGGAAACTGGACCTCATTGGGATTAGGCTTGTTAAGTGAGTGGGTGACTTGACTGTTAGAAGTTCTGAACCCACCCGAAGCCTTCCAACTTGGCTTAATGACTGCTATCATAGACAGCAGCCCGGATCAACGGCTTAACGTACCTTCCAAAGCACGGTAGCGCTTAGTTAATAACCACTCAAAGCGGTCACCCATCCAAGTGTTGACCTCGGCCGACGTTGCTTGACCTCGATAACTGCACGCGGTACGGGGACACTATTGGGCCACGGACGCTCTTATATATTTATTTAGTATTGTAGCTAAATATGAATACTATTTTTCTTTTCAACTTTTTAGAGAAATGGATTAGTAAGTGATCGAACAACTACGGCCGGAGATGACATTGTAAAAAAAACAACTGTCAATGTCGAAATAACAACAATGACAATTAGCTACGCAGTCACCACACCCACTCACTCTACATATTTCTAGATTCAGTTACGGAATGTCCCAAAACAAGTAATTAATTAAATGTTTAATCTTAAATATCTTTATTAAGAAATCTTAATAGTAGGTACCTAGTTAATAGGTAAATTATTCCAAATTAAACTACAGGTGCACCTCAATCAAATTTAAACGACTCAAATAGACCTCTCAGATCTGACGACTACTGGTCGCAAATCTCCAAATCAAAAGCCTTAAAACCCTCTTAAACAAATTAAATACAATAAAACCACCGACCACAACCCACTTCACTCGATGACAGTCCGGTTTGCGAGTCCAATTCATTAGGCTGTGATTAAAGCTACAGGTGAAACGTGTACGTAATCTAGTACGTTGCTGCGGGTACGTAATGCCTTTACGCTAAGCGAGTAGATAATGATGCCCTGATTAGAGCTTTGTGCGGTGTTAATACGAGTAGGCTCGCTGCTGTTAGAGTTCTATTTGTATTGTGTTAACCAAAAAGATGATTATGATGATCATTTTTCTTCATTGCTCAAGTGGATCAGGTACCTACACTGTGGTTAAAAATGTGTTAGAAAAGGAGGTTAGAGTTAAAAAGGATTTTCGCTGAAGGAAACATTATGAGGAAGTCGGTCTAATCCTAACGAGGTCTAGTTTAAGATTTAGATTGTAAGGTCAGATGGTAGTCGGTTTCGTAAAGCTAGTGCCTACGCCAAATCTTGGGATTAGGTGCCAAAGTCCCCGAATTCTTTTGAGAGTACAACAGGCTAAACGCGTTGCGAATTGCTAACGTACGGTGACACTATAATCCCAGAAACAATGCTTGGTTACAAATTGTATTAGGAAGACCGCTGAATGAGATGTTAGCATAACCAAGCAATGAACTTAAGGGCTATAGGGCATTCGTGCCATACAGTAAACAAATCATGCGCGAATGGGACAGTGCACACATTTCAGGTTTAGGTTACAGCCGACTATTTACATACCTACCAGTTAGACTGCAAATATCAAAATAGTTACAGATAACCTGATTTGTTGTTATAATACCTATTTTACCCTTAAATAAATTATTTTTCATTACATTGAATGACTCCTTTATAACGAATTTTAGAAATAAAGCGCCAATCAGTAACTGCGAGTTAAGCACGCGATATAAATTGGAGCTAATTAAAATAAATGAAGCAAATGGAGATAGCTTTGAGCTCGAGCTAAAACGCTGTGGATTAGGAAAAGTGAGGTAAAAGTAATTACTCCGGATGAACCGGCTGATATAAAGTAGTTTAGCTAGGAACACCATGCTGCACGAATTCGACAGAAATATTTGTTAATTTTAAATTAAACCTAGATAATAAAAAACCGGTTAAGAGCGAGTCTGACTCGCGCATCGAGGGTTCTGCCAATCCATTTCCAACCCAATTAATTGAGGAAAATCTCAACAACATGGTGTAGAAATTGAACGCCATGGATGCATGGGACAGCGCCGTCTATCGGCGAGTTTTGTTACAAATTTGAGCGACTGAATAACTTAGTATGTGTTAAAAATGCACCTATGGTGGCTTTTCAAGGATAATTCCGACGACGAATCCCGAACTCACAAACGATATTCTTTATAACTGTTCGAAATTTCAAATTGATAGCATAAGTAGTTCTTGAGATATTTAGCGATGTGACAGACGAACAGACAGACAAACAAAGTGAAACCATAAGGGTTCCTTTTTTACCATTTTGGTACGGAACCCTAAAAATCACAATAGGTATTCTTATTGCAATTTATGAATTCATCAACCACCGGTTCATCAATTCATTATTTTAATTTTGGCGTTCAGTTTCTATAATGTATAAAGAAACTCACTAACACCGTCCATTTCCAGCCATGTTTCGAAAAATATAAAGTTTATGCCCACCGCCATTAAAGTAGTAAGCGGTATTACTATTAAGGATGTTTTACACGTGGACAAAAAAGTGGCGCATTTCTTATCAGAACGAGCCACCAAGTGTATGGTCACGGTTTATACGGGGGACGGTGGATTAAGCTGATTGTATAGTTTTATAAATACGCAGGGATTTACGAATTTAGACCGCTGTTAATTAGAGGATTGATCCTTTTTATGCTTCATACGGTTGATGGAGAATTGACCTACAGTAAAAGACCACTATCCCGAGCACAGTCACCCGCTGTCTTTGCTGCCGCAGGTTGAATTAGGGTGGGTCGCACCTTATTTTATTTATCGTATGGCAATTAGTTCGAACTGTGAGATTTTCGAGAAGGCGGTACGGTTGTCAGTTTTGTTGCACATTTAGCACCACCCAGGGGTCACGTGGTCATCGGTGGGTACTGCCTATGGACGTGGTGCAACTTCGACCTCCCTAGTTGTCAAGTGAGTGGGCAACTTGACTGTTAGAAGTGCTCAAGCCGAACTTGGCTTAACGACTGCTGCCATAGACAGCAGCGGGGTCAACGGCTTAACATGCCTTCCAAAGCATGGGAGCTCTCAGTTAGTAACCACTCGAAACGGTCACCCATCCAAGAACTGACCCCGGCTCACGTTGCTTAACCTCGCATACAGCACGCGGCACGCGGGCGCCGCTGGGCCACGAGCGCTCCGCCCTTCGATTACATACTTACCGATCAACGTTAAATATGGTGCCGGCAGCTGGCAACCCATAGAAACTTGTCAAACTTTCCACACTATCTGATTTTACCGAAGACAGCTTACGCTTGGGAGACAGTTTGATGCAACCCAGCCTTAGACGATTACCATGCAGTTTTTACGCTTCATACGGTTGATGGTGGATTGTTATTAGACCGTTTTCCCGCCTGTAGCGCGCACGTAGTCACCCTCTGTCTTTGCCGCCGCAGGCTTAATTAGAGGATTGCCCGTTTTTGCACGCCGCACCGCCGGATCTCCGGTAGTGAATTTGCGTAAGCGTAGAGTCAGGAATGACCAAAATCACCAAGTTTCTTTTAATTTTTAGTACCCGGTGCTTAACTTAATCACTACCTAAAGATTGATTTATTTTTATTAACATGTGAAAATCCGCATACCTAAACGACATGAATCGCTGTTAAAATATCGCTTTGTTTAATAAATAGTTTTTCGTTGTTTGTTTATTAAAAAACAGTCTTGTAGGTATAAACTGGAATTATTATTCTCAACATACACACATATAAGGTACACGTCCCAGTGTTAGACACTATCCCGATACATGACACTTTCAATCTTGTCACAATACAGATGAACATTATAAGTTGTCAAAGATTGGATAGTTTACCTTATAATTGTTTAAATACGGTTGAAACATTATTCAATCATCAGTTAAATATGTCTGTAGTACCGTAGGTACTACAAAACTTGAACATTCGCACTTCTGGTCACTATTACGGACATAACAAGTTCTAGCTTTGGGTAGGTATTCCGAATAGCTCATTGCGAAAGTTACACTGACTTTGAGCAAGATCTTTTGGAGTATTTAAGGATACGTCTAACTGCGGGCGATTTTTTTTAGAGAATCACGGCATCGTTGCAGTCTCATTTATTACAATACCATAACTGTAGTTTAGAAGCAGTAACGAATAATAAGTTGAAAATAACCTTATTGAAATATTTCTTCACATAGTAATTTTATTTATATTTTAATAACCTATAAAGGTTGCTCGGCAAAGGCGGAGCAAGGAAACACTCATAGACATAGCATATAAAAAATATATGTTATTTATATGTTTTGATTTTGTTCTTAGGTTGAAGTTAGTTATGTTGCTACGCCTTAGTATACCCATGTTCATAGTGATGAGATTTTAAGAGCATCTTGTAATTACACCATAGTTGCAACGAATAAATGATTATGATTAACATGTAATTCGTAAGGTACCTACCTATATATTAAATGAGTACATTTAGTAGTGGGAGCCCTATTTATTTATCTATTTAATCTTTATTGCACAAAAAGAAATCTTAACGTACAAAAGGCGGACTTAATGCCATGAGGCATTCTCTACCAGTCAACCTCCCCTATGATGTCAATGCGTCCCTATTTAGTGCTTTCTTCTATTAACGCGTCCAGGTCATCCCGCCATCTCTGTCTAGGCCTGCCCCGCCTGCGTTGCCCGTCATGTGGCACCCATTTGGCAGCTACGAATATACTAACTCACCTATCCGAATGCATACGATAGACGTAGCCGGTCCAGTCCCATATGCAATAGTAATTATGGTTGCAAAAAAAAACAAACAATAAAAAGATTAGTGAGATAGGTATTAAAGCTTATGTGAGAGACCTACTCATATTGCAGGAAGGGTGTGAATAAGAAGCATGCTTCGTCGACCCGAAATAAATGGGAAAAGGGCAATAGACAATGCAATAGGCAATAGGCAAAGGCCAAAGATTCGATTTATTTTTTCAGAATATTTAGCCACTTAGTTTCCGAGCTTCAAAAATCATCTTTTTACGAGACAGTGCGGAGAACACTCGTACACTTAACAGTTTTAGGGAGTTATATATATATTGGGCGGGTCTAATGGTTCGTGTTGTACGCAGGCCCGTATCTAATTAGTCGGATCAAACGGGGCGGAGGTGTCCAACTCGGCTTTTCCATGTCCGCGTTCGCTGCCGGGCGAACTCTTTCACTTGGATTTATTTAGTTAAGGGCCCCAGTTAAAATCGTTCCTCTATTTTAGGTTGCTCAGATATATGAACCTTTGGGCAGGGCTCGGAACCGGTTTTTACTATTTTGGAAATATTTCCTAAAATACTTCTTATATCTCCATTTTTATTTTAAGATTTGCTTTTGTTAGCCTTCATATAAGGAATAAATAAATTTAAAAAAAATACAAAAAAATATCGTAAAACGCAATTAATCGAAATTTTTAACCGGTTAATTGTATGAAGACGAAACCGCTTTCCGAGCCCTGCCTTTAGGTATGTAAGTTCTCATAATTCATTAACTTGACTGTACCTTGCTTTGTGGTGGAGGAAGTACTTACATATAGGTAAGTACATTCTTAGTCTTAGTGGTTCTAAAGTTGTTGTTATTAAATAATTTAAGTAAGATCTTCCTTTGTTAGTTATATTACTACATCTAATGACCAAACCTTTGCCATTATTTGTTGAACCCGTTGTAAAATTACATCTAATTAAAATAAACGCCCCTCTTTTAGTAGACCTTACTAGAATGTGTGTGCCATACCTAATATCTTTTCTTCTCAGACGTAAGAGGAAACGACACACACACGAGGAACAGTCAAAGGCATAAATATATGTACATTCCCAAAGCGACAAAAATATCTGTACGCTCTTATACCCTTGTCATTAAAGTCATATTCGTATATTTTAAGATTATTTTACTATAGTCTAATTAAAATAATGAATCAGTACTTACTGACCTTAGGTACATTAAATTATTTGCTATTTTTATTGTTCAGCAAATACCTAATAATAGGTAACTCCGTAAACAAAAAGATGAGAACCCTTTTGTGCGTTATCTACTTTCAGATCCCGCCGGCGTACTTATTGTGCGCTTTAACAAACTGCATTCGAAATTAAAAATTTTCATTCCGCCCCCCTCCTCCCGCGGTCCTTCGCATGCCGATTCTATGTCACTGCGGAATTCGATTCTTACGAGCGAACTTGTATAAGGTGCCAAATATAAATGTATTTTTTTATAACTTTCCCCTTATTTCAATGACAAACGTTTCGTAGAATGTACCATTGTTACGCAGAATTTACATTTCATAGAAAATTTGTTTTTCAAAACTTAACTTTTTAGGTGCAGCTAAAGTTAAAGATAATTTATTTCTGAAAACACGAGAATAAGTATATTTATAGCCGTTATAATTTCATTATGTCCTTCCTGTTTTGCCTTTCGGCGTAGAAATTAAAGTTAATGTTATATAGAAGCAAATTAAAAACTGTTTGATAAAGATATAAGTGACCCTATGAATAAAATTACAGTACTAATAATCTGTAGCGAGATTCCATGCTTTAAATTTCTAGCTCTGTCAAAAGTCGGTTTTATTAGACAGAGAATCTTTTGTACGAAAGTACTATTAAATTCTGTGGTGGTACGGAATAGGCGGTGAGGAGCGGGATCACTTTTGATTATATTCCTCCGCCGCAACGTAATTGGGATATTTTGTTTGGGCAACAATAGGCTGCACATTCATTCGTTTTACCCATTATAATTTCTCTTCTCTCTGTGCGTATTATAAAAGATTTTGTCATATTTTTTAACTTGGACGGAGTCTGCTATGCAGTTAGGAATTAAGTAATCATAACGTTCCTTAGGCTGGGTTTTATAAACATCCGTTAGAACAAATGTCAGATCAAATTTCAGTAACTCAGTACATTTTTTGACATAACAAACTGACATAAGGTTTAACGGATCTTTATAAAACCGAGCCTTAATTACCCTTAGTTACTGGTAAGAAATAAATAGTACATTATTGCCCTGGCCGAAAAAAGAGGCAATTGCAGGTTCAGTATTTGTTGAAACGGATGAGTTTGCGAGTCCGTTTAATTATAATACGAAGCTCGCAATTGCCATTCTGGCCGAGGCTAACATAGTGTTCTTCTGAAAAATGAGTGAAAGAACACGAAATTTGAGTGAAAGTTTGAGTAACAACCTTAAAACGTCAAAAACCGAATGGTTCCCCGCTGTTTGTTTTAAACAAGTGTATTTTTCTACCTATTTTCACATTTGAATCGGCTTGCAATTTTTTTTTATCTTTTTAATAATATAATTGGCTTGCAATGTTTTTTTTATCTGACCTTAAACTATACACTTTACCTTCCAATATCTAGCGAGTAAAGTTCACTTTGCGTTCGATTTTTGAGAAAAATATCTTTCCTGGCCAAATCAAGTTATCCTCACGAGTATTTTTTAATAGTTTTTAATATATGTTAGGTTACGTAAGATAACATATGTGTCATTATAATAGGCATGATAATGATGGTGAACTTGCAAAATATAAAACAACTGTTAATTTCTGTACTTTCATATGCTTATTTTTATTTTTTAATCCGTTTCAGCTTGGGCAAGAATGCTTTCATATTCGACTCTTCTACTCTACAGGTCGCATTTCTTAGCCGGTGCTCCAAATTTTGTGAACAGGTTAGACAGTTATATACCTTTTGTTGTTTCAGTTTATGGGTTGAAAAAACACAGAGAAGTCTACAGCTCACAGGAGCCATTAATTATTTATACCAATAAGTACCTACCGCTACCAACGAGCAAGAACTTATTGCAGAGTACTACGGTGACACTGTTTATTAAGCACGAGGTGCGTGCCGCGACTTCGCAAGTAATCAGTCTTGCACCTCGTCAGCACCGATGCAGCGCACGTGGAAATGTCATACTTTTATACGAGTTTTCAATCAAACTGAAATTTGAAAAATTGATCGCCACAGGTGGGATTTCTACCCACGACCTCTTCCCACAACCTGTGACAAAATAATAAATTTTCTCTTTTACTGAAAATTGAAAATTCATTAGGGGCCGCATCATCTTGACAAAATTTGAAGTAAGTAAAAGTTGTAATTAAATTTTAAGTGGGGTAACACATTGTTAACACCGATTCTCTATGTAATTTGAGACGGTGGTGCCATTTCTGAAATCGTAATAATTTCGCGGTAGATGTCGCTACCAGCCTCCCTAAGCCGTAATTAGAAAAGTGTAATGATTAAAAGATTTGTCAGTACAAGGGATAGCCACGGTAGCTCAGTTGGTTAAGAGCAATTGATCAAATCCATTTTCCATGATTTGATCGGTGCATTTTTCAATTTGTTTCATTTTGATTGAAAATTGTAATTTCGTTAAAGCTTTCGCTTGACAAAATTTGAAATTTTATAAGAGTCGCTTGTCACGTGAACAAGAAAGAAGAGATTATTTTGCCAGTAATGCCATATCGATGTACAAACTATGCTATGTATGAGGCAATATAATTTGATATTTCAAACTATTATACTTATACCTGTCTATAATTCTTATTAAGGCAGCAATCAAAGGAGAAATTAATGTGGCTAGTTTGACCTTCTCCTGACTACAAAACTACGACGTAGAGACCGTCTACGCAGCCGTAGCACTTTCGTAGCACGGCTACGTGTATGAATTATTTTATTTTATTTAATAATCTATAAAACAAGATTTCATACGTTAGTTGAGAAATTGCCATTAGTTGTATAACATGCTACTTAGAACATACAAACTATGTGCCAACGTGTGCTGTACCGCAGTTCACTCAGTCATGGAAAATTTGATCATCTCCATACCTGACAATAGCAGTGATAGAGATGGAGCTATACAAACATGGATCTTCGTGCTGACGCCTCAGGCAGGCTAGTATAACTTTCTGTCAAGTCACGTTATCGTGCCTGGCTCGGTGACTATCCTGTCTCAATTGCACTATGCAAACTAGAAAGAGGAGGGTACATTTTTATATTGCGGCCAGTCGCGGTATCAGTTGTCGTTAGAATCGTCGAAATGCTGAATATGAGGGTAGACAAACACTGCTAAGCCGGGTACTCATTAGCGAACCGTAACCGAACGAATACTGTAACGAGTTCCACTGCGTACGTAACTGAGAGAATACCATTCATCGGCTCGTAGGAACCACGTATACGCTAATTACTCATGGTCTAAGAAAACAAGGTCTGACAATCCGGATCGTAACACCAGTGACGTCACTGTCGCCGACACACTCGTCACACTCACGTCCGCATACCGTCGATAGGCTGATAGCTGATTATGGTGTAGCTCGTGCCACCCACACTACTAACCGGTGTACCGGATTGCCATACCTGGCGCAGTATTTATATATATTATTGTATCGTGCTACTATAACCGTTTGGCGGTTACAGTCAGAGCTCGCTAGTGAGTACTGGGCTTGAAAATATTCCTTAAATACCGCCGATATGGCATTTGGAAATGACGTCCCACCACGAAATGCTTGACAGAGAAACTGCTAAGTTATTTGGCGCTTCCAGCACTAACCTTACCCTAATGCCGCCAGGTGACGTCTCACCTTGTAGTGCATTAGTTGATGACGTCACTAACGAGCTGTCAGCCACAAAGCCTCCATTGTCACGTGTGGTAATTCCTATAAAAGATTGGAGCCACCATTTAGAGGTGTAATGAGAATGCCGCTGTTGTTCTGTTTGTGCAATTACTGTTTGAAATGGTAGGTGGGAAAAATAAACACTCTTTGTTTTGATATTGAATGTAGGGAGATATTTAGAGTCTTTTGTTTTGAAATACTCGTATAGTTTACTGCTGCTTGTTTAAGATCAGTTAGTTCTTATATTATGTCGGTAAATATTACCTGATATTTGGTCTAAAGGATGTTTAATAAAACCCGGCCTCGATGTACTAGTTTTTGGTAGTTTTGCGACATAGTTTTGCTACAGTAGGTACAGGGATTTGAATGGGTGCTTCATATATGTGATTGCGTGTTATCGGTGATCGGTGACATTTTGCCTATATTCTGACTTTATTTCAATTAACAAAATGAGGTCCGAAAATTCTGCAAGACTAAGTAATTCTGTGAACCACGCGCATGATTTTATAGGATCACGCCCGTAGAATTCTTTATGGTCGTAGAAAGCAAGCTCGATTAGCCAATTTTTCAATTTTGTTTTAAAGGTTGTATTGCTGTGCGAGGTAAACTATATCGTTCGGTAGATGATTGTATACCTTCGAAATCTTGACGTGCACGAGTTTCAAACCAAACCTTATTCCCAATAACATATCAAACCTTATTCTTTCTCATAACCTGCGGTCAGAACGGCGTTTCAAAGAACGTGATATTTTTCATGGCTTTAGTTTGCTTTGGGACCATATCAGTGCAAATGATGCAATAAAAATATTTTGGCTATGTATAATAAGTAGGTATATTTGTTTTTTTTTTATTACTTTTACTACCAAAGCAGAGTAACCTCCGACCACGAAGTAGAGCAAGAGGAGAGCCACCTTCCTTTCAAATCACTGAAAGCGAATATAAATGTCGATGAAAGAATGAAATATATTACGTAAATGTATTTCTTTTGTGCCGTTTGAGAGTATATTTAACTGTTCTGCCGGTGCCGCAATGGACTTTTCATTTGCTACCTCCACCCCCTATAAAATTATATGGAACAATCCACGTGCGGCCGCCGAATGCTCTCAAACTTTTGCTTTCTTGGTATTTGGTTTTGGTGCTGATGGTTGTTTAAAATACTTTTTTATTT
This sequence comes from Epiblema foenella, assembly GCA_963556455.1. Classification (NCBI taxonomy): domain Eukaryota; kingdom Metazoa; phylum Arthropoda; class Insecta; order Lepidoptera; family Tortricidae; genus Epiblema; species Epiblema foenella. The sequence continues at coordinate 13,864,426 of OY747109.1, forward strand.
AAGTATAAGAATAAGAATATGAATAACTTTATTTGCATTAAACATTACCATTAGATACAAGCTGTTAATATAATTATTGGTAAGTTAACATGTTTAACCAAAATTGGTATGCAAATATAATATTAGGTATCAGCTAAATACACATCAATACTTATAAATCACATCGCCTGCCATTACGTGTCAAAGAATTCATTTAAGCTATAGAGGTTTTTTTCATTTAGCCATCGGTACAGATACTTTTTAAATGACATAATATGCAACGACCGCAATTCGGCAGGTATTTTATTATAGACCTTCACACACATAACTAAACAACTTTTTTTTATGTTTCGCTAACCGTGAATGGTCATCCGGCAAAAGTCTGTCTGGATCTCGACAGGCACGAGGATAAGTATCACATGCTTTTTTGAACATCCATTTATGCTTTTGGACAAACATACACACTTCAAAGACATAACAGACAGACATATTTATTAATACGGTTATTTATATTATCTAAATGCGACTTCCAGACGAGTTTTTCATCGATAATTACTCCTAGAAATTTAGAAAACGACACCTTTTCTATACTAGGAATATTAAGATTATGGTTAGAATTATTACTTTGATTAAATTGTATATATTTTGATTTTTGGAGGTTAATTACTAAGTTATTAGAATAGAGATAATCCTTTACTGTCTGGATAGTATTGTTAATATCCTGCTCATGGTCCTTAACTGTACTTGCCTCTTTATTGGATGTTACTATTATGGAAATATCATCGGCATATAAAATACAGTGATGGTTTATTATATCAGAGATGTCATTTATATAGAGTAGAAACAAAATTGGACCCAGAACACTTCCTTGTGGGACTCCGTATTTGTTGTGTCTGAATGCAGAAGAGTATTTCTTCATTTCGTTACTGTCTTCAATTTTACATCTTGTGACACATTGTTGTCGATTTTTTAAATAGGAAGATATATATCCATTGAAGTGTTGGCCCTCTGATTCCAAGTGATTCAAGTTTTTGCAGTAGCAGATCATGAGAAACGAAGTCGAAGGCCTTTGACAGGTCAAAGAATAATCCTGTCGTCATATAATTGTTATATTAAATACAACCGGATGTCTTTAGATAATTTATTGTGTTTGTAAATATACTGGAATTCAAGATATGCTTTATTTATAATTGCCATCGGTATAGGAATGACGTTATTTTAAGAAAAAAGTATTGATGCTATTTGATAAATATTAAGTTCTTTATTATCTGCGATAATGTTGAAATAATTATATAAGTGTTGTGTTAGGGAACACTAAAAGAAGGGTAGTTGACTGTACCTATTCAAGTTACTTTTTCCTCACTTATTAGTTACTTTTAGTTGCTATTTCTTTCCTACGACTTTTTTTAACTTCTTTTTCCGAATCTCATCAAATATCATATTAGGGTTATTTAGCACGTACTGTTTAGTTTCCTACCTGCCAAAAATCGGTTTTTTAGATAGTGTATCTTCTGTCAGTACTACTATTTCTTCTGTACCAATGTTGAGAACCGCTGTAGTTCGACTGCGCACTCGGTAAAAATTACAAAATGAAAATTGCGGCCCGGCGCCGCTGAATACGTTAATATCGAATATTCAATACGTTTATATCAAAATATTGAATACATTTACGGAATATTGGATGAGTACTCTAAACGCGAGTCGAGTGATTCCAAATACTCGGGAGATGTGTGCGAAATAAGATAGCAATTTTGCTGTATATTTAATATCTCGATTTTCTGTTTGAATAAGTTAAGACGATGGCTATATCATTCTCCTGCATACCATGTGTTCTTTCTTTTTTATTAGGGTTCCGTAGTAAACAAGGAACCCTTATAGTTTCGCCATGTCCGTCCGTCCGTCCCCCGCTTTTCTCAGTAACCATTCATTAGTACTAGAAAGCTGTAATTTGGCATGAGTATACATATCAATGACGCCGACAAAACGGTAGAATAAAGTCAAAATTTTTTTAGGGCACCTCCCCTACATGTGAAGTGATGGTGCAATTTTTTTTTTCTTCTAAACCCCATCGTGTGGGGTATCGTTAGATAGCTCTTTCAAAAATATTATAAGGTTTCCAAAAGCATTTTTTGATTCAAGAATCGAATGGTCAAGTGTCCCCCCCCCCCCCCCCAGCTAAACGGTGGCTACTAGGCACGTGAAAAAAATCATAGTAGTAGTATATACGATGAATTTAAAAGGAAAACTATCACAGCTAAGTAGACATTACCGTAAAGGGCAAAAATATGTATACAACACAACATCTCAAAAAAGTACATCATCAGTACTAAGATCAGTAAAAACCCTTCTACGGGTCCATAATTCCGCATATGACCGGTGACGTGATGGACGGGCAACTACGGAACCCTACACTGTGCGTGGCCCGACACGCACTTGGCCGGTTTTTTTAAAGTGACCGCACTATTTTGCGTATCATAATCGAGAAACAATCTCTCATCCAAGCCCATCGAGTTACTATAAAGTGTTAGATACTACAGTTTGACTGTCAGGCGAATTGCTTCTCAATGCCGCGCGAGAGCCAAACTTAGTCGACGCGGCAAGTGACAAGCCGGGCTAAAAATTTACGGTGTTTTCACTGAGAAACAACTTTCGTTCGTTTAATCTATATCCACCGTAAAATGACCTTGTGCCTTGACCATCAGACATTAGTTAGTACTTTCTAAACCATTTTTTAGCGTTCCGTACCTCAAAAGGAAAAACGGAACCCTTATATTGGATCACTTTGTTGTCCGTCTGGCTGTCTGTCTGTCACGACCCTTTATCTCGGGAACGCGTAGAGGTATCGAGTTTAAATTAAAACCTCAGACTCAGATCTACAGTCCCTCGAAGCTGTGAAAAAATCCAAACTTTTAGGGCCGGGTTTGATAAAGATCCGTTAGACCAAATGTCAGATCAAATTTCAGTAACTTAATCTAAAAATGGCCCTTGCGGCATTGTGCCTAAGACGCTCGCAGCATTTCCTCGCTGAATGATGCTGCGTCCTTATTTTTTTCTCTGAGGCCAGGTATCTGCCAGCTCTTCGGCCACCGGTAGCGTCTTTAAGCCTCTTCGAGATCTCTCTGGAGAGGCTCATAGCTCCTGGGCCCCATGTTTAAATAGTAGATTGTTAGCCAAGGATAGAAAGTGACCCATTTCACCCCAGATATTTTTATTTAGAGAGTCAATAGTTCAAAAGTGAAATGGGTGCTCTCACCCGAGTTATACACTCTACTTTTTATTTCGACTATGAGGAAAATAATAAATAATATTCTAAGGATTCAGTAATAAAAACACGCGCCCCCGGCCAATAGAACTTTAAAAAACCGGCCAAGGGCGAGTTGGACTCGCGCACGAAGGGTTCCGTACTAGTATCTATAAAACAGCAAAAATAACTTAACCAAAATTACAGTTAAATCAACCTATCTCAAAAACTATAAGAGATACTTTGATCAAACCAAAAATCGTTGAAAGAGTTAATTAGCATGCATCACCTCTATTTTTTTTAGAATTTTATACCCCGTAGTTATAAAAATAGAGGGGGGGGGACATACTTTTTACGACTTTGAGAGCTGATATCTCAAAAACCGTTCACTTTAAGAAAAATGTTTTTTAGAAAACTTTATATCATTTTAAAAGACCTTTCCATTGATACCCCACACGGGTATGTACATCGAAAAAAAAATTTTCATCCCTCAGTTACATGTATGGGGGGCCCCACCCCCAATTCTTTTTTTTACTATTTAGTGTCATAATTTTGTAGCGGTTCATACAACACATATTCCCATCAAATTTCATCACTGTAGTACTTATAGTTTCCGAGTAAATCGGCTGTGACAGACGGACAGACGGACAGACGGACAGACGGACAGACGGACATGACGAAACTATAAGGGTTCCGTTTTTGCCATTTTGGCTACGGAACCCTAAAAAATACTTTCCACCATAGGATCGGAAATGCGACTTTCAACCAGGGACCGGAAAACCCTTCTTTAGGCTTAAGCCTATCGATTCGGTAACCCAATCAATTTGCTTACCCTATGATAGGGTTAACCCTATCATGAGGTTACCGTATTGTAAAGGTAAGCTTATTGAAGTGTTAACCCTAACTCGCAATAGGGTTAAGCTTAAAACCCTATCGCGATAGGGTTTTTGTTTAGGGTTTTCATTGGGTTATGGTAACCTTAACGTCAGCTAGTGATGCATTGGGTTAAAGTGAATTTTCGGCTGGTCCCCTAATAGTTAATGAAAGAATTATTAATATTCAATAATATGTTTCTGTTATTTAAATATACATATATTATGTATCATATGTAAAGATGTATTACATTGAGTTCACTAAATAATATATTTTAATAAATATTACATTATCTAATTACAAAAAGGTTTCACAAATCAAATAATATTATTGCTAATTATTTTAATTAAATGAAAATTTGAAAAAATCAGGCTCCGAGCAATTATGAATTATTATTTTTCTACTTTCAATTCGTAGTTTACGTTCGCAGCGTTACTGCTTAATAAAAAATGAATAAAGTTAATAATATTTTATATACTTTTAATTAAAATGTTTTTTCTTATTTCAGTCTTCAATCCAAAAGAAAAACGCTGCAAGCCTTCTAATTTTACGACTAAATTCCTCCTTTACACTGCTTTTTATTAGGGTTCCGTAGTTTCCGTAGACAAAATTGCGAAAACGGACCCCTTATTATTATTTTTTATTTTTAGGGTTCCGTAGCCAAAATGGCAAAAATAGATTCGTGATGTCTGTCTGTCCGTCCGTATGTCACAGCCGATTTACTCGGAGACTATAAGCACTACAATTATGAAATTTGGTAGGAAGGTGTGTTCTGTGGCTACATGAAAGTGATGTGTGGCACTTCATACATGTAACCGGTGGATGAAAAAAAAAATTCAACGCACATTATCGCGTGGGGTATCGATGGATAGGCCTTTAAAAATGATATGGTGGTCTCTAAAAAACTTGTCCATTTAAGTCAACTGTTGGTGAGATATTAACTGTCAAAGTCATAGAAAGTGTGTGTAAGGGTTTCTAACTTCCAAACTATAAAGTTTGAATCTGAAAAAAATTGATGTGGTGTGCATTAGTATATATTATTATATAGTGTAGTAAATACTTTCAACGATTTTTAGTTTGAACAATACGGATTTTACAGTTTTTGAGTTTTCGCTTAAAAACTGTCTTGCCCAAACAAAAGGTCGTAAGTACCGTGAGTTCCCTATGAAGATACGACTTTTTTAGATTCAATGTATTCGATAGTGATTTTAAATGTGGACTAGTAGGTGTTGGACGCACTTGGCCGGTTTTTAAATATTTGCACCGGTGTGTTGAAGTTAATAATATTTACTTAGAAGTCACACGATACGATTCACACATTACAGAGACTTATAATTAATACATACTTCTATTTATTTCGTTGGAAAAAAAGAGAAACAAATACTTGCAGAGTACTAGTAGTCGGTAAAAGATCAATGAATATTAGAACAAAAGCACGGTTTGGCACGGTTATCTTTGAGGCTGATTGCGTGCTCATCTATTATAGAGTTGCTAAACCGCCCAATTCCGGGATTATGAAGGTTACAAATTAAAAGTAAGTTTCGAATAGGTATCGTATATTTTAATACTTGTAATTAGCGCTTTGTTATTTACTTAGGTTGGTAATAGTTTTCTTTACCTTTGTTGTTATCGGAGCGTTTACCTGCGCGGTAGGATGTGAGCGGGTCTAATTTAGAGCTCCCGATACACGTCTTACATGCCGACGTGGATAGCCCGGTGGTATTAATAACCCGAACTACAGGAACCCGCCCGGATTCAGAAACTTTTACAAGGGTACACGGGTACACGATATAACGGATCTTATTTCCCGCGGGTTCGGGTCTTCATTTAAGTGTAGCGGAGATTCGTGCTATGAATAAATACAATTGAAAAATGTGAGAGATTAGGAAGATACGGTTACTTTGCAGTTTTAACTGATTGATTGGTAATGTCAAGGCAAGGTTGGCGCTGGCGGATTGCCTCGCTAGATTGCAATCGCAATCCGTTGGGCGAGATAGGCCCCAGCCAGTATCAATGGCTGCATATTTGCGCCGTTTGAGATTTTCGGCTTTATAAGCGGCAGCCGCAGCCCTGATCGAAGTCCCTGGAGGATGGGATGGTGCGAGGGTATCCACACAAGTGGCATCCCATACTAGGGGCCGCCCCAACTTCCACGGAACGAGGGTCATGCCATCAGGCCTTTTGCCGTCATCCCTGGCTAGGCCTGATGGCTCTAACACAGCTGGAACTCCGGCAGTGACGAGGGTCCGGCGCAGGATGTCATTTAGGCTTGCATGCCGTGATGAGCGGCCGGCGCTTCTTGCACACGACAAGCCATGGAAGCCAAAACGCGTTACATTGGCACCGCAGTGTCATTGATGCCCAGCCACACATGATGTATCCAATTGTAAGGACACAGCGAATCTGTTTTGCTTTACATTAAATGAGATACCAGAAAAATATCTTGACTTCATAGTAGTTTTTATATTATGAACGTAAACCTAAAAGGTGAACTAATACATAAAAAGATACTTATGCTTAGTCTACTACGAAAAGCTGTAATATTTTCCTTTGCAGCGCAAGGGTGGGCAACTCTGATGCTTGAACAAACTAGTAGCTATAATATATCGAAACCAGAAACTCTACATATGAGTAATCCGTAATCCCTCTTACATATATATTAACAACATTTAAATAACAACAGTTTAATCGATACTGCGGTCTTAGTAGCGTATCCATATTACCATCTCTACTTGATATCCCGCGGTGTGGCAACCAAAACGTCGATCACTACTAATTTCATACATTTTAAATGTATTTCTTGGATTTGTCATTAAGAAATATTGTTTCAAAAATCACTCCGGATCGACCATTTTCAATATAAAAACTGCTTTTTTGCCTAAATTCTACTATACACAATAAAATCAAATAATCCCTACGCTACTATCTAAAACTAATAAAATCATCGTATCCTTTAATCACTTTATCGCGATTAACAATACTTTTGTCATAATTTGAAATCGAAACATTTTAAAACATGTAAGGCCTCTTAACATCTATTTACTGTGTACTAGAAAATAATCAATTTCATTGAATGATAGATTGGTTGTATCCACTATTGAATAAAATGAAAAATGTATCGAAATAAAATACAAAACAAATTGTTTCATTTACGTTTTATGTATCAAGTATTTATTTTTCAACTCGTCAATAGATTAGTTAACTCATTTGTAGTGTTATCAAATAACTCCCTGTATGCGCTATTACTTAATTTTTGCGTCAACGACATGAAATGTACGGGCCCTATGACCATTGAATCGGTACCTTAAAGATTTGGTGTTAATATTTGGGTAAAGTTCAAATTTTTGGAACAAACATAGTAAAGGCTTTTAATTCGTTTACAATTTAATTGACTAATGTGTTACACGATAGTTACTCATATAAACTACAAGTCAACCTTCACTATTGTCCAAAAACTTTAACTGTACCTAATTGAAGTAAAAAATAATACGTTACACACTCACCTTTCTTATGACACCCATTAAACTTTACAATCCAATCAAAATGCACTAATCAGTGACCATAAATAGTAGCCATATTCATCACAAAATCCGATATAAAGGCAAAAGTAGCAAAAATGAAAGAAATAACACTAACAATAAAATCCACTGTCACACTCAAACGTCTTCAACTAGATGGTTACGAGAATGCACTAAAGACATACTTGAAGCAAGACCTGCACATTTAAGGAAAGTAACGAACGAAAATTAATTCTATTGTTTTTTTTTGTTTTTCAATTACTGTGTGTAGATTTACTCTGAAAACAATGACAAATACCATGACCTTTAGGCACGGGCACACTCTTTTGTTTAAGTTCTTAGAAGATAACAACGTCGGCATAATATAAACAACTTTATTTTGCCATTTAGACTGTCACCGCAATCTTGCTAATCCTAAAACAATAGAAAATAGCAAGTCTTATCAGTTTTCGGCTCGCTTGCACATCGCCGTGCTGTTATAAATAAACAATGCTTTAACAACTTCCGTAAAGTACCCACACAGCCTAATAATGTAATGAATCTCTATACATATATAAGCCTAATATAATGCTAACTAAAATACAAGTATTAATATATGTATACGGATATCTACTACTAAAATCCCGGATTTCTAAAAAACTTTTTTATAATCCCGGAATTGGGCGGTTGAACAACTCTATGTTCGTGCGCATTTGCTGTTACTTCAGGTCAAGGTAGCAGGATAAGTAATCGTTTTAACTGTAGGAATATATAGTAAAGATTCCGATTAGTACTGTCAAAACTAATGATTGTTTTTAATATTTAACTAAATAAATAACCGTCATATGACCAGTCATTTTTTTTTTACAGAATTGACCGAGTTTCCCTCCACTTCAGCTTCGACAAAAATGCTTCGTATGTCCGAATTTCCAGATTTCGGGTCGTTCTCCTCAACAGATAGCATTTATCACCAATTTTTGTGAAACATTATGAGCAGGTTCAATATTTTTTATATAGAATTTTTATCGAGTCTGATTTTGGAAATTTTCAAAAACATTTTTTTCTTCTTTTTCGTCTATAAGATAAAATTTTATTCAGAAAATAATTTATTTTATAACAAAACAAAACAAACAAAAAGAAACACGCGAGGACTAACACAAACACAATACAATGGCTCACAGTCATTCTAGTATGTAATGTTCGACAAAACAAATTTGTTTCTGTCATTGCACCGAAAGTTAAAAATAGATGTTTAAAATTTAAAATAAACAAACAAACGCCGCGGCCGACTCGCCCCGATCCACCGCTAGAAATCTATACTTGCATGCACAGTAAATACGATTCTAGCATAAGGACTCAAAGTACAAAGTTATTTGCATTAAAAATAAGGAGCGTGTTCGGTAAATCAAACTGGTTTCTACCGGGAGTGGGTTCACAGCGAGCTTATCGTCTGGGCCAGGCTGCCTGCCAGCCACGGTTATCTAAAAATGAGTCTAATTGAAGTGTGCGTAAAGATCACTTTTGTTTGGAACTGGTTAAAAACCCTATTGATAGGCTTACCGTATTGATAGGGTTTTGATTTTGGTTAGTGGTTAGTTGAGTTAACTCGATCAATATGGTAACCCTATCAATAGGGTTACCTTATCATAGGGTTACCAATATGGATAGGGTTTTTAAAACCACTTCTAAAATAAGCCTATCGAAAACCCTGATTAGGGTAACCGGTTCCGGTCCCTGCTTTCAACTCGGCTACTTACTCATGAAAATCGAACCTTCCGAACATGAGAGATGAAAAATATGTATAATATATAGGCTTGACAAAATGTGACATGTCTATGTTACGACTCCTGTTTCATCTGTATCCACATTTTGAAAAATAAATGAAGATGGGTAACTAGCCCTACTACAAGCAGAGAACATTTACAGTTAACGGGATTTAACACTGTTCTTTTGACAGTCATTACATTGCAATTTAGGTCACATTTGATGTTTCTCGTACCGGAGTGACAGCTGTCAAAAGAACAGCGATAAATCTCGTTATTAACAGTAGGTACTTTGAAAAACACAGATAATAAAATAAAAAAAATCCGAACGGCATCTGCAATCGGATTAACCGGTGCACACACTGCACCGGTGACGTCATTGTGCGGGTCATTTTAATCAACTTGCGCCGCGCCGGCTGCACTCAATCAATTTGCGTACTCGATCATACCGAACAGAATCAATACGCGATGATTTGCTCTCGGGGTATCGTGCTTATCTTTTGATGTTTCGATGGATGTCTCATTATGACTTGTGGGACTTTATAATATCAGAAAGTTTCCATCTGAGTAACTAGTACCTAAGATTCATCATGCGTAACAAAATGATAATTTTTTTTTAAAGAATACTCTACATTTAGCGGTGTCCGGTAACACTTGTTGTATTGTATCAGTTTTTTACTTTATGTATAATAATAAGCTGGAAGAAATCCTTTAGAGGGATAAGTTCGCCTTTGTACTTTATATTTTATAATTCTGTCTTATGTATATATTTTTCTTATGTGCAATAAAGTGTCATACATACATACACATATAAAATACAACAAGTTACCTGCTTTACTAAGTTAAAAGACCATTAGTTAAGCAAGTTAAGCAAGTTTTGGTAAAAGTAATGTAGATTTACAAACGTAAGTACTTTGTTATTTAATAACGAATAATGTTTATTGAGCTGATGGAAGGCGTTTACAACGCTAAAATTGGATTGTTACACCTAAAGATACTATGTAGTCCTAGCAAAGATATTTAAAGAAAATGAAGCTGTTTATTTCTATAGAAATGAACATAAATTATTTGACAATAACTCAACTATTACTCTTAAAGAACAAAAGATTTTTTCAGTTAAGGAGTTCCGAACTATGTTTCAATTTTTAATTACTTAATAGATAATGTGGCTCCTCTGTGACTCTTATTTACAATTCATAGTATACAAGATTAATATTTGATGCCTGTCATTTCACACATTCGTACCCTAATAAATCATTCCTCCAGCACCATTTCAATAACTCCACTGACACCCAAATTACCCCATTCAAATCCAACAAATCAAATCCATGATTACAATACTCGTATAGCTTGTAATCACATCACGGTTCCGTAGTGCAATCCCATTAGCGAGTGAACCCTGAAATTTTAATCTGCGCCACAACAGGGCGATCGTGATTGCGCCGCATATGCATAGTCTTTGGGGATCGCTTAGCCTGCACTGGGGGACAATGTAACGGGCATGATACAATAATATACACAACACACACAACCTAACTAACACTCGCACATAACTGTAGTTAACACTATGCAAAATAATAAACTTCCGGGTCTATTGTTTATTTTTGTGTAGGTACCTACATATTATGTACTGTCAATTTGGATATTTTTATGTGACTGTTTGTGTTTTAAATAAATTAAAAAAAATAATAATAAATAGACTGCGCCGGGTATGGCAATCCAGTACATCGGTTAGTTGTGTGCGTGAAACGGCCTACGTCATCAACCTTGCATCAGCCTATCGACGGCATACGGACATAAGTGTGAGTGTGTCGTCGACAATGACGTAATGCGGTGTTAGGATCAGGATTGTTAGACCTCTTATATCATGGTAACGGGGTGAAGTAGGACACCCGAGAAAAAAATACTGGGTTTTTTGAGGGGTGGATTACGTGACGTATTCGGCGGAAGGTAGATCTTAATGCCTTTTTCTAATATTACTTAAAATAACTTAGATCTACCTAGGGAAAGTTTGTCTCGGCACGAAATCAAATAGCAGGAGAGCAATGGTGCAGTGGCACTGCTCTAGCGTGGAAGAAGAAATAATACCGGTTTGTTCACATAAATGCTAATTTGTGTTTTCAAACTTCTATATTTGTGGAATTATATGGACGAAGTATGAAATTTATGGTAGCTTTTGAGCTGTAATGTGTGCTTTAGTAGGATTTATGGTCAAGAAGACTTAACAGTTAAATAGTTGTTTTTTTTATTACTTACCTTACTTAGTCAACAACGACAACAGAAAAATATATTCAAGTGTGAAATGTATATACTAAGAATAAAACTAACTTAAACTTAAAATGACTTCGAGAAACTGTGTGCATTTAAACTTGTCCCGCAGTGCACGCGCAATCGGCGAGGGACGAATTGTTTTCATATTAATAGCATGTCGACAAAGGCAAGAGCACAACTAGGTACGAGCACCCTCGCCTCTCGGCCATTTAATCAACCAAGTCATTGCTGACTTCACTCTGTTTTCACTAATATCTTATTCGATACTGCTTTTTCTGACACAAAAACATTTTATTGCATTCTATCTATTGTACCGTCCTAGTGCTTTCTGACCAAATAATGACAGATCACTCTAACTCAATTCATAACATATCTAACAATGCAGAAGCTCAATAGTGGTCAATTGAGATGTTTACCTTTGTCTTCCTATACAGGACGTCCCGCACGGCTATGCCACATCACATGGAGGGAAAGTACCTTGAATATTGTAGATGGAACATTTTACTGAAAGAAGACATTATTTGAATTTAAAAAACAAATTAAACTGCATTCACAGATATTTAAATAAGTTTATGGTTAACCGGGAATCCAACCCGTTACACACTATTCATCCATCCAGGTGCCCATCCCCTACTTCCTGTAGTTTAGATTTTTGTTGCATCTTAAGCTAGTAGGACTGTTTTTTTTCCATCATTATCCGGAGCAATAATTTTCTAATGAGACAAAACAACCCTCGCGTTCAATCTTCCCAAAAGTAAAGAAGGTACTAAAATCTGGATCAAAACGTGCAGGTGCCAATCCCGCCCCTACAAGCTGCAGCTGTAGTTTTTTTTTTTTCATCTAAAACTAGGTAAGGCAGTGAATTTTTTTTTCTATCATCATCCGTGAATAGCAATAATCTTCTAATGAAACAAAACAACCATCGCGCTCAATCTTCCCAAAAGTAAACAACGTACTAAAAGCAGGATCAAAATGGTTTACACTACGTGCAGGTGCCCCCCTCCCCCACCAGCGGTAGTTTCGTCGCGTCTGGAAATTAATTCCTCTACATAATCAGAACTTCCGTGCGCCGTGCGCCCGCTCCTGTAGCTTCACTTCGGGATTTTATTCGGCTCAAGTTTGGCGGAAGGGTTATTTAATCACTACATGGACCATGAATGACTATGTAGGCGTAGTTAGCGTTTATGAGTGGTGGGAGTTCATACTATTCTATATTTTAGACAGGCAGCTGGCAGCTGATACGGCTATATCATAGTTCACTCGCTCGGCACAGAATCCAAGGTTTGTTTTGTTTGATTTTAATTATTTTGTGTACTTGGAACAATTCCTATTGAGTTGTTTATTTATGATTGATTGCATTAAGTAATCACGAATGTTCTTTGGAACTCCTCATTATTTGTGACAGTGTTGAAAATTCCGGTTAACTTTCTTGACGTTTTTCGGTTAAGGGGTTATTGTGAATACTTACCTAGATTTCCATTGGAATCGAACACCATCTGCCAACAGCTCTCACCAACCGCCCATCACGTCGCTGTAGCGAAGACAAAAAGGCCCAACGTCATAATTAAAAAAATCTCGTGCCTGCAAAGAAAGGGGGGAAGTGGCGTGAAACGAAAGCAAGACGGATGGGGCGCCACAGAGCCCGGGCCTTTGCCTTTACATTGTCTTTACAATGTCGCCAAAGGAGGCGCTTTAATCATAAATATATCAAGCGGAGACCGTAAGGCACGTGTACACATTAAAACATAAGGAAAATATGTCAAACGGGGAAGGAAGTAACTAGGACATAGGAGAAGAACATTTAGTCTGGTATAATTATTAGATACCTTGGTAGAAAGACCTAAAAGTCATGTACCTATTTATTTTATTGCAGTAATACAAAAAATACAAGGCAGACTTAATGTTTTATAGGATTCTCTACCAGTCAACAATTATTCCAACTATGGTGCATCATAAACGGTGAGTCGCTAAAGGAAACACACATTAAACATTAATAGGACTAATACTATTAATGTTTAATGTGTGTTTCTTATAATTTATTACCAAAAAACTTTAAAGAAAAACAATATTAACGTAAGGGCGTTGCAATATACATTTAAGTAATGTAGACTAGAGTATAATTATAACTAAAACTAACTTAGGCATTTACCTATATTAGGTACACTAGGATTAGGTTACGAAGACAAACCTTAGTGATATAGTATATTATGCAACTGGTGTATAAGAAGGGTATAAAAAGGCGAGTGGTGTAGGTTGCGATGTGAGCCTTGGCGAACATCGCAAGTTAAAGACACCACGAGCCTTTTTATACCAGTTATACACCGTCGCATACAATACTTTTTCTACGACTCATTTCAAATAAAAAGTAAGTGTTTTTCAGACTTTTCATGCGCCAATTTTCTCTTAGTAAGTGTGCAACTTACCTACGCAATTTCTTCAGTAATGCTATATAACTTCTTCGTGGATCTCTAAAAGAATCAACGTACCTACACATTTTCTTCATGAACACAAGAAAAATCGTTTGATTTAAGTAATATAATAATTTATCAGCTTGAATGTTTTCGTTTTCCCACCGAACTCCTAATTAGGAAATCAAAAATATGACACTTTGTTTATGGTTTGTTTTTTTTTAATTTGCTAGACTTGGCATCCGACCTGAACTGAATTCAAATCTGGAACGAATTTTAATTGTTTCATTTTCATAAATATATAGTAAAATAGATAAAACTCGTTAAACAAAACAATAAAGATGATATGTATGTATTTATATTAGTAAATAATATATTATGCATTCATTAAAACATAAAAATTATAGCAAAGTTGCGTTAAGTTGGAAGCACTGATTTTAATCATAAAAGTTTCACTTGAATGCACCAAACAATGACTACTAAACATATACTATGTCTGTCGCAACCAACTCTGATTTAATTTTTCATTAAAGTAGGGTAAGGAGTGTGTTTTTGGGCAATAGACTAGATAGACTTTTTACAGAATAAATAAAGTACATATGTACTTATATTAGAGTTCATGATTGCGTAAGTCGCGAAAAAAAGTACAGGAGTAGAAAAAGTAGTTTATTACTGTTATAGCTTAATAAAAATATTCATCAGTAGGAAGTCTTAGTACCTATTGGCTCAACAGTTTTCAAAAATAAGTATAGTAAGCAACAAAGCATCGGTATTTCTATTACATACCTATTCCTACAAGAGCGTAGACTTGCGCTTCGCTTCCCCATTACTAACAGGGTTTAAAAAAACCCATTAGAAATCACAAAGCTTTTAATTTGCCCCAAGGAATTAATATAGTATTCTCAATAGCTTCAGACGGTGTGCATGCCGCTCTAGCACACATGCATGGAAGTTAGAAGGGGGTGTTAAAACAAAACGAATGAGCTTGGACAAAGGAAGGAAGCGCGCTAGGACTCGGGCCTTTTGACAAAGCAAGATACCTAAACACGTTTGATTAAAGCACGTCTGGGCTGCATATTGTTTTACTTTAGAAATCATTCCTAATTGTTGTTTGGGCGTCAATTTCGATGTACTTATATATATGAATATGAATGTTATTCGAAGGGTATTTAACCATATTGTCATTCGTGACACATGATAATCTTCACTTTGACAGGTATCAAAAATATAACAGAAAAAATAAAAGAGTACCTGCTGCCTGCGTAATGGGCACCATTTCGAAATTTTTAATGTTTAGTTTTTAGTTAGATATAGTTGTTTTTATTTTAAGTATTTAATTAATTTAATAATTGTTATAATTAAAGTAATATCTAATTAAAAAAAAGAAAAAGAGTACTATATAGTTCAAAAATGCTTCCACAGAAAATTGGGTGACTTTGATCAAATCATGTTTATTCCTAAATTATTATTTATATTTTCGCATAACCTGTGACAGTGATAAGTCAATCACCTTGCTGATTATATGATTAAATCTATTTCATTAGGTACCAATAGTGCTCCTTTTAGGCCATATTCTTTTATACCTAGTGAGGAAGTTTAGTGCAAAACCTTACTTATTTGACACGCATACCTATGAAACTTGGCACAGTTATTCCTTATGTAATAATGTGTAATAGCCAATTGCACTGCAGACAATAAAACTACACTTAATATGAAATATTTGCACATCATTAACATGATATGAAATTTGAATTTGTCACTGGAACTATTGAAAGTTATTGGTAGAATTTAGGTAAATTAATGATTTTTAAATGATCAGCATACTAGATAGATATTAACCAATCAAAATCCAAGAATGAACTGGACTGGCAGAAAATGACTGCGCAGAGCCATGTAGTATTGCAAAATGTAGTTCTAAATTTAGGATGTAGGATAGTGATCAACCAGAAAACCAGGCAGTAAGTTGTTGTGTCACATTCCGATACACGCATCGTTACAATTTCTGTTTCCCAGCACGTTAGACCCCAGGCCGGAGATAGTTATCTCAGGAAAAATCTCTAAAGCGCGATTCAGGAATCGACGTAGGTGGAACAGCGCCATCTTCCGGGTAGTTAAAATATAGGTAACGAATTAAATGAATGAGAAAATGAGAAAGATAGTTGAAAGTTATCTAAACACGTTAGATTATTGCACGTCTGTTAAATTGTTGTTTGGGCTAATGGGTCTCCAGCAGTTTCATTGGTGATTGGAGTGTAATTTATAACAAGTAAAAAGCGTTAAAGATTAATTTTAACTCTTGCCATGGTGAAATTCATGACTTGAATTTAATATATCGTGTTAAGTAAGACGAATGCGTTGAGGAGTCACACAAGGGACGAGTTGATTGAATCTTTTTGACGAAACTTTACCACTTCGATATACTTAATTCTAATACTCTACATACGAAAACGATCTATCTAAACACTACGTCTCTGTACGAATTTAAGTTTTTTCAAATAAAAACCAGTATTTTCTTCATGTACAACCCTAGCAAACATTGTTAACCACAGGGTTGTCACCGCCATCAGCTAATTAGCAGTTGATCAGGCGGAACAGCGTAGTTTGAAGCGCATTCGTCCGGCGCATTGTGTCCCAGGCAATAAGTAAACACTGTTAGCTAGGGGTGCCCCATGCAGCTGTTTTTTTTAATTTACATACACATGTTTTTTCTTAAGCTAAAACCATAAACGTATAGAATTATTGCTATCGTATAAAAATATACTTCGTTGCGATACTAGTAACTCATCGGACGACTTTGCTTATTGGTAAACGAACGTCGTTTTCTTCCTTTTATTTATTTGAGGCTTCTATGTGTTGACAGACAGCAAGACTGCAGCAAGACAAATGTTTGTCCCTGTTACTCGACGCAGTGCATATCAACCTTACTCACCAACTGAAAAACACTACATTATTAGAGCAAGTACGAGTAGATTACAAATTATTACCACAGATAGGACGGTTTGGTCCAAATATTATAAGGGTCAATATCCCAGGCATGAATTTGAAATGGCACGGCTGATAACGGGGGTGCTCTTTGGTCATACATATTCGTGATATTTTTTTTTAAATAGTAGGGTTGTTCTTCTATCTGGGGCAAATAATGCGATTGTGTTAAAATTAATATTAATCACTTTAAAAAAATAATTAAGCGCCGATTTATCATCACAGTGACCTGTCCCCCGTACTTTTTTTATGGAAAATTCCTTCATGATACAAATATGGATAGGTATTTACGTTAACTGAGACATTTATTATAATCTAGGATAGTTGTATTATCGATATGAGATATAGGGGATTACTAAAATACCCTGTATATGTTTTGGTCAGAGTATATGTATCTGTCCTACACGACGACATCATATCGGTGAACAAAGTTTCGATGCGTGTAGTTGCTAAGCAACGCCTTGTGGACGCACTGCTTCAATCAAAGGTTATTCGGTCAGTCCCGTGCTAACGTCCGGCGCAAGCGCACGTGTTGAGACCAGCTGCGTATTCGAGTTATACACATAAGTTTATCAATTCGGTGATGTGGGGACAAAAAAGTTTTCATTTCGGTTACTGGTATATTTTGATAACAGTGCATATGTTTTGTTTGTTATTCGGATATTATATGTAAGTCAACATTTTATTACATATTCTAGGTTTAATTTTTATATTCCTACGCGACATTTTCGATAATTCGAGTTAAACCTCAATGTTCTTCATTTCAGTGATCTCATTTCGGTTAATTCGGTGAACAATTTACTCCTATCACCTCACCGAATTCAAAAATGTCACCGAAGATGAAATATTTTTTATCTGGTTGAAGGGTTCCGTACATAATAAAAGGCTTGACTGATTAGAAGTTGTGAATTGTTTTTAACAACTTTTTTGTTATGAAATATATAAAACAAAATATGTTTATTTCTATTAGCATCATCTTGACATTACTGAGAAATTCTAATCTGCTATGCAGGCTTCGTCAGATGGGTACAACTATGAATCAGCAATAGGCGTCGTCACATATAAAAATCCACACAATAAAACAATTCGCAACAGGATTCGTCAATTAATATCAACTAAATAGGATCGCCTCGAACTGCACCGCGCTGGCAAAAATTTCAATTACATTTGGAGCATTACTGCGCTGTTATAGCCAACGAAATCTGTTGAACCAGATACGATTCGGAGCGCAGATCACTGCCCTATCCCTAGGCCGGCGACCCAATTCCTTAATAAATGTTTTAGCCTCCACCTCCACCGCCCCAAGATCCCGCAGTCTCCACTGCAATCGGCACGAAATCGTACAACGGTTCCAGGGCAGTGTAATTGGAGTGTTCAAATATGGCTGCCTACTCAGCGGCCGACCCCGTAGACCTGACCGTAAGGTGAAGGTGGGACGGGGCAAACGTACTGACGCACGTAGTGTCCCACAAGAGACACCGACCCTTTTGCCACGGAATCACTGTGAGGCCATCTGGCTTTTTGCTATCCGTGTGATACAATCCTGGAAGCCTTCAGCCCCTAGACTTGGAGCCCCAAGACATAGGGGATGTTGGCTGACACCAAAGCTTGACAAACTGCATCATTGATTGCGTGATGCCTTGAAAACAGCTACGCGCACCTCTGACAGCTAAGGCTGGCCATCCTCCTCAACCAAGACCCCACAAATTCACCGATGCGGCTGACAAACCTTACACTCCAAACACAAACCACAAACGGTATTTCGGTATCATCGCCATTATAATACACGATGCGAGCGACGAATCCCAATGTCCCGTGAGCGGTGGCAAGAAACGCCACTACACCGACTTTCCGACAACGACGTATACCCAGTCTCCCATGGCAAACCGGAAGAGAAGCCTGGTACTACTGTGCCTCGTTTAAATGAACATTCAAAATGGTCTCAAAGACACTCGAAGCGTATCGTCCAACCTTAACACGTCGTCCCCAAACAACCAGGTGGGGAAAGTTCTTAAAATATACAACATGCGAAGCATCGCTAAACAGGTCCTTAGCAGGGTAAGCGATGCATGTGCTGACAAATTTTTCAAATGTTCTTGAGCCTCAACTAACACAACCCTTTTTTCCTCAAGAGCAAAAGTAACCCCTTCCGGAAATATGGGAGTACCCAACAAGCATAAGTACGACTCATTCAGAAGTCGAACCCTGGCAACATCAACCTAAATGCCAACCGTAGCCATTATCATCCATGGGATCAGAACAAAACAGCTCAAATTTGCATGGGTTAACCTCCAGACCGATAGCCTTTAGACTTGGCAAAAGGTGTCTCAAATCCTGCAACACTACAGGCCTACCAGCAAACGTTCCATCGTCTAAATAGCACACATTTAGCCTATAATTCAGCGAAGAAATAACCTTTTGTATGTCCAAACAAAATATTAAGGGCTCTAAAGTATCACCCTGCTGAGCTCCGACTTGCAAAGTTATTGATATGTCGTTATAAAATAAATTGCTAGACGTGTAACGCGCTAACATTGACGGAGAAACGGATAAAGAGATGGCACTCGATCCAAAACTTCCTCGAGAATTGTCTCCTTCTCAACGCTATTGAAGGCATTTTTAATTTCAATCTTGAGAATAACGGAACCCGTATCTCCATTCCGTGGCGTGAGTGAGAGGCGTGTATGGCCGGCCGCGTTACAACCTTGCACAATTCCGAAACCTATCTGAAGTGGTTGTAGGTAATCCGCCATTGCCTCTCTACCCGGTAGCCCAGTTTAGCCGACAGGCGACGCAGAGTGTAGCCTATGGCGATCGGCCAAATCTTCCCGCCCTTTATTGAGAGAGCATAGAGTGAACCTCCGTACAAGTAGGGAAATACCACGGGATTGAGAGAACCTTTTTAAAGGAAATTACAGAGTTTCGCTACACAATCGACTAACCGAGGACTATTGTTGCCAGCCGAGGGCGAGGTTAGCTCTTTGAGATGTTGTGGCCGCAAACCATCCAAACAAGACTTGGACGATATATGCATGCGATATATTTAAATACATATTTTTAATAAAGATTATATAATATTAATTCTAAATAATAGGTTCCTTTAAAGTTGTTGATCTCTTATGATTTGAATAAATATAACGGACTTAAATATACCTATGTATAATTTATTATGGCGACTGACCCTTTTCTTAAATTTCCAAAATGCTTAAAAAAGTTTGGCAATGGTCGATTTATATAAATAATTTAACAGAATTTTATTTGCTGGACCTATTTTTTATATATATTAAGAAATGAAAGGATAGGCAACATTCATTACATATCAAGTAAAATCAGCAAACAGCTGGCACATACAACCATGTGTCATTCGCTTGTATTAGGGCTCCGTAGATGCCATTTGAACCATTTTTTATTTTGGTCTTCTATTTTATGACTATTGTGAAACGTATAATTATTTTTTGATATCAAAGGCGCAATAAAACCATTATGTTTATTTATAAAACCTTTTTATATTAATTTTAATTTCATTTCGGTGACTGTTATATCACATCGGTGAGACTTTATATCATTTCGGTTATCTTAATATCATCACGGTGATTATTTATTTCATCTCGGTGACGTTATTATCACATCGGTGACTCCATTTATTTATTTCGGTGACAGTTATTCATTTCGATGAATTAAAAAAAGATTGTCTAATATCTCCGTAATTATTTATTGTATGACAGGGCCGTTAACATATATTAACTACAGTAGCTAAATCTTTAGGTTGATGTTAAAAAATCGATGAAAGACTTCAATTTGAAGAAAATCACCGATGTGAAAAAAAATATTGGCTTGTTGAAATTGACCCATAAGCTAGATGCATTACACTGTGTCTGATCTGGTATTTAACACATGACATGAGCATAGATACCAATTATAAATACAATTTATTGTCAACATTTATACCCTATCATCTCCCTTTTCTTAGATTTAAGAGAGTGGGAAAGGGTTGATTCACAGTCAACGCTATTTGAGCAAATTAAATAAAAGGTAATCGGTATAGACAAATCGGCAACCCTACTCAGTAGGTATGGGTGGAACAGGGGAGGCATTTTCCACCGGTTTGCGCCGCGCTTATAAATGCTATTTTAACGCGGAAAAAAAGATTAATTAACTAATTGAGCTTTCACGTACTCTCCGGAGAGGCTGCAGTTTGTTGGAGTTGGGATATAACTTTGACTTTTTCGTGGAATGAAGTGGGTGTACTTATTCGTTTTTTGGGTTATCAAAATATTTTTGATATTGGAGATCACTTCGATTGTTTTCTTCAACATATCAATGTTGAAGTTGCGGTTAGATTATTTTCGGTAAGACCCCTTTTTGGTATAATGCCTACCTAATTATTACAAATGAATGTCGGATTTAAGTCCACATTTCTGTAAGAAATCATTTTAGGAATTATATTTAATAGTGTCGTGTTGAGGTAGTTTTTCGTCGAGTTCTTGCCATGCCAATTTGTAAATTGCTCTGAAACTATTTAATTCAACATTTACCTAAGTCGATGGGCTGGACCGGTCTTGGAGGAATCACATTAGGGCCGATTTTCCAATCCCCAGATAAAAAATATCTGTAAGATAAATGTTAGCCCTGCCTTTATCTTTCATATGACAGCGATAATTTTAATCCCCCTCAATAATTCATCGATAACTCAAGTTATAAGGTTAATTTCCTTAAGTCCAAAATATCATTGCAGCAAACTTTTTCTGTTTATTCTTTCCCTTTACGATGAACAGCAACTACTGCAAGTACCTCGTCACTTCGTCGTCGTTTTGACTTGTCATTATAATGGAATCACCGCATGGCATTTTATTTAAAAGGTACTACTAACTTGCTTGTTTTCGACCCTTTATTAGGTAATAGTGTTGTTGACATCAAATAAACAATTCAATAATTTCTCAAAAGAGTAAGAAAATTAGCGTCAAAGATTGAAAAAAGTATTCAAAGTTTTAGGAGGTTTTCTTCTGTCCCTTTTGCTCAAAAGATGAAAGGATGGAAGGATCGTCATTTACTATGACACTAGAGGATTGTGACCATACATCTGCAGCACTTTCTCTCTCTCTTTAACTAATGTGAAGTTCACAATTAGGCAAAAAAACTGTCAGGTAACATGTTCCCAAGAGGAGAAAAAAATAAATAGTGACAGTATATATCGATAAAAACATATCGATAAGTATAACATTGTAAAATGAAAAAAAAACATTTATTATTAAATTTTGGCATATTACATGCACTTATGAATGCCAAACAACTACCACTGCTTCATAAAATAAACCCCTGCCTCGAAAAGAACCCCGGCGTAATAAACTCGGCGAAGCTAAAGGCTTATTAATCAGGACAAAAGTATTTAGTATTGAATATGAATAAATCATGAGATTCAACTGCGCCTAATGGTGGACTTCACTTTAGCAGCATTAAAATGGTTTCAACTTCTTCATTTTTTGAGATATTGGGATAGAATTTCCATCATCCAACATATTTTTGGTATTGTTTCTTTTAATCAGATAGAGTCAAATCCAGTTGGTAGTGACCCTGCCTACGAAGCTGGGGGTCACGGGTTCGAATCCTGATCAGGGCATTTGTGTGATATTTGTTCCTGAGTCTTGGATGTTTTCTGTTGATTTAAGAATATATTTATCTATATATGTATGTATATCATAGTACACGCTTTGCCTACTTTAGTACTTGGTCGATTGGCGTAAGATCGTCCACAAATATTTATTTATAACTACTTAAAAGTTCTACAAGGATTAAAGTTAGGTAGTCATTACGAATAACGTAGTGGCGCAACTATCTGGCTGCGGCAACTAAAACAATATGACTGGAACGCTTAATTAGCGTTGCAGCGCTGTGGCGGCGTAGGGTTACCATTCACACTCGTTTTCGGAGACTATATACCTACATGTTAACTAACTATCCTTAGAAAGAACGCAGTGCCGCGCCGTAAACATTAGCACTAATTGAATGCGCAATTACTGCAATGGTATGCTGCTGTAATATTTCTGATGCGGTAACAGGTAGGGTATTATCATTGTTGTGCGTAATAATAGCCGTGGAATTCACAACCGTGGATGATCGGCTGTGATCGTGTGCAGAATTTCTAACCGCGCTATCCTCACAAATTTAGGTAGATAATCATTGTGACTAAAGAAAGTTAGTCCTACTCCTACGATTGACCTTTGCTTCTATTCTATTTAGGACGCTTATTACTAAGCGATCGTCGTAAATTGTTGCAAAAAAGATGTAATATATCAATGACGCTTGGTCACCCTAAAGGGTGGTGGGAGGAATTCATTAAAATGTTTGCAGAACTCGTTTACCGCGGATAACGGGACACTTGGGGTATCTACCCTGATTATTATTAACAGTAATAAAAAACAAAGCCTTTTATTTTGACTGCTCATTATTTTTGCAAGGCTAAGAGATACCTAGGTACCCACTGTACAAAATATTTACAGACTTAAGTGCGGACAAGATATAGGATTTAAATTGATATTAGTAAAATGTATACCGGTTCCTCCATTTTTATGCACCGTATATAGCAATAAGCAATACCCATAAAAAAATGTGACACCCACAAATAACGTGGCAAAAGATTTTCGCTGTCACAGTTGTTATGACATTGATATAAGATTCAATTTTCCTGACCGGTGGAAAAGGTTTTCACTAAACCTGTATTATGAAAAACAATGGAAAAATCCCTACTGCGCCGAGTAGTGTGGCCATTTAAATATATAACGTACAACATGTACCTTCTCAAATGTATGTAATTTGTTTTTGCTTCTTATTGTGACAGAATCTACCTTTTTAACTACATTAAATAGACCACATGAATCATGATAAAAATAGAATAAATCTACCATAAGGGATGATTGCATTTAAGCTACGTTTTTGGTGATTTTATTTTTAAATTTCTACTGCTTTTGTACATATCTAATTTTCCTTATACCGTCAAAGCTGTAACATTGCCTATCTCATGCTTCACTTTGTCTACCCCATAAAACTAAGATTTTTGACCTAAATGATTGCATATTTTTCTAGTAGGCTAAGCGATTGCTCGTATTCTCCTCTTGTCAACGGATTAAGAAAAATTGTATCGTAAATAATTTAGTGCCTTTCGTCAGAGCTTCATTCAATGTTGGTGGCTAACTTAACCTACGTATAATTAATTTGTTAATTGTAAAAAAAAAACTCAAGTCTGTAAATTGCTGTGCCTTTACAGGGTGCATATTATAATAGATATGTATCTTTGTGTGTAATATGTGTTCAATATACAATTTGAGTTTGAGTTTGAATATAATATTATTGCCATGTATGAACAAATCTACCTACTTATGCATAAAATAGCAATTTAAAGATAATTTACTAAGTGTAGGTATGCACTGAATAGAGGTAAGTTTGAGAATTATTATAAGAATCCATGATAGTCTATCTTTCTGTATGCTAATCGGCATTGCTAATATATTACAATTGAATAAAAGTATAAATATAAAATTTATAAACGACTTAACTTTATAATAAACATTTTAATTTAACCTAAACTAGAAAATTAATTACCCACCGCCGTAATGAAGGCTCCGTGCTTTCAATATCTCATTAACGCTTTCAGCGCGAAATTATCCGCATTTATATAAAATGTATTTACAGACTACTCCATAACTTAATCTACACCTATCAAATACTACCCCAGCAATACTGCGCTCCTATTGGCTGAGTTTGCCAACCCTTAGAGTGCTCGACCAATAAGATCGACCCATTTTAGCGCTAAGGGGCGGAGCCTCGGGGGTTTTCACGACAAGATTTTTACAAATTCAAACAGTCGGGTGCAGTTTAGGACCGATACACCAGGTTCAGAGATTTGCGAAAAGATTTACGTAGAAAGTTTTCGAAGGCAAAAGTTTTCAATAAAAGTACGTCAGGCATTTTTAAATAGCTGCTAACAATGCCTACCGTTTTATTTTTCTAAAGTAGCTTTCTCAAACTGTTTAAATAATGGCGGGTCCATACCTGTCGCCTTTGCCTGGGGACTTGTTGACGGAATACATGTTCGGGCGTCGCCGGCAGCGACGTAATAGGACCACGTTTACTCCGCAGCAGCTGAGCGAGTTGGAGTCGCTGTTCCAGAAGACTCATTACCCCGACGTGTTCCTCAGAGAAGAGGTGGCGCTGAGGATCAGTCTGTCGGAGGCTAGAGTGCAGGTGCGTCATAGGAAACATAAATAACGAAACGAAAATGCTGAAAGGTAAACGAAAATTAAGCTATTAGAGATGTACCGAATACGAATTTTGCCGACTACGGCGCCGAGATGACCGACTAGTCGTCGACTAATCGCCGACTATAAATGTGGCCGGAACTCTAGTCAAAATTATTTAATTAGTCTATGATAAAAATAAAAAAAATCTATTTCTAAGATGATTATTTGTTGCAAAAATATTTGACCAAGTACTGACTAGGTTTATTGTACCAAGATCTGCCAAAATGACCCTGCAACAAACTAAGAATCCTCTGTGTCTATTTCTGTCCGTGCGTCCATCCAACTGTTATCGCTTGAACTTATAAAAGCAAACAAAAAAGAAGCAAAGGTTTTTATGTATAGGTAGCGGACCCAGGGCATCCTTGAGGATGCACCTGTACTGGGATAATGCTAGCAAAATGATGTAGGTAGGTAAAAGGAACGATTTTCGAGGACTCTTACGTTTAAATATTCTGTGGTGGCTTGAGACTTGGTTGGTTTTATTTTTGAACATTTTTTCAATTTATCATTTTGAGGATTGAACCTACGTATGCAAATACAAGGTTAATTTTGATCTACCTTTAATAATAGTTTCACTACAATTATATTGAATACATATACTGAGACTGTTGATTAGTTTGACTGAATTTACTAAAACTCACTAATCTAGTTAACTATTTTATCTTTTTCGGTTTTTCCTTTATTGTAAATTAAATTGAAAAACATAGGTACACCTAATTGATTTTTACCTACCTTCTAGTATGATTTATAAATGTTTCATGCCAACTTAAAACCAGTGGTCTACCGGTACCTGGGATCATAACAAAAGAATGTTATTGTTAATTTTTTTCGCCGGGAGACGACGGCTTAATATTGCAATTAGTTACGCGATATCTTATAATTATCGTAATTTGTAAAACTTTGTTCCTTCTGGCCTGTACTTTCAAGGATTTTAGAAAGACATAGAATGCGTCGATTGAAAATTTGTGTATTTTTCTCTTTTATTTAATTTACGAAAATATATGGAGATAAAAAAATAGGTAATTTACATTTTGAGACAACTACTACTAGATTAATACCTATGATTGCTGATTATTGAGATTAATTTGCCAAATTTCTACATTTAAGCCAGTTGTACATTATCTTGCGTCTATCATACAAATTGAGCTCTTATTCAATACACGGGCAAGTGAAGGGTCGAGCAGCAAAAAGATCAAAAGAACCCTTTGGACCCTTCAGCTCTATTCGCACTCGACGTCGGTCGTCACTTCACATTCGAAGTACGTAACAAAAAAAGATTAAGTATTATAGGCTGCTTGTAGTTTAATTACAATGTGTTTAGATTTCTACTTCTACACCAAATAATACTGGCCGAATTTCAAGTAAAAGTCCTCACATGACCACTTTTACTTCATCGTTACGAAAATACTAATACCTAATACTTACCTAACGTAGTCTTCAACTGTTCACTAAACTGACCTAAGACGTTATCACTTTAAATCCATAATATCTACTTTTCAGGTTTGGCTGACCTAAATGAGCTTGATGTCCTCCTCTTAACTTAGTGTCGATGTTTCCTTCTTTTACTAGGTTTTCCAGTAAAATTCAAGGCGGTAGTGGGCAACAAGGTCTTTGATTTATGCTGAACACTAGATAAATACTAAAAAACAGCCATGGCTTCATTAGATGTATTACTCAAAGGTTTACTTTTTGATTAGCTAATCAAATCAACTGGATAGTAGGGGAATGTGGGTGGGATTCGTACAGCGGGAGCATACGTATAGTGGCCATATCTCCACTATCTAATGCGTTGATGCATAAGTAATTATATTACCTAATACATATGTAGAAGCTACTCGAGAAGAGGGAAGACCGGGCGCGGGCGGCAGCTGGCTTCTTGGGAAATCAATGAAATGTGTTTTTGCAACATCAAAATATTTTTTCTATCCACACATTGATTGCATTTATTTCTATCAATTTGTACATAATCATGAATTAATTCATGAGTAACTGTTGAAGAATATTATGTACATGTTTCGAATAGTGCCTAATCAGTTATTTTTATTAAATTTGTTTTTGTTTTGGTTGGGTACCTTCGTACAGTCATTATTTTATATAGAATCATGCTGTACGAATGCTGCCGACCTAGGTATAGGGAACTTATTCGTCATTATAATATTATTACTAGACTATGCTACAAATATACGTACAAAATGGACACTATTAATCCTGCAATCAAATCTAGCTGTAGTAGTGAACATATAGCCACCCCATGTAGGTGCTTACCCCGTAGGGTGCTTTTGTACAATTTTCACTTTTTAGGAAAACCACCATTGCTTGGTAATGTTATTTCATATGAACAAGAAACTTTATTAAAATATAAAGGGGCTATTCAGCAGCATTAATATTGTTCTGATACAGTAACGGGTTATTTTTTACAACGTTTAAAGTAAAAAGTGTACGAAACCTACCGAATTTCCCCTAGGTACTTATTTGTATTTTATTGTCATCTATATTATAGGTACCCACGAAGTTAAAATCTTCTTCATGAATAAAGTGGGTGAAAGTCGACTAGCAAGATTTGGTGACATTATTGTTTGGTAGTTAGTTAGTTTTATCGGTTACAAGTTTTGTAAATACTCGTACAGCAAAATTAATTATGCCCTTCACTGGTTTAGTAAAATGAATAGCTTTTTAAGGATGTCGGCTCTTGGCACCCAGTTTTCTGATTTCGATACAGTATTCGTTCGTGCGCCGGCCAACACAGTGGTAGGATGCCACTCTTCGAATACAGCTCTAATTTAAAGATAATACGATGTCAAACAACAGTAAAAAAAATACTATTTTTACGTTACCAATAAACAAAACGCATTAAAACACTTCCAAAACATCAAACTTCAACCTATTTATGTAAGTACTACCTATCTGTTTCAAAGATATTCGAAATATATTAAGAGTCGATTTTTCAATCGCCATTCACACTAACATTTGAACATTGTATCTAGATGACACAGTTCTTGCAGGAATGCATATCAAACTATTTAATTGAATGTCTAGGGGAATATATTTTAATATTTTCCTTATCTCGTAGGGTCGGTAGGTGGGTTTACGGCCTGTTTATTTGATGCGCCAGTTTGCGGCCACTTGGAGAAGTTGATGAACTGAAAGGATATTTTCTTGTTTTTTTAATATCTTCCCATTCAATAGCTACTAATTAAAACGCATACGACTCACTATTTCTTTAGGGCATCTAAAAATTGAAATATCATTAATTGAAAAAACTTTGTTCTTCAGAAGGCCGCAAAGTGACGCAGGCCGCGTAACTGGCTAGGGTCGCTATTTGGTAATACCATGTAATACGTATGCAGTTTCGATATGTTTTCTTGTGGAACACATTGTAAATATCTATTGTCATTCTTGTCCTCGTTTTTTTTAAATTCTCTTTTGTTGTTTGCCACTCAGATTTACTTAAGTAGGCTAAGTAGTATCCAATGTTGTCAGATGGTTACATTTATTACACTTTTCGTAACTTTTGACCGGCTCGCGTAACATGTAAGTAACTTCTGTTGAAAAAGAAATTTTGTAACTTTTAAGAATAAAAAGAAGGTCAATTGTATCAAACCGGGACCAAGAGAGACAATAGGCTACTATACAGAAAAGGTGACAAAAGAACCCACATGGTAGGACTGTCTGTCCGTCTGTTGCAACTATGTATGACATTTGAGACACCGCCCATCAGCGAGGCGTACTTCTGTCTCCGAACTCACCGAACTCTAGTTGTATGTGGCGGCCCATTTTTTTTAATCCGAACGTTTTTATAAGTAATTATGAAAAATGATTTTTTTAAATCAAAAATGTAAGTTTTCAAGAAACGAAACGTAATTTACGTCTCAATGGCCCTGGTAACACTGGTAGTATCATTGTAATAAGCATATTTTTGGAGAAAATAACTAACTGTCGAGTTTCTTTCGGCGAAACGCCTCGGCTTTGGTCTCATGAGAAACTGTAGTAGGTAGTTTTTGACTTGCCATTGCGGCCTACTTGAAGAATAAAGTTCATTTATTTCATTTATTTATAACATTTCTCGGACATGATACTTTTACTGGGGATGAAAAACCGGCCAAGTGCGTGTCGAACATCGCACATTTAGGGTTCCGAACCAACCGCAAAATTAAGCTGGTTTTAATAGCAAGAAATATACGTAATAATAAACATTATCAAGTTCCCTACGAACTTGTGAAGTGAAAAAATTCTTCGAGGCAAAATATTTCTTTAAGGGTCCGGTTTTGGTGGCTTCTCATTCCTTTGTTTTCCAATATTTTTAAGAAAATATATACATTATTTCCGTGCATGGGGGGAATAAGTTGATAGTCGAAGTGAAAAACTGAAGAAATTTGAACCTTATTGTAATGTAATCTAAGTTCAAAGTTCGACAAAAAAACATCTCGTGTTGTCAACTTATTCCCGCCATGTATACGGATTTATCTAAGCAACGAGCTCTAAACAACGATACTCCATTCGATGGGGTAAATCTAATTTTCTTTTTGAGTCTCTCTTTAGCTGTACGGGAGCCCCCCCTTAAATCATAAAAAAAATAGTTTTGACAATTTGTATGGCTTTGGGTCAATAAGATGCTTATAACTGTGAGAATTTGAAGATGAAGACTAGCTCCAACCGTTTGGCTGTAAAACCTGTGTGACTGACAACGGGCAGACGGACTGACGGACGCGTGAGTGACAGCAATAGGGTTCCGTTTGGTACGGAACCCTTAAAAGGACGTTTGACCATAGAAATTTGTAACGTCGTTTTGTAAGTCACATTACCTAACTTCATATTTCATATTGGCATTTTTATCAAAAAATGCTATTTAGAATATCAGTAGTAAAATACCGTATTATTTTTAAATTGTCATTCTGATACATCCGTTTGTTGATCCGCTTCAAATAAGCTGTAAACATACGCCCAGTCGCAGTTGTCAAAATCGCCTAAGGCCGCGGACTCCACGCCAGCGGGTACAGGGCCGGCGAGCGGAGCGGACAGCGGGGCGGCACGAGCGACGCGATCAAAATGTAATGACCACTATCTATATAATGTGACTATGTATGACTTGAATGTCTTTAATGAGCCTGTTCTGGACGACAGCGCAGCAGCGCGATTCCATTGTTCTCGCGATTTGTTAGATGTGTGCCACGAACGCATTTTGCCCCGACTCATTTTTATCCCCAAATAGGCGATACTATATATTGAATGTGATACTGTAATCTGACTACATGTATGTTCCGGCTTTGCCTGCCCGTACCTACATGTACTGTGATTCTTGTAGGCGTAGTAAGTAAGTTACGCTTCAGAAAATACATTTTTTTGACGAGAATATTGGTCGAATTCGTAGGTGGGTAGGTACTTAAGCTTGTATTTGTAGACTTATTCAACTGATACCTACCACTATCAAGCGGACATCAAATCATGCATTCAAAACTTAACTTAATAAATGGTACTGACTATTTTTTTTAAGGGACATACCTAGTTGATAACGGGCTTAACCGGGTTTTGAAGTTCCGGCTTTGATTGGGACACGAACCTTTACACACTTATCGCATCTTGGATAAAATTTCTTGTGTCTTTGATTTTCTAGAAGGGATAGGCAGCATTAAAAACATTTTAAGACACTTCTAGCAATTGTAGGGTTAAAGATGAAGAAAATGGGATGCTGCAGTGATAAGTTGATAGCCCATCGTGCATCGCACATAAGACACTGCAACCCTTTACCGTAGGTACTTACAGGGAACCCTCGTCATTGTGGCATGTAATTGATAACCATTATTAGGATCGTTTTAATGACGAAGTGACATACAAAAACATTCTCTATTTCTTACGCGGAGATGCTACGCACTATACTTTTATATCAAACATGATTGAATGTGACCAGCCATAATCGGCTGTTCCAATTCGTAGCCAAAATATATTCAATAGTTTTGTTATATATTTTATCTACACCCATATAGTATATCCTCTTTAATGTGTTCATAAACCGTAGGACCAGCTTTACGACAAGTATACCGTGCACCGCACCGCTCCGCCCCGCGCGCGCTAGCCGTAGGTTATGATAACTTTACAGCACAGGCGTGCCCGTGCTCGGACTTTACGTGCAGGCGCGTGCCAGTAAATATGGTTACACATGAACCACACTCGTGTTTTAATGCCTAGGTATATACATATCATTATGTAGCAGTTGTATAAACTACTATTATTTATAATTTATGTTTATTAACCTTTTTGGGAACGCATAGGTACATACAATATGAGGTCGCCTGGGCCAGTATTAGGCTTATTAAATGCTAAGAACTAATTTAATTTACAGTTTTGGTACAAGCCGATTAACCCGTCCTCTCCCGGCGAAAAAAATATAATTAAGTTAATTCATGGCCTCGTTCACGCACAAGCTTCCTACATGTCGCGCTACCAACCAGGCTACTAAGTATGACGATGCCCGCGTCCGGTGCCCGCTAGCCTGAACCGCCGGCCTGCCATGAAAGCCTGAACGCTGAATGTATCGTGTACACACGTTCTGCGTTCAGGCGTTTTATGGCGACACGTCAACCAAACTAAAATACGGTTTTACTCAGCATATAAGCTCGGGACATACATATAGGCTGGACTTCGCGAACGAATTTGTCGTCGAATTGAGCCCAGCTGATTCCATCCGCAGCTGCTCCATACGTAATCTATGGCCCTGCCCAGACAGGCGGGCTGAGTTCCTCTGGTCTTATTCTGTCAGCATTTGCTCGAACACGGGCTGTATGCGCCGAATCTAAAGCCTAAATAGTCCCTAATATAGACCTCCGAGACTCGCATACGGGTTTTCTACATTGCGCGGTTTTATAGAGCGATTGAACTCGTTATACCTCCATGACCCGCAGTGTAATGAAATTCGCATGCGAGTCTCGTATATAGGTAAATAAGGCCTAATTCACCATTATGTCCGACAGGTATGGTTCCAGAACCGGCGTGCGAAGTGGCGCAAGCAGGCGCGGCTGCAGCTGCTACAGGACGCGTGGCGCATGCGCTGCCTCGGACTGGGTACTCAACTTATGCCCGGTTCGCACTCGTCTATGGCTCGGATAGATAACCCCATTCTATAGAGGCTATAGCAAAGAGAAAATTTTAAACGTTGTCGTTGGATGAATGTCCAAATTTTAAATAAAATTATGCCTGAGAATGGGACATTTTCTACTCGAACTGGCTTTCATATATTTTATTGACTTTTTTGCTTTCAGTGATTATTTCTTTACATATATTTCTTCTCACACTTCACTTTTTTGAATGTTAACTCAAACAAATTAATTCTGTATAAGTATATCGTTATAATTATATTTTAGCGTTTAGTTAATTACTCGTGCTATACTTTAAACTTTAAGTCTTGATGACTTAATGCTGCTATTTTATAAATAATTTCTTTTTTCCAGGTCACACCAAGCCCCCAGATTCATCACCAGAAGGACCTGACTCCCCTTCTGGCAAGGACTCGCCAGAACCCCCGGTCTCCAACGAAAACCCTGAAATGAAGTCACCACGTCAAGAGCCGTACCACCACAACACAAACATGACAGAGCCCATGCCTTCTATGCCTCCAATCCATGATATCCCGCCTCCTATGCCGTATGGCAACGACGAGAGAATGCTCCAACAGCCACCCTTCCCTTTCCCTCCTCTTATAATGCCACAACAAATCGAAAACGAAAACGTGCCGACCGATCTCAGAGTCATGTCAAAGAACTGCCCTTGCGCCACTTCACTCCAGGAAATGGACGAGCCTCAGAACTTAGCGTATCGTCAGAGAACTGAATCTAAGGAGAGCGAAAGTGATAGCGATGCAGAAATCGATCTCACCTCTCATTCTTCCAAAGATGACGATTTGCGGGAGTCTGAGAGATTGGCTAACAGAATAGCGACGAGTATCTTTAGAAGTGACACGGTACTCCATGATTTAGTTCCCAACGATCTTAGTCTCGGAGCTGTGAAAAATTCCAGCAACGATAGAAATCTTAGTAGGAGTCATTTGTAAATAATTTAGGTTTTTATTTACATTAATCGTAATACTCGTTAATAGGTGGAAGGCAACAGAGACCCAGTAAAGTTATGGCACCAGTGGCTTAGGTATTTATAGAGGCGGCGTCAGAAGTATGACTATTGGTCCAATAACTTTAATGGAGAATGCAATATAGGTTAATATAATTAATTACAAACTTACTGATTGACCTAAGAGTGCCAAATACATCCAACTTATGTTATTGTTACTGCTGTAAACCTAACGCATTAGATCAAACTGCATATAATAGAACTTCTAAATATTTGTATAATAGTTCATTCAGTTAATCTAGTGAATAATTATTACTTTCTATACAAGTAATGTACTAGGTACATTTAATAGATACTAATGAGTATTCGTAGCAAAAAGATATTCCAATTAGGTACGTGAGTATTAGCTAGAACAGGGCAAAAAATAGAATAGCTACTAATTTCGTATATGTAATTCCAAGATATCGTGTTTTGTTTTTGGAATTCAAAAATTTCATTGTTCTTTTTTCAGTGCATATCAGCTAAATATAGATGCATCCACAGGGATGTTGCGGATCCAGATTTTTTAACATCCGCGGATGCGGATGCGGATGCGGATTTTTACAGGCTCACATCCGCGGAAGCGGATGCGGATGCGGATGTAAGATAAAATACATAATAAAACGACAAATTGTACGTTTTAGTAATTTTATTATTAGAAGAAACAATATTAGTAATTAAACTTAAAAATAGGTCAGTTATATTTGATAAAAAGTAACTTGGCTGCCTTTTTTGGGTCCAAACGATTTCGCAATGGATCATAAATTTGACCTGCAGCACTAAATAATTGTTCGCTAGGAACACTGGCTGGCGGAGGTGATAAATATCTTCGTGCTATTTCAGATAACAACTTAAACTCTTTATTATCTTTCCACCAGACCAGGGGATTGTCCGCTACATTTATTCTTTTCTTGCTCCTATACGATAGTAACTCCTTTTTAAGATCTGCCCCGGGGCTATCATTTCTTTCGACCAGATCTTCATCTTCACTGGACGAGTCTAGCATCGCTTGCAGATCGCTTTTCAAGCTGGGTTTCTTAGCAGTGCTGGATGTATCAGGTGGTGAAACTGGTGAATCACAAACTTGTGATGAAGAACAGTCAATCGATTGTACCAAATCTGCTGAATCTCCAATTCTCATTCTTTTAGGTCGGCTGCAGCCTGGGGAACATGTGCTGCCATGATCATGATCTTGAAAACTTTTTTTGTTGCCTCTTAATATTTCTTCCTTTATCTTTTCTTCAATCAACGAATTGAAAAATTTGTGCTTATAGCGTGGGTCCAAGTAAGTGGAAATAGCAAATAAACTATTTTCTTCCAAGGCCGAGAATTTCGAAGTCATTTCTGTTTTTAAAGTTGTAACTGCCAGCCTAATAGGATCAGAGCTCTGTGATTTACTCAAATGGTCATCAAGTTTTTTCACAAGCATTTGAGTTATAGGGATAACAGAAGATATAAGGGTCTCTGAGCTGCTTAATTCTCGTGTCGCTTCCTCAAAAGGCTTCAGCAACTGGACACAACATTCGATTATTTTCCACTCTTCTGGCATGATCGGATCCATTTCACTGTCATTCATGTACAGACTTAATGCGTCTTTTACCTTCAGAAATCGCTCCAACATATAAAATGTACTGTTCCATCTGGTTACGCAGTCTTGGAATACTTTGAGCTGCGGTTGATTAAGTCGATCTTGAATGTCTTGAAGCTTTTTTTGAGCAATTGTAGAATGATTAAAATGAGTTGAAATTTTCTTGCATTTTTGTTTCACTTCTTTTATATTTTCTTGGGAATCTAAACCTCGCCGAATAGCTAGCTGCATTTTGTGAATTGTACAGTCTAAATCATTAAATGCTGCTAATCGCATAGCTCTTTTCATGTTGGAACCTTCGTCGCGAATCATACAGTGTACTTGTTCCTTTGTGATATTCCATTCAGTAAGCATCGTGTCAAACTTTTCGGCAATTACATCTCCAGTATGACGTTCGTCAAATGTTTCACATTTCAAAACCATAGCCGTTCGATCAAAGGTTTCCGCTATGCCATGGCATGTCAGGCTCAGCAACGAAGCACTAGAGCTTGGATCTGTCCAAATATCAGTAGTAAACGACATGTGGTCAAATTGTTGAACAGATTCTGTTACTTTTTCAGCAACCTTTTGGTAAAGTTCAGTACAAACATACTCAGTAAAAAAGTTTCGCCCCCTCAAATTATACTTTGGTGCTACTTCTTGCATGAGTCTCTGAAATCCTAGTCCTTCTACAAAATTAAATGGTAAATTTTGAAGGGCAATCATTTCTCCGATAAGTTTGTCAATTTTTTTGGAATTGGGATGGTTAACGTCCCACTTTTTGTCTTTTTGAACAGCCTGCTCCATAGAAAGTTGTTTCTTAACTGTTTGCAAAGGTGTAACACATTTGTCTGAAAAAAAAACACAAAGTTTATCACAAATTTTGTTTACGATAACTTTTCTGGCTGTCTGTACTTTTTTTACGGTGTAATCATTTAAGCATCAAATCGATATATATAATTAATAAAGCTAAGTAAGCTTTGAAAGTTTAGTAGACTGTCTGACCCCTACATAATTTGTTTAACAGAGTTCGTCCACTTAAAAATACTAACAAATAAAATGTCAACCCGACTGATTGAGAAAAATGTGCCGTTAAATAAACTAATCTAGTGTTATTTTTTCGTAAATTCGACTCCGTTCCGTACTAACGAGGATTTCGTTTTATCGAGGTTGACTGCATAATAAAAAAAAACTAGCACTTACCAGGAACGTCTTTTTTTTCTAGCATCTTTTTAGTAACATCGCCGCTGAACAAGTTGTATTCATCCGAATGCATCGATTTAAGGTGATTTTTTAATGAAGTGGTTGTTCGTCCCTTCCGAGAATATGTTTTGTGACATACTTTACATTCAGCTTTATCACGATCATGTTCGTCTTGCTTGAAATAACTCCAAATCGCACTTTGCGCGGGCGGTGCCATTGTTTTTTTATTTTACTCGAAACTTAACACTCACAACAAAACTAAACAACATGCAAATGAACAAAACTTATGTTATTAATTCAATAAATCTGACCATAAACACGAGACACGCCTCTTACTTAGAATCCTATTACAATTATAAATAAAACTCAACACAAACTCGTCGGTTCCTGTCACTATCATAGCGAAAGTGCTCGATCTCTATTGCGTAATAGCGAATTTACCTACTTTACCTAGCACACGCGGCGCCGCTAAGCCGTTCCTGTGACGACTTGTTTCAACTCCGCATCCGCATCAAGCTCCGCATTGTTTCTTGCGGATGCGGATGCGGAAGCGGAGCTTCAAAACAATGCGAAAGTTCTGCGGTTGCGGATGCGGATGCGGATATCCGCAACATCCCTGATCCAAACGGCCCAGCACGGTACTTCATGCGACGGATAATTCTAAAGATAAAGTGAGATATGTAGGAAGATAGATGAACTTAGTTTTGTTGCTCTATCTTATAGCTTGCAGGATTTATTACTGAAATGCTGGATCGTCTGATATGGCTTATGTTGTTCTTGATAAGTAATAAAATGAATTTTGCCATAATGTGTAACTTATTTTGTTCTCAAATGAATACAATAAAACACTAGTAAGTAAGTTTGGCGTAAATCTTTATATACTGATAAATACAATAGGTATCACAATTAAACTATATTTATAAAAACCTATAAGTTTACTTATATTAAGGTAAATAACCTAATAATTGACACCTTTGCAAAAAAATACACCCTGTTGTTCATCTTTATTGTTTTGAATTTATGTTGAAGGTGTCATTACACCAGTTTCGAATACTGAGATTTACTCTAAATATAAGATAGAATCAGTCTGATGTCGTGTAAATTTACACTTAAATATAATAATTTTTCAACGTTGACATATTCGCAAGAAAATTATTAAGCACCAAAGGTTCTAAACAACCTTATTTAGTTGTCTATGATAAGGAACATGGATACATTTTCGATATTTTCACTGCCGTAACATAAACGAAACAATCCCTAGGTACAGTCATAAATATATACCTATACGTCACTGAACTGGCAAAAATACATGTACGCTTT
Organism: Epiblema foenella; assembly: GCA_963556455.1. NCBI lineage: Eukaryota > Metazoa > Arthropoda > Insecta > Lepidoptera > Tortricidae > Epiblema > Epiblema foenella. The sequence continues at coordinate 13,901,918 of OY747109.1, forward strand.
GGCTTCGCAATTTCAACCCTTTTCCCTAATTTTTGAGTAAGTAATAAATGTCAGATAGAGACAGAAAGCGACAGTAATTGTTATTTTAGCCTCATCGTGATGGTCCAAACTAATTGCAAGGCCTTACAGCCCCATAAAAGTATTATTTACCTTTTATGAATATCGTTTATTATTACAAAAAATTGTATGGTACAAGACGTAGTAGATAAATAGTAACACTAATAACATAAAAAATATAGGAATGATAATATTTAAATTTGCAACAACTTTCGTCAACACCAAGGGTTCATTCGTCATCGATAGCCATCAATTACAATATTGATGGGAACTAGCCCCGAAACTTGAACTAAAACTTTGAAGTGTACCATAGTAATGCAGTGTTATTCTAGTAGTACGTTCAAGGCATCCCCTTCACCTCATGTAGGCGAACCAATGCGTCCGACCTCGTACTATGTGTTGTTTTGTTATTTAGGCCGGGTTTTATAAAGATTCGTTGGATCAAATGTAAGATCAAATTTCAGTAATTCAGTACATTTTTTAACATAACAAACTGACATAAGGTCCACTGGATCTTTATAAAACCGAGCCTTAGAATCGGCGTCAAGATATACAACACACTTACCAGACTCGACAACAAATAATAATACCATAAGTAATAGTTTAGTCTAAGTTTACCACTGTAATGGTTTGCAAAATAAATTTTTCTTCTTCTTCTTCTTCTTCTTCCATAACCGAGCGAGATGATTCTATACAACTTTGTATTAAGAGACACATAATATGATATTACCATTTGTTGTCCTTGTCATAGTTTAGCTTTTTTTATCTCACACAAACTATTTAGTATGACTTTGTGAGAGACAAACGATTACCCGCCCAAGTTAAGGTTTATGGTAACCCGTCAGACATTATAAACAAGTTCCCAATTTATCTGCGTAGTAGCCCAGCCACGACTTTATGCGAATTGCGGCGCGCCAAGCGTTTTATCTGTTCATTGAACGGTCGAGTCGCGCAATGCACGGCGGTTAGTTCGAATCACACGCAATGTATTGGTAAAACCTCTGCCGCTGCCGCCACAATTCGAAGTCGTGGCCGGGCCGGGCCGTAAGACCTTTTCCGTCCATGTTGGTGGCACGCGTATAGGATCTCCATAGAATGTTTACTCTGTTAGGCCGGCACCTATTCGTGCAAATATTCGAGTTGCATCTCTTTCTTCAAAATCGTAAAAGAAAGGGAGCCGAATATGCAACGCGAACACGCATAGGGAAGTGTAATACCGCCATGAGATATATAATGTCAGGGAGGCGAACATTGTAAATAGCATAGCTGAAGAACCACATTATAGTACGGCACTATAGGTATTAAAATTCGTCCGTCATGGTGGCTAGACCAGGCCGGTGAGAGCGCGTCGGATCTCAACCCGCGTGCGACCAGTCGGTGATCGCAAGAGGCGTTGCATCCTGAAATCGGCCGCGCCCGCACCGGGTCCGCCCAAAGACACTCGCCCACCGCACTATAAACATCTTCCATCATGCTGGCTGCACCATGCGGGCGACAGCGCACCCAGTTTTGCAAATACAAAATCGATCCTACTACGTGTTGTTACTACGATTCCCGGCGTCAAGATTGTTTGAGCGGGGACGCGAACACTGGAGATACATAGCTCAATGGTACATGTATAATGACACTTTATTGCAAATAAAAAAATTTACAATAGTAGCAAAATTGAAGGCACTATAAGCATCGTCCGTCGTGCTGGCTGCACCAGGCCGGCGAGAGCGCGTCGGGCCGCAGCCCGCGCGCCAGCAGCCGCGCGCGCAGGCGCTGCAGCCGCGGCTCGGCCGCGCCCGCGCCGGCGGACGGGTCCGCCCACAGCCGCTCGCCCACCGCCGCCGCGCGCGGCCAGACCCGCGTGTCTGTAACGAAAGGGATAATATTTCACCCTTGATTGGGTCATTGTCAGATTTAGGTTCGCGACTTTTCGGTGGACATATCAAGAGTTTAGAGCCACAAAGCTTAATTTTGGATTGGTCTAGTAACCCGCATAAACAGTGTCTCCGTTGCTACAAATCCATGTACTAAAAACATAGCTTACATGCACATAAACCGTTAATTATTGACCACCGAAGGGATAACTTTTGTTCTTGCAACTGACAATGACCCGATTACTCCTTCTCCAGACCAGGGACCGATACCGGTATTTTTAAAAAACCCTGAATTAGCCCAATATCATGGATTATTATTCGCTCTTTACGTAGGGCTGAATCATGTATTTAGGTGACAACGTCGTATTATTAGATTGTCCCATTAAAATCGAAACAATGAACCAGTGACCGTAATAATACCGGTATTTTTCTATGGAGAAAATACCGGTATCCAATCCCTGCTCCAGATATAGTACAATTTATCGACCTACGTGTCAATAAAATTTCAATCTTAATTCTAGGGTTTAAGGTTAAAATTAGATCGCATTTTCTTAAAAGGTGAGTCTTGAAATTAATCACCAGAACGTAACTATTTTTAACACACCGATATTTTGTTTTTATGTGAAGCCTTCTACGGCGACAAGATTTGCGATGCGACATGCCTCCTATCGCCTGACGACACACGTTTAATGTCTCGTATGTATTTACATTTAAAAAAGTTTAGGCTAAAAGCACACTCATGCGATAGGAAAAAAACGGTCAAGTGCGAGTCCGACTCGCACACTGAGGGTTCCGTACACAGATGTCTACCGGTTCCAAATCTATTAATTCAGGAAAATCTCAACAACATAGTGTAGAAATGGAACGTTAATGGACTATGACGCTAACCATTTCTGACGGCACATCTGCAGCGCATTCTCTCTCTCTCTCAGTAGCAAACATTAAGACAGTTTCATTACAACTTCTTCATTTTTGACATATTGAGATAAGATTTCTATAATTTGGCATATTTTATCATTTGGTATATTTTTTGAAGTAAAAAAAAGCTATTAAAAACTGATTAAGTAAAATCCAGCTTTCTTTCCAAATCTAGTCCTCACCGACACAAAAGATCTACTATTATGGTCTCCTCTTCACTTACCCAAGATATTTTGGACGACATACTCCGTCTACATAGCCACTTATTCACCAAAACAAAGGATACGCGTGGTCATGCCGGAGGTTTTCCCCTGGATTTTCCCCAGGCTATTCTCCAACCGCGCACTCCTATCGCTTTATTGGGCCCGGCCTATAAAGCCACAGTCAGGTTCAAAAAAATAAAGGATATGCTATTATAGTCACCTCTTCACTTACCCAAAACATGCTGGTCGACATACTCCGTCCACATAGCCACTTATTCACCAAAACAAAGGATATGCTATTATAGTCACCTCTTCACTTACCCAAAACATGTTGGTCGACATACTCCGTCCACATAGCCACTTCCCCTCCAAGCACGCCAGTCTCACTGTTCGGCAGCATGTGAGCGTACATGCGTCGCCAGTTGGCGAACTTGGTGTTAGCCCAGAACCCATGGTCGAGGTACCACACGTTCTTAGGCACGGATACTACGCGGTAACCGAGACGAATGAGTTGGATTAGCTGGGGGCTTTCCACTGGTTCCCATACTTGGATGACGTATCTGCGAAGACAAAAATATTACATACTTGTTAAGAATATTTTAACAAGAATCAATAAAATTATCAAAAACTTAATTCAATTTCAATTAGTCCTCTTTCCTACTGATGTTCGACTGTATACTGTGATACTCCTAACAATCAGTGTGGCCGCACCCATTGACTTTAAGTAAATAATTTTAGTCGTTTTTAGTAGTTTTAAACAATAACTTCTCTTCTCTCCTCTTTTCTCTCTATCATCTTCTCTCTTCTACTTTATTCTTTTCACTTTTCCATTTCTATTTTCCTTTCTTGACCTCAACTTGGCCCAAAAGGCCGAGTTGAGCGGGTCTTCTCGAAGAAGAAACTGGCCCCACTGGAGGCCAATCTTAAAGAATCTATTTAAATAAAAAGGCAAGAACCTTTAGTTCAATATAATATAATTTATTTGAGGATATTTTAATTTCTATAAGTAAGGTATGTGCAGTGCTGAACCTAACCCAATACCAGCTACATGGCACTTTTAATTCTATATCAAAATAATAGTGTCAACACTGTTAACTATCAAACATTAAGGGTAGGTTCCACTTGCACCAACATACGATCACAGGCCGGTCATCGTCAAATATGGCGCCGCAAAGCTGTCATCCCATAGAAACTTCTCAAACTTTCCATACAATCAGATTTTAATGAAGACCGCTTACGATTACAGACAGTATGGTGCAACCCACCCTTAAGGTATCAAACATTGAAGCGTTCACCTTATAACTAAAAGCCTCTTTTGAAAAAAGTACTAACTAAACATGTTTTTTGTGTGTAACCATCATTTAGGTAAATTTTAAAACTCTGTGTTCATGCATAAATAAAACGTACTGTTTTAAATAAGTAAGTACTCGTTGGTAATGGAGGTATATAGCTGAAACCAAGTCCAGTAAGGTCACGAGAACTTTAAAATTACCTATACAGTAAAGCCTACGTGCTTCTAACACGCTGACTCATCATTATACGTTAGCGCAAACTTTACCGTCAAACAAAAAATCCTAGAAGGTACCTACCTACATTCGTGTGTTTTAAGATATCACAAATATTCAGAGAGTAATGTCAATAAATGTGAAAAGTAGTAGAACGTAACGCATTAACACTAATTACGTTCATAACGCGTTAATTGCTATAACATGGAGTCGACACCGTTTCTACGAGTAATGAGTCTAAAATTAGCTTTGCTCCAGGGTCAAGGCATATGTCCCACATACATTATGAATACAGAATAATTACAATACATAATATGTTATTGTTATTACGGCAGGCATTTAGTCATGATAATTGAGCGCTTTAAATTAGCACGATTCCATGACATTGTGAAACAAATTAAACCGTTTGACAACCGACTTCCAACATTAATTCTAATCTAACATGATGACTATCTACAATTCTACATATATGAACCTACCTATATCATCCATACATTTGAATTGATTATAATAGACATTTCACGAAATCGTCACCTCTTCTTATTTAAATATCTCTGTATCCTCTGCGAGTTGGTGAGCTCCGAAGACCACAACATCACAGGCTGTTGATCTTCCCCTAATATATTATACCTAATTGCTATTTCACGAAATCGTAGAAAGTACCAAGTAAACCTCACCTCTCCTTATTTAAATATCTCTGTATCCTCTGCGAGTTGGTGAGCTCCGAAGACCACAGCATCACAGGCTGCTGGTCTTCCCCTGTAGCCTCCTTCAGCTGCTCGTCCCAGATCTGGAGCGCTTGCGCGTGGAACTCGGCCCAGAGACGGATGAAGCCTTCCACGCTCGTGTCGAAACCCTTGTCCTTCATGTAGCTCACGATCTGCTCTGATGAGTTCCAGCAGCCGAAGTACACCTGGAATGGGGAATTAAATGTAGATAAAGGATTTAGTTTACTACCATAATTACCTACATGCAGTACCTAATACGATTACTGAAACTTTTCCAGTAGGTACCTACTAGCTACTAGTTACATATCTAAACATTGGTTTTTGGTTCTTCTATGGATATCCGATCGTTGTGACATTTTTATAATATCCTTTCATTTCCTTCTTTGTCTCAGAATACATATCGAAATATGCCCACTCAGTCTTTTACCACTTTCTGTATAGGAACTTGAAATTTCGTAAACTTTATGAGTAAAAATCCTAACTCAAGTGGTATATACATATATAATGTACAGTTGCTTTTCTAAAAACTTATATGTTATAGAAGAGCGAAGTGTCCTGGTATTTTAAAACTTACTGGGGGATCCCAGTTTGCACTGTAAACCTTTTAATTTTAACTTAGTAAATGTTTTTATTTTCAAGTAAAACAGATTTCAGTAGCTGTGACTAAGTATGAGTATCTCTGAGCTTGATAAGAAAAAATGCAATGATATGGGTCTCACACGGTGGTAACGGTAACACATGTGGTTGTGCGTTGTACGTCTGTGATCTTAATATTAAGGACGTTCATTAAAATCTACGATATTTTTTCCACAGCAACACGCAATATAACGGCAAAGATATAAAGAAATAAAATAATGTTTGTTGTACCTGGGTACCTATGTTAGCTTTGCACATCATTATGTTTTTAATATCTATATCTGATCAGTCTCGAAATGACTATTCTTTCTTGAACTGTAAATTAATATTTTGACATGAATAATGTATTACTTATTATAGTCAGTTTCTTAATTATTTTTTTTCTCTTATTATTATCAGTCTTTGTGTTATACATCACCAGACCCAACACAGGATAAGAATAAGATTAGGACATATATCCCGATTTTACCTCAACAGTCCGATAATGCAGTAAGTAATTAAAAAAATTAGAGGGGGGGAAGGGCACACTTTTTATGACTTTCACAGCTAATATCTCACCAACGCAACGGTTGACTTAAATGGAAATGTTTTTTAGAAACCTCCATATCATTTTTAAAGGCTTATCCATGGATATCCTACAGACATAACGAAACTATAAGGGTTCCGGTTTCGTCATTTTGGCTACGGAATCCCAAAAAGAGATGAAACCTAGTCCCAATGATTATAAAAAGTTGAAATACTATAAAGAGATTAGATTTTCTCAATAGGTGCACGATTTTGGTATACATTTTTTTGCAAGACACTACTTATCGTTCGTCGGAAATCATTTACATTGTCATGGTCGCCAACCTACCCCATCACTTCCCACGTAGAATAATGCCGACTGGGGCACTACTTCGGCGATGTCCATATACGAGTAAAGTCATTGAGAAAGTGGTTCCCGCGGTACTTCGCTGGGTTTCCCTACATCGTCGCAGTAGAATGCCACTGTGATCCTGCGGCGCTCCACTAAAGGCGTCGCCGGTACTCGTTGGGTTTTTAGACGGTAGTACGGTCCATCCGGATAGTCCGTCATACCCACCCAGGTCTTTCACTGGGTGGGATACGTAAATGTATTTTCCCAACGTAAAAAAAAATGGGTTTCCCTAAATAAACTTTACCCACCTCATCACCTCCCATGTGGAATAAAGCCGGCCTAGGCAGCACTTCCGCGATGTCCCTGTACAAGTCTTTGAGCACGCGGTACATGGCCGGGTTAGCCGGGTTCAGCTGTCCGCATGGGGGCTGAATGCAAAGTTGGCGCCAATTCTTTTCATTGACGCACACCGCCAAGTCACCATGACCGGCTTGCTGGAAATATAATTTTTAAGTCTTCATATCAACCTGAACTAAAACCACTGAGGAATAAAATGTTTGTCAGAAAAACATTATAGCGGCATTTTACTGAAATATTTATTGTAGGTTTATAATGATATATTAAACGTGTAAGCCTCAATGATGCCTCTGGTCATTTCTTTCCTCATTTACTCAAAGGTTAACTGGAAGAGATCCCTAAAAGGGATAAGTTCACCTTTGTACATACCTTTTTCCTTTTGTATTTTACACTGTTGTTATTTTGTACATAATGAGTTTTATTTAGGTACTACTATTACTACTTACTGTCTGCAGGCTAATAGGGATCTTAACTCAAAATGTGACTACTCCAAAAGACTTCTCAAACAGAAACAACCCAAAAAATATGCCCAATGGTGAAAATCCTATTCAAATATCTCGAAAAATAACGAAGCTAAAACCGTTTAAATGTTGCTGGTTAGAGAGAGAAAGCACGGTAGATCAGTGACATCATTGACCACGAGCGCCAAAGTAAATGATGATCGTTCCAATACAAAGGTGCGGTTTGCGGAAAAGGGACAGAGTATGCCCCCTCTTAAAACTTTGAACACTTATAATTATGTATTTTTTTATTCATTTGAATAACTTTTTTCGTCATTTTATTAAGAAATTATTCCTTTTTCGAGAAAATTCGAACTTATTGTCTTATTTGGTGTCATCATCCCTTTTGGAGGAAAATGAGGTCTATTCTCGACATATCTGTCATTTTAAAATTTAACCGGTCATTATTTGATATAGGTAGGTATGGCATTGGTTTTAAACGACTTCCGAACCGACCGAAGTTCTTCGGGTGCATTACCCTGTAGATCAGTATGATCATTACTGAGATAATATTAGCGTTCATAATCATAACATTAATAACTAGCTTTTGCCCAAGACTTTATCCGCATAGAACTCGCTCTTTCATCCCGTTAGATTTTAATTGTTATTATTTTATATTAGGCTTAGCTAGTTATCGCTCTTCTATACAAACTTCCACTCCCTTGAGGGATGATTTCCGGGATAAAAAGTATCCTATGTCCTTCCCCTGAACTCAAACAAATTTTATCTAAATCGGTTCAGCCGTTTAAGCGTGAACAGATAACAGACAGACAGACACACACAGTATCGCATTTATAATATTTGTATGGATAGTATGGATTCAAGAATACTCAAGATATTTGACGGTTCAATAATAGAAGCATATAAATAAGGTATCGTCTGAGTCAACCTATGTAGGTATATTAGCACCAAAATATATCAAAGAACTCAAGTGTTTTCGAACGAGTTCGCCGAACTGGACGGCAGGAAACAAATGCCACATTCTTCTTATAGCATGACCGATTTATTTAACTTTGTGTTAAACAGGAAGCCAAATCTTTAGAACTTCGTCTTTGTATTCTTTGTTATGTTATACACATTCCATGTTTTCCCTTTCAACCACTAATTAGCGCTTTCAATGAAACGTAACTATTATAAATTAGTAAGTAAGAATAGTCTCGAAAACCCATTTCATTTTGTATCTTATTTTCTTTTGTATAGGGTACTATTTACCTTGCCCCACTGCCAACCGTTGCCTGCATGCGCGGGAGCGTCGATTTCGATAACGACGCGAATACCCCGCACTTTAGCGTACTCGATTAAGTCTTTTACTTCTTCTCTTGTGTATACTTCGGAGTCCGAATAAGCACCGTATCTGGAAATTCCAAAAAAATATTATGTTTGGAAAAATGGGTGATGGAAACATGTCCCCTAGTAGATTCGAAGGAATATCATGTCTTGCATAATGAATTCTAATTAATAGGTACTACAAGCGGAAGTTTTTTACACCCACTAATTTGGGACGGTACATCACAAGGAATTAGCAACATTTTAATTGGGTAGTATGATGGTGTAATGAATTCAGTTAATCAATATTTGTTATTAATAAATATTGAAATTGCTATATTCAAAAATGAGTAAAATGTTTTAAATGTATAAATGCAAACAGTAGGTACTTAATATTCCCGACATAAAAATGTACCTCGTAAATTGAGGGACCCGCGTCGACTCCAAAGGGAAGCTGTGCGAATCCGTAACATGCCAATGGAACACATTCATCTTGGTAGCGGCCATGCCGTCCAGCGTCCTCTTAATGTCCTTCATCGGTATAAAGTTTCTAGAGGTATCCAGCGTGAGTCCCCTGTGCTTGTAGACTGGTCTGTCTCGGACCTTGGCTCCCGAGACGAGGCGGAGGCCGCAGCGGGTGTGGCCGGGATAGTCTGGTCGGTCTGATGCGACCAGTTGGGTGAAAGTCTCTAGAGCGTGCCGGGCACCGTAGATGGTTTCGGCAAATATGTGGACGGAGACTGTTCCTCCTGCAAATTATATGGGAGGAATTTATAAAGTCAGTCTATCTAAAATTAAGGAGTGTGCACATTACGAAATATGTAGTTCATATAAACTGGGTAGAGCAAATTGGAGAAAAATTGTTCGACTAGCTCTATCGTTAAAACTAGTAACTTAGAATAAATTAGAGGAAAATGACAATGCTCTATGAGTAGATACATTCGTAGAACATAGTCGATAGATTCAAGCATTTTTGCTTGGGTTTTACGTTAACGAAATGCGTTTTGCGTTAGTGAAAAATATCTTCACGAGCACTTTAACTGTTCATATACCCGTATTGTAAGTAAGATTTGATCATTAATAACAGTTACAATGTTAAGTAGATAGCAAAAATCTGTTAAAGGTTTATCGGTTAAGAGTTTGGTTTGAAAATGATTAATGGTGGTGATGATTTGCGAATCTCAACTTGAAGTTTTAAGCACCTACAATATGTACATGCATCCTGTCATTGACACGATTCACGTCTTACGTATGATCTTTCAAATAAATTCGTATTATACCTCCACTACAAATCAGATTTAAATGTTTTAACTTAGCCTCAATTGCATTCCCAGCTGTCTCTGGGAACCGAGGGAGACTGATTCTTAATTTCGTGATGCGTAATCGTTGTCCCTCGTGAAGTCAAATTCGTATTCTAAGACATCTCGGAAGTATAGACAACCAGCAGTATCACCACAAGTTCTGTAACATTGTCCCTGCATTGCCAGCGGGTACCACGTGAACCATTTTACATGGAGATGTTCTGAAGAGTAATAGACCACTAACCCCTTATCTGTACATCCATTGTGTACTGCTCATCCGTGTCCCACGTGAGACTCGTGTCCGAAGACTTGACGGACGTGTAGACAACCACCGGCGTGTCCACGAGCTCTGTAACGTTGCCGCCGCACTCTGCTAGTAGGTTAGCGGTGACCACGTGGGTCATTTTTACTAGGATAGAGCGGGCTTCTGCTGGTACATCGATGAGGTCAAACCTGTCAAGAAGAGGATATTGTGAGTGAAGGAAGGTAACCTTTTCTTTTGAGAGCTAGGTTTTGGTAGAGTTGTGGCGAAAAGTAACAATGAGATTACTATGAAAGTGAATTATATTTATGAAAAGGGCAGCAAGATAAAGTAAAATAACAGTTTCTATCATTTCTTGTTGTTGCCTTAAATTCGAATTTATAGCAGCATCATCTCCATAGAAATCTTTTATTTATAGATAGATTATTATGGGCCTACGCTAACGAGCTTTTGAGTCTTATAGCAGTCAGATCAATTTTGGCATTGTAAATCCTACTGATTTATTATAATATGCACAGTGGAGTTGTAGGTTTCGTTACTATGCTTATTGTATGGTTGCAATAAAAGATAACATCGAACGGAAGCAGAGAGATAAGTTGCATTGACAATATTTCAAAATGTATAATCATGTCTAAATTGAATACCATATCGGTAAATATGCTACCTGAACATAAAATATGTAATAATAAAAAAAAAATAGACTTTTTCTTCACTAGATTTGAAGAAAATCCCGAAAATATATAGAAATAAAAAAAAATCATGTGAACCTTAAAATTTTATTTTCTATCGATCTAGGACATAAAATGGGCAACTAGAAAATTTTTCTCGCGTTCGCGGGTAAGCCATGGTTGTGCGTTGAGATATACACGCACATTGTCTAAGGTAAAAGTACCCTTCACCGAACGCTAAGATCTACATGTACGTTTGTTTTTTTAATAAGGTTTATAATTTTTGTATGATTATGATCAACAACATATTGTGGAGATAGATAAATTTGTCATCGTTTAAATTTACGTCGATATTTATTACATAGTTAGACGTAAGTACACTGATTTGTCCTATTCAAGAAACTAAGAAAAGTAATTTGCACCTATTACCGGATCGGCATGCCGTATCACCGAATTAGGGAAGAAATGTAAGGAATGATGGCAGTGTGTGAGTTGTAAACTGATGAGTGACTATTTATTTCAACCTAACTGCACTAGTTTTATGATTTCGATCAATCTTGACGTAATTTAATCTTAGAAAAAAAAACTGACTATCATTAAAAATTAAAATCAAGTAATTTTTTTTATAAATAATATAAATATCTATTAAAAATTGTTCGCTAATCGTCAAGAATTTATTTTTGTACCATGTATTCGTTAACGTTTCAAATGGTTAGAAGCGCTACCTTTTTTAAAGATATACGAAAAATAATAAATATCAATATAGATCTAGCTGCAGGCTGAATATGGTTTATATTCCAATGAACGCCAAATAGCAGCTAAGCCGAGATAATCATATTGTCGGTATAAGAGACCACGGGTACGTTTTACCGAACAGGCGTTCGGTAAAGCGTACCCATGGAACCTATTACGCGAACATATTTAATAAAATAGTGTTTTAATCATAATGAATCGGCCATAACAACAAAACTACATTTTAAATAGAAATAAGAATTTATTCCAAAACAATAAATACACAATTAATTTTGCTTCTACTCATGTTAAATAAATAATATAGATTTATTTAAATTACCTAGTCAATTAAGCTTATTTTGAGGTCAAAAAGTCTTGAAAACTATACCTTTCAAATGCAATTTACTAAAAAGCTGTCTAGTTTATAGGCGTTCGGTAATTACTCATTAAATTACTCTATTAATTGGCAAAAGATGTGTAAAGCGAAGTAGTATATATGATTAACGAGTGAAAAAATAATTTTCAAAACATACAGTTTTCCCTGATTCCGAACGCTGTTCGGTAAAACCTTAAAGCAGTAAATGAGGGTTGACCCATCACCGAATTTACATTTTTGTTGAATTCTGTAAATTTGACTGCACTAAATTCACTTATGTAACTCTAACACACACACTTATTAACTCATGATACGATAACAACCTATATTTTGAAGCATAAATCACTTTTAAACGTTTTTATGACCTTACGAAGTACATTCAGTTTCTTAACCATTTTCGTAAGGAGTCCCATACAACGCGGCGATCGATCTGCTCAATCGATTGTCCCGTGACAACTGAGGAACAAAATTGCTTTGTTTGCCTAAAAAAAAAAATCACAACGTAATATTAGCTGCAAGAATTCGACTTATGGCTTAAAATAGAAATAATCCGGTGATAGGGCAGATCCGGTGGAGGGTACATCTACCCTATGTGTGTGTCAGCGTATGAGTTACAAATGAGTTCACATTACCTATGTCTATGGCTAAGCCGCGCTCGTGAGATAAAAAATACTGTACGATAAAATGATTTATCATCAGTTTATATCCGTAAAGTCTATATATATAAAACGTTGTTATTGTATGTCCAAGGTACATACAAAATATGTTATATATCATTTGAAATTATTCCGAGAATCGATAGTTCCTAGGAAGTGGGCGTACGAATCCCGGAATCAATGCTAATGCTAACTCTAATCCATTTGTCACGGCACGAATTCAAAAACAGACTCGACTCGTCTCACCTGTCGCTATCTCTAATTTTTTTAACCTTTTCTTAATTTTTTTGACCTGTGTGATGGTAACGGGCACTGAAGCCACGTTTGGCATTGGTTTGGTGAGTTTAGTTTTTGATTGGTTTGGGTTTTTGATGTATGGACGTTTGTGACTACAAAAGTGCACTGCCGACCCTTTATTTGAAAATTTGTTGTGTCGACAGCTAGAAACAAATACGGCGGGGTAATCACGTAACTTTTGTACTACCGTTAGGTAGATTTTAATATCAAATTTTAATTGTCAGCTCATACATTTATACTTCAAAATTGACAGTAAAATCTATCTACCGTTAGTTTATAAAGTTACGTGATTCGCCTGCGCGTCAACAATTATAGGAGTAGTATTTATTAAAAGGTGCAGGTGCTTCTCTAAATATTGGGCGACTGAGGGGAATTATTTATCTACTTTTGTATAATTTGTTCCGAATATTGGTCAAAACCACGCGTTATTGGAGATCACACTATACCGGATCACCTAAGTTGAAAAGTCGGTTCGTTGTGAACTAACCCTGTACCACGGGGCAGCGTGGGTCACAATTCCGTTATCCCAATGTATCATCGGGCGTTCAACTTAATACTCGACATATATGCAATAATTGTAAATCAAATATTGACATTAGGAGAAGTCGACGGCCATTGACCGTGGATGTGATTTGTGTTTATCTCACTTGTGTGTTTGTTAAGACTCGCCTAACGGGGATTTACTAATGGGGGTAAAGTCTTTTTAAGTATTAGGTATGTTGGATCGGGTCTTGCTTCTATAGCATACCCAAGGAACACAGTCATGCTGATAAAGTTTGAGTAATAGCGATCCGCGAAATTATAAACTGAAACTATTTTCTGGATAATGTCTGAGTACCTAAACGCCTATTCAGCTGAACTCGAATACTAATCGATATATGACAATTATTACAGTTAAACTCTAACTAATGCGAGCGGAGTCGCGGGAATAGCCTATGTTCATCCCTAAGATAGATAGGTATGTATGTGACTTCGGAATGGACATATGTAGGCTATTTTATAAGCTTTTAATTAACTTCGATTTTAATTGCATCACATTATTTCGATTTTACAACTCTCTAATCTCCTGCCAATAAATTTGTCACTCCGATTTGTAACGCGCGACGGACACGGTTTAGATCTACCATTTTATCTATGCAGTATCGCAATTCATAACCCTTGGACTCTAAATCTATTTTCTCTTGGCTAACACTATACTAGGTTAGCAGTCTAGTTGTTTTTGTTTACCCTCTATATTTAGAGTCCTTTTTGGATGGCGCCCAGCGCCCTTTACAAGAATCGGTCTACAAACGCGCGTGAGTTCACAGAGGGGCTACTCCGAACTTCGAAATCCAAACTTCGTATCGTGCCGTCCCTCTCACTCATATAGTGAATAACACGAGAGTGAAATGGACGACACGATACGAAGTTCGGAGTACAGGCTCAGGAATCTCGATCGTTAATCAGAGTTTACGCGCTATCGGAAAGACAGTAAATGTCATAGGCCACCTTTTATCTACGAGATTGATGGGTTATAGGTATACTTTTGCTGTGATAAAATATCACATTACTACAAAGTGAACACTCTCCACGTGGCGTAAACTACTACGTACCTACTTGGCAATCTTGGCATCTTGTATCGATTGCATTGCAACTGCATTACTTACATCCATAATAAATTACATACATACTATGAATGCTACATAACTCAAATACCAGCACGCGTTCTCGATAGCGGAATAACACTTTTTGAGTTCTACATAGGGCTGATGAACGATACTCCGAGACAAAGTCCTGTGGCTATGTTCTTCTTTTCTTTCATCAACATCATAATCAGTGGCTTTCAAACTGGCAATTATATATTCCATATCACTGATTGACCATTTACCCTACCGCGACTGTTTAGCAGTGCTTAGTACGGAGATACCTAAGCCTCGCTGCTTTTCCTGTATCGGTCAAGTTCTGACTTCCTAAGTAATAATTTCTAGGTACCTAATTTCTATTTACTACCTTTGCATTATTATTTAAGCCACCCAGGCTTTGAACAGTTATATCGATACTGAAAGGGCGTAAACGCTAAAACGCTACTTTACAGAAAGGCAATAAAACATTTTTTTTTAACATAGGTAGCTTTTTGGTTGTAAGACTTGTACAGTTCATCTTTGGTCCTAATTTTTAAAACTTGTAGTAAATTAGTATGATTGAATAATATGTAAGATAAAGTAATTGGGTCATTCTACTTTTTCATGACCAGTTTTCTATTACAGTAAAAACTCTATGATATGTATTGAACTCGTGTCCAAAAAAAGTATTTCGAAATACAACCTGAAGCTAATAAAAGAAAATTATAGGTTAAAATACTTAAATATTAACATATTGCTGTAAAAGGTGGGTAACGCAGTGGTAAAATCCATTATTTTGATACAAATGGTGAGACATCCAAGGAACACTGAGTTACTCGATTTATGGATATTAGCTGTGGTTAGTTAATTACCAAAACTATCGGAAGTGATACTGCAATTAAACCTCTTTCTAAATAATAATACAAAAATATGAAGTGAGGTCCAAGTATTCCAAAATCTGCATTTTTAAAAAAGTGTCTGAAAAGTATGTACATGAAAAAGTAGAATGGCCCAATTAACATGAAAATAGAAGGCCCAGGTAATTATTAAAAAAAAAAGGTTTATACGCCCCTACAATTTGCTGTTTCTGTGAAATATTTAGGGCGCTAAGGGCACACAAAACTGTTTGCCAGTGAAACAGGAGCGTAGGTATATGACGTTCGCTTGGAATGTAAAAAAATATTAATTTAGAATAATGATGTCTTTTTAATTGAAAATTTGTATAAACTACGTGCGCTCACTGATTCTGATAAATAGCCAGTTTCAAATTATAATATTTTTTAACAGTCGGTATATAGTGTTAAAGATTTTATTAGAAAGTAGAAACAAACAAAAGACCTGATGTTCTCCGTAGAAAATAAATATCGCACTTAATAATCGCCACGCCTGAACTAGGATAGTCTTAATTCAAAATCAAATTATATACACATTACACTAATATACTTATAATTATCTATTAGTTCCATTAGGTACTTAGTGACTACATTATTTTTAATATTTAATCACTATAGTGAATTGACTTATTTAGAACAAATGTTGTTATTTAGGTAATATTTGTGACTGTGGTGGATGAAATATGCGTTGGACGATATGTGGATTTAAAAACCAATTGGACGAACTACGTTTGGCTGAACGGTTATAGTAGTTTATGTGACTGTACATCATAAAGGGCATTAAATACGGGTGTAGGTTTATGAAACTCGCCTTCGGCCCGTAACACCACACGAGTGTTTTAATGCCTAATTATGTAGGTACAGTTACATACACTACTTTATCTATCCACATAGAATAA
The DNA here is from genome assembly GCA_963556455.1 of Epiblema foenella. Classification (NCBI taxonomy): domain Eukaryota; kingdom Metazoa; phylum Arthropoda; class Insecta; order Lepidoptera; family Tortricidae; genus Epiblema; species Epiblema foenella. The sequence continues at coordinate 13,918,494 of OY747109.1, forward strand.
GCCTCCATAGGCATAGCGGCGTTGTTCAGGGCCACTAACAGTAATTATTATTATTATTATTATTATTTTTTCTATTTATTCAGAAACAAACAGTCATACATAGTTTTATGGAACAAATTAAAGAAAAGAAGAACAGACCTATAGTTTCATACAATGTAAAACATAAGGAGGTTCGTGGCTATTACATAAAGGAAAAAACACAATTAACTTGTATTTTACAATAACAAGTTACATACTTATAAAGCAAATCAATGAAATTGATACCTCTGTAAAAATACATCGTAAGTAGGTACCTACGTTTAAGCAAGTTGTAAATTCCAGTTATATTCAATTATTTAAATGCATTCTTAAGTTGTGCTAGTGTACAGTTAAAAATGTCTATATCATTAAGTTTAAGGTTCTCATTAAATAGTTTACATGCGCGTTTGATAAATACATTCCCACCGTACCCGGTCCTGCTTAATAGTATAGAAAACAAATTTCTTTTACGACAACGGCGCTCACGTCTTCGCGGAACTCTGAAACAGATTTTGTGTAAAAGTGTAGGGGCTTCTAGTTGTGAATGGAGAATTTTAAAGAGCAAAACAGAATCAGTGGAATCACGACGTTGAGTAAGAGTTTGAATATTTAGACGTTTACAAATATCGGTATAGTCAGCAGAAAAGGCTAGTCCAGTCCTGTAGGCCAGTGATTTAGTAAATCTTCTTTGAAGTCGCTCAATTCTATCGATATGTACTTTATAAGAAGGTTTCCATACTGAGCAACAAAACTCAAGGTGACTTCGGACAAAACTATTGTAAAGTATTTTATATGTTAAGCGGCTTTTAAATGGCTTGCCAACACGCATAATAAATTCTAACTGTTTATAACACTTTGCCAGCATTTTATCAACATGTGGAATAAAAGTAAGTTTACTATCCATAATCACGCCAAGATCTCTAATTTCGGTCACTCTGTTTAAGGTTTTACCTGATAAATTGTAAGCGTAAATAATTACATTTTTCTTTTTTGAGAAAGTGATAACCTTTCATTTATCTAAGTTGAGAAACAAATTATTTCTATCACAGTAGCTAACTAAGTTGTTTAAATCATCTTGCAATTTTTCACAATCGCTAATATTCTTAACTATCCTAAAAATCTTTGTATCATCAGCGTAAAGTAATACTTTAGAGTTCTGGATGTGATTAGTCATGTCATTCACATAAAGAGTAAAGAGCAAAGGGCCCAGGTGAGAGCCCTGAGGGACTCCAGAACTAACAGACATCCATTGAGATTGACAGCCCAACAAGACAACCGCCTGACTCCTGTTTTCAACGTAGGATTTAATCCAGCGAAAGAGGTCGCCATGTATACCAAGTCTCCAAAGCTTAGACAATAGCGTATAGTGACAAATTTTGTCGAATGCCTTGGAAAAATCAGTATAGATAGCATCCACACTATAACCATCATCCATTGCATCATAAATTTCATCTGTAAAAGTTAGTAAGTTACTGTCAACAGATCGACCTTTATAAAAACCATGCTGATTTGGAACGATATGGCGACGTACAACCTTAAATAATTGTTCAGTAACAATTTTTTCAAGCAATTTACCAAGAATACATAATTTGGAAATTGGACGGTAATTAACAACATCATTACTGACTGAACCCTTGGGAATAGGAGTGACCCATGCTTGTTTCCAAGTTTTAGGCACGACGCCGTCTTTAATTGACTTAGTATATAGCAAGGTGACAGGAGTTGCAAGGGTGGAACTACATGATTTAATTAGAAGCGGATGAATGCCATCGGGTCCGGCTCCTTTATGGACATTAACTGTTTTTAAATATTTTAAAACTGTGTTGAAAGTAATCTCTATTTTACCTAAATCGATAATAGAATCCGGCGCTGGACTACTTATTATATCACACAGGTCTAGACTACTAGGTTTTTCAAAGACCGATTGAAAATGGCAATTAAAAAGATTACATATCTGTTCGCCGTCAGAACTAGTTATACCTTTATAGTGCATTGATTGAGGTAGTTTATTTTTAGAAAATATAGACTTTACATAAGACCAGAAAAACTTAGGATGACTTTTAATTTTACTTTCTGAGTAAGATATATAATTATTATAACATTCCAACTCTAATTTATTTGCCCGTTTGCGCAAAGTACTAAGTCTGATAGTCTAAGGGGTTGCCGTATAATTTCCAACGTTTATGATATTTTCGTTTTTCTCTTAATATCTTTCGTAAGGATAAGCTATGCCAAATAGGGGCGGAACAAGTAGGCTGACGAACAATTCGCTGTGGAATATAATTAGAAATTAAAGTTTTAATCAAGTCATTAAATTTTGTTAGACAGTCATCTATATTCAAATTTTTAAAGAAATTAACCCAATCAATAACTGAAAGTTTAGAATTAATGTTTTCAAAATTACCAGCATGAAAGTTATAAACACAGTGCGGCGCCGGCTTTAGGTAAGATAAAGTATTCAACTTTAAGTGTAAACAAACAGCTCCGTGGTGTGCATCTTCCGGCGTGAGTGGTGAATCGCAAGCTGATAAGCAGCAGTCATTGTTAGAAATAATTAAATCTAAAATTCGGCTAAAATCTAAAATTAGTAAAATAAAACAGAAAACAAATGTGAAAATTAATAAATTTATTTAGAACAATAATAATTATTTACAATGTGTTTGGTGCAATTATTATAATTCACTTGCCCAGCTCGGACAGAATCATCTTGGTATATGAAAATTATTATAGCAGCTGTCATAGTTTTGTTTTTTTAATTCAGAGAAAAACTAGAGTCGGCCCCAACTATCATATCGTTCGATATCTTACTTACGTGCGACATTTGTCTAATTTGAAGTAAACGTCATCTCGACTCAAAATCAAATAAATTTCTTTGTTTTTCGGAGATGTTCGAAATTTGAATGAGATAATATTATCGAAATCGATGTTATTATTTAACAATAATAACATTTTTATAGATAAGAAATGTTGTTCTAACAAAACAGTCTATTTTTATGGCGGTCATAATGTGCGGTTCTTGAACGTATCATGGAGGGTTTATGATGTTTGGATAGATAAAATCGTTTTACTGTCTTGAAAAGTAGCGTTATCACGTTTACGCCCTTTGATATTTAAAATTACTAAAATTGCGAGTTTGCTTACTATTTACTCAGAAACAATAAGGTAAATAAATAAATCAAGCTAATTTAGTTCTAAATTTACATTAATTATGAATAATAAATGACTTATATTATAATAGAATAAAAGGTGACATTATTCTAGTATAGGGCAAGTGTATGCGTTTTTGTTTTTTAATTTATTTAGAACACAAACAGTCGCATATTGTAATTATAAATGTTGTACACGTAGTGTACATAGAAACATTAACACAAAGACCTGGAGGTTCATTCTTCGTTTTTTGTGACATTCCATAAAATAGAGTACCTAAACTATAAGGTCGTACACGTACGCTAAGTCAGCGGACATTTCATACCCAGATAAAGCCCGACCAGAAATATATGACCGTGCGCCATGTTGCGGAATATCATTGGAACTATTCTTACACTGGCAATAAGTTTAATGATAGGTTGTCAGAATTGTCAGTGTCACAGTTGCGGTTTATTTCAATAATAGTAGTGTTGATAATTAAACGATAAATAGCAAAAAATGCCTAAATCGATTCCTAGTCAAGAGCGGAACATTATTAATAAAGTATAAAATAAACTGCTGAAAAACACACTTGGGAAAATAAACTATATTGCTGCAAAACATTTCCTAATTTTAAGAAAAATTCATGGGTTTAAAAAAGAACTTTATTTTTTTACTAAACCACTGGCTGAAATACAACGGCGTGGTATTGTTTTGAAATCAGCTCATGGAGCTCTTTCGTTTGATACCCCACTCGATAGGTTTTTGAAAAAAAAAAACAATTTTCCTTACAAAAAAAATGATGACATAATCCACCCTACTCTAAAATACTGGACTCACCTTTCCCGAAAAAAAATTTCCATACGCGAACTTGCCTACAAGACGTAGTCAGGTAAAAGTTTGCTTGTAACAGTTTTGTTTTATTTTAATACCATAAACTTGATAACCTAAAGCAAACCAGGGGCCCTTTCATAGAACTTGCTACAGGCCCAGCGCTAGCTTAATCCGGCACTGCGCACGCAGGTCGACGGACTAGGCCCGGAATAGCCCACGCAGACGACGCGGAGACACCTGCGCTGTCACTATTACGTCCATCGGCGATTCTGTGTCACACTAACGTAAGTATAACATTTACGAACTTTACGACTATTATTATTGCCCTCTTGAACGCTGTCAACACAATTATGCTGAAATTTATCTGAAATTAAGGAGTTAATTCTTTCAACTATTCAGGTTTGTCATTTGTTTCAAAAAACACGAATGGTATTTTAATGGGTTATAATAACTAAAGTTTAGTCGCGCGTGGATGTCCCTAAAAATACTAGTTATAATTTTAACAGCGTGAATCGTAAACTTGTTTGTGTTTAAAGGCCGATTTTTCAATCCCTAGATAAAAGTATATGTCACACAAATGTTAGCTCTGTCCTATCCTTTCATATGACATTAGAAAATGAGAGCGATAAATTTAACTGACGGATAATTTTATCTGGCGATTGAAAAATCGACCCTAAATATGCGAGATATGCGTAGGTAACCAAGCGACAAGAGCATCAGAGGATGGTATGCACGATAAAATCTGAAATCGATTGTTTTTTTTTCTTGTGGAAAAGAATAACATTGTGACAACTTATTGATACCATGCATAAATAAGTGTATTATTGCACACCGTTCGATAGCTGATAATGCATGTGTGTACAATTATTAAACTTTGTGTTGGCTATAGTATGTAGGTTACACTGATTGACCCTAATCATTCGACGACAATAAATTTGATCTAAAGCGAAACATCGTCACGTCAAGCTGCCGCCAGGTTGATAAATGGAATTAAAAATCATTAATAAAATGCCATTCCGATGGCTTTTAGCCTGAATGATGTACATATTTTCAAACAGTTAACCTAATAAATTATTCAACTTATCAATGGTTTTATGATTAACTACGGAGAAAAGCGTGCATTATTGAGTAGGTAAGTACGGTATGTGTATGAAGGTTGAGCACTTATTTTACCCAGTATAATTTATTAATAATTGGAAACATATTAACTATATTGCATAATCTGTATAATACATAAATCACTCATAACAGGAGCTGAAAAGAGGCTTCCATTTGTATATAAAATTACTAGTCTTTGTGAAACGGGCCAAGTTCGGAGTACAGGCCCTGCCCAGCTAGCATGATCGTATTTATATATGTTCGACGTACTTAATCGCGAGAGTCGCTTTATGTCGACCGTGCTACCAGTGCACACCGTGCTACATTCATTTGAGTTTGACCAACCTTATCCAACTGTCATTTTGGCTCGAAACGATGCTACCCCCCTTACTGTGAAGTATGTAAATGCGAGAGGGACGAATGCTATATCCCCGACATTTATAAGCGATCATCTTAGATCCTCAGGTGTCGGTCTAATTTGTCAGGGTCATTGCCACAGAGAATATCGCACACATTAGTTTTAAGTAAAAATGCGATTTTTTTTTTAAAAACTATAATACTTTTTTACTTCCATTATGTACTACTTACGGAGATTCAGATTGGTTCTAAGGTATTTTAACGCGTAAGTATGAAAATCATGTCATTGAATGTTGATTTGATCTGTCGATAACCCTTGTTTATGTCACCGTGCTCTCCTATCGTTTATGGTTGTAATATGACTGCTAACGTCATCACTAAGGCAGATCAGCTTATGAACTTTTAGGGAGGTAGGGTCGCTAGGCCAGTTACGCGGCCTGCGTCAGTTTGCGGCCTTCTGAAGAACGAAGTTTTTTCAATTAAAGATATTCACATTTTTACATACCCTAAAGAAATAGTGAGTCGTATGCGTTTTAATTAGTAGCTGTTGAACGGGATATATTAAAAAAGCAAGAAAATATCCTTTCAGTTCATCAACTCATCCAAGTAGACGCAAACTGGCGCATCAAATTAACAGACCGTAAACCCACCTACCAACCCTACTATTAATTATGTTATGGTTTGACGCTTACCTCAAGTAATTCGGATGTATCTGCACAGTCTGCATGCTGAGAGCGGCTGTGAGGGGTCTAGGCCAGATGCCACCAAACCTGCCGCACACCGTACGACATAGGTCCAGACTCGCGAACAAACTTGTGTCGGCTGATGTAATAGGCTTGTTCGATTTTTGGCAGCCCTCGTCTGCCACGCATTTGTAACCCCAAGCTGGCCTGTGAAAAAGAAAACACGTTACTTGGATCAATAAAGAGAAATTGAGTATCAGGTACTTGCGCCTTTTAAGACCCACTTTTTGGAAAATTTAAAAAAATAAAAGTCTAATTTCCATCAATATATTTATCATTTATTTGTAAATAAAATGAACATAGAAATCAACAGATTAAATTAACCTTTTCTTAATTATTTTTTTTCTGTGGGCCTTTTAAGGATGATAGGTACTCATCATGCCCCGTTAATTATTATTCAATTTCTAAATGATGAGAATACATCATGAATCATGTTTATACGTCATACTTACTTAAAATATTCGTTTATGAAGTAATCGGTCTCTTTACATTGTATATTTTGGACGTAATTGGAATGCGCCATATTAAGCGTATCAAAACTTTATCTACGAATAAAACAAAAACCTCTATGCATATTCAATAAACAGCATTGTTTCCTCTTCCTATTATAATAATTGTTGAAAGTTAACGAACGCTGCAAGCGTTTTGGGCACCTTATATTTGCACAAGGAATGACTCGGGGTGGGTTATTAGATTAGAATAGGTTAAGTTTTGTTTTTAATTATTTGTTATTTTATTATCCTAATATATACAATTGAACAAATTAACAAAATAATATTCACCAACTTTGGTGGGCCTTATTAGGATCGTTGATAAATCAGAAATCAAAATCAATAAAAACTTATTAGTTAAATGCAACTAACAAATCTCCGTAAGCTCTAACTACAGTCAGGACATGCGAACTCGTCTACGTGCTTCTTCGTAAGTCCAACAGATTCCTCGTGGTACCGGGTATCGAGCATTGGGCCATCTAGGGAACCCGTGAGATGAGTCTTTATATACACATTTCCAGGCAGCAAGTACTATTTCTATAAAATCTTCATACGAATGCCCTTTTTGAGTAACTTTTTATACCAAAGAAATATACGAAAGCTGTTGTTTTGACGTTAGGATACTTTTTAATTTATATCTCTAAATGATATAAATTTTGCGCGATTATATATCGACGTCCACCAAATGCTACTTCATGAATGCAAATGCTTGATACTAAAATCGCTATGTTTCCTTTGAATTTTCCAGGAGCTTCCTTGATTCCCCATTGATAGCATCATCAGAACTAGATCCTGGTAACAGCGGGACCAACCTTGAAGCATATCCTTTCCAACAAAGAAAAAATTCAAAATTTCTATCGTTTCATAAACGACGGAGTTCTGAGTTAACACAAATTAAATAAAAGAACATACAACCGAATTCAGAACCCCCTCCTTTTCTTGAAGTCGATAAAAAAAAATAGATGCGATCCTAAAAAATATCATTCAATAGACGCTCATGACCCGTGTGGCTGCCGGGTAAGAATTGCGCCACCCTATCTCTTCCCGTGGGTTTCGTAGGAGGCGAATAAGGGAAAATCGGAGGGTGGGCAGCAGCATCCTTCGATCATTACCACCATCAAACTGCGGTCGCCAATCCGCTTGCCAAGCGTGGCGACTATGGCAAATCCCCCCCATTTGGGGGAGGCCTATGTTCAGCAGTGGACGTCTTTCGGCTGAAATGATGATGATGATGATGATGATGAGACGCTCATTGGAGTTTATTCGAGTTAGCGTTGTCTATATTTTTATTAGTGTCAAAGCAGATTGAGTACTTCTTTTACAAAAAACATGCTTCCAAATTATAAAATATTTTACCGTGGAATTTATGAATAAGTGAATAACATTCATTTGAAATTATATATAATCCATATTTCTTTTACTAGGTACACAGTACATATTTGTTTTTATTGTTTATTATTCAAAAAATATCTTTAAAACGACGTATTAAGTAGCATTATGATATATAATAATATCCGTTACTCAGGAAAACGCAGCTATTATAAATTATTTCCATTTCGCCATACTAACCGACCGTAATTTTCCTGGACTACTAATTTTAGTTTGGTCATTCGTGACTGATGGTCGATACCATCGTTCCTATTGAACCGGGGCACTGCAAATGGTTTAAAAATAAACAATGCTAACTACCTATAACATGTAACAATATATTTGTAGCTTAACAGCAATCTATAATGATGGTTAAACTCTAGTTAGGTACAGTCAAGGGCACCAATATGTGTATATTTTTTACCATTGAAATAAAGTCCAAAAATGTATACATATTTATGCCCTCGACTGTACCTAAAAGTTAACATTGCCTTTTAGCAAACAATAAGCGGACATGGCATTAAGATAAAGGATACAGCGTAGATTTTTTGTCGCTGTAGTTGAAGCACGGTCACGGCTAATCTTTATATGTATAGTAGAGTTTTATTTTATTTGTTTATTTATTGCATCCATGATATTACATATTTTATATAATAATATATTACATATCTTATATAAATAAACATTTTTAGTAGTAATTAATGGTATGATCGAACTTTTACTGACCATACGTATTCAATTTGATTGATACTGCCTTGATATATGTCCGATTGTCATAATGTCAGAATGAATGAATATTCTTCACAATCTACGAAGCCATTATACACAAAATTGATAATCTCTTCCAGTCCGAATCCAATAAATAGGTTGTTGTATATAATATCCTATTTTGAATAATATAGAGTAGGTACTAGTTATCATTGATATCAATAACTAGTACTTAATTTGTGTACGCGACAGTACAGTCAAGTTTAAAAAAAGTGAATCACTTACTCTGATGTTTCCAAATTAATGGTGTTTTCGCTGCATCTGACCAGCTGCACCAGCAACACTAACAGCGCCCAGTTGTTCTGCATCATCTGGAAAATCATTATCATATTACTTAATACCTCCTGAAACCTAATACAAGAAAAATGACAATAGAATTTGAACCAAGTGATTCGGATTAACAGATTTGAATTTTCTTCTAAATTCAAATGAAAAAAAAAACAAATACAACTCTATTCCTATAAGTTAGACTTAACATTCTATCGAACCATTTTGTTCTTTCAATTGGAACTTAGGCCTCAACTGTGACTAAATATAACGGGTCATCATCAAAGGAATACTTTTAGTGTACTACAAATTACGTATCAAGATACAAATTTTCATGGACGAGGAAAAGCGAGATAGAATGGCAAATTTCATACTCCATAAATCCACGCCTCTCCTCATCAGTAGAGACTGACAGAAACAAGCTTTACCCCCTTCATAATTGTGTGTATTTTAGTTAAATTTCCGCTAAAATTAATTTGTCCTCATCTGTTACTTTGAGATCTATGTTTATGAGAAACGCGTTCGCGGACAAAACATCTAGAGATTTTTTAAAGTTTTATGATGAAGGGGGATAATGTTTATTCTTGGGAAATATATGCAAGTAAAAAAATTATCTCATTTAAGTTTACAAGATGAATATCCAAACCACAATACCACACGACCATCTTAACCACATTATCATGGCGTGGGAAATGATTAGCACTTTACAGGCTTACCACATCACGATACCGTGTCGGAAAATATAAGGTGTATTACCTACTGTAATTTCAGGTTATTATCTTGGCAAATTGAGATGATAACAAATCTGATCAAATCTGATGTTATTAAGCATAAAAAAATCTATGAAAGTCTTGTAGATTTTAGTCTTAATTAATCCTTAATTTTCATAAAACTAGCCCTTTTATACGACCCCCCCACACGACATAGTCACTGGAAGAAATCTTGCATGGGGATTTTAGCCTCGTTTACCACTTACAGATAAGAACATACTAGTTACTGGTGAAAACGGAGTGTCTCAGGTAAACCTTGAATGTTCCATTTTACCCCATTTAACTGTAACATAAGTAGTTCTTGAGAAATGACAGACAGACAGACAGACCAAGTGGAACCTAATATCATCCTAACCTAAGGCCGCGTTTACGCACACACATACCTGCACGCCTGTCAGAAAGTACAGTGGAGATCCATAGTGTTTTACAATATGAACATTCATTACGGTACGATTGAAGTAATTTATCGTGATGTAATTGTTGATATGGAATACGTTCAATTTCCAAACGGTGTATATGGAATCAGTTGAATGTCCAGCCGCTGCGTTTTAAGAATAATTGGCTAATATAAGTCTCAGTTGCGTTTCCGTTCCCTACATTATGTAAAATAATGTAATGTGTGTGACTGATAACGTCATTATTCATTAATTGGATACCTACTTTGAGAATGACGCAGCACCGTCACGCCTTCACGATTACCATCTACCACCCCCGTAAATCCTGTTTGACTGAGAACTGGAGGTTAATTAGACACTTAAGTTTTAAATTTCAGTTTCGTTTTCAATTCAATATTACAAATTACTAGCTTTTGCCCGCGACTTCGTCCGCGTAAACTTCCATTCCCTATTTCATCACTTCGAGGGACGATTTTCGGGATAAAAAGTATAACTAAAAAATAAACGAAACTACAACCGTTTTAATGTTGCTGGTTGAAGAGAGACAGAGCGACTCATCAGTGACGTCACTGTAAATGACTATCGTTCCGATAAAATTGTGTGTTTTGCGGAATAGGGACAGAATATTCCCCCTCCTAAAACTTTAAAAACTTATAATTTTATAATTATTTGCTCTATTGAGTTATTTTTTGTCATTTGATTAAAAATTTGATGATCATTTTTCGAAAAAAAAACGAACTTGATTTTCTTATTTCGTGTCAACATCCCTGTTAATGCGCCTCCAGTCTGTTTCCACTCACGTAAGTACGCAAGTCGCAGTACACAGAAGCTCACATAGAATCAATGTGTGTACTATGATTATGAGTGAGGCGTTCATTAGGATTCCGTACCTCAAAAAGAAAAAATGGAATCTTTATAAGATCGCTTTGTTGTCCGTCTGTCTGTCTGTCAGGACCCTTTATCTCGGGAACGTGTGGAGGTATCGAGTTAAAATTAAAACCATATACTCAGGTTTACATTACACTCCCTATCAAGTTGTAAAAAAATCATACTTCTAAGTTAACGTAGAAAAAGATACTTTCGTTTTTGCAGCAAAAAACGTATAAGTAATTCGACACTCTCAAGGTAATCAAAATTTATAGGGTACTTTCCGTTGACCTAGAAATATGAAAGGCAAGTAATATCGACTTATACTATGAGTACCGGGAAAAATCTGAAAACAATACATTTGTAATTAAATCATAAAAAATATAGTCTTTATTTAAAGTAGGTACGTAACCTACAAATTTGTACGGAAGCCATGGTGGGCAAGTCCAACTCGCACTTGTCCGGTTTATTTTAAGATTGGTTTTACTCTACGTAGTTCTTTACTTTTCGTTCATACAACTCGCTGGTCCACTTAATGTTAGGTAAATAAGACAATTTAAATGCATACCAACAAGACTGGGTGCTTGACATCACTGTAAGTTTGACTTTGATGATAATGTAGGTACCAAATGTACATACCCGAATACACCTCGGTACTTACTAAAAAATCATTAGGTCTAACGATCATTATAAAAGCTAAATAGAAAGAGGAAGATTGAAACATAGTAAGGTTTAACGTCCCAATGTTTGACACCTTATAAATCTTATAATACCTAATAGTTAACACTATTATTCACCTTTATCCGGGGGTCTTAGTCTCAAAATTTTACTAAGTTTTTTTCCCCTTTTTAAATCTGCCATCGGCTATTCTAGCCATAATCAGATGGTGTGTTGCTTTAATTGCATTATTTATTTTGGGGGTGTTCCATTGAACATCATCACCACGTCTAACGGGGGCTTAGTATTTTTGGTTCAGCCCTAAAATGTGCCATCTCTTTAGCCTTGTTTTGTGGTCTCTCTGGTTCAAAAGATTTCTGGCTAATTCATTACAGTGTTTTTGAAGTCTATCCTTGTATTTTTTGCAATATGTATTCACCTCTTGTTTCACAGTAGGGAGTTCAGCATATTCGTGTCTCACTATTTTTAACAAACCATGGGGCATATGTTAGTGGATGGATCTTGTTTTGGAATCTTTGTAGTATTTCCAGATTAGAGTTGCTTGCTGATCCCCAGAGCTGGATTCCGTATGTCCATATGGGTTTTATTATGCATTTACAAATCAGCAGTTTGTTGTTAAGTGTCAAGAAAGATTGTTTTCCTATGAGCCAGTATAAGTTCCTACATTTGATATCAGCTTCTTTTCTTTTCATTTTAATATGATTTGCCCATGTTAGTCTTCTGTCTATTATTGGTATATAAAATTTTACTAAGTAAGCTAATAAAGATTAATAACAATACCTGACTTGGCTCTACGTAATATCTCACAAATTTTTACAGTGAAAGAGTTTCGAGACTTGGCCTATTTTTACATGAAATGTTTTTATGGGGATTAATATGACGATAAGATTGAAAGTCTTCAGTCAGTGTCAAGCCCCATATTCTAACATACCTACTCTCCCAATAATTTTTAACACGTTCACTGCCTGAACCGTTCATGAGTTGTAAAGCAGTTTAAAATTAGTTTAAGCCATTAAGCTGACGTTGGTGAATTCATCGCCACTGATATCCACAACGTTTTCGTGCGGTCACGGCAATAGGAATGTTGAAACCAAGGAAGAAAATTCGATTGTCCTCGAGAAAATGATCAAATCAAACACTGATTTTAAGTGTGTTTAATGGCGAAAAAAGCAAATCAAAAGAATAAATAATTACTGTCTTCAAAGTTTTAAGGAGTCAACATGTTGTTCAACGCATTTGTCAGTTACAAAATTTGTAATAGGGTTGCAACTCATTACAATTACAGTAATTGACGAACGCGTGTCATGTCATGTGTGTATAGCGTGTCAAACGAACGGAACACCGCAATTGTGACAGTGGGGCGCCGTTGACGGAACTTGGACTTCCCTCACGCAAGCGTGTGACTGTGAATGACAGGAGTTATAGAATGCATTGAGGAAAGGGAAGCACCAAGCAAGCAAGGGAAGGCGCGGGGGGCACTTGCTGGGTTAAAAAATAACAGTTTTTGACCAACTTTCGTGATTCTTATCGATCATATCCCACCAGGTCAGTTAGAAATGCTATTTTCTTATATTATTTTCAATGCTTAATTTAATCAGAAAGAAAGAAATGCCTTTATTTATTTTATTTCTTTGTGTTTTTTTTTTCTAATTTATGCGAAAACGTTCGCTAAATTGTCGTCACACTTTTTAGTCACATAAACGTATACTTTATTAATAAACCAGACAAGTGCGAGCCTGACTCACGCACCGAGGATTCCGCTCAAACTTTGTTTATAAACGTCCTTTGATTAAGTATTTAAAATGTACACAACTAACTATAAGCTTCGCAAAAGGTGAACCTTGTAATTTATCTTTGATTTGAATAAGTAGACGACAGAAATGGTATTGTGCATTAGTGGTTTTAGGGATCCGTACTCTGTAGCGAAAATGGCGAAAACGGAACTCTTAAAGTTTCGTCATGTCTGTCCGTCCGTATGTCACAGCCGGTTTACTCGGAGACTATATAAGCACTACAATTATGACATTTGGTAGGAAGGTGTATTCTATTGAATTCCACTTCACCAAACTGGTGATTGCAAACAGTTTGGATGCTTGGATTACTGTAGAAAATATCGAAATAGCCATATGCGTGCCTATCACATCTGAGAAGTTGACTCAGTGTATCTCCTTTCTATCAAGAAAATAATTATCAAAACATGGTACAGATTTTTTTCTGACAATAGATAAAGAAATATTAATTAAAAACATGAAGACAACCTGGGAACCCCGTTGCTACTATTGAAGTCACTTAATAAAATTATAACTTGACGATATCTTAAAGGTGTATCCTCTCGAAACGCTCAAGTATATCCACGGTCCAACTTTGAGCCTCTATTCTACCAAAAAACATATTTCCATGTGATGATATAAGTACTTAATCAGCAAACTCTCGACGCAACCCACGCACAGGTTAAACCACTAAATGCAATGACCCCGTTTGCCATTAAGAAAACAGACACAATGGTATGTCATGAAGAGCAATGACCTTTTAATGGTTTTTTGCTTTAATTGATAAATCTTACGGATTCCATTTGAATACCTATCCATTTAATATTCATCCATTCATTTATGCTTTATTTATCTTACGAGATGTAATCCGAAAGTTCAGATGTTTGGATGTTTAGATGTTTGTTACTCGATCACGCAAAAACGGCTAAACGGATGATGATGAAACTTGGTATACAAAGAGTCTATAGGTTGTTGAGTATATAGGATATTTTTTATCCCAAAAGTCAACCCTCGAAAGGATCGTTTAGGGATCAAAAATAGGGAGTGGAAGTTTACGCGAACGAAGTCGCGGGCAAAAGCTAGTCTAACATAGTTATAATAATGTCGTATACTCATATAACTTAATGCGGATTTATTGTGGTCCGATTTTTTTATTTATTTACCTATTTATTTTTAGCCATTTATTCACTAAAATAACTGGTTTTGCTCCCATGTGACTTGAGGATAACGTGGCCCTAACTCTAGAGAAACAAATATAGTAGATGAAATATATAGATAATATAATATATATAAATCGCTTGTTGTCTGGGTACGTATTAGAATGTCGAAAATTAAAAGATCGACAATTAAGTAATCGAAGTTCAAAATATCGAAAATTAAACTAGCGAATCATCATAATGTCTACTATTATTATATCGGCGACTAATGTGCCTACAATTGATATGTCGAACGATTAAAATATCGAAAGTACTAAATATCGATAATTATGTAAGCAACGTGTTTAAATTTCAAATCACAATGGATCGATCGTCAAAATAGCGAGTTCTAAAATATCGAACAGAAAAATGACGAACAATTAATTCCAATTCGAAGCGGTAGAACCGACCATTTTCCCATATATTAGAGCCTATTTAAAAAAAATGAAATTAAAAGAATGTTAATTGAATATCAATTTTACCGGTAAATGGTCGGTTCTGGCGCTTCGCCGACCGCTACCGCGGCACGCTCGCTTCGCTGAAGGGTCGTAGTTCCACTCCTCGCTTCGCTTGTCGTCGTACCTACACCGACCCGCCTTAGAAAAGAATATGTATGTAAAGGTCGAGAATTTCTATCGTCGTTGCTCCTAGCTAACTAAATGTAAAGCATACATTATGACAATGGACATTTAGGTAGTTGAGTAACAGGTTTAGGAGCAACGACGATAGAAATTCTCGGCGGGTCGGTGTAGGTACGACGACGAGCGAAGCGAGGAGGAGTGGTTAGGTAGAACCACGGCTCTACAGCGTGCGAGCTGAGCGAGCGAAGCGAGCGAGCCGCGGTAGCGGCCGGCGAAGCGCTAAAACCGACCATTTTCCAGTAAAATTATTATTCAATCAACATTATTGACTTTCTATATATATCATATCGATATTCTTAAGTTCGATATTTAGACAATCGATCTTAAGCTAGTCGGTTATAAATACTTTCGATATTATAAACATCGACCTTATGACATTTCGGTGTTTCTTTTTCAATGTTTCGATTTTATAAATTATGGTCTACAATATTTTAAGCGTTTGGTGAGATATAGTTACGACATTTTGATTTTAGATCTTGCTACCACTCGTTATTTTTATTTTCGATATTATATGTACTTCGATCTTTTAAGTATCGATCTTTCAATTTTCGATATTTTAATACATACGTTGTCTACCATCAACATGTTTAATTTTAATCTTGTTTTTAATTTATTTTCTGATGAACAGTAAAGAATGTTTGTATTGTATTGCATTGTATAATGTGTAATATGCATGTAAGAGTGTAGAGACTTTTCCACGGAACTGAAGTTTCGTGGTTTTTTCACACAGGTATTTGAGCCCTCACAAAATGCAAACTTATAATGTTATAATGTATGGTAATATTGAGAAATAATTTGTCTGTCAGAATAAATGCTATTCATAATTCTAACTCTCTAAGTACAGGACAACAAACTTCCAAATACTGAGAAAATAGTAAAAGACAAGTACCTACACATTTTATTGAAAATGATCTGACGTCAAACGGCCATTTTGCGTCATTCTTTTATTATTATGCCTACTCAGTGTTTAACTTACCTATATATTTGTTTTATGTTTATTGTCATCATTTCTCAGTTTGTTTATTTATCTGTGCTTCGAATAAATGTTGTTTCTTTCCTTCAATCCACCAATCTCAGACCACATTCATGTGGTTATGGGTTGCATGTTTCTAACCAACCAAGCGACCCAGACGGGAAATGCCATAATATATCCACCTGCCTAGCTATATAGCATTCGTCCCTCTCGCGCACTTACATGCTTGCTAGTAAGGGAAGAATGCTATACGTTCAACATAAACACGATCATGCTAGCAAGGCTGGTGGGTAGCGCGACATATGGCGCGGCACGACTCGTAAATGCGACCTCACTTAGCACAGGACGAGTTCAACCACCATACAAATCGACATACTAATTAGGAAACGTAAACATTGTTATGTAAAAGGCTTTGCACAGTTAATCCTCTACAAGCGGAACTGACTTAAGCGGGTACATTTAAAACAGAACGTAGGTACCTACTTAAGTATGTAGGCTTGACATGACAACAATGAGTTCATGCGTACCTACCTACACCTCCGTAGTTTCCAAATGCAAATTACCGTTAACCTAACAAGCTAAGTTGCGTTTTTACTGACGGTTCAGTTTAGAATTAACCGTCTTTCTATGGATATTGGTTGTCTATGTTTAACAATAACGGAAGATAAATAAATGCAGTCCACACGCATAGAGACCCACGTAGGTGCGCAGTCACATACTTATTTCAAAACTCCTATTCATATTCATTACTTCATTAGGGATAGATTTCCGGAAAAAACTTAGTAACTTTTTCAGATTATTTCATAGGATCCAATTTACGGTTCAGATATTAGTAAGTAAAAAGATAATAGTTACACTGACAGATGGACATACAAGTTAGGGTGGATATCCGCCAGAGACGTGTAAGATTTGTGTTTTAATAAATTTGACACCTCGAAAGCATGACAGCTAGGTCATACATCTTCGCACATCACAGGTAGGTGTTCAGTTCACCTTTACCATCATATATACTTACCAATCCCTCCATCAAGTTTATATAAAAAATCAACCTATTATTTTTAATTTAATGTTATCAGTATAACCTTGGCTGCTGTTTTTGCAATTAACTTTTTGATATTATCTGATGTTAATACCAATCCATACACGTTTTTAATTTAGTATAGTGCGTTTCTATTTTATATTCTTGTCGATATAATTGTTAAGCTGAATTGGCTATATTTTGATATGAAAAGGAAGAGCTTGTTATTCTGTGTACCCACCTTAAAACTTATACAGAAACTACTTGCGTTACGAAATTACAACAATGCCCTACATTATTGTCTTTCAAAGAAAAAAAAGTGGACAAATTTAGTATCATAAATGTTCATTTAATTTCAAAGTTAAAAAACGTCGAACGAAATAAAAGGCCTATTTCAGTGTTTTTTACAGTCTGTTTACAACTAATACCTATTAAACACATGCAGTTTCGCTCACAATCACAATGTTGTTTGACTTTATAGTGACCTATATATCACGATGCTGATAGCGGAAGAATGAACGCTTACACGACTTGCTTTACTCGGTTTAGCCTCGTCGAATTCAAATTACTTCCGATTTAGACTTCAGTCGGGTTCCTGCACATTTACCCCCCGCGCTCTCCTATCGCTTTATTGGGCCCGGACTGTAAAGCTACAGTCAGGTTGAAAAAAATAAATTACCCTCCTTATTCATAAACCATACCTAATCATTCATCAAATCTATTTTAGTTAAATGGTCTCTAATATTTGTTTTTTCTTATCTGTCACTGTGACAGATAGCCAATCGCTTGCTAAAAAATTTTTTATAAATATTCATTTTACAAACAACGTTTGGCAAATTAACGATCCCCTAGAATATATTGCATAGAATATTGTTTAACATAGTTCACGAGACAAAATATTTACTTGAAAAATCATCATCTTACAAAACATTATTTAGCAAATTATTCATTTATAATTCACGGCAATTAACAAAAACAACGCATGGTAAAAAAACGTTAATAAAATCAATAATTCCTTACCAAAAAAGTTTTTACGCATAGGGTCAGGCCAGGCCCATGAATGTGGTTTTGTACCGATTTTTTTACATATATTTATAGGTAGGTAGTGCTATAAAATTAAGGAGTTTTAGAACGATTAATTCTTGAAATGATTTTTTTTTAATCACAATATGTTTAATGTTTATAAAGCGTCGAAGTTTGTAAATGTACATTTGTCGAGTAATTATTTATAGAATGAGCGTTATTAGAAATGACAAGTTTGTAAAATGAATAGTTTGTGAATCGTTGTTTGTTATGTGATTATTTGAGAAATGTTGGTTAGCAAATGATGACATTTATGTTTGTGACAAATGCACAACACACATTTTAGCAGAGGTTTGTTACGTTTTATGATTATGAATAACGGGATTAGAGTGGATCTACATAAGATATGATAAGTTTTTGACAGTGCCAGCAATATGGTCGCATCTTGGCAACATTTTACATGAAAATATTTTTGGTGGAATCAAACATTCTTGTACATGTTTAAATGGGTCCCACTCCCAATAGAGAAATTTAAAGAGGCATTACCTAAGATGGAATAATTAATATAGAGTCATCGACATCTTAATAAGAGGAGGTACATAGTTCTTAAGGAATGTCTGATAGAAAAGTCATATGTGTTTTTCACAAATTACCATACCTATAAGAGTAGATACGCGACATCGACACGTTCTTAGAGAATTCCAGTGTTTATACCGCCCGCGTGGTCGTGTCGGAGGTTCCCCTGGATTTTCCCCAGGCCACTCTCCCACCACGCACTCCTATCGCTTTATTGGGCCCGGCCTATAAGCCACAGTCTATTGAAAAAAAACGCGACAAGTATTTATGAGAGCATATGCATTTTGTACAGGGTTTAGGCATTGTTGGTACGGATATGGTCATTAGGTGCTTATCTAAATATATTAACCTTAATTGCTTACTCAAATACTCACACGTAATTAACATATTTTTGTAGCTATTAAAACAGTAAGTACCTACGACCTCTACCTAAATTAGGCCTGAATTACCGTTAGTACTAGGACGTTTAAATTATAAATAAGAACTGTGACTATAGCGCGGTTCGCGCTTTAGGTACCACCTTTTATAGGGTTCCGTACGTCAAAAGGAAAAAACGGAACCCTTATAAGATCACTTTGTTGTCCGTCTGTCTGTTTGTCAAGTGTCTCTATATATCGGGAACGCGTGGAGGTGTCGAGTTGAAATTAAAACCTCTATTAAATACTCAGGTCTACAAACCCTAGAAACCGTGAAAAAATCAAACTTCTAAATTAACGTAAAAAAGAATACGGTCATTTATGGGGCAAAAAACGTAGGTATATTTCGACACTCTCAAGGGAATCAAAATTTAAAGGGTGTTTTGCGTTGAACTAGAACTTATGCAATTGGGCAAGTATAACGTCTTATACTCGTACTACAAACGTAGGTAACTTGGTATGTCCCTACAAAGTACGGAATCCTCGGTGGGCGAGTCCGACTCGCACTTGTCCGGTCTTTTTATATAAATATATACCCATCATCTATGATCATATATGTACTTGGCGTGATTATGACTATATTAAACTTGAACTAATAGGTACCTAACCTAACCTATACTTTGCAAATAAATATATTATATATAAGTATAAGTACTTTGCAAATAAATATATTATATATAAATATAAGTATTCTTTTAATACCTTATTTCTGAAAATTTTCCCACGACTGATTTCAGTAAGGATACTCTCGACTCGACCGTGACTGCTGGCGATAATTTAAATATGAAATCTAACTCCTGTACTAGAAAAAAATCCTCTAATGGTAACAATTTTCTAGTCCCCATATCGTTCCCATACCCTAAAAAAACGGCAAGTTTTGGAATCATTTTTTTATTTTAAAGTAGGTTAATTTACTTCTCGAAACAGGCACCCACACCTAGTACAAAAACTGTTTATGGACTTGAGAATCGATATACGAGTCATTGTCTTACGTAGGTTAAATATCACTTACAAAGAATATTATTTGCTCCTAATTTTCTATATTGGAAAGCATTAAGAGACTCAACCGAACACTCTAACCTGTTCAAGGCTACAACTACACTCACATCCCACCTATTTTTATAATAATATTAATCTCTTGCTTTCGCTTAAACTAAAGCAAGATATTATATCCAAAGGTACAACTTCTATCATAAACATAAATAATAAAAGTAGATATAATGTTGTACCGTAAACCTACTGACAACTAAAAGTAACCGGATACTCGAACGAATGAAAGTGGTACTAATAGGTACATTGTGGTCAACTTTACCATGATTGATATCCACTTGTGCTGCACACTGTCACTTTCAACCGTTCACTCGGTTTACTCCACGCACTCAGATACATTAAAAGATAATCTTCTGAATATTCAGTATTTGTTTAAAAACATTTTGTTACAAAACTATTTATTGTTTGTAAACTTTCAATGTTTTTATTGTTCCCGCCAGCAAACTTATTTCATCGTTCGCCGATTCATGCAACAAAACCGGATTGGCGCGGATTTTGTTTTATTTCTTAATCTGTTTTTTTTTTTAATTCTTTTCTTTAGCTCACGAAGGATGTGCTCGCGGCGCGGAGGACGTTAGTGTTGTGGGTAGCGGCTGATAAACGGTTTATTTTAAGTGTTTTTATTACTGTTTAGCGTACGCCGGTTCGGAAGCATTATCGGGTTTTTGATAAAGCGCGCGCGCGAACGTTGAGCACGGACCGTTTTGATTGGCCGACTGAGCCGCGAGCGCCCTAACAAAGCGATTTGGCGGGAGATCCGCTTCTGTATGCACATTCACGGATTCGCCAACTTTACTTCCTTCGAAAATGCACGAGATGCCTTTACTTGAACTTTGACACTTGTTTTGATGCATGACTGGTACCTTTGGACGAGACTTTATTCGAGTAGAATTATTTGATTCATGACTGGTATCTATTTGGACGAGACTTCATTAAAGTAGAATGAGTTTTTCGCATCGGTTATGTAATTAAACCTTATTCCTTTAGCTTGTGAGGGCACTTCCGCGTTTTTAATGGAATGTTAAAAAGTATTTTATTTATTTTACATATTTTATTTATTCAGGACAACAACAGCCATTGATATAAATGTTACAGGAGTTTGATTACATAGCAGGAGGGAAATCATAGTTATCCATCGATTACAATTTATACATGTGAAATTATAATAATAGTATACTATCTAATTATCACATTATTATGATCTCTCATGTATAATAAAAGAAAAAGAAATAATAAAACAAAATACAAATTAAAACACTTCAAGGTAAATGTGCCTTCGCTAAGATGTATGTTTCTTCGGCAGCGTCAATTAAAATACCTATCACGAGACAAAGGAAGGCGTAACTAATTGACCCCCGTTAGATACAATGATACACAACATGGTAGGTACCTACTCTAATGTACCTAGTTATCTAGTGTTACGTCTTTTATGCGTTCCCTTTATGTTGGTTAATTAAAAACTTACTATGTAGTTAAGTTTACGGAAACTGTCTTTTTAAATCGCCAAAATAACTTATAAATCTAGCCATTATCCACGTTCAGACTTCGTTTGAGTAGAAGTCGTTAATTTTACTTTCATAATCCTATACAAACTTTCACCCTCTTCACTCTTAAGAGTATAATATTAGTGACGTACCTACAGCCAGATTACCTTCGTTTCGGGCCTATTAAATTGTTACTATTTACCGTGGTTATTTCTCGTTATATTTATTTATTTTATATATTTAAACTTTATTGCTCAAAACAAATGAGTAAGTAGGTACAATTAATGGCGGACTCCTTATTCTTAAATCCCACCAAATTCACTTTATGAGCAGTCCATGTTATAAACATTTTTCTCCAGGTATTGTTTTCTCGCTTACGCAAAAGTATAACAACAGGAAAAAGTTGTCGACCCATTGACTTACAATAGTTAATAATATTATTGTTAGACAGAGATTAGAAACCATTTGATATCCAAAGAGTGCACTGAACTGAGTGTTCGATTTTATTAATAGGTAATACGTGAATAGCCCTTCCCTTCCATGACGTCAATGGCAAGAGTAGCCAAAATCACCTCTTCAGGGCTAGTTATTCACAACACTTCACCTCAGCTCAGGAAAACCAGTATAAGTCAGACTCCGAATACGCGTTGTTATTACGAAGTCCGGCGTGAAGATATATAAGGTGAGCGGTGGGCTGGTAGTTGTCAATAACAGCAGATTACACAAATGGAACACCCCACTTTAAAGCTCTTTAAAAAATGGGGTCAAAAGTTTATAAATATACAGTCGTTTGTCTTTGTTCCAAAGCGATTAAAAATAGGAGTACCAAAAATCCATCTTTTGTTTGACGTGCTTTGGAACCTGAAATGAACTTAAGTGTAGGTAAATTGATAAAATTAGGGTTATAATTAATCGTTAAGGGGCTCCACGCGCTGTTCATCGATTTTTGACGAGTTTTGAGTTGTTATAGCTACGTCAAAAATAAAGATATATTTATGGTACAAACGGTTATCGGTTCTTCAATCCTTTATCTACATTTGCAAGAATTAAAAAAACGAAGTACTTATGATGTTTATCAACCATGGTTCAAAAAAGCTCTATTTTCGATATTAGTATGCTGTTTATGCACTTATATATATATGATGAAATGTACATGTAACTATTCCTTATTGACGTCTGTAACAAAACCAAGAGATTATTATCTTTAACTCATTTTCACAAAAGTTACGTCCAAAAAACTGTTTTTTTGGCTTAAAATTGCCAAACTTTGATACCATATATATTGAAGACAGTTCGATATAAATATAAAGTAAATGTGGTACTTATACTATTTCGGTAAACCTCGTTGTAATACGATAATCCATAAAAAAACGAGAAAACGGAGATTTACAGATCGAAGGTCATTGGGAGCTAGGAGCCCCTTAAATGGATTTTGTATGAGCCTAAAATTGTTTGTTTAACGGAACGTACCTATACATACTCGTAGTACTAATAGTAGTAATATTTTTTGACGTGAGCTTGTTACTTGTTTATAGAATTCCTAAATATACATATTTCTATTCTTTTTAGCAGCGGTACTGCTTAATACGAAGGAACGGTTGATGGATTTGGAACTGGGTAGTGATTGCACCTATAGCTCAGTTGGCTAGAGCGACTGGCCGCGAGTGCCGGGAGGTCGCAGGCTCGAATCCTGCTCGGTGCCTAAATTTTTCAATTTTTCCTTCATTCTAAATTTATACATATTTCTCTTTACACCTATTTGTACGCCTACAGCCTTTAAGCCTTTCTGATGATTTCCGGAAAGCATCTTATCTCCCTTTCCGTATAATAATACAAACGATCTCCATACCAATTATCTAAAACAGGTTAAATGTGAAATGGAAAAAACAGACGGATAGACAGATACGGTAAACGATACAATGTTTGGCGGGACGTGAAGGTTACAACTATATTGAGTATTATGCCTGATCCACACCATACCAGCGCTGGTTACCATGCCAGCTACATGTTGAGTTGGAACCTTTTCATGGCATAATTTGTTTTTTGGAGTTTACTCCTTTAGAATCGATTTTCATATATAAGCCCGGGATATGAAAATTTATGGGGTATAAAATCAAAAGTAATCTGCTGTATTAATTTAAAAAGTCGTATCTCAGTATACGATCAGGGTAAAGATACGACTTTTTATAATTTAGCACTTAATGCGTTATGCGTTATGTTCGTGCGCAACTTATCTTGCGCAGCTCTCAGTTGTTGAATTGTCAAGCTATGTTGTCAAGTGTGTATGTCAAGATCAGAATAAAATAGCATGGATCACTCTAGAGAATTGTAATGAGATATCTTTCACACACAAGTTCCACGTATTAAGCGATATGCCATGTTATGCGGATGGTATCATCGGCTTAGATTTCCCGAGAACTTACGGCGCAAACATCGACTTGCAGTCGAATTTGTTAACGTTGCATTATGACGAGCAAGCGTGTGTGGTACAAATACATAGAAATAGCGATAACGCAACTCAGTTATCGCTGCCAGCAAGAAGTGAATCTTTGCAATTAATTAAATTAAATAATTCATCGTTACAAGTAGGCAATGAGTATGTAGTAAGCGCAACAGAGTTATGTAAAGATGTATTTTTGGCAGGTACTGTAGGGAAAGTTAAGAATAATAGGATACCAGTAAAGATACTAAACACTAGTGACAAAGAAATTAGATTACCAATTTTTACAGCTGAACTGACGCCGATTCAAGATTATGATATTTGTTATTTTTCTAAATGTGAAAATGGAGTGAATAGGGCTACGCAGCTATTAGCAATACTTAAGTTGAATCATTTAAATTGCACTGACAGAAAATTGATTGAGTCGATTTGTGTCAAATACGCAGACGTATTTTACTTGGACGGAGACAATTTAGGTACTACTAATATACTGAGCCAAAGTATAAGCGTAAAGCCCAATACGAAGCCTATTTATATTAAACCGTACAGGTTGCCAGAAACTATGAAACCAGAAATAAGTAAACAAATTAAAAATATGTTGAAGGATGATATCATAGAAAGTACAAATAGTAACTGGAACAGTCCTGTATTGCTAGTGCCTAAACGGTCTGATAATAACACAAAAAAATGGAGGTTAGTCATAGACTATCGTAAAATAAATAATGTCATTCAAGATGACAAATTCCCTCTACCTAACATCGTTGAAATTTTAGACTCTTTGTCAGGAGATATTTACTTCAGTCACCTTGACTTACAACAGTCGTACTACCAAACAGCTTTAGATACTGATAGTAGAGACATCACAGCTTTTACCACTAGTGAAGGTCAATTTAGAATGAAAAGACTGCCAATGGGACTTAAAATAAGTCCGAGTGCGTTTTCTCGTGTAATGTCAATTGCAATGTCCGGCTTATCATACGAGAAATGTTTTGTTTACATGGATGATCTTGTAGTATTCGGTAGGAACATAGATCAACATAATAAAAATCTAACTGATGTGTTACAAAGGTTACGAAAGGTTAATTTAAAGGTGAAATGTGATTTTTTTAAAAACACAACTTTTATATTTAGGTCACATAGTGTCGGCTCAAGGAGTTTTGGCGGATCCCGAAAAAACAAAAGTTTTAAAAAATTATCCGGAACCTACCACTACTGATGAAGTTCGACGTTTTGTTGCATTCTGTAATTATTATAGAAAATTTGTACCCAATTTTGCAAATATTGCTTTACCATTAAATAAATTGTGTAGGAAAAATATGACTTAATTGGACAGACGAATGCAAGCTAGCATTTACGACACTTAAATAAAAATTGAGTTCCCCACCAGTCTTACAGTATCCAGATTTTTCAGACAAAAACGAATTTATTCTCCAAACAGATGCCAGCGGAAAGGCCATTGGTTCTGTTCTACGCAATAAAGATATGAGACCTATAGCTTACGCAAGTAGGACTCTAAACAAAGCGGAATTAAATTATCCTACCATTCAAAAAGAATTATTGGCTGTTAGATGGAGTGTAAAATACTTTAGGCCTTATTTATTTGGAAAAACTTTCACCATCATGACAGATCATAAACCTTTGATATATTTATTCAGTATGAAAGATCCATCAAGTCGTTTAATTAAATTCAGATTGGATCTCGAAGAATACACATACAAGGTTGTTTACATAAAGGGACGTGATAACGTCGTCGCAGACGCTTTGAGTAGGGTGACCATCACCTCGGACGAATTAAAAAATATAGGTGAGCAGGTTTTAGTAATGACGAGGGCGCAAAGTAGAAAAGCTTTACAACAACATACGGATTCAGGAAATCCAACGGATCTTAATATACCCAATGATGCGAGGCTTTATCAACCTCAAATTTCGGAGATATTAAGAAAACCGGGTAATTCTGTTGAATTAAATTTTATAAAAAGTACGGATTTAGACTTATTACGTCAAAGAAAACAAGTTACGGTAGAACATGAGTGTTTCTCATTTATAACGGAAAAGTCAATTATATACATAAACCTTAGTTATATGTCGCATTATACGCGAACCGATTTTGCGAATAAGTTAAGTGATTTTTGTAAGCATATAGATATAAATGAAATATGTGTAATTAAAACACAAAATAACGCGTTGATCATACAAAATCTAAGTGAGGAAATAATGAGTAAAGAGAAATGGACCGGTCCGCGAATAAATATTCTTAAAAATGTAAAAAGAATAATTAACGATAAAGAAAAGACTATTATATTAAATGACTACCACTTGTTACCAACGAGTGGGCATGCTGGTATGCGCAGGATGATTAATAATATTAAAAGTAATTATTACTGGCCAACACTAGAACACGATGTAAAAAACTTTGAAGGAAAATGTAGTAAGTGCTAATACATGAAATATTCACGTGAAAATAGGGAACCCATGCAATTAACAACAACAGCTGTTTCAGCATTAGAAAAAATATTTTTAGACATCGTCGGACCTTTGGAGACAGACATTGAAGGTAACTCTTACATTTTAACTATACAGTGCGAACTAAGTAAGCTTATCGGCTACGCAACAAGGACACCGTAAGTGTGGCACAAGCTTTAGTCAATAACTTCATATTAAGGTATGGTATTCCTAAGGTGATTGCCACAGATAAGGGGTCAGAGTTTACATCATCAACTTTTATTGAGGTATGTAAGTTACTTAAAATTGAAAAACTACATTCAACGGCTTACCATCACCAATCTCTAGGAGATATAGAAAATATGCATAAGCATCTAGCCGCATTTTTACGAATTTACTGTGACGAACGCTCAGGAAAGTGGAGTCACTGGCTTCCGTTCTGGTGCTTCGCTTACAATACGACGGTACATACCTAGTTCTACCAAATATACTCCATTCGAACTCGTTTTCGGAAAAGAATGTCGTATACCTAGTAATTTAAGTAATACCTTGGATCCATTGTATAACCCTAGTAATTACATGTTAGAATTAAGGTATAGGTTAATTAGCTCATAAAGATGCGAGAGAACATCTGCTTAGAAGTAAGTTAATAAATAAGAATCTATATGACAGGAATGTATTTCCTACTGTATACAAGCAGGACGATATGGTTTTAATAAAAAATTAAACTGGTAAAAAATTGGACAAATTGTATAAGGGTCCATTGAAAGTGGTTGAAGATTGCGGAACGAATGTAATAATAAAAAATAAGGGAAGAAATGAAATAATTCACAAAAATAGAGTAAAATTGTTTATTGAATAATGTTTTTACAAAAAAAAATGTATGTCAACATTTTTCTTTTTTTTAATTAGCCCCGGTGATGTAGTGGGCATAAGTATCGTACATGAGTTAGTCTGGAATAAACGTTCGTTTACTAAGGACGTGTCTTATAATTTCACACCTCATAGAGTTCAACCTTAATACAATCCCCACAGAGGTCCCTTGGGGTGATGATTACGAAAATGACATTTATTTTCAAATCCAAGATGGGGACATTTATGTTTCTTAAAAATCGATATGGGTGTCATATCGTCGAGGTTCCTCGGGGTGCCGATTACGAAAATGACATCCATTTTCAAATCCAAGATGGCGGACATTCATTTTTTCTTTTGAGTAATTTTTCACAAAAGATTAATAGCATCAGACAACTGACAGAAACAAATAAACCTCATTTATATCTTTGTTACCATCTACAATCTACGCGGACGAAGTCGCGGGCGGCCGCTAGTATATAATAAATAAGGCGACTTTCGCATGTAGCACAGTCGACTACAAAAAGATGTATCCAGAATTTCACCTTATTGCATTGTAATAAGATTCATAAAAGCAAAGAACAAAGAGCCTTTGTTTAATTTGAAACACATTTAGATACTTATTTGGCCTCATAAGAAATAGGAGCGAACCTATATTAGATACTTACTGGTAACGGTAACGTGGGTAACCTATCGATGTTTCGAAAATTTATTTACCGAATTTCACTGTCCTGTCCGAAAACGGTTCACCGAATTTTACAATCCAAATACTTTGTTTTGCAACTGTTTGAAATATCACAGATTCATCTTATCACAATATCATTTGTCCGCAATTCAAATGATAGCTTAGTTAGCCATATTTTCACAACTTCAATGATACGGAAAGTCGACGTGACATTTTCCATAATTTCATTATACCGCAAAATATACGTAACGCCGCTTTTATAGAAGTATCTATTCGCTGGGGCCCATTTTATCAAAAAACTCTCCATCTGAAATAGGATCTCTATTCTAGAAAATATTATAAAATAAGTATTTCGCTCCTGTCTTAATCTACGAGGTTATTTATTTTCATAAAAGCCTAGAATGATTTTTTTTATAAAAACCCAGAAAGACTTGTTTGGCCAAAAATGACTCTAACGCGGATAGGTTACAAGATTAAGATGGAAGCTAAAGCGAAGCGAAGCTCCCGTCTTAATCTTCGA
This sequence comes from Epiblema foenella, assembly GCA_963556455.1. Lineage (NCBI taxonomy): Eukaryota > Metazoa > Arthropoda > Insecta > Lepidoptera > Tortricidae > Epiblema > Epiblema foenella. The sequence continues at coordinate 13,947,359 of OY747109.1, forward strand.
GGTTATTTTTTTTATAAAAGCCCAGAACAACTTGTTGGGACAAAATCGACTAATAATATGAGAAAAAATTTCTGCGAAACGCAATTCTTTAAAAATGTTGTCTATAAAACAACGTACAACCATTTAGTTAACAAAAAATAAAACACATGTGAGTTGACTTAACATTTTATTAAACAAATATATTAAGGGTATAAATTCGTCTACCCGAATTCGATTTTTAGTCCTACCCGATATATAATTATGAGTTTCAAATAACACAGTATTAATGATTTGTTATAATACTACGCAAATCGATGGAAATCAACATTATTATCTTTAGAAATATCTGGATAACATATGGCGTTACGGTATTTTAAACCTACGGAAAAAAAAATTGGAACATGAATGTACGGAATTATAATCATTGGGATTTTAAACCAGCTGGATAATAAAATTGTGAGCATACAAAAATCTGTCAATAGAAAATATAGAAAACGAAATTTCGGACAAATGAAAAAATGTAAAACAAAAAATACGTTTCGTTTTCGGAATTTCAATATTCGACTAAATTTTCGAATTTTCGATAGGTAACCGGTAACGTGGTAGGTATAAGATCTCCAACGCTATGCGGTTGGCTACTAATAGAAGCCGGTAGAAGCAAATCGTAGGTATAGTCTCCAAACGACTATAGAGAACCTATTAGTATCGTTAAGACCTCTGGGTAATGAATTTATACACACCTATTTTAACCGTCTATAAATCGCTAATCCTAGAAATCGTATTTCAAAACTACGCGAAAATGAAATAATGCAACAAATTGCAGTAAATATGTAGTTAAACGCTCTCGATCCCGTTGCAGCGCGGCCCTTATCTGGCCCCATTATCTCCGGTCCCGTTATTACTGCACCGTGAGATCATGGTGCGAACACCATTGTTTGACGCTGTGTAAGACCGCACAGTGACGTTTCTAGTGCGTTTACGCAACGTTCGAACTTGCTTGGAGTGGCCGAAGAACTTTCTGTAGGTAATTACCTACGCATTAGCATAAGGCTGAATAACTGATCCGCTCAGAATCTCACACCGCGCTGCACTCTGACTAACCATTTTCTGTGGAAACTCTTATTATATTATGTTTATTTCGCTAGTTTCTACCACAAAAAGTGTACGAGTGAAGTTTCTCCGACTTACACGATTGTTAGCCACTAGGAATAACCACTAAGTCCAATTCAGACTAATGGAAATTGTAACGTAAAGGGTCTCATTCATCACGTTTTATTAGCTGGAATTGCAGGACAGCAACGGCAATTGGCTGATCCTAACTTTTACCAGACCGTACTGCCTGGGGCCAATGACCGCCGACACATTATGTGCAATTATGTTGTAGGAACGCGTGTGAAAGTGCCTTTTAGGTAGCCTATGGCATAGCATGTTGCGAAAGCAACCTGTAATGTTCTTGCTTGGAGCTAACTACGTCGGCCTTGCTTATACGATAACGTATATATTATATGTCGGACATAACATTCGTACCTTCCAAGCAAGTATGTATGCGAGAGGGACGAATGCTTTATGTCCGACATAAAATCATACTAGCTAATAAGTGGGTGAAAGTACGAGGGCTGATTTAATAATTCTCGGCCTGGCCAATTTTTGTATTTTTTCTACACACATACATACAAATACACATGAAATACACAGATACAAATGAAAAATACATGAAAATGTATAATATGGAAGCATAGACAATAACACACGTGGGAGCGAGATACAATGAAATATTTCCTATCCCTCATCGCGTCAGTGGGTTTTTTTCGTTAGCCACATTATGTAATGATGCATGATAATGAAAGACCGGGGATTAAAAGTAAAATAGTCGCTGAAATGTTTTATCAAAAACCCCATAATATAGTCAACGAGTTACGTTTTTCGTTTCAAGGTAGATTTGTAGTTTTTTGTTTCAAGGTGTGAGCGAGATGAGTCCGGCCCGAAGCTCTGTTCAGTGCAACAAAACTCTCTCGCCTTATTGAGTCCACCATCTTAACCCAAGTTCAGTTATAAAAATAAAAATAAAACCATCAACCAACAATAAATATTCCCTGTACATCCTGGCGGGTTCTGTCTCTGCGTGCGTCCCATCACAGGGCAAAGAGACAGCATCCGCTCGGTGTGTCCCTTCCATTTCATTAAATTGTCGAAAGGCCCTTTACGTGTTGACTACGTGGCAGTTACTCGTTTGGTAAGCATAGTATTTGTGTTTTGCTTATGTCCAATTAATTCATTGTGCTATTGTGCAGTTTTGCTACATTATCGGCCGTAAAAGATAAGCATACTTCGTAGAAAAATACTGCAACCATTAACATTTTACTGAATTAGGTACCAACTCGTAGGCCTTTCCCAAAAGTTTAAATTGCTTTAATAGAAGTGTGAAGTTGACGCATCTACATTTTATGGCCGCCAGGGCCGTATCCAACGTTGAAACTAATTTACAATACACTAACAATTTAAATATTTGTTATACTGTGTTTATTTGTACAATTTTTGAATATTATTTTACAAACATTTTTGCCCGAATGTGAACCTAAAATATTAGTCTAATTACTTACGCAATATTTGGAGAACAATACACCTACTTCAGCGTGTCCGGTTCAGGTTTAATTAACATTTGTTGATTTGTTGCATGCTTTTTACATATTATTTATGACTTACTGATTTACTGAATGTTGAACTTGTTTAAAAAATGCCACTGACAAACCTTGTTTTATTTGAATATACCCGTAACATTTATCATAACATCTATACATCTGTACAAGAAGAAAGGCGTCTCGACCGCCATTTTTCTATTAGTGCACTCGTAATTTATTGTCCATAGAGATAGAGTAGAATATCTATTGACCGTGGTTGTAATGTAACGTTTTTTTCTAAAACATGGTCATTGTGGCGTTTTGTGGTCAGCCGACAAAGGTCGGTTCCACTTAGGTACACCTCCCAAAGGTCCGGGGCACCATTGTCCAGTGAGAGGTGAGACATAATAATAAATTATTTTTTTCAGGCAACAAAGGCCCATAGATAAATTCCTTATAGCTATAACATATACAATTATATAATGCACGTTTACGTCACTAGAAAAACACAAAGGCCCATAGATAAATAACTTACAGCTAAATTACAAAACATACCTATGTGTGGTATGAAATATTCATGCAACGCCGCGGTTAAAGCTGAGGTGGACACCTATTTTGAAGGTCGGGAGGAAAGCTTCTTCAGAAGTGGTATAATGGCAATGACCCAAATAAGAATTTAATAAGTAGTAAAATTCTACCTAGTTAATATCTATTATACTACACTGTTTAAAACCAACGTAGACAACAATAGTTATTTGTTATACAAGGGTGCAAAGTTGTATTTTAACCGCGAGTGTGGAATTGAAACACGAGCTAGCGAATGGATTCTACGATTGAACCACGAGCTAGCGAAGGGATTCTATGGTTGAACCGCGAGCGAAGCGAGTGGTTCGAAAATAGAATCCTGAGCGAAGCGAGTGGTTCAAAAATAGAATCCTGAGCGTAGCGAGTGTTGCAACACGCGAGACGTAAAATAACTTTACAGCCGTGTATAACACAAATCTTTTCACCTCACTAGAGCGAGGAAATTTTTTTCCTCCTCGTCCTAACGTTGACAGTTTTTCGTCCTAAATATAGTTGTCCACTACCTAATACCGAGATTTGGCGTAGGTACTAGTTTTTTAACACAACAGCACAATATAAAATTATTGTTGCTGGACTGTCTGGACTGGCCTTTACATATTATTATGTTTAAAAAAGTTACAAATAGCGCGTCCGGATTTCAAATATTCTTTGCACTCTTGTGGATAAAATGCAGTTTTGCTATCTGTTTTTAAAGAATAAAAACCGGCCAAGTGCGTGTCGGACCACGCACAATGAAGGGTTCCGTACCAACACCTACTAGTCCACATTTAAAATCACTATCCAATACATTGAATCAAATAACTTAACCAAAATTACAGTTAAATCAACCTATCTCAAAAACTATAAGAGATACTTTGATCAAACCAAAAATCGTTGAAAGAGTTAATTAGCATGCATCACCTCTATTTTTTTTAGAATTTTATACCCCGTAGTTATAAAAATAGAGGGGGGGGGACATACTTTTTACGACTTTGAGAGCTGATATCTCAAAAACCGTTCACTTTAAGAAAAATGTTTTTTAGAAAACTTTATATCATTTTAAAAGACCTTTCCATTGATACCCCACACGGGTATGTACATCGAAAAAAAAATTTTCATCCCTCAGTTACATGTATGGGGGGCCCCACCCCCAATTCTTTTTTTTACTATTTAGTGTCATAATTTTGTAGCGGTTCATACAACACATATTCCCATCAAATTTCATCACTGTAGTACTTATAGTTTCCGAGTAAATCGGCTGTGACAGACGGACAGACGGACAGACGGACAGACGGACAGACGGACATGACGAAACTATAAGGGTTCCGTTTTTGCCATTTTGGCTACGGAACCCTAAAAAGGGCTTTCCGAGCTAGTGAGGTGAAAAGATTTAAAACAGTGTAGGCAGTGGTTTTCAAACAAAACGTTAAAAAACATATTAAATTTACGTTTTAAATCTCTGTTGTTTAGTCTATCTATACCTACCATGACTTTAAACAGTGTATTCGACGCTCAACTGTAACGGAAGCAAAAAAGTGGAATTTCGCCAATGCCGATATGGGCAATAAATGAAACAAGTAGGTACAGTCGACGGCAAACATATGTTTACATTTCTCGCCTTATTACAATGGAATAAGGTGCAATGGTGTAAAAATATTATTTCCGTCGACTGTATACCTAAACAATAAGATTAACGTGATTTTTTCACTAACATTGTTTAACAATGGACGCGTGGCTGAAATCTATTCACGATGGTGAAAGTTAAGCATGGCACCGACTACAGCGAAAGTTCAATTTTTTATCTGGTTGAACTAAATGCAGTCTATAGAAGCACCTACGAAGAATAGTTACAATATTTACAATCAAGACAATCTTCATATCCATACTAATATTAGTAATTCCATCTTTGACTCTATCTATCTGTTTGTCTGTTACCTTTAATCCCATGAAATTAGGCGTGGGGCGTGGCGAGAAATATATCCCAACCCCGGGAAGAACATGACATATCCCGGAGAAGGAGAAGTTTATCCCGGAAATGAAAACAGATCGGATGTTTGTATGTGAGAGCGGTAACTATACGCGCGCCTAGTATAGTTTAAGAGCAATTACCAACATTTCATTTTTCTAAACCTTAATTTCTTTTATGTACTTACCTTCAAAAAGGCATTTATTTTTGTTTTATTTTGCGTTTAACCCCCTTATTGCGGTAATATTAAACTGTCTTATTCTAAAAAAAACCTTGTTGGAGTGAATAAGATTAGCGCTATTGTCAAGTCAACATTTTCAATTAGGTATAAGTAAAAAGTATTTACAGATGTAGTGCAAAATGTAATTCCTTCGTACTTTATCTGAAAAGTTCGTATTTATCGTGCTCTCTCAATTAGCTTCAGTACCCATCTTACCAAAGACTACAATTATACAAACTGACATCTTACAGCCGTAGGGGTAAGTCGCATCAGCAGACCAATATATATATATATATAGAGTGGTTAACAGGCAATTCAAATATTAGCTATAGTTTTGATTATATTTACAGTTTACTTATAAAAAGGCTGTATTACCATGCCGAAACCTCAAAAACGGTTAATAAATCCCCATACATGATTTGAAGTACAGGTATATATTTAATATATACCTGTACTTCATATCAGAAAATAGCAAATTCAAAAATAGCAATAACACAAGAGTATTTTGGCAAAGTTCAACAGCGAATTTCGGACGCAACGGGCATATCTAAACATACAATAAGAAATTTTTTGAACCAGGAAGAAGAATATAGAAAAAATAAAAATATCAACACAAACAATATTAAGCTGGGTAGACCACGCAATAAATTCTGTCTAGGTCTTGATGATTTTGATTACGCAGTACCTAATACGACGCATGGTTTATAACAATTATAACTTTATAACGTTTCGTTTACTAATGACAATAAAACTGAGTATTTTCAAAGTAATTGAAGGTGGTTGTAACGTCTCTATATTATACAATAACATTTTTCACTTTGACTTTGACACTAAACAATAAAGTTCCATAATAATGGATATGAAAACGTCACTCATTTAATACAATCATTTATTGACAGTTCGGGTGCCATCGTATTCCGATTGAGATCCAAGTTTTCCCGAAGAAAATTATTTTGCAATACATCTGAGTATACCTGTGTCACCTGGGACAGTGACAGTGGCGGATCTCTGAAGGTCTACCCTGACTGAAGGCCTACCTCGAACCGTAAACGAAATTTATCTGCCTCTCTGTCGCACTTGCTTATTCCTATAGGTACATAGAAGGATAGATTTCGTTTTTGGTTCGCGGTAGGGTCCCAGTTACTTCACTTGACAAGGTAACACGAGGGAGTGAGGATCCAGGGGGCCGATTTTAAGGTGTCGAACCCTCGATTTTTCACTTGACATCTGTCAAATTATCATAGTTTTTGACAGATCTCGAGTGAAAAGTCGATCGTTCGACACTCAAATTCAGCCCCCAGGCGTACCATTTAATTTATTTTGTGACTGTCACTGATTTGTATGCGTCGCGTGACAACGATGTTTCCGATCTAGATGGAAAGTACTACCTAGTTGCTTTTATTTCCTGATGTTTATTCAATAAGCATAAGGAAATAAAAGTGAATATAATAATATATACATATAAAAATGTCGGATTACGTAGGTCCTGTACCTGAGTAATCCGATATTTAATTAGCCCGTTTCAACAATCAGTATTCTTAAATGTTCCTCGTTGCACGACATAAGAAAATAATAACACTTAATTTAAAAATTAGAACGTTCTTGTCAAATAGGTACATAGATAGTTAATATCATAATCTTTATATATATATAAAATAATATATATATAAAAAGATAAATAAATAGATGATATATAAATAGGTAATATCTATATATATATATGTGTGTGTGTGTGTGTGTGTATATATAAATTACCTATTTATATATCATTTTGAACTGAACGTTCTAATTTTTTAACTGGTAAGTTTTATTTCATTTTGTATAATGATGACATGATGAGGTTATAATTAATTATTCATAATGCACTAAATGTACTATTAAATTGTTGTAGTATGTACCTAAGTGTTTCGGTCAATCAACTGTAAACTGGCATGTGTTTGGAATAAATAAATTTTCATTCATTTTCATTTTCATTCATTTTCATTTTTATTCATTTTCATTTTCATTCATTTTCATTTTCATTTTCATTTATGACAATGAAAGTGTTATGCGCAGGATCATTAATGACAAAAGATTTTTATAGGCAACAACTTTATGCGTAAACTATTATGACAATCTCTACCTCTATTCTCGACTTCTACAAAGGTATATATTCTACCCGAAGGCTGATCACTGTAGGTACGACGACGAGCGTAGCGAGGAGTTGTAAAGTAGAAAGAACACAATCCTACAAGGCGCGAGCCGAGCGAGCGAAGCAAGCGTGCCGCGGCAGCGGCCGGCGAAGCGCCAGAACCGGACTATTTTTATGTTGTGTAATATAACTTGTATATAACAAAAAATTCTACCATGTCATTGTTAAAATAAAAACGTGTTAAGATAAGTAGGTACTAAACATAGCTGGGCATCGTTAACCATATAGTTAATTTCGTTAATCGCTAATCCGTTAAACAAAAAGTTAACTACGTTAAACGTTAAAGCGTTACATTTCGGGCCATTTAACGGAAGTTAACGTTAATCGTTAACTCCTGGTAAAAACAACACCTATGCGGGTAATGCGCTATGTGGGGGAGGGAGCTTTAGGAGGCTATAGGAGGGAGGAATTTTGCAAGTTAACTTAAAAATTAATCCGATACACGGATGGTTAACTTCGTTAATTAACGGATTACTGGTACTAACCGATAGGTACTTATACCTACGAATATACATAGTTTGAAACTACCTATACCAAACGTTTTTTTATATACAATGACTGATTATATACTTTGAAATTACATCAAATGTTATTTATACACTTTGTGTACTGCCCGACTAAATAGATAATAAAAACAGAGCTAAGTACCGTACAGTAAGTGCCCTCATTAGGATACAACGATTCTTTTAGTCAAATAAGATAATTTTTATCCTATAGATGGGGGATTAGCAAATGCCCATAAGGGACGGACTTATGACAAGCTGCCTAATTGAGATCTACCTACAAAAGACTGATACATCCATTAACACGATTCTGACATCTCATAATTAGTCGTGCTGTATAGACATTGGCGTGAGATTTAAATTAAGCCAATAGGGTTTTTTTTGTGTATGATAAACAAACAATGAAATTGTAAGAATAAAAAACATTTGTTACAGGAAGACGAATTGGGTTGATATAAACTCATGACCATGTAAAATATTTTTTATAATTACTTTTGAAACTCATGCATATTTTATCAGTGCTAAAAACTTGCAAAAACATGAAACTATGTCTTTTTCTCTTTTAGCTCTCCCTTTAACGCATAACTGCGTCCTGTACGTTGGGTATAATTCTTTTTCTACGTAGCCCACTGTGTGCATCAGACATGACAGCTCTGTGTTTAACACTTATATCAGACACCATTAGTGATGCGGCCAATCAAAATCGCATACAGTTTTTTTGATAATCGATATGGTTTACGAAATAAAGATAATAGATTAGAATCGATCGACATAAGAAAAAAAAATAACGTAGCTACAATCTAACATAAAATAATTGTAAAATATTTTTGCGTAACAAAAATTCAACTACATACTCGCATAGGCAGACGCAATATACTTGAGAACACACGAGTCACCGATATAACAACGAATCGGTTGATCTGCGATTTTGTCATAGCTGGGCACCGTTAACCAAATAGTTAACTTCGTTAATCGCTGATCCGTTAAAAAAAAGTTAACTTCGTTAAACGTTAAAGCGTTACATTTCGGGCCATTTAACGGAAGTTAATGTTAATCGTTAACTCCTGGTAAAATCTGGGTATACGGGAATGCTCTATGGAAAGTAGGCAGGGAATGAAAAAAAAACCGGTCAAGTGCAAGTCCTAATCGCGCACCGAGGGTTCCGTACACAGATATGTACCAGTTCCAACCCTATTAACAGGAAAATTTCAATAACACGTTGTAGAAATTGAACGCCATGGGTGCAGCGCCATCTATGTGCGAATTTTGTTACAAATTTGAGCGACTGAATAACTTAGTATGCATGATGGTTTTTTAAGGATAATTCTTTATCACGTGAACCGATTTCATCATGTAGCATAATCGAGTAGGAATTTATAAAACAAAAATACATACAAAGGTTATTAAATGACAAACGTAGAATAGAAATGTTTTGTGATGATAAAAAAAAGAAAAACTAGATAGAGCTATAGTTAGATTTTTCCTATAAAATATACATTGATATTGTTATGTAATAATTTCATATTTTTTTCTTGGTAAACTACGGAGATAAGGGGGGACGGCTTTTTTACATTTTCCCTCATATATCGAAAATGTCGCAATGTAAAAAAGAATTGTTTCAGAATGTGCAACTCAGGCCCTTTCATACGAGGGTATGACTCTCCACTTGGCATATTCACCCATTACACAGATTTTTTTTAAATAAACACATACAGTAACATGTTCCAGCATCTTTAATCTTATCAAAATAAACAGCACTTCGCATTGTATCCTCATTCACTGACGCACCGAGCCGACAACACAATATAGTTCATTTCACTCGCGCACGCGCCTGACGCGCCCCACTTGCATCGTCTATCTCACTCAGCGCCTATAGCTCGCGCCTACGCCGCCCCGATCGAACGGACTTGTCAGAACCTGTTTTTCGCTGCGCGGTGTTCCTTTGATAAAATAAGTACTTAGTTAACGGATTAACGGAGCTTTGGACAGTTAGCGGAATTTAATGAGTCCGTTAACAATTTTGCAAGTTAACTTAAAAGTTAATCCGATACACGGATGGTTAACTTCGTTAATTAACGATTAACGGATTAACGAGTTAATGCCCGGCTCTGGATTTTGTCAATCACTATATGCCGTATGACGTCACAGAAATGGCGGCTCGCGTTTTCGAGCGGATATAGAAACTGGAAATTTCAATCTTATTGTTTTAGTATTCATCGATTCCACATAATAGATATAAAAATCCCAAGTGGTAATTGAAACGTACTTATTAATTTAGACTACTTTTCAAAAATACGTGTTGGACCCTCTATTAAGGCTATTCATCGATGACGTTTCGACAACACAGAGGGGCTACCGGAACCGTAAACGAAGTTTTCCCTCTCGGTCGCACTTGCATGTCTGTCGCACTTATGAGCAAACTTACAAGTGCGACAAAGAGCCGTTCGCGGTAGCAGCCCTGGCCGGTGACAAATAATAGAACTAATAGGAGCCTATAAGCCTTATAAGCGATGACGGACAGGAGATGACACATTGCATCTCGTTCCCACGTATGCTTACATCTCTTTTGCACATCTTTGTATGTGTGTATTGCCGGCTTACTTCAAGGTACGGACTATACCTAAGACGGACTGAGCTCTTTCGTTTAGCAGCCAATCAAAATTGAACCATATTCTCGAGTAATACAGTTCTACTATAGGAAACAAGAAACACGAGCGAGAGCAACCACTCGGAGCACGGTGTCCCACTCGCACAAGTTGCCAATGTAGAAAAATATACGTTATGGTATTTTAGAATAGGTACTGAAAATAATTACCTGCTTATACTAGCACTGCATGTTTATAAGGAATAAGTTGCATTTGACCTCATTTATAATTGTATAAGGTGTCAAGATTATTTACTGACTAAAACCTGTGTCTGTACTCCGAACTACGTATCGTGTCGTGCCGTCCCATTCACTCTCGTGTTATACACTATATGAGTGAAAGGTACGGCACGATGCGAAGTTCGCAGTAGCCCCTCCGGTGCGTATTGTATTTAAATGTAGTAGTATTTTTTAATATTGAATGGTATCCCTAAACATACATAAGGTGTCAAATGATGTCAAGTTTGAAATTTAAAAATGAGCGGCTGATAAAATTCAGTTAAAAATTGTAAAATCGTGTTGCGTAAAGGGTTGTAAGAGTGAAAGTTATGCTAGTTGTGAAATATCATTTCACAAGCAAGGAACAATCGGTTCTATTTTACGATAAAACGACCAGACGGTATGCCAAACCTATTAGGGTTATTATTTCGAGAGGTTCAATTGTGTTCAGACTCAAATTTTCAGTTATAAAATTAGAAATATATCGTTTATTGTTTTTAAGTTGCTTAGGATATTATCATTGAAACTTGTGGTAAATACATTTTATTCTATTTTATCTTTTTTTCCACAATAACTTAAATTTTCTGCACAAAAGTCAGTTACGTGGTCAGGTTCGGATTATCCCTGATTACTTTGTAGTATTGTAAAAAATACAAGGTATAGAAAAACTTGCTGTTTAAAACATGGATTGAATGTTCATAATATGATATACCATGCATGCAAACATAAAAAAATTAGGACATTGATAAGACTATTTTTTTCTACATTTCCCGTTGTTCCAAAATACACCATCATTTTCGTAGCCACACTTATTAAGTAATATTTTAAACAAAAAAAGAGGTCAAACCTCCTGTAAATCCTTTTTTTAACTAAAAGCAACTTTGTAAATAAGACTGCGTCAATATGACGTATAATGTTTATCGCAAGCCATAATTATTTATCTATAATTAATGTAATAAAGGTTCAAGTTAGATTTGCGTCAAAGATCGAGCGTCATTTTCGTTACGGTTGCGACTTGGTGAGTATTGGGTAAATAAATATAATGTTTTACTGGTGCTGTGTCATTTGCAGTTAAGTTATTTAATATTGATTTCATTTGCTTCAAACCTATAGGATATTTACTTACTGCAGAGCCGTGAAAGTAAGAACTTTTCAATTTCGTGGTCATCATTTTCGTGGTGCTATGGGCCACGAAACTGATTAAAGACCACGAAAAAGATGATTTTCCCTACAAGTAGAAAAAATACAGATCACTTTTTATAGAATTTTCTGCTTTTTACAGTGTAATCGTTTATGCCGTTATGCCGTCTTTTCGTTTTGCCGTTTTTTTTTGCTCCAGGTGTGGTTATACGAATTATGACCAGTGCGACGCCAATTTTGTTAACTGGCGAGAGGTTCAAGAATTATTTTGCCCTGAATGTACGTGTGAAATATATATATCTAAATATTAAAAAAAAACTTCATCATTTAGAGGAACATTTTGTTGTATTGTTTCCTTGTAACATAATTTCGTTCGGGTCTACCGTAGACCTGCACGGGAATATATATATAGAAGGTATTGAAAGCTGTTTTTGTTTGTGAGTTGAAGTTATTAATCTTACTTCAATTAAATAATTTCTAGATAGTATTTAAAAGGTTACAAAAATGACAATTTGAAGTCGTCATTTTCGTGGTCAAGTTTTAAATATTTTTTTATATAGATATCGATTGTCTATTTCTGTTGATACCTGATTAATTAAATAATGCTTACTCGTTTTCTCATTATGATCGGATTTTCATTCAAATAGTACAATTATAAGAAAAAGTAAGTTTGTCTATCTCATTCTCCCACTATACACTCAATCCCTCAAAGGTTAGCTGGAAGAGATCCCTCATAGGGATAAGTTCGCCTTTGTACTCTAATCTTATGTGACATGTATATTGTTTTAACCTGTTATTGTGTACAATAAAGTGCTTACATACATAAGATTTTAAAATAAACAAAATGTTTTTTTCGTGGTCTCGGTGCTCATTTTTGTTACCATTAAAATTGGATTTTTGCTTTTTTTAACCAAAATAAACTTTATCGATCTCTTATAATATAAAGCATCTTATCGGTACATATCCTTATGTTCAAAATAAAAGAGACCACATCAAAATGTGTCTTTTTATTTCTGTAACATTTATCTTACACCTCAAATAATTACCCATTAGGGTGACTATGATTTGGGCCAATTAGAACGAGATGCATCGCACTGACTAGACTTCTCTGTCGGTCACACTTTTTCGGCGCAGAGTGCTACCGCTAACCGAAAACGAACGAAGTTCGAATATCTCCCTCTCTGTCGCACGAATTGGCAAGTGCGACAGTACAGTAACGTAGTGATTATATTCTCTTTAGTACAGTACAGCCTCTCAGTACTCAATTCGTCTTAGGCAATGAAAAAGAAATTGAGGTATAGTCCGTGCTTCATTGTTCGTTCATTTGTCATCGTATCGTATGAATATTTGGTAACGTACGGGAAGGGACGGTTGAAACGGTCCGTGACCATACCCAAAATTTAATTTGGTAAAAAAATTAAAAACAATCCCCCTTATTCATAAAACTTAACAAACCTCTACTAACTAAAATGTCTGTTGTCACTGTCTCACAAGCACATGTGTCAAGGTGACAGATAAGAACATACGAACTTTAGCGGCCAGTTAACTAATATAGGTTTGATAAACGTGTATGAATAATGTTTGAAATCTCAGGATAAAACTTCAATCAACTAGATATTAAATAAGGCACCAAAGCATGCGTGGAACGGAAAGTAAACATTGATATAATGTTGCCAGGCTCTCAAAGTTTTTTTTCCAACACACAGATCTTCTACCACTTATTTTAAATTTGAATGAATATTAAATAACTTTAATAGTGGTTTATTGTGTTAATTGATTGAATATTAAAAATTGTTTTACTTGATTACTACTACAATTTTTACTTTTATCTGTATCTGACATAACTTCCGATCTTTTTGATTGTACCGATGTCCGATACAAATTACTAAAGCTTCAGGCTACTTTATTTTATAGCAACATTCAGGTTTCAGGATTGGTCTCATAACTCGTGCGCGACTTTCCACCAGTTCCACCACTACTTTTTTTTGTTTAAACTTGAGTGAAATTTTAAAATGTATACTGTCTCGAAAGGACCTAGCAAAATTGTTGCAAAAACAAGAAGGGGTAATAAATGTGCTCTATTGTTTTTCCCGTATGCCCTTTGCGGCATTGCGGTGTTCTCGTGACAGACGGCGATGTCATTTTGAATATTTTTATTTTCAGGTCTTTCACAGAACTTAGAAAGACTAGACAGCCGCAAAGACCACAATAGGAAGTCTTCAGAATCTGATAATGGAGAAATTGTGAAGTACGTGATGTTATTGTGCAGTGTTAACTTTAGTATTACCAAATATTTCGTCAGTGTTTTTATATAACCTATTGTAATTACCTTGTTTACTTGAGTTTTTGTAACTAATGGGAGTAAAGGGGTATTCGAATCGTCGAAAATTAAGGAATTTTTGTTCCCGTAAATCTAATGAGACAAATAGTGTACTTAGCTGACTGTGTTTCTTATTTGCATTCATTTCAGTATGCCCAAACCAACATTTCATTCCAACGGTAAAAAGACGATACACCAAAGAATACAGCACCACGTGATAACGCCACAGCATGAGGAGCTCATCAGGTTCATTAGTGAAAGTAAGTTTTAAATAATTTTCCTTAAAAATGTTTGTGCCTGGTTCAAAACCAAATCAATAGAAAATATGATTGTGAAACCTTGAAAACTTCTTAGTACTTCATATCCCATGAATGTTTTAAAAGTATAAAGCAATTTGAGGTTTATTATTATTACAGAATGTTATTTGTCAATCTAAATTTTTATTTACCGACCTAAGCTGTTGTCTCCTAGCGAAAAAAATAAACAATAGCATTCTTTTATTATGATCCCTGAGATCCCAGGGACCAGTAGACATTGGCTTAATAAGCCGTTGTCTACCCATCGCGGCGATCTCCGGACACATCAACAAAAGAATGCTATTATTTAGATTTTTTGTCTGTCGAGGACGGGTGTAATGATGATTCTAATATTCTTTCAGATGCAATACATTACAAATACTCTTTATTGCACACCTCACACAAATTAATCAAAACAGCAACATGTAGGTAGTGGTAGACAACAGGCAGTCTTATCGCAAATAAGTGATCTCTTCCATTCAAATTTTGGGTATAATTAATGCTAACGTAATGCACATCACTAATTATTATATAGACTATTTATAAAAAGCAAGTGATTTTTTTTGGCTATTTTACAATCTATATTTTTTCGTACCCATTTTCTAGTTGTCTTAACTGCAGAGCAACATTCCAGGCCCATTCCATAGCATGATAAACGATAAGATAAGCATCTGTCACTTTCAGATACCACTCGATAGAAAGTGACAAATGCTTTATCTTGTTGTTTATCACACTATCACACAACCATCATAGACCCCCAGCTTACAAAAAACAAAGTATCTGATTTTAAGTATCATGTATGTTTCAGCATGGACACAATCAGCATATGGAGATAGTGAGCCATCAACACCCACCAGCACGATTGGTGAGTAACTATTATTAACACATTCACTGTAGCAATGTGTCAATACAGACGCATAGTTGTATGGTTATTTACAATTAAATATTGCCAAGAGTGAATGTCTTAAGTTACTTATTTGTATTAATTAAGCATGCAAAAGTAGTTGTTAGTCTAACTACTCTGTTCAAGTAGTAACAATGTTACTAGTAATATATATGGTACACATGTCAGAAATGTCTTGTAAAAATAATTCGGATTATATCTGTTTTCTGATGAATTACACAAATAGATATGATGTAAAATGTTTCAATCTTCCAGGGTCTGGTAGCTCATCACCCCTGCCCCCCTCAACCCTGTATTACCAGGACGACAGCCCTGGACCCATGCTGCAGGACTTCAAGCCCTTTGACCTGGAGACGTGGTGGGGTAAGCGACTTTTCCAGAACATCACCAACTCCCTGTGAGTTGGTGTATGCCGCAGCCAACGGGAACATCTTAGTATGTTAGCATAAATCACAATCATGTACAGTTTACTAAATTTTCTACAACTGGGTTAGATGTAACATTGGCTATGTCTAGCTTAAAAAAAAAATTGTGTATGGTTGAGAGATAGTTAATGTAAAAAGTACAAATACATCAAGTGTATAAATGAAAGTTGTGGGTTTTTCATCAATTCTTGTGAGTTAATTGTCTTCACTAATTTAATCACGTCACCTATCAATCATTATCATTCAAGTGACATTATTAATTTCAGGTTTTTTTTTCTATTATTTTCTCTGTATTTTACTGCGTGATGTGTAAGTATGAAATTGACAAAATGTAACAATAATAAGGTAATTATTCCTAGAACTTCGAATATGATTGTTGGATTTAGTAACCTATACTTGATTGTGGATCTCATAATTCATTATCATAAGTGTTTTCCAAAAGCTCAAAATAAGTTGGGACTAGCATTGATATCGTGAACCAATAATTTGTAATGTGGTTGTATTGTGTATGGTCATGTTTGCAGACTGGTAAATTCATGTCAATGTTGTCACTAGATGACTGTGTAAGCAAGGTTAAAGTTGTATACATTTTGTATGTAGCCGACACCTCGCTTAAGGCAACTGCATTTTCACATTACATCGTAAAGCCTTATGGGCTATAACTATAACTTAACACTCCACGCGTTCTGTAATCGGGTATAAGGTAAGCGTACCAGCGAATGAACAGTGCCAGTGAATCAACAAAATGCCCTTTATCTCTTAATGGTTCTGTGTGTCTCTAGCACACTCATGAGATTATACTTAATCTAATATTTTGTGCGGCCACCTTTTGCCTTCAACATTGCTACTAATCTTCGAGGAACGCTTTCGACGAAAGATTTTAGGTACTCAGGATCGATATTATTAGTTACATTCGCTTTATTAATTTTGCTATCTTCTATATATCTATATATAAATACTGCTTCTATATTGAGATCGGGTGATTGTGGCGGCCATTCAAGCTGTTTGATCCTATTTGTCTTGAAGAATTTAGCAGATACTTTAGCCCAAAGCATACATGCTTTGGGTTTCAGCAATGAAATGTCCAAATTTTCTCTCAAAATATTGACATAATCTTCACCAGTCATTATTCCATTGATTCAAGCTAAACTACCCACTCCAGACCATGCAAATGAGCCCTACACCATGACATTGCCCCCTCCATGCTTAACAGTTTAGTTCTGCTTACGCTTCACCAGGTTTACGCCACACCCTGAACCTGTTTTTTTGTCCAAATTGCTCGATTTTACTTTCACCGTCCATAACACTGATTTCCAGTACTCCAAGGGTTTGTCAATATGTTTTATTCTTAAAGTTGTTAAGTGAGAAACTTTAATATTCACGTATTGTCCAGCACTGTATATCATATCAGTCCCAATAGTTGTAAAACGAGAGAGATTTCAAGTTGTCGAGTTACGGGCGCGGATTCTTAGTATGGGATGGTAATTACGCGTATTTACGCGACCTTTTAGTTGTACTTATTTTTATAAACGCGGTGTATATAGTTTAGTTTTTTGATACATCTGATCAAAGTTCCGCTATTAACATATGGTTTCGTGTTAATTTCGATTAAATTCTAGTTTTAAGCCCACGTTCTTGTTTGTCTAATAAAAATAGTCATGGCTAATATTAATTATTTAAATTTTAAGAACCGTTTTGTCTAAGATAGCTCATTTTAGACAAAACGGTTCTTAAAATTTAAAAAATCCTTAAGGGTTCATTCACTATGGTACGTTTACCCTATATAGTATAGTTATAACATTTAGTGCTACTCAAATTTGAGGACAGAATAAGAAATTGATTTATGCAACAAGTAATCAGAATTAAGAATAACTTTTCTGTTTCATAGAAATATAACGTCAAAAGTCCGTTTTTCTGACGCTTTTTCCTAACCAAAATCACGAAAGGTTTAATACAACTCTTAAAACCAGGTACAGTCTGCTAACAAAGTGGTCTACCATGTTTCCAGTCTATTAAGGTTCGAAAGTGGTATAGGTGAAAAACTTAGGTAAAGCCTCTCTTACATGTAGTTTGAATAAGCATTTGTTTTGTTTGTGTTATAATTTAGACATGTTCTTAATTAATGTCTACTCCCACACGTCACAAGTACATACAGGAGCCTTAATACTTAAGTTTTTTACTTATAAGTCAGTTCCTTGGCTGACCGTGCACTACTAGACACCGGAGAGGCCTGGAAAAGGTTGCTCGCTCAGTGTGGACGAGCCTAGGACCGAGGCAAGAGCCTCGCCGAGAACGCGTCGCGTTGTGAATGCTCGCCCGGCTATTTAGTGAAATGTTGACACTGCTACTACACTGGTCGATAAACTGTTATAGTGCGTGCCATCCACGACGACGCACCCCTCCACAGCGAATCTCATACTAATCTATGCGCAATTGCACGGTTTGGGCTGTGGAGGGGCGCGCCTTCATGGATGACACGCACTGTAGGTACATATCTACAACTGCAAAATAGTCTAAACCATATTTCATTTCCAAAATCATTTTTTAATGTTAATTGTAAGCCAAAGTTTATATTGCGGTTTTTAATTTTGCAGCGAGTCTCTCTGTTTGTGGCCATTTCAGTTATCAGGTTTCGTATTGACTGGTAAAAAAGATTATCACATTTTATGTTCAAATATTAGCTAATCAATTTTTCAATATCAGTGATATATTCCTAAAAGACAATTTTCCTCCCATCGTGAATAAGAATATATTAAGTGCCTCCATACAACAATAGATTGGGTAGAGATCTTTGATCTTGATTAGACTTTCTCTTACGGCTTTGTTTATTAAGGTTTTCTCGTAGACATGTAGGCATATTTTTTTATTTATGTATTTTCTATCTCCTATGTCTCTATTTCTTCATTGTCTGCTATTATTTGTACAATTTATGAAGTTTACGGGTTGGAAATATTTCGGAAGATTTCAACAGTCATATAACCTACCTTATCATGACGCGGTTGTCACTGCGAATGGTTAATTAACGAGTTAATGTGTCCAATCAATATGACAGATGCGTCATGAAAGGGTTATTTTATTTATTATCATGTTAATTTTCACAAGTACTATCGACGACACTTAACTGCTATACATTAACCGTATTGCAACGAGATAAGGTCTACAAAAAGTTAACTGACCATTAGGTAGCTCAGCTGTAGGTGCTGTCATAAATTGTACAAGTATGTGTGCATTCAAATTATAATCAGTTTAATGCGATTATATAATGGATTTATAATTTACAAATATTTACGTATGTTAGAAATCAGTATTCATGTTATAAGAATCATGTTAGCTGTTACACAATACACCAAAGATTGATCAAATTGTTATTGTTGTTAGTAATATGCTTAGTAGGACCGAAACTCTTAGAGTAAATTCTGCCAATAGAATGCAAGCAAAATACGACTATATGTGCTTAGAACAAGGTGTTTTTAGCTTGTGTATCTATGACAGAAGTTACTCCTACAATTTCGGTCCTGTTATACACACCGTCTTATGCATGTCTTTGTTTTATTTTACCAAGTTTGAGCCTCTCATCATTGTGGCTGTATCAATGTCTTCCAGAATGTCATACTTCAAGAGAAGTGAAGCCATGTTGACGAAATTGATGTTTCCTAAACATACAGTTAGTCAATAACAACATATAGTTCCTGTGATAAAACTTACATTATATGTATAAAGTTTGAGGGAATTGTAATAGCCCACATATTACGAGTATACTACAACTTGAAGGATTTTTCATATTTTTATTTTATTTAGAAATATTTTAATTACGTTTTTGCAATAGATGCTTACAGCTCTTAAATCTAATAAGTAATTAATGTTATTATATTTGACGTGAATATATTGACTATCTTTAAAGTTATAGCATGATTCATAAATTAATGAATTGCTTGTTTCATTTATGATAGTCATCCTGTATTTTAAAGTTAACATTATACATTCATATCGTCATTTCTCGTTGCATCTTTCATATTAGAACAGGAATGGATGTGATAATGTGATATTTAGCCACCTTTTGTACCGTCACCCAAGAATGTGGTCCTACCATTTTGAATCCTTATTGTCCTAATAATAGAGACGAAAAAAGGTATAACGCGTTTTTTTGGCTTACTGCCATCTTACTGCACGTGATAATTCTATTAAGAAGTATTTAAATTTATTCAAAATACTTATTGACATAGTGAAATACCTATGCAAGATACTTTGAGTTTAAAAAAGAAACCAAGGATTTTCTTTGTTGGTTCTATTGTGCAATATTCAGAATTACAGACGTTTTATTGATTTTGTTATTTATATCCTGTTGGGTGTGACATAGATGGACTGAACACTTGTTAAAAGCCGTCTCTAGACAATTTACACAAATCATCGCCATATTGTACATAATTTCGAATCATGTTGTATAAAACTATCTGTACAAAAATGTAAATATGCAAATCGTGTTCTGTGAAAGTATTACAAATTCGTTACAGAAAATGTGGCGAAATTTTTTACACATTTTGCAAGCCAGTTTTTTTGCTAACTAATCCACCAAATGTGTTATTTTAGATGTTAATTATTGACTGAATTAGAGTGAATATATGTATAAATCCAATAGTCCCGTTACGGAATTATAATGTTATTTATTAATTATTATATTGATCAAGTATTGCAAAATCGAGGCTTACCACATCCTAAAATACCGCAAGTTTTCAAATAAGTAGGTACCATACGTGTAGTTGTTTGCTCAAATATCTCTGGGCAAAGTGCGCAAAAATGTGGTGACATAACCCTGTGTGTAGAGGCGTTAGAGCGGGCAGGATATGTATGTGCGCTTTGTCGTGACATATATAATTGCAGAGGACTGACGTGTGTTAAATCCCGTTTTACCAGAATTCTAATATTCAATTAACTACCAAATTATTTAATTTTTGAACTATCTTTGAATGATGATAGGTAATCTGGTAAAGCTAGAATTTGGCAGCTTCAAATTGTGGTATTTAGGGAACATGCGCATACAGCCCTTGCGCGGTACATACGACTATTATAACTGAGCCAACTATTCGTACGGTATAAGAATTTGTATGATATTCCGATATTCACTCGTATGTGCAGTTGGCAATTTGAAAGAATTATTTAAAGCCCAACCAGAAATATGTGACCCTTAGTCATGTTGTGGATTTTCATTACAACTAATTTCTTACACGGGCAATAATTTTAATCATTGGTTGTCACTGCTGGCAGTGTCACTGTGGTGGTTTAGGTTAAGTGTAGAATATTAAATAATAAATGACAAATAATACCCAAAACGATTCATTGTCATAAGCGGAACATTATTAACAATGTATATAATAACATTCTGAAAAAAACCGATTGGGAAATGGAACAATTTCTCTACAAAACATTTTAAAATTAACATCAGAACTGACAGGTAAACAAGTCAAAATGTAATTATTCCGACTATACTGACATTACCGACTTGTTGCCATATAAATGAGAATAATACCGCCCTCTTGACAATGCCCATATATATCTGGTCGGGCTTTAATATGTGCAATAAGGTATTTTACTGATAGTCAAATCGGCAACTTTTTATGAAACGTCAAAAATGGGTAGGTGTGGAGTATGTAAAGAAACATATAAATATGGTCAAACTGCATCCTTTTCACATCTTTATGTATTTAAAAATCATTAAAACAGCATAAATGGGTTTAAGTTTGATGTTTTCTAAGTATTTCCGTATGTTTTGTTTGTTGGTAACGTAAAAATAATATTTATTATTACTGTTGTTACTTGCTTAATACAATACCGTGTTGTCAACGAAACTGAAGTTATAATACAAGCGACGCGACACTCATTGCCTCGAACCCTTATATGTATTGATTGATTAAGTGATGTCCGCCAATTTGTTACATTCATTATGGTGATCATATTGTAGCTATTTCTCGTTCCAATTTTTATGGAATTCATTATTATAATTGACATATCTTCAAAACAATTTGATGTTATTATTGTTTTTATTAGTTAATAACACTACCTTATTTATTTTTAAGTTTTTTACTACCGCAAACTTGATAAATGTTTTTTTACTGTCATCGAATTTACATTAATCACGGATATTGGAGTAAAAAACTCCACAAAAAATCACTATTAAACCAATTAGTTGATTCGACTTTTTTACTAAAATAATGTAAATAATGAAGAACCTAAAATTGTTATGTTGCATTGGTAGCTACGCAACTTCCCCTTATATACCTATGTGCGGAAACTGACACAAAATATTTCATTAACATTCGATGAATAAGCCATATTGAGATATCATTTATTACAATATTTTTAGATTAAGTAGGTAATTTTTTCGTTGAAAACTCTAAATTGTTTAATAATCATAAAAACCAGTACATTCGAAACATCGGGCAAACATTGAAAAAGGTAATTAAATTAGTATTGTATGCAATTAAGTCCCGTTTTACAGTAATAACTAGTACAAAGGACAGCAAAGTAAAAAAAAACAGGTACAGGTCTTGAGTAAAATTCTTAATTAAAATAACAAAATGTTATTGTTATTTTCGTTAAATAAACCAATGATGAGTTACCTTTACGGTAACATCTGTAGGTTGTAGTCAGATTTTTGTTTTCTACGTGATGTTTTTGAATTGTAGTTGCAGGAGATAGAATATTTTTAGACTGATTTAGTTATAAAAAGTTATGCTTTTTGTTGTAGTTGAATAAATTGTTTTAAAATTGTGCATTTTTTTATTCATGACATACCGAAAACCGTACCTAAATGTAGAAGTCTACTTCAAGTCTTTTAGTCTACACACTAGTCACCACAGGATATTTTTCGAGAGTGACAGCTGGCGCCTATTTTATTAACTTGACAATTGTCACCTAACTGACAATGACAATTCGATGTGCAGATAGATTACTGACCAGCCGGCACCCCGAGGAACCTCGAAGATGACACCCATATACATTTTTAAGAAAAATAGATATCCGCCATCTTGGATTAATGCATGTCATTTTCGTAATCGGCACCCTGAGGAACCTCGACGATGACACCCATATCGATTTTTAAGAAAAATAAATGTCGGCCATCTTGGATTTGAACATGCATGTCAGTTTCGTAACCGGCACTAGGAGGAACTACAAATATGACACCCATATCGATTTTTAAGAAAAATTAATGTCCGCCATCTTGGATTTGAAAATGCATGTCATTTTCGTAATCGGCACCTCGAGGAACCTCGAAAATGATACCTATATCGATTTTTAAGAATAATAAATGTCCGCCATCTTGGATTTAAAAATGCATGTCATTTTTTGTAATTGCAACCCGAGGAATCTCTACGATGACAGCCTTATCGATTTGTAAGAATAATAAATGTCCGCCATCTTGGATTTGAAAATACATGTCATATTCGTAATCGGCACCTCGAGGAACTTCGACTAAGACAACCATATCGATTGTTAAGATAAGTAAAGATTTGCACGCACAAACTTGGAAACCCCTTTTTACCCCGTTCCGGGAGCAGTTTCGAAAAACGCTGAAGTGTGTTTTGTTGTATTGAAACAGAGTCTATTTACGACGTTCCAAATCTCTCACAACAAACAAGATTTACCCCCATACAAAGTTTGAAACCCTTTTGCACCCCTTTAGAGGACCAATTTAGAAAAACGCTGAAATGCGCCTTTAATGTATTTAAACAGAGAGTCTATATACAAAGTTTCAAATCTCTCACTTCAATAAATACGTGTTTTCATACAAACTCTCATCCCTCGTTTTATCCCCTTAGGGAGGTGAATTTCGAAAAATCCTTATCCCTAGCATACGTTATAAATGTCTAGCGTTAGCAGTTTCGGCTACGCGTTGATGAGTCAATCAGTCAGTCAGTGAGGACTTCTTCTTTTATATGTATACCTAGATTACGCGCGGACTTATGACAGGTTACCTAACTTAAAAAATTATATTTGTCATGAAATTTTATACGGTCAACATTTAGGGTATTTTTTAACTCATGAATCGGTCAAGTTCACATGTGTCATGCGGAAGAAGTCGCACGGCACAGATAGTTTATATTGTACTATGTATAGGTAAATTAATAAACGTTTTAAATTATAAATATATTACAAGCGTCAAGACTGCTTTTCGCGTTACAAGTCAGGGATACCACACACAGAATTTTTGAATTTGCCGCGATTTCTCATTCTCGTCTCTCTTTTATCAGACTCTAGCTGTACATATGGCCAGAGACTATTGGTATGATCCTCAGATTATAAGAGTGGGTTGCACCAAACCGTCTGTAATCGTAAGCGCTGTTCTTTAAAATCTGATTGTATGAAAAGTTGGTAAGTTTCCCATAGGATAGTTGCCGGCGCCATATTTGACGATGACCGGCCTGTGATCACAGCCTGTGATCGTATGTTGGTGCAACTGACCCTAAATATTTCTTATGTCTGAGTTGACCTTTTTACATTGGCCCCCGAATAAGTCGAATAATAACCATAGTATTTTCTAAGTAGTCTGTGATAATAACAAGACTTGTGACAAAAACTGCCTCCTGTCAAAACACAACAATTTGCTACGAAAAATATACTTGTTACCGAAATAAACCTTAAAAATGCAAGAATATCAAATAAAAAATAACCTGTTTACTTCGGATAGCATAAAATCCATGACTGTTAGGAATTATCCGGTAAATTCCTTGAACTATAATCGTGAATAATGCCATTTTAATTCTACATTAACAGAAACGATGATGGTACCTACTCTATTGTTCATCCTGGTTAAAATATAATGAGTATGATAACCTTCACCTATTACTGTTTGCCTTGTAAAACTTAGAGTTTCTAGCTTAACACGTTCCCTGTCCTCATACAAAATGATATAACAATATCACAAGTCTAACTGACAGTTCGACTGTGCATCCAGTACGGGAACGTGACTGCATAGTGGGAGCAGGAGCATGACCCCACATTGGACGCACCCGGACAGGGAAATTTCATTCCACCATCAATTCATCAACCATATGGTTATGTGGTGGTGATTGGTGGTTGGCCTAGTTTTATGGAAAAAACCGACTATCCCACCTGACTATGTATGAAGTCTGTAAAAATTACCACTATTTTGCAGCAAGACATTTTCCGTCAAAAGAACTTCATGTACGGCCTGCAGAATGCCCGGAACATACTGAACGATCTCCAGGCAAGTCTTAAAGAAAGCAGAAAATATGAGGAACAGCTTATCCGTTGCAGGAGTACGCACGCCCACGAACACAAAATGGAAGAGTGGTCGAGCGAAGGCTTCAACGAGAAGAATTCTCAATCAACAGGTTTATAAACCCCCAGGGATCATTACAAAATAATGCTATTGTTTATTTTTTTTCGCTGGGAGACAACAGCTTGGGCCCTCCCGTCAGACATTGGGTAACGACACCAATGTTGGACAGTTTAAGCTGAAAAGCACCAGTAGGTAATGGACACTTCAACCTACATATGTCTGTCAGTCGTGACCCTGGCAAATAGGTGACCTACGACATACCGTGCGATGAAATGCCACATTTAGTGCCAACTTTTTGATACAGTAGGTACATGCAAATATTCTTTATTGTTCACCAAAATAAGTAAAAGAAATAATAGAAGGAACTTGGCGGTCTCTTCCAGACGACCTTTAAGAAGTGGAAATGATGCTAAAATACTTACCTACTGATAAAAAAATAGTAGGCAAACAAAAATAGAAATCGGACATTCATATATATAATTATACATATTTTGTTATTCTAAAGCTAATATTTTATGGCGCTAGTCTCTGCCTAATGCTTGTGGTTTTAGATTTTGAAAAACAAGACTACGGAGCGTCATTGGAAACCTGGTCGACCATGAGCATCGTTTGTTTACAGTATCAGTGAGTGCAACCTAACCTACCTTCCATACTGTTATATCACGAGCGCGGGTCAGTCGTTGTTGTAGTTGTGACACATACGAACACAAACAAATACTAACATAAACAATGTGAACTCATAGCTTCTACGCTGACTGACGCACACATAGACAATGTGCATATGTATAGCTCAACACACAACCATGGCTAACCCGCGTTCGTGAGATAAAAGTACTGTACCTACGTTGAAAAAAAAATACTTGTGTAGGTAATGTAATGTCATATAGAAGTAAGTAGGTACCAATAATATCACATAAGCGCCAAATAAGCAGCTTATCTACCTAACTATGATACCCACGGTAGCTCAGTTGGGTAAGAGAAATTGATGGAATCGGTCGTGGTTTCAAATCGCACCTGTGGCGAAAATTTTTTTTTAATTTTTCACCTTGATTGAAAATTGTAATTTCGTTAGCGGACGCATCCGCTTGACAAAATTTTTAAAATAAGAAAGGTACTATTATTTAGTCTGTTTGTGTGGCGCAGTGGGAGAGGAACGTGTGATATTATTCTACTACAGAACGCTAGTGGCGTGGGTTCGAGACTCAAATTTGCGTATTTTTTGTACGCTACTTGAATGCCAAGAGCGATCCTGCGCCGCCCCTGTACAAACCTAATACAAGGCGTAGCCGGTTTTCGTTGGTGGTTTTAGGGGGTAGTCCAAGGTTCTCTAGTCACGGTTAGTCCGTTATACTCGTCCTGCCTCCCCGACAGGACGGGATGCGTAAATGCGTTTCCCAACATTTAAAAAAAAATTCACTTTGTATTCCACCCATGTGGTCTCTTGAAACGATCACCCCACCAAACCTAGTTAGCGCTACATTAAAAACTTTTAAAAACACCAGCATGCGGCATGCATTTAAACCCTTTACTGCATGGCATTTTAAATAGGTACTTTGCTAAAAATATAAATAAATAAATATTTGAACGGTCAATATAAGCCATAAAAGTATTTCAAAAAAGATTTTATATTTTTAAATAATATATTTTAGAAAAACAATTGCGGGCAAATCTGGTACAACTTGCACTGCGGGCTACAATGTCCCAGTTACCAAATTTGGAAAAATATGAAGTATAGGTATATGTACCCAATCAAAATTTTTGGGTAAGTAATATGTATAATTAACACTGAAAATTGACTTTGTTTGTTTTTATTTAGTTACTTTGGTCCAACAACAATATCGATTAACTTGCTACAAAAATGTATCGTTCAAATTAAACTGTTTGAAGCAATTATGATTTTTATTAAGACATAAGAAACATTAGCATACAGCCCGTTACCTAATACTTGAGAGTTTGTATTTATAATTATTATAATTAATAACAATTAATGAAATTTGAAATACGTCATACTGCATTAAGTTCTAAATATGAATATCGATACTAGTTAACCAGAATGCATGTTGTGCCAAATTTGTCTTAGCCATTACTGCATGGTGTTCCGAATATAGTACAAAGTTTAAATAAAGAAATAACTGTAATACAAATGTTTTACTTACTTAAAATAATGGGGAACCCTTTAACCGTACATAAAAACAATAACTTCGTGAAAACTTTGGTTTGAGTTCATTCAAATCTCGCGCCGAAAAAAGTCAACCGTGCTCTGTCGAAAACTCGCCGCATTCCACCCTCACTTTTTGTAGTGTCAAGAAAGATTCAGGGTGCCAAAGCAACCCCACAAGATAATGTAGTTCTCTAACAATAAAAAAGTGAAAAGCACTTCACAAGTATGGTGGTATTAAAGAGTAATAGGCAAAAATGTCGAGTGTGCCAAATTTGTCACGATATGCGGTAAAGGGTTAAGACTGGAGATGCCATTGATATACTTACCCCTCTGCCAAAGGTAATAAAGAAAAATCTGCCACGTCAGTCTCGAAATCGTTCCCGGCGTGTGAAGAGCTCTATGTGCTGTTTTCGGGTGCCAAAAACATTTTAATTTATCAACATTTTCACATGCACGTATGTTCGCTTTAATTATAATTTTCTGCATGACTAATTTCAATTAAATCGCAAATCAGCATCGATTCCACAGTCGATTTAAAAACAATCGTGCTTGACCGCTATTTTGACAATTAACTTCACCATATTTCAGGACACAAGGCCTACTTTCTATAAGAACATCTATGAAACGTGATCCTTAGTGAAATTGATCAATTTAGGCATGTTATAATTGTCCTAGTGTAAACGCTTGTAAGGTCCAATTTCATTGCTGAAATTTAGTGTTTTGAGTCTGCGTAATTGTCGTAGTAATGGGAGAATGTTTTGCAAGTGTGCGTAGTTTCTTTATATGTGTGTTACCTCGTCCCCCCCTAAAGTTTGGCGAAATATATATATTTTTTTATACAACGCCGGTGGCAAACAAGCATACGGTCCACCTGATGGTAAGCGGCCACCGCAGCCTATAGACGTCCGCAACTCCAAAGGAGTCACGTATGCGTTGCCGACCCTTTATGAAATTTGAGAATTCACTGTGTTGACAGCAGAAGGGACAATTTTAGGTCCCTGGCTCTCAACACAGTCCATCCTCGGGAGCTCTGGCAACCTTGCTCACCTCCAGGGACACAATACTACATACTTGTATAGTAGATAATGTTATAATGGCTGTGGTCTTCTGCAAGGTGGAGGCTTCCTGTACTTCCCCAGTTGGGCTGCTCCAAATTCGAGCAAGATGACATTTTGCTGTGGCTTACTTCTCTTATATTTTGTTTGGAAAGATGCGCTGAAAGCGTCTCCTGTCTTATATGCTCTAAAGACCCTCAAATCACTACCGTAAACCGGGGTGACATTTAAGTATCTGCTGGGGTAACATTGTTAATCCAGTTTTATGCCCCCAATACTAGTTTTATTGTGAGCGTTAGGATGACAGGAGTCAGGACCATGGTCGATGGATTCGGTATAACACCAAGTAGGAGAACTGGACTTAGTCCTGTCAACCTGAAGTCAGAATGGCTGACCACTTTTAATATTTCTCGATTTCTACCATATAGTACTAAAAATTTACTAAATCTTGGAGTTACTCTCCCTATACAAATCTACCAAGGTCCTGTCATCCTGACGCTCACGTTTTTTTCGCAGTAAGTATTTTTTACAACAGGTAAACCCGACTGAATTGAGCATATCTACTTACCTAATTCTTGTAAGAATAAAGCGTACCACACACTGCAGCGGTCTGCGGTGGCGGACTGTGGTACACTAAGACAATCATAACATTCATTCAGACACACGCGGCCTTGATGACAACTGGCCGCCAGCGCAGACCGCTGCTGTGTGTGACACGCAACTTCTATTCATAAATTGAAATGTTCAAAGCAACCCCGATTTTTACTAAAGTCACGTCGGTTCAAGGTAATTCTATGAACCAGGTACGAAGAGTTGTCCAAGCGCTACAAGACCCTTCTCGAAGAGTACGAGCATCGCTGTGACACAGCCAACAGTAAAGATGAGCAGATATCGCGGCTTCAGGACACCGCTAAGTCCACTCACGCGCAGCTCATAGAGGCGCACGCGGTTCTTCTGGCTGTCGGGGAGAAGTACATGACACTCAGGCGGAGGAAGCATGCACAGGTGATATAGATCGTCCACGAAGAACTGTATCCACTGCCGGAGCGCCCGCCCCACTCGCAGAGAAGCGTGCAGTTGCTTGGTCACACAGCGTACGCTACGTCCGTGCAGCGCGATCGCTGCACACCAGAACGCACGGTGACAGGTCACGATGCAGCGGGACATTAATCATACATTTTGGCGTGCAACCGTCGAGTTGCGCGGCGTCCCACTATGAAAAAAACAAACTGGTACGCAACGAGGAATTGGTACGCACGCTTCCAATAAATAAGCCCATGGTCACACTTGGCTGTCACACCAGTACAGATAGATCACTAACCGTAGGAGTAATCGATAATATCTCCATTTCCAACATCTAATTTATTGAATCATCTCGGGCTTTATTGAAAAATTGAAAATTGAAAAATTGAAAAAATTGAAAAATTGAAAAAATTGTTTATTTTCCTGTATATTTGTGTACAATTGCCATCAGTGGGTGGGACTTCCTTGTAGGTAAGTGAACCTGTGTTAGGTTGTCCCGCTCTTCCATAGCTAAATATCTTTTTAGAAAATATTATAGTACTATTTAACACGTGTGTGTGTGCGTGCGTGCGTGCGTGCGTGCGTGCGTGCGTGCGTTCGTGAGTGCGTGCGTGCGTGCGTGCGTGTGTGCGTGCGTGCGTGTGTGCGTGCGTGTGCATGTGTGTGTGTGTGCCACATGTTAGCTATACTTCATAATTTGCTCGATACAATAATGTCTCCGTAGCGTCATAACTTTGGTGGTTTATTGGTCTCGAACAATTCATACATCAAGAACGCCTAAATATATTGCGTGTTGCCCACTCAGGGTCATAAAACCGTTTATTCAACTTTCTTTAGCCACACTAAGTACCTGTTTATTTGTTCATCATAACATATTTATTAGTTACGACTTTCACTGCCCCTTTAAGCCTAGCGGGCGCTACGTAATTTTTCTCAGATGTCGGACAACCCGCTAGCGTCCGCTAGGCGGGCTGTCGTTACATCGGTTTCTGGGGTAGGTACATTCATGATTTAAGTCTGGCAGTGAATATGTTAACGATAAATTCAAATGATCAGAAACACGCGTACTCCAGAAAAGTGCACCGGCTGAAGAACGCGGTGAAAGAGCTGATAGCATCCGCGGACCGCGCGCAGCAGGAGCTAGACACGAAGCTGAAGAAGGCAATGAAGACGGAGCGCCATGGTGGAGACGCGCTGCTGCTCGCTGAGGTGACGCTATTGATATAATGCATCCCTAGTACCTTTGTCTTTGTACTTAAATCTTTGCTATGGGGTATTGAAGGGTTTGTGGGTTTGTTGTGTATACCTAATACTCAATTAGCTTTTATAATGCATATGGTAAGAAAGTGCGCTTTGTAAGGGTAAACTTATGCATACAAAGTGACACTTTCTATGCATAAGGTGCTTAACGTACTTTTTATTTACGTACTTAACGTACTTTTTACTAAACGTGCTTAACGTAATACTTTCCACACTTGTATCATAATATTACAGTAGGTACTTAACTAGGGCGGTAAAACAAAGAATGCTCAGGCGAAAGCAAGGGCGATAAATATGCTATCTGAGGGTTTCTTTATTACCGCCCGTGGTAAGTGCCTACACAATTTTATGTCTCCCCTGGACAGTCTGGTGCGTTAACTGCTATTTTACGACCAGGTGTGACAAACCTAAATAACTATTTCTGCAGCTTTCCTAACATACAGAGATTGGGTACAGGACGATTAAACATGCTGAAGCCCGACCAGAAATATATACTTGTCTAGAGGGCGCTATTTATTTTGATTTATATGGAAACAGACCAAATGACATTTTGACTTGTTTACCTGTCAGCTCTGATCTTAATTATGAAATGTTTTGCAGCAATATAGTTATATATGTCCCAAAAAATTTTTTTCGGCTGTTTATTGTATACATTATTAAAAAAGTTCCGCTCTTGTCTAGAAATCGATTTGCGCATTTGTTGTTATATATCGTTTAATTAACAACTCTACTATTATTGAAATAAACCGCAACTGTGACACTGACAAGTCTGACAACCTGTCACTAAAATTATTGCCAGTCTAAGAAAATAGTTCATGAAATTCCGCAACATGGCGCAGGGCCATATATTTCTGGTCGGGCTATAGAAGAATTAAAATCTATAGTCGGTCATTCTATACTTAGGTATGTAGTAAGTACCTACGTTATAAGACAGAAGTGTGGACGAAACCTATGAGAATGCTCCCAAGTTGAGAGCATTCTCATAGGTCTGGTCCACACACACGCGCGTGTATGCTGAGTCTCGTTCACACACACACGCGTGTATGTTCGCCCTTTCCTGTCGCATATCTATACATCGCATACATACATAGTATAGGTACATTCTAATACTATTATTAATTCCATTATTGAGTGCTCACTGTACTATGATATTTTTAGATTCGGAAATGTAACCACTTATGCTTAGAAAATCTTCGTTTGAAGGCTCAAGTCCAAGAACTCATCCTACGCAACGCCGCATGGGATAACAACACTTATTTATATGAACGTACAGATTATTAAGGATTAAAGTATTTATTTTCTTATTTTTTTTATTAATTGACTTCACGCCTTTATTAAGTATATCAATCTAAATAAAAAATCAGTTTACATTCTTAATAAGAATAATGAAGTTATGCGGAGGGAAGAAAGTCATGTGACAAGAAGGGTATCAGGTATGAATGTGATGTAGAAGAATGTATGAGAAATGTAGGCCAAGGAAAAGGTGGACGGATTGCACTGCGTGAGACCCGGCTAAAAAATGCGGGATTCACGCATTCTACTCTACAGGTTGCATCATTTCTTAACGTTTAGGAAATTGTGGTACATACCTATAGGGTACATTATTCCTGCCCGCTACATAATAATATACCATCTTAGTTAATTTTCGAGATTCGCGCTCTTTACTCAAAATAATACAATAAAACAAAATATTCACTCCAGTTCTTATAATTCCGACGAGACCTGAAAACAGGACGATTGGCGTCCCGCACGCATCCTTTGCGGGACTTACCCTCTAGGGCGCTGGAAACGACACCCTACTCTAGATGTGAGTGACGGGATGACGGGCGATAGAGGCATGGGAAAAAAATCATGAAGCGCCGGCCCCAACTAAATGAGAAAAGAGCAACCGAATGATGAGTAATGATTCTGACGTATAAAACAAAAGATGACGCTGTGCTCGGTCTTTTAGTTGACGATTGTAACCGACAAAACTAACTTTTTCTACTCGTCGACTACAATGTTTGAATTACGATATAGTAGACAAAACTAAAATCACATACATTTCTCTATTGGTTCCCTTCAAGTGAACTCTTATGAAATAGACCAATCACGTGTCGCCTTTTACTGTACTCTTATGAAATTGGCCAATCACGTGTCACCATTACAGTACTCTTATGAAATTGACCAATCACGTGACGCCGCGGACATAGAACAAAAGACCAACGAGCGCCCGACCCATGTGCCTAATGTTCATTGCCGCAGGACTAGTTTGTTTGATAGTTTCGGTTTGTTTAATTAATTTCCGTTGACTCGTAGAAAAAGTAGTGTATGCAATAGTTATATAATTAGCTTTTTAAGTCTCGAACCTTAATTAGACCACTCGGCAAGCCTCGTGGTCTAAACGCAGTTCTCGACTAAAAAAGCATACATTATATAACGATTGTATAAACTACTATTAATACCTGTGAACCTATTATCAATAGTATCATTTTATTATCATATTCGAGGTAGATTACATCGGCCACAGTTGACAATCTCCATTCCTGCAACAAAATGCAGTATCAGTAATGCAGGTTTCTATTCGATACGCACGCCCCAGTAACCTAACCTAATGGTAACTACGAGTAGATAACGTTTCGCAATGCGTCCTATTCTAAATTTAGATACAATTCTAACCTTTTGAATTGCATTACATTTGAAAACAGCATAATAAAAATATATTAGCAACTGGATTGATATTCATTTTTAGACTAGAGGTTGATGTAAAGATATTACTTAAGATTTTCATGCCCAGCTCAAATGGAGTAGGTTAGGTACCTATACTCGTATTATATTTCACTGACACTAAATATATAGAGCGGAAATTGATTTTGACAGTGTTGCCAGATGGTTACATTTCTTACATTTTTCGTAACTTTTGACCGGCTCGCGTAACCTGTAAGTAACATCTGTTGTAAAGGATTTTTTTGTAACTTTTGAGGATAATGAGACTGTATTTAAAAAGAATGGTAATTTTATCTAACCGGGATCATGCGACACAATTTATAGGCTTCCATGCAGAAAAGGTGACAAAATAACCTACATAGTACGACTGTCTGTCCGTCTCTTGCAACTTTGTATGACATTTGAGACACCGCCCATCAGCTCGGCGTAATTCTGTCGCCGAACTCGCCAAATTGTAGCTGTATATGGCGACTCGTTTCTTAGAATCGAATGATTTGATAAGTAATTATGAACGTTTTGATAAGTAATTATGAAAAATATATAAAATGTAACTTTTGCATTAGAAGTGTAACTTTTCAAGAAAAGATATGTAACTTTCGTCCCAACGGCCCTGACAACACTGGATTTTGAATCGAACATAGACGTTAGGTTTGGAGCTAGAGGGAACGAGTGCAAGCTACAAATAAGAGACTGATTCTAATTTAATACGTTTGCTGGTAGCATAGATCCCTGGTCCCGTAATGTAGTTGTAACTTATGCTTCTTATGAATACTCATTCCTCAAAGTTTTATTAGGTAGGTACCTAATGCGAAATTGTAAAATGTTTAACTGGTCAAAACCTAATGAGGACTACCGCGTATGAATTCGTCGCTAGAGGCGCTAGTGTAGCATGAGGTCTCCGAAATGTCAAATGTCACTCTTTATGGTTGTCAAATGTCACTCTCTACGCGGGTTAATATCTAATTGGAACAATATGGTGACTATTTTGCAAAACCTGAGCTTGATTATGGCAAATATGAGTTACGGGCCAATGACTGTCAGTGCTTTGAGACAGTTTTGTTTATCATTGTTAGGTTTATTGCTTAATCCGACGTTAAACATTTACATAATTTAATATATTAAGCTGGTATAATTACAGGCACCCAGGAATCCATGCATTTGTTTCTGTCGCAGTAGAGATAAACGTAGTATAGAATTTTAAGTTTTTCACTTGGTGTAATTGTTTTCTCTGAATGTTAGTTTAACACAAATTCTCATAATTTAAGAAATTACGCAAGGGGCATGGTAGTGGCTCCGCCAAGTCCCCTAACTTCATAAAAATTATCCAATAAACGTTTCAAAGACAAAAAATCGAGTTCAATCCGCTATCCCTTGGGAAGTTATTTTAATATGAAAGTGACAGGGCCAGCTAGCTGTGTTCTGTTGCAGTGGGGATGAATACAGCATATCGAGCTAACATTAGCGAGTCTCTATTTAATTTATGATACCTTGTACTGAGAAGTCACCGCAAAGCCGCTATCCAACCATCCCTCTACTGCACATACGTTTGGTGCATTCTCTGTATCTCTTCCACCATGCCGTCCAGAATTAAAGCCAGCTGATCTGGGCTGGACACCAGTGCAGTGTCCGCGACTGCCCCGAAACGGAGGACACTATCGTAGCAAAGCGCAGTCACACCAAGACCTGAGGATAAGAAATGGCAGGATATACTGGAACCTGTTAGTGGAACTTTACGCGCAGGATCTAGTCCGTGCGCTGGCATGAGCTAGTTAGTCTAGGACTCTTGCGTGGGCGGTCAATGACGAATGGAGGCGAATGCATAATATACTGCGGTTTGTCGTACGTCGAAATCCGTTAGTGCTCTTTATCTGAAAGTCAGGGTGAATTCCTTAAAAAAGTAGGTGAGGTTAGGTTAGGTTAGGACGCAGTTTATTCGATTGATCCTCTTATCTATTATTTCTGTGGATATCTGTGTGTGTTCTCTGCTAAAAAGGAACATAGTGTAATCTGATTGTACTAAGGAACTTTTCTACTGAAAATAATACCTAGCCTTATTTTAGGTAAGGACAGTTGAGTTTGGGGTACAATGGAAAGAAAAAAATATTTCTATTTTAGAAAATCAATGTGTTGTTTTTGTATTTTTTTCGTCTCGAACAATCAACATCAGTTCCTGAATTATACATTAACAACAAAATCGAGATCAAAAAGTAGCCTTAAACCTAAGAATATTTCATATTTGCACAATATGCTTTCGTTTGTTCCATTGTCTGGGGTACAATGAAACGGCAACGGGGTACATTGGACCCAGAATAAAATATTAAGGGGATTCCGCACAAAATAAAATTGACGTACTTTCATTCGCGCGGCACCCTCTTAATACCAATTGAGGATAACACTATTGTTATCCTTGCAGACAAGACAAAGGCTTACTTGGCAGACATGACAAAGTGCCAAAGTAAATATCTACATATTACTTTGGCACTTTGTCTTGTCTGCCAAGTTTGGATTTGGCAACTTCAGCTCAATATCCTGAGACATCATTGCCATATCTAGAATCAATCCAGTGGAAGATAGAAGCTGTTGTAAATTTTCTCGCTCCGACGCATAATTAATCTCATATTCGTTATTCTCGTCAACATCTGTTAATATTTCACCAACGGAATGGCATAATGGAACACTGTTCTATAGAACTCAATTTCATATTGTGCCCCCATAGGTAGTTACAAAATTACTAAGTTACAAACAAGTACACACATACCTGCTAACCACCTGCTAGCACTACTTTTTTATAATATCAAAAGTTCTTTTGTACAAAATTCTAATATTTACTGCCCTAAAACAATTTTGAATAAATATCGACCTTGTTCCATTATAACCCGTGTTCCATTGTGCCGCCACTGTCCCTATTCATTTTTCCAAAACAATGCGCCAATTATATTGAATTTATAATTCATGAAAGTACATTTATGGTCTCTATGCGGTGAAGTGTGCGTATGGTTAAATTGCGGTAGGTAGTATGGAAGCATTATTATAAAATTAACGCTATGTGAACAAGTGTATTCATAAATTACCAGTGTTCCCTTTCAGGGGCACAAAGAAGACCAGTTTCTTCAGCGTGTTCCCGCCGCAAATATTCATGCGCCTCGGCCCAGGCAAGTTACTAAACACCATGGTTGCTTGGCTGCTGTTCAATAAGGGGTGCAGTACTTGCTTGGGTAAGATGCTGTTGAATATCTTTAGGAGGTAATAATTAGTCTGAAAATAGAATAGTATAAATCTAAGGGCGATTGTTCCAATACCTACATTTGGTTTAAGCACTACGATTCTGTCAATTTAAATAAAAGGCTAAAATGAATCACTATCCGATGCCTAACGATACATATTTTATATCACAGAACAAGTAAAATAAGTTACACCATCCTCTAAGAAAAATATTCAATTAGTTAGCAAGAAGCTGTTGGTGATCCTAGATAATAAATAAATAAATAAATAGAAGCTAGTTAAATAAGTACATATTTTACCAAAGGATCAGCGCTTCTTCGCAGAGCGTCGCAGCGTTGTTGAACTTCTTCCCTTTTGCAC
Source organism: Epiblema foenella (assembly GCA_963556455.1). Lineage (NCBI taxonomy): Eukaryota > Metazoa > Arthropoda > Insecta > Lepidoptera > Tortricidae > Epiblema > Epiblema foenella. The sequence goes on from OY747109.1 coordinate 13,984,433, forward strand.
CGTTTCACCGGTAAATCCAATATGGTCACACTAAAGTCGTTCTCCAAAGTAAATCCATTGTCATCTACTGATTTGTTGAAAGCCGGGGGGAATCTAACGGGTAACACAACAGCTACATCTTCAGGGATGTGGGTCATCGTCTGTTAGAAGCGCAAAAAAAATTTCGTCATCCTGATCCAATTATTACAAGTCTAATTTGTTTTAAACTTACCTGCGCAACCCATTTACCTTTGAGAAAAAATTGTGCAAACCACTAGATAGGGCAGAGGCTAATACATCTGTAAATTTCATATTGTCTACATTATCTCTAATTTCCTTCACCATTATTAACAAATTCTCATCAGATTCTGTCCATTTGTATATTCTTTCACCAAGCAACATGGGCCCATGTAAAGCATTATCATCCGGCTTTCTAATGATCCCATCTACGAAGCAAATTGGCATTTCACATAGTTTCTCCATCATATCTATTAAATTCTTCGGGGACTCCTGAATTCTTGTATTATACCTTTCAGGATTCGAAAACATCTTAACCGGGCAATCGTCTGCATCATCAGCTAATGTTTTACACAAAAACTCAATCAAAGCTACTCCATCTCCAACTGAATGATGAATCCTAAAAACAATCCCATATTCGCCTCTTACATTATCATAATTATTAACTCTCTGCTTTGTAACTAATATTTTAAATAATGCCTCATCATTGTATGGCAGCGATTGATTCGATATTTCTGTCATCATTATTTCAAGGTCTTCCATTTTGAGTGTATCAGATTTTGAAGCAATATCAACAATTTCAACGTATTGATTTATATCAACGCTGCTGTATCGTCTCCAATAATAAAATCCGTATTCTTCATTTCTCCTGAAGAATAGTTTATTAGTAGCTTTGTTGGTGATAATATTTAGGAGTTTGCGTTTGATATTATTGACTAGAGCTCCAGGTGAATCAGATTCTATGACTCCAAGAACATTAATAACACTCTTCGTAGTATCGTCTTCCAAACTCCAGAAGACGTCAAAGCTGTCTAAGAAACCAACGAAATGTTTGTCCTTATTTTTAATGACCACCGCACATAGCAGTTTGTAACCTAACGCTAACAGCAGAAACATTAAAATCAGTGGCAACATTAACATTAAGAAAAGGAGAGATATTGCTCTGGGTAGAGTTTTTGCGTCCAAACTTGTATCTTTCTTCCATGAAGCAGACAGAATGGCACGGAACTGCAAAATACAAATTATAAATCAGTACGATATTTTATTTCTAAAGCCTAGTTATTTAAAGGTGTATATAAATTATAATTACAAGTAGTTGGAATAGTGTCCTTTACCTTTTGGTTAAACACGATATTAGCTGCTGCAGCTATTAGAACTCCGGCAAAAGCACCAAGTCCGGCAGTTTTTGTCACTTCTAGAGGTACACTTACAGATACATTAGTCAAAAGCTGTGTCCTGTTCAAGGACAATTGTTCTATCACTGAACACTTCAATAAGTAATTTAATTTCTCCATTTTAAAAAGCAAGTTTTAATTGTTGAATATACAAATATATTACTTGTAATTTACTTCATAGTTATTACACGTAGGCTTCTATTCACACGAGACATTACAGTCAACTGAAAGGAGACCATCGATTTGCATACATGTAAAGTATGTGAAGCCGTACTTGGTGAAGAAATTGGTACTTACCATGCTAATTTAATTAAGTGGATTATATTCAAGTTACTTTATAGGTAACAATGACTTAATTATGGCGCAATCTAAATATATAAAAGAAGAAACTGACTGACTGACTGACATATCAACGCACAGCCCAAATAGATCAGTGAAATTAGCTGAAAATTTGGCAAAATTAATGGAGAACTTTTATCTATCAGGATATGTAGGTTATAGGACAAAGTTCAATTTTATCTACTCTCCCCCCCCCTCCGGGGCGAGCGTCACCCCCCCCCCCCCACCCGTGAAAGTGTCCCGGAGCGCGGTATTTTCCATTTTAAAAGAAAACCGTACACGATACATAAAAAGTGTACAGGAACGAAATAATCCTTGATTAATTAGCTATAAACCTCTACTACATACAAAAGCGATATCACTCATAGTTTCAGCGCAATCTGCCACCAAATACGAACGTTTTCAAAAAATTATCGATATTTTTTGCTGTAAGTTTAGTTTTCTCAAAAACTTCACACATTACCGCCAAAATATGTATGACTAAAGTAAAGAATGGAATATGCTCTTTATAAAAAAGTATAATTCATTTCTAAGCACTTTCATTTACCGTTGCTGTGCTGTTTTTTAAATTTAATTCATTCGGCCATACAGCGAAATATAAATGTTCATACTAGTTCAACGGTGGTACTAAAATACCATATTCTTCTTATATGTTTTCCTGTAATCTGTAGGTATAGGACTATTTTCTGTATTTTTTTTATATTTTTATGGCCAGTACTTTAGGAGATAAGAGGGGGGCGGAGAAATGGTCAATTTTCGCCTATTTTCTTAAATAACTTCAAAAATGTTTATTTTAAAATTATGAAAAAAATATATTTGATATCCTTATAATGAACCCTTTCATTTGATATGTCACACAGTATAGTTCGCAATATATATTTTTTTTGTATATTATGTACACCCCACAAGTACCTCCCATGTTTAAAAATTTATTTATTTACGTAACACATCCGTATTTGGGACACCGATTTACATATGTGTGCCAAATTTCAACTCAATCAGTCCAGTAGTTTTGGAGAAAATTGACTGTAATAAACGGACTCGACTAATTCGACTGTGTGTATCCGTCCGTTTATCACAGTCAATTTTCTCCAAAACTACTGGACTGATTGAGTTGAAATTTGGCACACATATGTAAATCGGTGTCCCAAATACGGATGTGTTACGTAAATAAATAAATTTTTAAACATGGGAGGTACTTGTGGGGTGTACATAATATACAAAAAATATATATATTGCGAACTATACTGTGTGACATATCAAATGAAAGGGTTCATTATAAGGATATCAAATATATTTTTTTCATAATTTTAAAATAAACATTTTTGAAGTTATTTAAGAAAATAGGCGAAAATTGACCATTTCTCCGCCCCCCTCTTATCTCCTAAAGTACTGGCCATAAAAATATAAAAAAAATACAGAAAATAGTCCTATACCTACAGATTACAGGAAAACATATAAGAAGAATATGGTATTTTAGTACCACCGTTGAACTAGTATGAACATTTATATTTCGCTGTATGGCCGAATGAATTAAATTTAAAAAACAGCACAGCAACGGTAAATGAAAGTGCTTAGAAATGAATTATACTTTTTTATAAAGAGCATATTCTATTCTTTACTTTAGTCATACATATTTTGGCGGTAATGTGTGAAGTTTTTGAGAAAACTAAACTTACAGCAAAAAATATCGATAATTTTTTGAAAACGTTCGTATTTGGTGGCAGATTGCGCTGAAACTATGAGTGATATCGCTTTTGTATGTAGTAGAGGTTTATAGCTAATTTATCAAGGATTATTTCGTTCCTGTACACTTTTTATGTATCGTGTACGGTTTTCTTTTAAAATGGAAAATACCGCGCTCCGGGACACTTTCACGGGTGGGGGGGGGTGACGCTCGCCCCGGAGGGGGGGGGAGAGTAGATAAAATTGAACTTTGTCCTATAACCTACATATCCTGATAGATAAAAGTTCTCCATTAATTTTGCCAAATTTTCCATACATTTGAATCTAATTTTCTTGAGCTAAAACCGCTGATTCTAGAGATTCCAAATTTGGCACGTAGGTTCCTTATAAGGTGTAGGGGTGCACTAAGAAAGGATTTTTCAAAATTCACCCCCTAAAGGGGTGAAACAGGGGTCCAAAGTTTGTATGAAAAACCGTATTTATTAAAGTGAGAGACATGAAATTTTGTATATAGAGTCTGTGTTTAAATATATTAATGGCGTATTTCAGCGTTTTCTAAATTGCTCCACTAAAGGGGTGAAAAGGGGGTTCAAAGTTTGTACGGGGAAAAAATCTTTTTTAAAGTGAGATATTTGAAACTTCGTAATATAGACTCTCTGTTTAAATACAACAAAACATGTATAAGCATCTTTCGAAATTGCTCCCCTAAAAGGGTGAAAAGGGGGTTTCAAGTATGTACAGGGAGCAAATCTTTTTTGAAGTGAGAGATTTAAAACTTCGTACATAGATTCTATGTTTAAATACAACAAAACCTATTTAAGCGTTTTTCGAAATTGCTCCCCTAAAGGGTTCAAAAGGGGGTTCCAAGTTTGTACGGAGAGCAAATCTTTTTTGAAGTGAGAGATTTAAAACTTCGTACATAGACTCTTTGTTTAAATACAACAAAACATGTTTCAGCGTTTTTCGGAATTGCTCGCTTTAAGGGGTGAAAAGAGGGTTCCAAGTTTGAGCGGGGAGTAAATTTTTCCTTTTCTTAAAAATCGATATGGGTGTCATTTTCGAGATTCCTCGGGGTGCCGATTACGAAAATGACATTCATTTTCAAATTAAAGATGGCGGAGATTTATTTTTGTTAAAAATCAATATGGGTGTCATCTTCGAGGTTCCTCGGGGAGAAAATTACAAAAATGACATCCATTTTCAAATCCAAGATGGCGGACATTTATTTTTCTTAAAAATCAATATGGGTGTCATCTTTGTGGTTCCTCGGGGTGCAAATTACAAAAATGACATCCATTTTCAAATCCAAGATGGCGGACATTTATTTTTCTTAAAAATCAATATGGGTGTCATTTTCGGGGTTCCTCTGGGTGCCGATTACGAAAATGATACTCATTTTCAGATCAAAGATGGCGGATATTTATATTTATAAAAATCGATATGGGTGTCGTCTTCGAGGTTCCTCGTCGTGCCGATTACGAAAATGGCATGCATTTTCAAATCAAAGATGGCGGAGATTTATTTTTCTTAGTTATCAATTTGGGTGTCATCTTCGAGGTTGCTCTGGGTGCCGATTACGAAAATGACATCCAGTTTCAAATCAAAGATGGCAGACATTTATTTTTCTTAAAAATCGATATGGGTTTCATCTTTGTGGTTCCTCGGGGTGCCGATTACGAAAATGACATCCAATACATATCTGCATGCAGGTCAAACTGAGAACCTCCTTTTTTGTAGACGGTTAAAAATTACTCTTAGTACGCGGGCGAAGCCGCGGGAAAAAGCGTTGAAACTTTGTATAAAGACTCTCTGTTTAAATACATTAATGGCGTATTTCAGCGTTTTTCTAAATTGCTCCCCTACAGGGATGAAAAGGGAATCTTTTTTGAAGTGAGAGATTTGAAACTTCGTAAATAGAATCTTTGTTTAAATACAACAGAACGTATTTCAGCGTGTTTCTAAATTGCTCCCATAAAGTGGATAAAAGGGGGTTCCAAGTTTTTACGGGGAGCAAATCTTTTTTGAAGTGAGAGATTTAAAATTTCGTATATAGATTTTCTGTTTAAATACAACTAAAAATTACTCGGCATTTTTCGAAATTACTCCCCTAAAGGTATGAAAAGGTGGTTCCATATGGTGTTTGTACGGGGACCACATCTTTTTTGAAGTGAGAGATTTAAAACTTCGTATATATTATAGACTCTGTTAAAATACAATAAACCATATTTCAGCGTTTTTTGAAATTTCTTCCCTAAAGGGGTGAAAAGGGGGTCCAAATTTATTTGGGAAGCAAATCTTTTTGAAATGAGAGATTTAAAACTTCGTATATGGACTCTATTTAAATACAACAAAACACGTTTCAGCGTTTTTCGGAATTGCTCCCCTAAAGGGGTGAAAAAGAGGTTTCAAGTTTGTGCGGGGAGCAGTAATATGGGTGTCATATTCGAGGTTCTTCGGGGTGCCGATTACGAAAATAGCATGCATTTTCAAATCCAAGATGGCGGACATTTCTTTTTCTTAAAAATCGATATGGGTGTCATTTTTGTTGTTCCTCGAGGTGCCGATTACGAAAATGACAACCATTTTCAAATATGATAACGTTATATGATGGATATACGGTCATTTTTTTTTTCCTAAAAATCGATATGCGTGTCATCTCCGAGGTTCCTCGGGGTGCGGATTACGAAAATGACATGCATTTTCAAATCCAAGATGGCGGAAATTAATTTAGGTGTCGTCTTTATGGTTCCACGGGGTGCCGATTACGGAATGACATCCATACGTATCTACATACATACATACAAACATACGGATCAAACTGAGAACCTCCTTTTTTGTAGACGGTTAAAAATTACTTTTATTACGCGGGCAAAGCCGCGGGTAAAAGCTAGTCATACATATACATGAAGATTATTTTATTAGTATTTATTTGCCTGGAAACTAGGTTCCTAGTATATTCTCAATATAGAAAACATCAGTATCCGTTAATTAATAACTCATATTTAATGAAATCAAATTGTCATAAGTATGTGCTTAAATTAATGAGTATAATACGTTACAATTAGTCTATATACTATCAAAAAGTACATATCTAAATAGTTAATACAAACTTATTACAATAAGAATATCAAAAATACTAAATGCCCGCCATTCGTTTGTTCGTCCTTGCCACGTATGTGTATATACCACGATTTTACTTATAGATACACCATAAGTAAATTATGCAATACGTTAAATAGTACGAATAAAATAGATCAATCACAAATAAAGCAGCAGATTTTTACATCACTTTTATTAAAAAAGAGCTAGTTAAGGCCGTGTCGTAGCTCTTACTTCTGTGTTATGGTACAGGCTCGAATCGACTGGCATTTGTCTTTTACTTAGGAAATATCTCTTACCCACACATGTAGGCATTTATAATTCCACTAGTGAACGCATTTTCTTCTCATAGATCCTCCTTAGTTTTACTGGTCATCTTTTGCCTCTTGATGAAGCAAAGCACGTTGATCCAAATAAAAGAGGCTGACGATATATAGACGATCCTCAGTTGTGGTGGCATGAAGTAGAAGTTGATGGTCTGTCCGGGGATCCAGAAGCACTGGTTGGCAATAAAAGTCTTCCAGTACTTCTCTTTTAGCTCTTCAAAAATATTCTCTTTGCCTTCCAAGAAGCCCAATACTGTGAATAAAGAAGCATAATCACTTCATCATCATTAGCCTAATGCCACTCACTGCTGGATATAGCCTCCTCTCATCATAAGAAGGAAATGGACTGTAAACCAAGGTAAAGTTGGCAATGTACAGAATTAATATTATAGGTAACAATAGTTTAGGATTTATGTTATCTGAGCATAATGAAGCATTAAATATTTAAAGATGTTGGTGCATGTTGGTTGCCCTACTCTGCCGTTAACAAGCGTAAAAAACCGAAAAAGAAATGGTACAGACGGGTTTTAACAAACAATACCCTTACCATAATATACCATTTTACTCCCTAGTGATAAAATCTTCAATAAATTTCATTTCAGGGGGGCTTAAGGGGCTATCTAAGTTAAGCTAGGGAGGAGCAGCGCCCACCGCCAGTGCCTGTACGTGTACAGATAGTGTGAAAAGTTTTTCCGTGTCAAAGTGAGATTGAGTTCCATCTGGCCCGTTAAGGCTTTTATTCTGTTACCCGTATCTCGCTACGCTCTGACATACATTTACTTTTTTTTTTAACCTGAATGTGGCTTTATAGGCCGGGCTCCCAATAAAGCGATAGGAGTGCGCGGTTGGAGAGTAGCCTGGGGAAAATCCAGGAGAAAACCTCCGGCACGACCACGCGTGTGGTTTGGAACACTGGAATACTCTAAGAGTTTGCGCTCCAGTGAGATTGGTTGAGCGATTTCAACCGAATCTGAGGTGTGAGTGGAATCGAGCTACTGGGAGTTTTGTCGCTGGTTCACTAAACCTAGCCTAGCTGAGAAGAGTCCAGCAAGAAACTTAGCTAGGCCCGACCTGGGTCTATATGTGTCACTGTTGTCGCGATCGCGCGGTGGACGTCCCCGCCGGCGGGAATGCCTAAGTGTACGCGTCGTGTCAGAGTTGGACGCCGTAAGCGCAGCGTTCCATCTTTCGATAGACATTTACTTACTGACATAGAATGCGGCCAGTAAGACAGGTGTCATGGTAAACTGATCGATAACCACCTTGGCAGCTACCGTCTTCATCGCCGTACCCACGAATTTCTTGTCTAAGAACTTATACCTGCGTGATATCATAATAATTATACATTATATGTTACCATACTAGCTTCTGACTGCAACTTCGCCTACGTAGAATTAGTTAGTACAGAGTACCTTAGAGCATAAAACGCCTATTCAAGTCGAATGGCAAATATGCTATTAGAGCAAACATCCTTAGATTTTCCACAGCTGCCCATAGAATTTTTACACTTTTAAGGGACGATTCCCGGGATAAAAACTATCCTATGTCCTTTTCAGGGCCTCAAACTGCTATTCCATACTAAATTTCATCTTAATCGGTTCAGCAGTTTCAGCGTGAACGGGTAGCAAATAGACAGACAGACAGAGTTACGTTCGCTTTTATAATATTAATGCATATGCCTGAATGAAAATGATCTACGTATGTAGGTATAATACCTGTGCATAATTGGCAAACGATCAATAAGATTACCAGTAATACAGCGTAGGTGCGTAAACGCAGCTCCCGACAGACACAATACGCGCCGCAGACGCGAAGTCTACCTCCGGCTTTTCAGGCTAAAAATAACATAATTTATGTTTTAAAGAATGTCGGTTAAAAGCGAATCGAACTCGCACACGTAGAGTTGAGGAAAACAAAAACAAGCATAAAACCGGTCAAGTGCGAGTCAGACTCACGCACCGAGGGTTCCGTACACAGATGTGTACAGGTCCCGACCCAATTAATTCAAGAAAATCTCAACAACACTGTTTAGAAATTGAATACCATGGGTACAGCGACATCTATCGGCGGATTTTGTTACATATTTGAGCGACTGAATAACTTAGTATGTAAGTGGTGGTTTTTCAAAAATAAGTAATCACGTGAATCGATTTTTTCTTTATTTGAATGAAGCCCATTGCAATCGCGTAGGAATTTATGAAACTGCGATTTTTTATTTACATTTTCCCTCATAAATCAAAAATGTTTCGACGCCAAAAAAAATTGGGTACTTATTTGACTACAATTTTTTATGGTGTCATTCGAACCACTTTAGAGACCATTAAATGTTTGTATGAGACCAATTACAATTAGAGTAACACAAAAGACGAAAACGAGAGGTAAAGTACAGCATGGCTGACGAGTACCTACTGAAAACGCTCTATACTATATATGTGACGTCACAGTGCAATGGCGTCGTAATTCCGTTGTATGGAAAAACAAGTAATTTGCCATTTTAGTTGTGAAATATTACTTTAAAGGCCCATTTACACCGTGCAAGAACTTGCATGCAATTTTGATTACATTGCGGGCTGCGGGCTACCGAGGTAAGACAAAGCCGATCAAATCCCGCAATGTAATGAAAATCGCATGCAATTTCTTGCACGGTGTAAATGGACCTTTACGGACATAGTTGCCATACAATTTCTCTTTTACTGAGACATGAAAATTCTATTGGTAATTTTCAATTTACATTTGGACTATTAAAAAAAAACATTTTCGCGAATATTTGAAGTCCCTTTATACGATCTTTTTTATGTATTTGATTTATTTATCTAATTTACTGTTTATTGTAATAATTTGATGGTTTTCTATCCATGTAACCACACTATGGAATAAATTAACATATGTCAAATACATTTTCTATGCATCTGAGTTGCCCTTCTTTATTCCACATTTCAAATCGATAGCATAAGTAGTTCTTGAGATAATTAGCGTTGTGACCGACAGACAGACAGACAAAGTTAAACCATACGGGTACGAACCCTTTTACCATTTTGGTACATTCGAAAGAACTTTACATACATACATATATTTTATTTTCGAAATTCTCAGGTACCTAATTAATAGAAGATAAACATCAAATAATAATGTCACTACCGGGCGAGATGGTGGTACATATACGAATTTGAATAAAAGCGACAGAGTGAGACATCATTTCTTGTTTTACTCATAGTACCACTTTTGCCTCTAAATATTTGATATACTATATAAGGCAAAGAAATTATTATCCACCCCATGTAAGCCGTCAGCAGTTTTAGACAAGCAGATATAACGGCTGCCTGTATTGGCATGTGCTGTGAAGAACTGTTTGACATGATGCCCACGGCTCCGGCTGCCTTTCATCATCACACCTCTCGCCATAGGCAGTAAGCTCATCTCCACACTATGGAGCTTTTGCGTTCTCGTACGGTCCAATACAAAAGTTACCTAGTTTATAGCTAGAACACTTAGGTTTTGAAATGAGCTTAAACACTCGATTATAAAGTAACATTTTGACAATGACGCTTGTCATTTTAGCATTGAGGTTTATTTGGTAGATTACGGTAAACTTTTTGGAATTGAATTAGAAATTAGGGTATAAGTAGGTCCTGTAGCTAGGTATTCAGTATACATGTTGTAAACATGACATCGAACTGAACACTTAAATTTCGTTCTTACGTAGATAATTATCTATAATTATCTCTCCGGATGTCACGCGTATCTTGAATTTCATGATGTAATTACATAATCTTGGCGACACCAACTTCTGTCAAATTTCGCCGGACACGTCAACGGTAGCGTGGCCGAGCGGTCTAAGGCGCTGGTTTAAGGCACCAGTCTCTTCGGAGGCGTGGGTTCGAATCCCACCGCTGCCATTATCTTTTTGCTTTTACCAGGTAACTAAATCAACTGAAGGGTAATGTTTTTCATTGTTATGTATTTTTTAACAAGCGAGATATTTTTAAAATCTATTGTAAGAGCGAAAGTAGAGAATATTTACTAAAATTATGAACACTAAGAATAAGTGCACATTTACCGAGTTGTATTTGTTGAACGTCTGCTGCGAGAGCTCGGCCGCCGTGTAGAAGGTAGCATACACCGCCGTGTTGGTCAGCAGGGGGTACTTCTTCAATGCCGTCTTGCCCAAGCCCACTATACGCGCCATGTTGCGTATTTGGGGGATTTCCTGAAAACACATTCAGGCAAATAATAGGTACAGTGACAACACAGGCACATATAGTTCCTATTCGTCCCGGTACCGCCGCATTCCCAGAAGAGTCGCTCCCACACAGCAGGTAATTTTCATAGAAACTATGCTCCTATTAATCCTAATGAACCAAAATTACAATAATACAGTTGTTTCCTTTACCTTTTTCACTAGAACATACTTGTAGTTCTAGTGAAAAAGGTATAGGCGCTATTCGGGACTAGTAATGCTTTTATAAGACCCATATAATACCTACATGTATTGAAAATCAACATCTGAACTGATAAAACAATTACAATACGTTTTGCACACGCACAAAGCATTCTGGCGGACTTTATTGGCATACCTAGTGCATATTTTTCAGGCTTACCTAACTACTTCCAAATTCTCATTTATAACCTACTTATATTTAATGTAAAAGTCGTCTGAGGATTATTTTCCACACCTCACATTTTACAGAGGTACTTAAATATATTATTGCCCAACTTGACAAATTCAAGATGAACGAACATTCAAAGAGAAATCTCTACGTTTTACGATTTTACGAACATTAGTTAGTAAGGAGTTTTCTTTATCATATCAAGTTGTTTATGGTTAGCACGCTTATATATAGATAGTCAAAACGGCTGCCAGCGCTCGAAATTGCAATTAGTAGGTAATGTAAACGTCCCAATGAATGACACCTTAATACCCAGTCGTCTGTTTTAGGGATAAAACTTTATGGTAAAGTGGATGTTTCGAACCGCGTAAACCTCGCCCCTTAGTGTAGAGACATGAGCGAGGAAAGCAAGTTTAGGAGAAAAAGCAACATTCAACACTCTTTGGAAATGGCTTCTTTGTACATATTTCGATAAATATCTATTTTTATTGCCCCAGTCCTCAGTTTGGTTTGAGTATAGTATAATTTATGAAGAAACTATCTTTTGCCTGCAACTTCGTCAGCGTACACTTCCGTCTTTTAATTTGGTCGGCGTAGCGTTTTCAGAGAACTCGTAATTTTGCTTATGATTTGCTATGGTACAAAGTCTTCTTTCTATGCTACACCAAAGAATATATTACTCACTACAAAATAATATAATACTTACCAAAGAATATAATAATCACTATATGCGACTACATAGGTACTACTAGAAATCCGAGAAACTACAAAATCTATCCAGATTTAAAATTATATGTTCCTATCAATGACTGACAATATAGTTTTGTAATGGATTTGTAAAAGTAAAGTTATTAATGGACATGATACAAGGCTTCGGACTACCACTTCGTTATCAAATGCATTTCGGTAATTCCAGAGAATGTATAGGTAAATCGACATTTAATATGGCTTGGCTAAGCGAAAAACGCATTTTTCCCGTAACTCCATTCTGGTGGACGTAGCGCATAGCCATCGTAGTTAAGATTCATTACACTACTAGCTAGCCTAGCTAGAATAATATGTGTTATGCATATCTAGGTTATACGTGCAGCACAGAGAAAACTTATCTGGTCTCCCTCGTAATAGGGTATTACACGTATATTTGAAAATCAGCCTAAATTAATCCGTACGTATCAATTACCACGCAGAATTTTGATTTCAATTTTATGGACTCAATGAATACTAAAACAATAAGATCGAAATTTGCAGTTTCAATATCCGCTCGAAAACGCGAGCCGCCACTGTTGTGACGTCATACCTACGACACGTAGTGATTGACATAATCGCAGTTTTTTTATACCACGTCGGTGGCAAACAAGCGTACGGCCCGCCTGATGGTAAGCGTTCACCGTAGCCTATGGACGCTTGCAACTCCTGGGGTGTCACATGCGCGTTGCCGACCTTTCCGTTCCTTTTGGCAGTTCAACCAATTCGTTGTTATATCCGTCACTTCGACTTCCAATTACTAATTTTATCTTATTCTTACCATTTTATTGTCTGTTTTTCATACACTAAAATACCCTATTGGAGTCAATCTGAGGAAGTACCTTCAATGGAAGACCGCAGCAGGGGCGGCCCAATCCGTGATTGCGTCACGCCACTACTAATACATATATTATGGATGGCACCCAACGGTGCGATAGAAAGTGATGTAGCGAGTTTAAGTACGTGCGGAAAGAGATGGCCACATTGGCCACGATTAGGTTATTTGGCATACCTAAACGGGGTTTTTGTTAAACGGTGGGCGTACTATTACTTATTCTGTGACCGCCGTCATAATAACGCCACTACTTGTTCCTGGTAAATAAGGACGCCAGAGCTCCCGAGGATGCACTGTGTTGAAAGTGAGGAACTGAGGAACCTATGCCTCTAGCTGTCAGCAAAATAAATCCTTATGTCAATAAAGGGTAGGGTCGGCAACACGCTTGTGATATTTCTGGTGTCTCAAGCGTCTATGGGCTTATAAATACTAAATACTTTAGTATTTGCTTACCATTTGATCAAACAGACCATAAGCTTGCTTGTAATAACCGTCGTTGAAAAAATTGTGCTATTAATGTTATTATATGTTCGAAATCACTCTGAGGTTGAACATACCGGCACGTTCTCAATGTACTCGTATCGATATCATATAGCCGTGAACTAGTTACTGTTAATACATACATTTCCTTAATTATTATGCGATGCGGCATTGCTTTCATTAGACATTGTTTACTATTTTACGTTTGTTGTAGGTACTTACCTATTTCCGCGTTTTATAGGTACATATAAACATGTGAATAATTACGAGTAGGCATATGTAACCTGGTTATACGTTGTGTCATTGTTTTACACGAACAATAAACAACTTGGTCCAAAATTCAGGAACGGCTAAAAAGCAAATTGTAAGTAAAATTACGCTACGGAGACAAATATTTTGGATAAATTTTCTTATCACCCACATATGTATTATATATTCCTTTTTTACTCCTATACTTTTTTCGAAACTTAAGCAATCACGAACTCTAATATCTATACATATAAAAGAAGACCTCACTGGCTGACTGACTGACTGACTGTCTGACTCATCAACGCACAGCCGAAACTGCTAACACTAGAGAGTTGGTTTTTGCACAGTCGATTACATTTATAACGTAGGTTAGGGATAATAAACCATTTTTCGAAATTCATCCCCTAAGGGGGTAAAACAAGGAATGAAAGTTTCTACGAAAACACGTAATTATTGAAGTGAGAGATTTGAAACTTCGTATATAGATTCTCTGTTTAAATATATTAACGGTGTATTTCAGCGTTTTTCTAAATGTCTCCCCTAAAGGTGTGAAAAGGAAGTTCAAAATTTGTACGGAGACTAAATATTTTTTGAAGTGAGAGATTTGAAACTTTAGACTCTGTTTAAATACAACAAAACACATCTCAGCGTTTTTCTAAATTGCTCTCCTAAAGGGGTGAAAAGGGGGTGTCAAGTTTGTGCGAGGAGCAAATCTTTACTTATCTTAAAAATCGATATGGGTGCCGATTACGAAAATGACATTGGCATTGGCGGCCGCTAGTAAATAAATACAATGTGAAAAGTCTATCTAGTCTATTGCCCAAAAATACACTCCTTACTCTACTTTAATGAAAAATTGAAGTAGAGTTGGGTGCCACAGACTACCACAAATACTATGTTTAGTAGTCATTCTTTGGTGCGTTCAAGTAAAACTTTTAAAATTAAAATCAGTTCTGCCAACTTAACGCAAGTTTGCTATAATAATTAATGCGTATTACATTATTTACTAATATAAATAATTACATTTATCACCTTTTTTGTGTCATCTAACAAGTTTTATCTATTTTCGGATATATTTATTAAAACAAACACTATTGCGAACTGAATTCGAAGCCGAATGGAATCCGGCTTCGAATTCAGTTTGCCAAGTTCGGCAAATGACAAAAAACACAAACCATAAACAGAGTAATATTTTTGATTTCCTACCAAATTTCTAATTTAAAATGAAAACATTCAAGCTGTTAAACGTTTATATTATTTACATAAAATAATTTTATTCGTGTTCGTGAAGAAAATCTGTAGCTATGTTGATTCTTTAAATTCTTTTTAAAATCCACGAGGAAAGTTACAGCATTCCTGAAGAAATTGCGTAGGTAAGTTGTACAATTACTAATTTATTTTAAGCGTATGTTCAATTATCGCTCTCTCACACAAACGTCTACTTTCTTTTTTCTACTCCTGTACTTTTTTTCGCGACTTACGCAATCATGAACTGTAACATAAATACATACTTTATTTCTGTAAAAAGCCTATCTAGTCTATTGCCCAAAAACACACTCCTTACCCTACTATAATGAAAAATAAAAGCAGAGTTGGGTGCCCCAGACTACTACAAATACTATGTTTAGTAGTCATTCTTCGGTACGTTCGAGTGAACCTTTTATGATTAAAATCAGTGCTGCCAACTTAACGCAAGTTTGCTATAATTTTTATGAATTAATTAATGCATAATATATTATTTACTAATATGAATACATACAGTTATCATCTTTTTTGTGTTGTTTAACACGTTTTATCTATTTTCGGATATATTTATGAAAACGAAACAGTTAAGATTCGATCCGGATTTGAACTCAGTTTAGGTCGGATACCAAGTCAAGCAAATTAAAAAAAAAGCATAAACAAAGTGTCATATTTTTGATTTCCTACCAAATTCTTAATTGAAAACGAAAACATTCAAGCTGATAAATGATTATATTACTTAAATAAAACGTTTTTTTTTGTGTTTATGAAGAAAATGTGTAGATACGTTGATTCTTTTAAAAATCCATGAAGAAGTTATATAGCATTAGTGAAGAAAATGCGTAGATAAGTTGCATAATTACCAAGGGGAAATATGGCGCATGAAAAGTCTGAAAAATACTTACTTTTTATTTCAAATGAGTCGTAGAAAAAGTATTGTATGCAACGGTGTATAACTGGTATAAAAAGGCTCGTGGTGTCTTTACTTGCGATGTTCGCCAAGGTTCACATCGCAACCCACACCACTCGCCTTTTTATACCCTTCTTATACACCAGTTGCATAATATACTATTTAACAATTATTGATTTCTGGGAAAAAATAATACCCTTCCCGGTCTCAAACTATTTCAATAACGGTTTAAGCGTGAAAAGGTAATTAACTAAAGTAGAATATTAAATAGATTACTTACTAATTTGATAAAGTAATTTGACAGATGTCAGTGTGAATATTTCGTTATGTTATTCCATAGTGATAAAAGTACACGTCGATGAGCACCCGTAAACGTCAGTTACTTCATTTAATTAAAAATTCTACTTTAATAATTTTCGCTACAAGTATACGTTTTAGTAACATGCATGTCTAAAAAAATATAACACTCTTCCTTCTAAAGCTATAGTTAAGTAAATTGACAAGCGAATGAAAAAAATACATTTAAAAACCTGATACGTAGCTCCAGCGGCAGCGGATGTTAGCAACTAACTACCATGAATGAGAATAAGCCAGTTTATTTTAATAGAGCAATAAACAATATTACTCACGTGAAATTAGTACCTGTTATAAAGCCGACTACTTCCCGTGTACCATATACCAATATGAGTATTGTTACTAGAATATATTTGTTAAGTAATAGAATTTATTCAAATGAAAACACTTGACACAACCTCTTTAGCTCCAGTGGAAAGCGTTATGTGCTCAAGATATTTTATCTAAGATATCACTGTAACTGTTGATAAGGCCATTTTTTCATAAACATTAAATACACTTTTAATGTTTGTGCGACTGCGCGCGCCGGCTAGTTGTAGCGGGTGCCACTGCGCACTGTCCGTCCCCTGCTTTTATTCAATTGACTTCAATACAATAGATAATTTAGAGCAACCTATTTTTTACCGAGTGAAACGAAGGTCTCTGCTTCAGCTTCGACAAAAATGCTTTCGTATGTCCAGATTCCGGATTTCCGTTTGTTCTCCTCTACAAGTCGCATTTCTCAACCGATTCTCGTCAAATTTTGTGAGCAGGTTGGATAAATATACAGATTTTTTTGTCGAATAAGTTTTTGGAAAGTATTTCAAAGATTTTGTAAGTTTCTGCGTCCGAATTTCGGTTTGTTGTCCTCTACATGTCGCATTATTCAACCGCTTCTCGTGAAATTTTGTTAGCAGGTTCGATATTCATAATTGATCTTTTTTATAATGTCAGATTTTGGAAATGATATAAAAACTCCGTCACGAGGTCTACAGCTCACAGAGCCGCTAGTTATAATTTGTTTCAGTTTTTAATGGTTACAATGACAACACTTTATCAGTGGTTTTAGGCAGCCATAGATAACCTCCACTAGATTGAGCCTATGAACGATTTAGTTCGGATCAAAAGTCACCACAGTTGGCGGTAAGTGCGGGCTGCGGGGAGGTTGGTAACAGCGCTGCGATTGGCAGTTTCAAAAAGCGCGCGAATACGCTGCAAAATGGCGCGCCGGCATAGTGATGGGACACGTTGTTTATTAGCGGTTTTTTCGGGCACTGCAATTTATTTTAGGTAAATTATTTTAGATGATGTATATGTCTGTTAAATTGGTAATACGAGTAGAATAATATTTTCTAGGCATGTAAACAACGAACCTTTGCTATTATATATTATATAAAATCGCGTAGTATGTTAAGATTGCAGCAGCTATTTCATTTTGATTCCTGTATACATGTATATATTGTTTATTATACATAGCGTAATATACAACTAGAGCACTGGTGAGTATTAATTAAATAACTGTAAAAGGAATAAATTAGTGGCCTATAAATAAAAGAAGAAACTGACTGATTGATTGACTAACTGACTGACTGACATATCAATGCACAGCCCAAACCACTGGTTCTAGAGATTCCAAATTTATCACGTAGGTTACTTATAAGGTCAAGGATTTCGGGATCCCTTATACCTCTTCGAAGTTCAGCAGCGGGTCGACTATCAGTAGTGGAAAAGGTTCACCAGTCTCTAGTCCTGTTTGCCCACCAAGACGATTAAAAAAAACCCAAATATCATGGCACCATCTCTAACCAACTTCGAGATCCCTTATACTCCTTCGAAGTCCAGCGTTATATCCACTTCGCGACACTCGGCCTAGTTGCCGACCAAGACGATACGAAAAACTCTAATTGCAATGGCTCTTCTTCTAAATCCTTTATACTTCTGCGAAATTCAGTATTGGGTCCGTCTTATGTCAGTAGTCCTAATTGCTAAAGGAATTACATCACGACTAAACTAATTATATTA
The DNA here is from genome assembly GCA_963556455.1 of Epiblema foenella. Classification (NCBI taxonomy): domain Eukaryota; kingdom Metazoa; phylum Arthropoda; class Insecta; order Lepidoptera; family Tortricidae; genus Epiblema; species Epiblema foenella. The sequence goes on from OY747109.1 coordinate 14,002,696, forward strand.
CTACTACGAGTATATAGACTTCATAATAAAATAAGACAAATGTTCACGACGAATAATAAGTGTATTTAAATAGTAAATATTGTAAATAAATAGTACATAGATAGAATAAGCTGCAAATAAAAACATTCCTTCGTTGCATTTTATTACCTCAACAATTAGATCAGGTAGGGTGTAGGCCGTGCGAAGCCCGAGCTGCGACTGGCTGCGGGCCGGGCGACGCACGGCTTATATTTATAACCTCGGTGAGGTGCGGGGGGCTACCGCCCAGGCAAACTCCAAAAAAATGAGTCCAACAGGAATGCCCGCAACCTCACCGAGGATTATTCCAATAAGAATAGCAATAGGAAGCTAATTAGACTAGATTTAATAAGAATCTATGTGTAAATATTGAAATAAAGGCAAATAAAGTGAGAGGGGCGAGGTAGGGGAGCGCGCGGGGTCCGGGGGACGAGGCGCATAAATACAGCCGCCCGGCGCGAATAAAAGGCGGGCGCGCGCCGCATACAATTCATTACGCAACCAGCAGCCTCCGAGTTAACATCTCTCCGATCTCGCCTCTCTAATTCCAACAAGAAAGTGTTTTCATTATCCCTGGCGCCTATATAAAAACCCTATACCTACAGTCCACAATTACCCACCCACTATAGGGCCATAATCAACAACAACAATAAAACTACAATGAGAACAAACTAACTAAATATTCCTTCCCATACAACTACTGATTTGTATAGCGTATAAAATAAAACGAGATAAAAAAAAACACTACACTATTACCATCTTCCACCTCCTTATACAAAGATCTACTTATGATTCAGATAATAAAAGAACATTGTCTACGTCAAAACTGACATTCAATATAAAAAAATAAAACTAATTGATTATGTTATCAATAGAATTTTAATAAGTATTAAAATCATATGGTAAAATACGGATGAACCGATAATTAAATGAAATCGGAACCGAACATCACTGGCACATCACTAGCCCTCGCATGTGATGTCATCAGAACTAGAAAGTATATTGGCATTTGAGGTGGTTGGAAAGGAACAAGCACACTTCACTACGCCTTGTGGGCCAGTGTAAAATGATCCCCGCCGGGCAGAATTAAATGTGTATTTGTATATATTTAACTTATTTGTGATGTGTTATCCCGCCATTCTTTCGACTTGTAGTTCGGGAGTCGTTCCCACACCACTTTACGGAATAAAAACCCATGCCGACGGTTAATCACAACCAATTTTTAGATTTTTTTTGTGCCACGTACGTATAGGTCATGAACCTGGACGAGACTGAGCGGACTAACGGACTACTTTTTCTTCTGATTTATTCATACATGTATTAAATAGACATATGCAATAAAATAGAATATAAACTAACCTTAAAATAAACTAAACTAAAAACTAAATATTTACAAGTATTGATATAAACATGTATTGATTTAAACTTACACGATTTTCACACATTATTATTACTTTATTACTGGAGTCAGGACCAAACCACTGGATTGAGCTCCATAAACCGAAAGTCCTGTCGCCAGAACGTCATTTCTGCAGTAGAAAAGTACGTGAAGCCGTTGAAATCAAAAAGCATCGTAATTTCAACCGGGATGACGGTTTTAAGATTTCATCTCCGTGGAATCCAGCAGTCACGACATTCACGACCATCACTTTGGATGAAATCAGACTGTCAGGACTTTCAGATCAGCGGAAATATAATAGACACACGTAAATCTAATCATCTATCGATATCGATTGTGTAAGATATTGCAAATTGCATAGAAACCACTGATATGATAAATGATAAGATACATTGATATACATACTTTCTTCATATGTACTCGTATGTATATGGTTGCTAGCCCATCATTGCAATATCACATTTTCTCCATCTCTAAACCTACAATTACTAAATGTGGCACTAGTTTAAATTTCATGTGCCTCTCTCCCTCTTTTGGGAATACAGGTGTGAGTTTATGTATTTATGTTATGTGTATAGATCAAATATTAGATATAGGTACGTGAGATATACATGGGAAATAATGATTTTCCATCGGTAAATTCGAAATAACTACGACTAGATTCGAAGAGTCAATTTACCTATTAATATGAAACTTAGTTAGTAAATGTAAAATGTCTAAATACTACGAGTTTCAATTCTAACATTTGAAGCTATTTTGGCCAAAGGATAAGTTTAGCTATCCATGAGCTATCCAAAGGGGTAACGCTGCCAGCCTTCTGGGCACAATAGACAATGAAGGGGGCCTTGGGGGCATTTAATTTTTATAAGCATTAACAGGTTTAGTTCATAATTTAGTTTTAAATTAGTTAAGTCATATACTTATGCAATACGTATTATATTAATTTATGTTGTAAATGAAATATATGTAAATTAATTATATCAAACAAAAAGTATCCACCACAGGTTTCGTCAATTTATGCTACAAAGAATCATCCACAACACGTTATGCAATGTTTTTTTACCTTATAATAAATAAAGTTCTATATCTAATGGACATAACAGCATTAAACAATGGTTATTCTGGGAAGGAAAAACTAGTGACGAAATCGATCTAAACGCAACGAGATCTAGTTTTACCTCTGGGTTGGATCGACAGGATGGCAGTCGTTGTCATAAAACTAGTGCATACCTATTTACGCCAAAACTTGGGATTAGGGATCGGACTCCGGGCTCCTAAGATACAAGCGATAAAAATGGGTTTATACTGGAGATGGGCCGACTATGGATTTTGCCGACTAACCGACTAATTGTTGCTGAGGTGGCCCACTAGTCTCCGACTAATCGTCGACTATAAATGTGGCTGATAGTCGGTCTTCCCGCCTAGTCGGTACATCTCTAGTCATTTTTTTTAAATTAGTCTATGATCAAAATAAAAAGTTCCTATTCCTAAAATGATTATTTTTTGTCAGATTCGTCAATCTATGAGCTCAAAATTAAAACGGCCGTTTTAACTTTGGACGCATAGATTGACGAATCCAGCAACGTAAAAACTAGTTTGATGGATTCAAAAAGTACTTAAATACAAACTACAGTACGTAGCGGCCCCCTTTTTTAGTTATATATCGTTAAATTTAAATAATTACAATTATTTACGAGTGGCGCTAGTGGACCCACTACATTTTATTAAAGCGCTCTTAAGAAAGATATCTACTTAAAAATATGAATCGCGAAGTAAATATTGGTAGTTTTTATGTTATTTTGCATGGAATCATTAAGCCGAATAGTCGGTCTTTTTGCCGACTGATCGCCGACGGCTTTCCCGACTACTCGGTACATCTCTTGTTTATACCACTTCGAGTCTAGTCGTATTCCGAGTTAGGTACTTTATCTACATGTACACGTTTGTTGTACGGCTTTTCAGGTGCATTCACTGGGTTCAACTATACATTTTACATTCCAAAGACGCCAACTTAAAACGATGAAGGATGGGGAAAGCCAACTTAGAACCACCACCACCATGTAAGTGCCAGTAATATTTCACTCGGTATAGTGGGGCTTTCAATTTAGAGGTCCCGGGTTCGAAACAAAAATGCTACTTTTGGCTGAATTTGTATGAATTTGCTTCCAGTATCACCCGCCACACACAACACGGTATTTAATATCAATACCGCATTGCAACAGCCGTGACTATCTTTATTTTAATTTAAAATTCATTTAAGATGACGTTTTATTGCAATCTGCAGTATGTTATTAAATTATCGAACAGAAAAAATATGTAAAGCCTAATACATAAAGCCTTTTCAATAAATGGTAATTCAATTAATTTATTGTAAGTACCTACTTAAGTAGGTATGTGTCTCAACCTCAACGTCTTAGTACTGAATTTGACCAAACAATCTCAAACAAGAAGAAAATTGACGTTTAACCTCAGGCTAAATCCTTTAAAGGGTAAAAACCCTTAAGGCAAACATACAGACGAACATATAGGTACCTGAACGCAGCCTAAATCTGATATCGAGTACGCTGGAATAACGACTGAATAACTCGTATGCCTTGTTTTGTTCCCGATCTGTCCCAATACGTTAAGAGTTAGATCCGTTCGTTTACAATCCAGACACTATTTTAATAACAAAATTTTGACAGCGGCATCCGAAGGGTTAGTCATATATGATTGGATTCGTGTGCATTAATTTGTTCAACTCTTTTGTTACTTGATGGAACTGACGCAATCGCCTCTTACGCCGCGAGCCGTGCAGGAACCGTCTGGGTGAAACGGTAGCTCTATAATCGACTATTATCTATATCATATTCAAAAAGAAGTTAATCATTATCAGTATCTTTTATCAAATCTCTTATCAATTTGCCTTTACACAAACAGATTAATAGTTCATTACCTAATTTTTAACAGTACCTATTAATAAAAATGTGATTGCTTTAGTAATTTACTCTTTGAACCAACACTCAGACCAAATAAATAGTTGGTCTGAGACCAACACATGAATTTCACACGTGCGTCTCAGACTTGTATTTCTTTAGCGAAATAGCAAAGCATATTTTTCTAGAAATTTTAAAAAAACTATGCTGTTTATTTTCCGTACCTCAAAAGGAAAAAAACGGAACCCTTACAGGATCACTGTATTGTCCGTCTGTTTATCTGTCTATCTAAGGAATGCGTGGAGGAGGAGGTTCGAGTTGAAATTAAAACTATGTACTGAGGTCTACAGTCCCTGAGAGCTGAGAAAAAATCAAATTTCAAAGTTAACGTAAAAAAATACGGCCATTTATGCCGCAAAAACGTATATTTCGACATCTCGCAAGGGTTGATAAGCTTAAGTAGAGGGAAAAAAGCTTGCCAAATTTCATAGTTCTAGGGAAGTACATGGAAAAATCTGATGATGAATCAATCTGAAAACTATACAATTGTAATTAAAGTACAAAAAATATTGCCTTTATTCTTTATTGAAAGTTTTTTTTTGTAACTTGTCCGGTATATATTTTTTGTAAAACACTGGTTTTGTTACCATGCACGATGACATTTTAATCGTGTTTAACAAGTATCGCGCTCATGGCATTGAATGGGAGTCATAAATTTTAATATTGGTTATTGAAAATGATTGATAGCTGCGAATGCTACAGTGAATACAATTGAATGTATTAAGTAGAGTAAACTAGTGAAATAAGAGAAATTGGTATGTTGGTTAACCCTTTAACAGGCAAAATGAAAATCTTGAGGAAAAACTTACCACGATCATATTTTTAATATATACAAGAGCAAGAGACGGGAATTAGGTACGGATTAATTTTGACCTTGGCCGTTAAAGAAAAGTTGAAAATATCTAAGATAAACGTTCGAACGTTTGCCACCTCAAAATAACCATAATGGACACCTATTTTTCACGTCTGTTAATGTGACATAAGACTGAAAGTGTCAAATATTGCTTCGGTGTCGAGTACTAGGACATTTGCCTTATCTAAAGTAAATATTTGCCTGACTCTACATTCCACCATTAGGTATATGTAACTGCGTACTTAAGAGAGGTAGGGCACAACAAAATGTCATTTTGCTCGAATTTGGAGCAGCCCACTGGGGAAGTAGCTCCGCCTTGCAGAAGACCACAGCCATATTAACATCTATTATACAAGTATGTAGTTGTGTTGCTGGAGGTGAACATAGTTGCCAGAGCTCCCGAGGATGCAGTGTGTTGAGAGCGAGGGACCTAAATTTATCTCTTCTGTTGTCAACACAGTGTGTCCTCAAATTTTATGAAGGGTCGGCAACGCGTACGTGTCTCCTTTGGAGTTGCGGGCGTCTATATAGGAGGCGGTGGCCGCTTACCATCAGGTGGACCGTACGATTGTTTGCCACCGGCGATGTATTAAAAAAATAGTATTTATTTTATTATCTTGCAGTCAAAAAAAATCCCTCGCTTTTGTGATTAGGTGATTACGACTGATATAATTTGGTTATTTTTTTAAATTGCGTATCGATCTAATGAAACGATGTTGAGTTTCATTAAGTTAAACCCAACCAAAAAAGTTGCCAGCCGGGATGCCTAGGTATTCATTTACTAGCTTCCACTGGTTCACTACATTTGCTAAAACTTGGCGACACCATTTGTTTAATCAAGGCAAAAACATGAAATAAAAATGCTGCGCCATAATAACCCGAGAAAACTTTCTGATCGATGACAGCCCTCACTTAAATCACCACCCAACGCAACCTGTTGCTCGCTCCCGCCCTGACCTGACTTAATATAAAGAAAACATATCAAAATTCATGGAAAAATATCATGCTTATTGAAACTGATATTCGATTTGAGATATTTTGAAGTTGGAATACCTAATACCCAGCTCTAAGCGTATTTTTATATATTTTCGTTAACTAATAAGTATTTGTTGATTTTATTTCTGATTTATCTACAATCCTAATAAGACCCACCAAAGTTGGTGGCTATATTTTTTGTCAATTTGTAAAAAATATGTTAGTTAACTTTCATCAATTATTATAATAGGAAGAGGAAACAATGTTGTTTATTGATTATATAGTATATAGAGGTTTTTAGGTTATAATATACATATTTATTAATTTACTAATATTTACAATCAAATGGGTTTTAATATTATACACGAACATAGTTAAGGTGATTAAATTACAAAAGAAACAAAAAAAAAACATACAAACAAATAATTACAAATTAATTAAAAACTAATACCAGCTTGCCTAGCCCATGTCACAAAAAAAAGACCCCGTCCAAAAATTCCGTCTGTGGCATGGTGCCCATAACGCTGGCGGCGTTACCTCTCTGTATTGCTAAAGAAATACGTTGGGAGAGGTAAGAGCGCCAGCCCTATGGTCCCCTGAAGCGTCAACGAGACGTTTACACTGCCTTCATGAATGATTTCATGTCAGCTGACCAGGGACCCAATATTTCCATCGCCAGCGCCGCAAACTCGTAGTCTTTAATTAAAGACGAGTATTTGCGGCGCTTCAACAGCTGAGCCTGGTCAGCTGCCGGATTGAGAGCGAGTCACTTGGATGTGGGACTGAGCAAACGTGTCAACGCACGTTGCGTCCCACACCAAGACTCTACCCAACCTCCACGGCACTAGAGTGGCACCATTTGATCAGGTAGAGGTTTTTGTTTTGTTCGTAGATAAAGTTTTGACAAGCTTAATATCGCCCACCGTCCAATTACGACCAAAATAATCCATGTAAAAGACTGATTACTTCAGAAACGAATATTTTAGGTAAGTATCACTACATAGTATGAAACAAAGTCGCTTTCTCTGTCCCTATATCCCTATGTATGCTTAAATTTTTAAAACTACGCAACGGATTTTGATGCGGTTTTTTTAATAGATAGAGTGATTAAAGAGGAAGGTTTATATGTATAATAAAATCCATTAAATAGTGCACCCGTGCGAAGCCGGAGCGGGTCGCTAGTGACGTATAAACATGATTGTTATATTCACAGCGTTTAGAAATTTAGTGATAGTTATCAGGCCATGTTGAGTACTTATCATCCTAAAAAGGAGTTTTTTTAAGAGAAGTTTAATTTTATCTAACTTAGTTATAATATTTCTATGTTTACTCTATTTACAAATAAACGATAAATATATTGATGACGTTTGATTTTATAAATAATTTCACATTTTTTAATTAATTTAGGTTTTGCATAAAATTGGCCTTAAAAGGCGCAAGTACCTTAGGTTAAGTATTTAAATTAAATTTTTTAATATTTCAGTCGAGTTCATAGATATGTGTACGTTCATAAATTTATCGTTTTTACAGTCATATTTTTGAACACTTTGCCCGTGTACATATTTTCTAACTCGACTGTATATACCGTAAAGTAACAGTGAGTTGAGTGTATTTTATGTGGTAGTTATTGACTGAAAATCAATAAAAAACGAGAATATATCATTTTAGTCATAATCTTAGCCGGCACTCTAGCTGGTCGCTGGACTCTACAAAACATCGTCAGTTTTAGTGTTATTAATTATAACTATGTCACACTTAAAGCATAGGACATAAGTACCTATCTCGATTGACAAATACGATGGCTCCAGCTCCAAGCTAACCGTAAGTGTTATTATAAACATCCTTCAACTATTTAATTACTTATAAAATAAAGTTTGAAAGAGTTCAACGTGTCCCCCAAAACGGCCAAAAACTCTGCAGCCAAATTACAAGCTAATATCAAGCCAGCAAATTTAAGAAAACCCACCCTATTAACTGGTCCACTGTCAGATAAAATAAAATTAACTAACCTAACCTCACCGAACCATTATTTGAAACTTCCTTAACCAAATTAATTTTAAACAAAGGGCAAGGGTGTTCAACTCGACTACTCCCTAAAACTCTAGGTAAAAGCACTTACTAAAAATCCTGCCTGTAAATTACTAAGTAACGAGCAAGCCAACAAATGAAAAGACCTACCTTTAAAGTGGTCCAGCGTCAGATAAGATAAGTTAAGATTCATAAGTTGCATTCTGTAAAGTTGTAAAACGCGGACGCGCGGGGCCGTGCGTGCCGGTGCCAGGTAACAGGAGGTACGGGCGCACTGTGGTCTTCGGATTAATGAAGCTGGACAAAAAAATATTCAGTTATTTTTTATACAGTTTATTTTTTAACTGATCTGCCAGCGTCGGGAATTTACAACTTGCAAACCCTAAGTGTCAGGTGAAAAAATCTGAACGCGAAGTCAAAACTTAAAAAAACGCTTTCGTATGTTGATATCAGAATTTATTTCGAATTGATAAAAAGTTACCAGGACGGAAGGAGACGCATTGCGTTCTTAATTTTCCTTCCCATGATCTAAAAACAATCAAGAATATGAAGTAACATCGATTTTTTTATTCATATTAGAGAAAAGCAATTATCTATTCGAATAATGACATAAATATCAATATGGCATGAACCTTATATTTATTTATAAATTGCTAAATGAATGAATATCACACATTTTAAATTTTCTAATCCAATGACAATCAAATTATCATTAGCATATATGGTAAAATTAATAATTTCACTCACAGCTTCAATAAATAAATTAACTTACCTACAGACAGTATATTACTAACGAACGCATGGGATTTATCCATTAACAAATTCTTGTAACTTAATTGCGCACGTTACTTAATGTATTTCAAAATGCAACAAGAGACATTAGTAAATGCTATTTTAGTAGTGACTTGGCTTATTATTGCGCTTTTCGCATTGAATTTAAACATTAGCAGAACCGTCTAGCGTGCGTATCAAAATATTTTCCCCGGTACTTTTATTAAAACAGCCCAGTGGGCGCTCTTGATCCGTCCCTCCCACGTCACCGTGTATCTCCCTCTAGCATCATCGCGCTGTCCCTGTCCCGCTACAGTCAGTCACCGCGGAGCGCTAGCGATATACAGGTGTAGTTGTAACGCTCCGCGACATGTTAAATATTCACGTAAATGAAAGCCTGTTTTATCAACAAGTTTAACAAATGCGTATTCCATATCAGCAAGGATTTGTGATTTGTTAAGGTGGTTCCTGGCTTTTTACAAGTGCAAGTGGTGTTTCGAAACAGTGACAACAAGTTTTCTTGGGTTGTGTACGGTCCTTGAATCGGAGGCTTCGTTGGTTCCGTTTCTTTTTCGTTTTCGAGACGATTAGTGCCGAAGGTATGCGCTTTATCTTTTTTCTATACCTTTTCTTTTAAATAGCCGTAGAACGTGTCACAGACTTCATATTTCTTCTATTGTTATATCGATGTAAGTGCCTGAATGAAGAGAAACAATGCTAAAATACGACCCATTCAACTGTTAAATCATGATTTGCAATAACTGAATGGTCCTTCGAACACGATTGTTTTGGTCCTTCGAATCGGATCTGCCAACGGGTAATTATTATAAAACCAGCCACATAAGGATACTACAATTTTATGTTGCATATTATTTATTTACATGAATTTTCCTTTAGAGATGCAGTATGCGTATTTAATCATGCACCAACTATGCTAGGTAATTTAATTTATTCATGCATACAACATCTTATTCTCATCTTTAATTCATAGTCGATATGGCTACAATTAGGTTACATACACAATGTATTGAGCAACCAAAACATTGCCAAACTTCAAAGCCTAATTCTAGATTTTCAACCTTATGTATAATGAAATAGGGTTAATTTTTATGTAAACGTAGAAAAAAACATCAGGTGCGTCAATTGTGGGAACGCAGTCAAGTGCAACGGGATTATTCTTACCTAAAATAGGGTTCTGCAAAGCACTTCTGAAACCAAATAGAATTATGTTTGATAACGTGGTGTATTCTAAAATCAATCTTATTACAACTCCCTTCAGTTTAATATTATAGCAGCATGCTGTGTCCCTATTCTAAATAAAATGTTGACTCTACCTGCTTAAATATAACACGATATGACGATTTCTTGTTTATTTGGCTTTTCTATTAATATTATGATAAAATACAAACATAATAATTTCATGGTAACTTACTGTGTGGTATCCTATGATAACTACCTATGTATCTCTATCTTCATTATATTTTTTTCATTTTTCATTAAATAGCCATACAACGAAGACTAATATGAATGTCACATTTAATTTTCCAAGGCCAAGTACGAGTCGTAGTCGCGCACGAAGGGTTCCATACCATTATTTATAAAAACGGCAAAAAAATCACGTTTGTTGTATGGAAGCCCCCTTAAACATTTTGTTTATTTTGTATTTTAGTATTTTTTGTTATAGCAGCAACACATCATCTGTGAAACTTTCAACTGTCTAACTACCACGGTCCATGAGATACAGCCTGGTGACAGACAGACAGACGGACGGACGGACAGCGGAGTCTTAGTAATAGCGTCCCGTTTTACCCTTTGGGTACGGAACCCTAAAAATTACAAAACAATAATCAGTTACAATTTTTAATTTGTTATCTTGAGCATGTTCCTATTTTTCTTAAATTTTAGTTGTAATGTTTATACAATCATATCAAGCTTGTTTTTTATATTTGCTTGATTCGTGACATTAATTTAGGCTGCAGTTCCATCCCATTATACGGTAAAGGCGCATCCCAACGGTCGATCATTGCAGACCTGCGGGGTAATCGCTTAAATTTTATACTACCGTTAGGTAGATTTTATGTCAAATTTTAAATGTCAGCTCATACATTTATACTTCAAAATTGACAGTAAAATCTATCTACCGTTAGTACATAAAGTTACGTGATTCCCTGCTGATGAGATAGAGCGAGATAGGTGATAGCTTTCAAAACTGCAATCCTCGTTCGTGGGGATGCACCAACTGACAAACGGACGAGTGGACGTATTAATAGCGTATTATTTGCATTTTGAACCTTAATATACTCTATACAGATACGTATTACTGACATTGCAACCATATGGTCCCTCTGTATCATGTGTCATAACGGACACTACACTTACTTTCTTTTAAAATAAAATTACAAAAGGCTATATTTTATATGTTGCATACACAGTTATGTAAATTCTGGTTATGTTATTGCCTTTTTAGTGTAGTTTAATTAAAATTTGAAAGTATGGTTCTCTAATAATTAGTGCATGTCTACTCAAAAATTCAGTGGCTGATTTTGTAAGCGTCGGTGTAGGTAGCAAACAATGAATACAACTCCTCGTAAGTCCCAGATTGGTTTTTGTGATTTTGATTTTGTTATAGTTAGAAACTCTATTTGAATTTGTACTTGGACAAGTACGTATAGTACCTAAGGCTATGTATAGTACCTAGTAGGCTATATATAGAACGACGTTGGTGCATTTGATTTAGGTAAACACCTCACAGTACCTGAGTACTGCAACTATTAGAAAATTACATATTTACGTAGAACACATATTGAATATAAAAAAAAAATGGTCCAATAGTTTCCGTTCGCTAAATAAATCTGCTAGGTCATACGTGACTGTCAAACAACCATATATAAAGTCACAAAAGTAATAATGGCAATTTCGTTTTCGTATCACCTAGGTTTGAATTGAACAGATGTAGGTACAGTAGTTTCGTCGACAAAATATAATCAATGCATTAATGGATCCACCCTAATATGACTAATACATACTAGATACGTATTAAATCACTGCTCAAATTGTCATATAAAAAATTAATTAGCCTACGTGATATCTCCGTTACGACTATTTACGATGTCGGCAACAAAACCACTGTCAAACAGATTTCTGACTCATCCAGCGTCACGGTGGAAAATGTTTTGATTATAAACATAATCAACCGCTAGTCTCACGTAATTTATACTTTAACTCCAACATTATACAGGCTTTTTTCAAATAAAAAATAGTGTACTTTCAATAGTCAGTTCAAACGTGAGAAAGGATGGACGCAAATAAACACGTAAACTGAATCAGTAAGTAGTACATTTTTACGAATAAAATTTTCATTAACCGGTAAGAAAGTTATTACACGCGAGATTCTCATAAGTAAATGCAATTTATTAGTTTTACGGCATTTTCAGTTGAGAAATTTAAGAATTTTTATATATTTTTTTTAGAAATGTGAATCCTAATGAGAAAGTTAATTCAATTGAAATCGAAAAACATTTCAAAATATCTGTTTAGCGCAATGGTTGGCTGGTAGAGAATGCCATTTGGCATTAAGCCCGCCATTTGTAAAATTTGTGTATTTTGTGCAATAAAGTTTAAATAAATAAATAACCTTTTTAAATGTAGGGTATTATAGCCGATTTACAATTCCAATTTGCTAGCTCTAGCAACAGTGTTCGTAACTTATCGTCGGTTTTGTTTTTGTTGCTAAACGAGCGCCAATTGTTAGTCGTCGTTACGTAAAGAATGACGATTTCTTTGTTAGAAAAAAACTGCACGTAGAGTACAATTGTGGTTAACTCGACGTTTCATTCTGTAAAATACCTAAAAAACGGAGATGCTGAGATTGTGTCACACTGTAAGTATTTGTAAATTGAAACTACAATAGGTCAAAATGGTGTCTTTAGTCTTGGTACAATGTTAAAAATCCCAGGCTTTAATTATTATTTTATTATTCCGAATTATTTTATGTGTGACATTGATCTTTTTTCTTAATAAACTATTTTTATTTAAATAATTAATTATAACATTTTTATTTTTTAACGATTTGCACGCCTGCTCGATGCTCGCGAGCTGGATAGGTCGTACACTCTAGGATTTATACATATTCAATTAAAAACTTTGACAAACTGTATTTAAGCAAATAAATATTTCTGATTTCACCTATGGTAACTAAAGGATATTAAACCTAAATGAATTAGCAAATAGTATCAGTTAAAAGTCAGTCTGGTTTACACAAATTCATGGACCAAGGACATTTCCCAATATACGTAAATAGTACTTAAGTACATTGGATTAAATTAGAATTTCAGTATAATGTACAAAGTTGTTTATGCCGTTTTCGACTTCAACATTATTCTGTTTTATAAGTTTGTGTTTAAACTTACATTTTTGCTAAAGTACAAGTGTTAAATAATGCCGTATTTTATCCTCAGTCATTAAGTACTAGTTGATAGGGTTCCTTTGTACTTTAGGTTAGAAGTTGCTGTGTCCACCCTCTGTCTCTTTTATCACATCATATTGCATTTTGTCATTTTAGTTTCAGTTGCCATCATATATATCTGTACTCTTCAGGGTGCTCAAAAACATCTGAACATGCACTCTAACGACTTGGCAATAAATTCCTGTTCAGATATTTGTGAGCACTCATTCGCTCTAATATATCTGATGGTTACTGTACCTATGCCAATTACAGCTCAATTGGTAGAGGAAAACTGGTCAAAAATTCTGCTGCAGGATGTATCCCACACATACAAATATACTAACAGGGCAAGTTAAACAGCTTGTAAAAATAACCATATCTCTACTAGTGTTTAAAAGATGTCGTCGCATTTGCATCCATTAGTTTGGTACTTAACCTAACGGACATTCTGCTACTTTTGCTTCTGAACGAAAATGAAGGTTTTTTAAGTTATAAAAATGTATACCGTAGATTTTACCAAATCGAAAAATATATACAGAACCAAAGAGAGATCTTCTATTGCAAAATAATTTCAGAGTAATATATATTTATTTATGGCATATTTTCAAACATTGCCAAAACACTTTCTTAATCTGCACGAGACTAATACTGTCACGAGGCCATTGGCGTGTGCGCCGCCTAACTATTCACAAAACAAATTGACGGGATTTTTAGTAATGTTCAGTATAACTTGATCTCAGACCCATTAAAACTATTCGTAATCGGAAGTGAGAATTATACTGGTTCACCTGCACGAAGTGTAGTAGGCGTTGAACAGTGCCGGTCCCGCAACAGTTTGTAAACCGTGGGCTGTTGGTTAGTAAACAGTCCTCTGTTCTGGCCCGCGATGGGCCCATATTTTTCAACAAGCAATCAGCTATTGTTGAAGATGCGTTATTATTGGAAGTTGATTAAATAACCGAGTTTATTGTTATAGAATGCGACGAATCAAATTAGTTGAACTACTAGATGTGTTGTGTGTGATCATTTTAGTTCATGTCTCTTACATCCAAGTCGCATATCAAGCAATTTAAATATGTACCCGTATGCTTGTTTTCACATGAATAATTAATTCCATAATAAACATTCCATGTAACAATAGGGCAATTCTCGATACTCTTTCACCGTAAAAAGTTGTGGGATATTACGCAGAGCCAAGTCAGGCATTGCTATTAATTAATCTTTATTTGCTTACTAAATAAAAATTAGAGACTTGACAATCACACAACTTTACCTCATTCACTAATTTTTGCATAACTAAAACTATGCATTATTGTGTATTTTACATGGAATGTTCATAATTCATAATTTATTTATTGTTTTTATGGGATCTCACTTCTTTTTGTAGGTAAATATGTCAATATATATTTATGAATGCATCTAGAACTAAAAACTTTTCATAGATGCAGGAACTACAATAGTATAACTTTGTATTGCATTAATTTGTATAGGATTACAACCTTACTTATGCAGTTTGTTTATCTCTGAAACGTGACTATTTGATAGCCTAAAAACTAATTATGTTTATAATTTGAAGCTTGTGGGTGTGCTAGAAGTACTTTAGAATTATGATGATCGGTCAGTGAGTCAGTGACAAAACTAAGGAACTTTGACGGGCAATAGTCCTTAAACAACAAATTTAAATTGAATATTATTAAGAAAGTATCTAAGTCATGTTATGCCCTATATGTTACAAAAAAATCAGGGTTCTAGCTTAGCTTAGCTAGCCAGCACAAAATTACAGTATGTTGAAAATGGCCTGAATCGCTTCGAGAAAAGGATGGTACAGTACCCCCAGATCTACAATAAGCAAAAATATCATCTAGATTAAGTTATTCAACTACAGTGGAATATGTATGTATCTGAACTATAATAAACATAGGTACATAAGTCTTATAATAAAGTTATAAATAACCTAATAAAAGCAAAAACTAAAATTAAAAGTAATTAAATTATATCTAAAAAGAGCCCCCGTGGCATCGTACCAAAGACGCTGGCAGCATTCCCTCATTCATCTAGATCAGATCCACGATGAAGAGAGAGATATGCGACATACAGGGACACATATCCCACTAGGTACCTGTCACTTCTTTGTCTCTACGTTGAGTGGCTAAAATTGCTTGTCAAATAAATATCTAAAGGATTTTAACAAGGATTTATAAATTGCTCAAACTATTATAGTCTATATATACTTTTTTAGCGCAAACATATACGAGACCTCTTATCATTATAACTTTGACATAAGAGATCAAAAAGCGCGTAACAACTCCGATAACGATGGAAACTAAAATATCTCTACTTTCTCACAATATCCACCTACACTTCTACTATCTACCAGTTTCTTTTCAGAAAACCGCAAATAGCAGATTACGGTACTGATAAGGAAAACGAAAGCCAAACGCAAATGAAAATGAAATAAAATTCCAAGTAAACAGTTTACGTGAATGGGTGAAGGCTACATCAGCGGCATACGAGTACTACTAGAATGGGTAAGTTGATACATGATGTGGCCCTTGAATAGCACACATGCTTTGCCAAACAGTCAGAAACGAATGGAATGGTACAATTACAACCATGGTCTAAGAAAACAAGGTCTGGCAATCCAGATTGTAACA
Source organism: Epiblema foenella (assembly GCA_963556455.1). Taxonomy (NCBI): domain Eukaryota; kingdom Metazoa; phylum Arthropoda; class Insecta; order Lepidoptera; family Tortricidae; genus Epiblema; species Epiblema foenella. The sequence continues at coordinate 14,018,813 of OY747109.1, forward strand.
CCACAATACGTCACTGTCGACGACACTCATACTTACGTCCGCATACGATCGATCGGCTGATGCTGGCTGATGACGTAATATCGTGTCACCCATACTACTAACCCATGTACCCGATTACCATACCTGACGCAGCATATGATTGTATCATGATTACAACTTCTTGACTTCTTTGAACCACGGTAGCAACTAAGATGCAGCCCTAGCTTAAACACGTTAGTCGTTGCTGAAAGCAAAATCATTGCAAATAACAGTAAAGCTAAAATTGCAGATAGTAAAGGGCAAAATAATATAAGCTATTTGACGAATATAAAATACATCAAAGCAATAAGCTCCAAATTTATATACATTTAAACTCTATAAAGAATTGATTTTATAGAATACCTATATAACACGTATTGCTCCGAGTCAGTATTATTTTGGTCTCCGTGCAATTTTGATGTCCGTTTAGTGGCCTGACAGGTCTGAAAATGCAATAACTTTATGATACTATATGCCTTTTGCGGCTCCAATGTGTAACATAATATTATTTGTAAGTATATAGCACAAGTATACGTTTTGTCCAGTTATTGACACTAGATGGCGGCCCTATGTTTTTTAACTTCGGCACGTCCCATGAATAATAATGAATGTTGTTTGAATATTGTCTCAATACTACGAGACAATATTCAAACAATGAACATTCTTCATCGTCAAAATCCAACCCTACTAAGAGGATAGGAAGAGAAAAGAAATTTAATAGAAAAACTAGCCTCAAAGTAGCAAACCTTACAAATACACAGATGCTAAACGACCGACCAATGACCGTTAAAGACGGAAGAAAATGTAAAGAGTTAGACGAAGACTTTGGACTGCGGTAATCCTAATCCACTATAATCCTATTGTTTCGGCACGTTCCACTAGTAGCTAGAATGTAGTAATTTGGTGAACTGCGAGCTAAGCCACTGTATGGCTTCTTATTCTGACTGTGACGACTTAATAACGCTGCCTTGTATTGAGTTTGTTTATATGTTTACTTGGATATTTAAGTGGTTTCGAGGAAAACGGCGACATTAATTTCGTGCTTTTATGAATGAAACTGAATTTAAACCAGCTTTCGACACCTTTTCACGAAGCGTAGACTTTACAAGCGCCGTCAAATATAGGAGTAATATATTATAATATATTGTCTACAGTCCAAGGTGCTCAAAATATCTAAACATGCATTTTAAGGCCTTGACTATGGATTCGTGTTCATATATTTGTGAGCACCTCATTCCCTCCTATAATATCTGCCCACTGTGCCTGGGGACTAATCAGTTCTGTCGATGAAACAATCTCCACTCATATTATATTATTACCTGAGAATCCTGCGTTTAATAAATAGGTACATTCGCACAGTAACAGCTCAAGTTAACCTTTAATAGACTAAAGTTCTTACACTTCATCATCAATCATGCGAAGGTTAGTTCTTATGGTGAGATTCCCATAGACAACAAACGCCGATACAATGTCGACATTGTGGCCAAATTGATTGGTGACAACGCATCCGGGATGCGAGACAATGCAAGCTCAGGGGGAAAAGTGATACTTGTAAACCATTTACACTTGAAATTATCCATAGAATTTATGTGATTCTTCAAAGGTAAATAGGCTGTGTCTATATTTTAATCGCTTTGTGAAATTTGAATTCTAAAGTTAAATAGACACCTAGCAGTATCTAATTTACTTTAGCAATAAATTTTACCAACACAAGAAACAATCAACAAATGTGCTGACTTTCTTACCATTACCAGTCAACCATTGGATTAAATAGAATATCAACCATTCAATTCATGTTTTTATGTAGTAGAAAACATAAATAATATGTCTAAAGCCTTATTAGACGGGGACAAGAAGGGGGGACATCATTTATCCCGTCTAATATGCGTCTAATATGGTTTTAGACATATTCAATCTCTATGTGTCGCGCAACCTTACTGCCTATGCACTTAGATGTACCTGGATTTAAAACATTGAGCCTGCTTTGTACATTATTAACGTCAGGTGCCACTAGAAGAAAGCGTCTCAGTCATAGTCATAATGTATGTGACATAGTAATCATATAAACATGAGTCGTAAGGTTTGCCGTGACCAAGAAGATACGGCGGGAGGTGGTTGGCCTCGAAAGCTAAGGTTTTTCGTTAAATAAAAACTAATGAACCTGTTGTGGACATGAATATAACGCGGTTCTTTAATAACATCAATAATTAATGCAGTTCTCATAACAATATGCAAACAAACAACCTCTCACTCTAAACGCATATACTTTCTCCGTTCCGTCGTGAGTAAAAATAAGATTCGAGACTTCGATATGTACGACACGTCTTCATTATTTTCCAGTATTAAAATGTTTGTGACTATGTACGTATTCATTTGCATTTATATAAACTTCAGTTTCTTTAGCTTGTAAACTAAACGTCGTACTTTTACTAGTTACTAACTGACCCTAAAATGTAGTCTCACCCGATCGGATCGATTTGCATGTTCTGCCCAATCTTCACACTTATAAAACTGTAAATTTCTGCAACGCTCGCGTTTCCGAATCAGTTAGTTAACTAGAGAATAACGAATGAGGTGCTTGAATATTTATAAAATAACCGTATTAAAGTAGCTCAGATGAGAATAAATTTAAACATATTTCGCTCACAATCATAGAATTCTTTACACGATGTGCTCTACCGCTGAGTGCCTGACCGACTCCGCTGGTCATCTAGTTGCGAAATTATCGAAGCATTTACAGGGACTATTAAGTATTATCTGTTCACCCTTGTTTAACGCCACTGCCACCTTAACGTCATTTTAGTATATGTGTCGCTAAATACGTACATACATTTAGCATATGTGTCGCTAAATACGTACATACATTTTTCATGGTGTCAGGTAACAGCTTCAGACTACGCAAATAAACAGGTCAAGTCTTTATTATAAAACAAATAAGAGCTATTGACCTCATCATATGCAAATACCATATACCAGGCATATCAGGCTTATCAAGCTTCAAGTGCCTATGCATCATTAATTTCACCTCATAAAAATAGTCCAAATAGTTTCCCTCGGGAACCCCTCTCAGACCCAGTTGGTTCCCACGCGTTGGAAGCCTTAGAACAAAAACTTTAAGTTCCTTCCTCCCTGTCTCACGCGACAGGAAGTCGCACGCCGATGCTCACGGTGTGGAGGGTGCATTAAACAATCAACCGTCATATAGAAATGCTAATTTTAATGGAATTACAGGTTAGCGTGCATTACCTAACCTAACTAAAGACTGATTCGTGGACCTCTGTTGATGGTTGTTTTTTTATAGATAGTGTCATAGCGTATTAAATGTTGATTCTTTTATTCCGCAGAATTTAAATTCGGCAAAGCGTAATTATTCCATATTTTAAAAAAGTTAAGTAATCACTACATAGTATAAAACAAAGTCGCTTTCTCTGTCCCTATGTCCCTATATCCCTATGTATGCTTAAATCTTTAAAACTACGCAACAGTTTTTGATGCGGTTTTTTTTTAATAGATAGAGTGACTCAAGGGGAAGGTTTATATGTATAATACATGCATCAGCATTGCACCCGTGCGAAGCCGGGGCGGGTCGCTAGTTTAATTAAAAAGTGAGATTTATTTTATAAGCAAAACCAATATGTTTTATATTAAATCGAGCATTAGCCTTGCCGGTAGAGGCCGACCACCCGCCACCTGGCTCTCTACTGTGACCCGTGACTTGAAGACCCTGCATATTGATAATCGGACAACCCAGGACAGAGCATCATGGCGCCGAGTAACGAGGAGAGCCGACCCCATAAGGAGTCCTATATTTTTTATGATTGCAGACATTTAAACCCTTCCTGTAGGAAAAGGGACGGTATATTTATTTATTTATTTACTAGCGACCCGCCCCGGCTTTGCACGGGTGCACTATTTAATGGATGTTATTATACATATAAACCTTCCTCTTCAATCACTCTATCTATTTAAAAAACCCGCATCAAAATCCGTTGCGTACTTTTAAAGATTTAAGCATACATAGGGATATAGGGATTAGGGACAGAGAAAGCGACTTTGTTTTATACTATGTAGTGATTTATATTAGGAGAACCAACAGTAGTACAAACAATGTAACAACATGCATATTAACAGCAGAGCCAATTACAGGATCTGACAGATAGCGCTAGAGTGTATATACTGAACTAAAGTGCGCATTCGTACACAATTACAAACGTTATTGGAACAAGAATGTTAAAATAGAAAAAGAAGAAAACAAGCAATCTTAGCCCACTCTAAACTAATGTTTAACTTGAATAAATTAAATTGTAAATTACGAATATTAAATTAATGACAATATGGCGTATGGCGGTATATGGTTATATGAAAAAAAAGCATTACATTTTTCTTCATCATTATGGTTTTGTAACGCTAAACACACGTAGACAGAGTAGAGACGTTTTTAGACATGTGTGGTTGATTTTCTGTTTTTACCTTATTTTTATGAAGCAAGTAAGGAAACAGAAAGTTTCTTTTCACATAGTTATGTATTAAACCCGACAAAACACTCGCTCATAACTAAAATATGATGGGAGATAACATACAAACTCAATTACGTAAATGTATAATAACGCACATACTCAGCTACTTTTGTTTTACTTAAAACGCAACGCAACCAAGTTGCTTGTTTTGAAATAGAAAATATCTCATGCGGTCAACATCCGTCATCAGAAGTACTTTCTCATGCTTTGTAAAGTGATTCATTTTAAGTTACTTAACTATACATGCAAACTATGAGATTAAAAGCTGTCAGTTCGTTAGAGAGAAAGCCGTTTAAGTGAGAAAACAAACGCAATTAAGTTGTATTTTCTCTATTTAAATTCGCTGGCCCTTCGTTACACGGTGTATATACAAAAACGTATATAATATACGTATATAGGTTATAGGTTTTCGCGGGCTACTTTCCGTAACTTGACGTCATGTATGCGTCTATTTTACGTGATGGATTGTCGACGCTACTCGTGCCAACCCAATTCTGCCAGTAATCCTATATATAATATACTTCATTTGTTTCTAATGTAAGAAAGATATTAATAATCACTGTCACTCCTGTCAGACAAGGATGAAGTAATTCTCGTTTCGTTGGTTTAGTTTAATATCACAATCCACGCTCGGAATGACAGACATCAGATAGGAGATACGTTGGAAGAGCGATTTCTACTAATACATGAACTTGAGACTGTAGTGACATTTGTATGTAAGCCTTCAATTCAATGGAGGCTTTCTTCGCGACAAAAGAATTGTTCCAATGGCGGGACACGAGGCATGACGCGATGGCGCTTTCTCGACTTGTATCAAATATCGCCTATTGTCTTATGGTTAATTCGCAGTGTTGGGACTGCGGCTGTTACGGATAATTATTGTTTAATTCCGTATTATAATATTTATAATCATAACAAGCATAACAGTCCCGTGTTGTTAGAAATGGTTTGATGCTATGTTAGCATCGAAATACATTATTTGTTGCGCTTTAGACGAAGCTAACAAACGTGATTCTGGTACCTATATACAATCTGTCAAGCTTTCTTATTGAGTCACCCAAGATGACCTATAGTACCCATAACAAAAATACCAGTACTAGTCTTCCATCACCTGTCGACATTTCTCAGGAAAATTTACCCGTAAGCACATGAAGTTCGTGCAATAGGTCTATATCCACTATAAAACGTGTCGCTCGAATTAGTAAGTGGCACAGACAGAAGACAGGGAGATTTTTCGTTTTATGTAGGTTCGCGCGGTATCTGAGGGAATCGCTAGGGGACAAATCTCCCCCGACCCGCGACCTTACATTGCCGGGATTGTACGAAAAATGCGCATGACATGTTGCGCGATGTCCGGCAACTTTGTGTCACTTCGCCCGACATCTTTCGTATCGTGCCGTCCCTCTCACTCATATAGTGACTAACACGAGAGTGAAAGGGACGGCACTATACGAGGTTCAGATTTCCAAGTTCGAAGTACTTACAGGAGCTGCAACTACAGGCGTGTCACATGCGCGTTAAGTATTCACTAGAACTCTTACAGATTCATTTTCCTCCAAGTAAAATGGCTATTTCCGTTTTGTTCTACTCGTTAAACAAAACAGTTGGGCAAACCAAACTTGAAAATCCATTTGTTCAACGCGTAGAACAAAACGGATTTTCACGTCCGTTTTGTTCTACGCGTAGAACAAAACGCATTTTTCTGTCCGGTTTGTCCTACGATGTGAACAAAACGGATTTTTTTTTCCGGTTTGTCCTACGATGTGAACAAAATCGTAGGACAAAACGGACTACTTCGTTGCAAACACGTACCTATCTACCTATTACAGGGTATTATCCCCTAGTGCCGAGTCCATTGATGTAGAACATACAGTAATTACCTTCATAGGGAGAAATGATATGAAACAATTTGTTGCATAACGTACGATTTCTAGTGTTTTAATAGCAACATTAAGGCAAAGCATATGGCACGTGGTTGTGTAAGTTACGAATAATTGAATCATGACATGACTGTCTTGAGAGTTCTATTGCGCCGCGTTCTCAAATCTAGTCTGAGCTCAACTTGACCCGAATCGCTCACCTTGTACTTAAACACTGGTAGTAATTACCTAGTCAATACGTAGTATGGCCTCCGAATCTGAATATTAGATTTTATTTACGTACATACCTAAATATTCATTTAAATTGACAACCATGAAGACAACAATATAGCTAACGCGCAACGAACCTAACTAGGTTCGTTGCTCGTTAGTTATATTGTTGTCTTAAAGCAACTGCTTTTCGGCTCTTTTACACTGCTTAGTAGAAAGTGACAGATGCTTTGTCATGTCGTTTATCTTGTTATACCTATTTACTTCTGACCATACCTACCCTGTGAATCCTGTGGTCTGATGTTAACAAAATGGCTGACTAATACATGTGATATCATAAGCTAATATTGTCTGTTTATTGAAATATGATCATTTAAGGGGCGTCGTGCATCTGGTTTTTATCTATATTGGATTACATCGATAATGTAATTACATTGTAATTATCACTAGTTATCGATGACTAACCAATTTAGTACCATTTAGATACACCTGTAGGTAGTTATTCTGTGTTGCATATATATCAAGGACAAACAATGCATGAAGTTAAGCAAGTTTTTTTGTAGTTTATTAGAAGTTAGTAGATAACACGAATAAGGCTATATGGTATTATTTTTGTTTTCCCAAATCAAGAGAAACCATTTTAAGTGCTCACCTATCATCTCCTTGGTCTCCTTGCTCGTTGGACCTTAGCTACTGTTAGATAATCTGATGATACACAAACTCATATCCTTTAAGAGCGTCTGTTTTGAGTGAACTATTTAATATGTAAGTCTAGTAGCATATCCTACAGCCTATTTGCCCGTATCGTACTTATACATACTAGTGCACAACGACAGACATAAACGCTATCATACTGGCTCTATACAGGTGTTAAAAAATGTTTGTTCTTAATAGATACTCAGCCAAAACATTTAAAAATAACTGTCAAGATTCTAACAACTTCCATGAAACAACTGCTTCGCATCATTGTAAAATGCCGTGCTTTCCAACAAGCACTGGTTACTCTCATGAATAAACACAGTGCCGCTTAAACGCCCACATCCGCAAACACCGTAGGGACATCGTTTAGAGTAAGGTATCGTTTAGCTTGCGCGACTGGAAATGGTCGTCTGTCGTCTGCCTATTACTTAAGTGCCGTGTTTCAGTTTAGAAATTTCATTAACAAGATGGTTTCTTTCGCGTTTCATACTAGATAACTTCTCCACTTAGGTAAATCATGTATATAGGTAACATATTATGAACAATAGCAAACAAAACTTCTTAATAGTATTCGTAACCAGTGGCGTAATTTTGTGGGTGTCACCCAGTGGCGTGCGCACGGCCAGTGCTTTGCTGATACCAAATACCTATACAGAACGAGTAGTGGTGTTATTATGGCTGCGGTCTCCAGTTTGGCATATGAGCGAGATGGTGGATGACATTCTGCTACGCTCTACTTATTCTTTACATCTTCCGATTCGTTTGGGTAATATTAAAGCAATGAAAATCATATGTTAGAAGTTTTACACCAACGTACTTGACTCACTGTCCTTCAAAAGTCGAACACCTGAATCAATGCCGATAATACTGCATTGTTCTCACAGGTGGCTCTTCAATACAAACAACAGTTATTTGTAGAGTATGACGGCAAAGATGATGGTAATGGAGACAAAATATGTAGAGCGAGCATGAGAGGTTGTGTTGCAGAAAAATATTTCATAGAATGTATTATTTCGCAGAATTTTCATTTCATAGAAAACATTTATTTTTCAAAAGGGTCGCAGTTTTAACGTAACCTAACCTACACAATGGCATTTTAGCTGTACCTACCTAAAAAGTTAAATGGTTCCGAAAAATAAGTTTGTATGAAATGAAAATGTAATGTATGAAACATAATACATTCTATGAAACATTTTCCTGCTTAACAAGGCGTCGCCGAGGTTTATTCGCAGCTATAGAAAGGAATATACGAAGACTGTCTGGTGCCCAACCCTAACCTCAAAATCTAGAAATGCCTAACTAGTGTTTTTTCGACATGTTTAAAAAGTGCAATAATGTGTGTTAGAAATTAGAATGCATCTAGAGCAGTAATGTTGGTAAGCATGCAGCTATCACAACGGATGTTAGTGTGCGCTCCTTTTAGGGATTAATTTGAATAACAATTCACGCAATGATTTTACACGCCATCAGTAACAACTGACTATACGTGTTTTTTATTAGAATGTTATTATGCCAGAATACAATGCCATATTTATACTTGTATTTATACAGATTTATACAGGGTACATGGTGATTTTATTGCTAAATTGCATAGTGGATTCTAAATTTTATTAAATGAAAGCACAATGCAAATTCTAAGCTAAGATAAAAGTAAACTATATTATACTATATAAAGTAAATTATAAAAACTAGCCTAATCGAATAACCCACCCCGAGTCACACCCGGTGCAAAGGTGCTCATCACACTAGCGGCGAAAAAGCGGATTGGGATAGGAGAAAAAAATTATACAATAGAAAATAAACTTAATATAAATCGCATCTACACTCAGTGGAAAATGATCATACGTGTATCTGTCTCTTTTTTAAAACCACTAATTAGTATCAATAAATAGTAACTTATAAGCTAGAACAAAATAGTTTGACGAAAATAACCCGTCTAATACCATGCCATAGCAAAACGTAGTAAGTAGTTACGAAACTACAAACAGATACATCGTTATTCTTCAGAACGAGACATAATATCTATCGCCAGAGCTATTTCAGTAAAATTGATTAACCGACTAAACGTAAATGGCGCCGAAAACCTCTAGATGACGCGAGGCATCCCAAATATCTTGGGATTTACGAGTTATTCACTCTTCGCCCTCTTTTGTGTCGCTAGAACTGCCCAATCATGTAGATGGTTATAGTTAACATAAGAAAATTGTTCCTTCGTTTAGACAGCTAAACGAAGGAACTATTTTCTTATTTACTAATACCAATCAACAAAACGACAAAGTTTGGAGTCATGATAGAGATCATAGGCACACAAAAACAAATACATTTTAAGAACACTGAAGCCAATTTATAGCGCCATATATTAAACTACGTAAATGGGTCATTGTCACTTGTAAAAACAAAAGTTGTCCACCCGGTGGTCAACAGTTAACGGCTTATGTACATGTAAGTTATGTTTTTATTACAGGATTTATAGTTCTGGAAACACCGTTTATGCGGGTTACTAGACCAATCCTTAAGCTTTGTGGCCCTTAACTTTTGATATGTCCACCGAAAAGACGCGAACCTAAATCTGACAATGACCCAAATGCTTAAACTGTTGTTAAAGGCTATTATCGAACCGTTTAGTTTTTAAGGGGGGCTCCCAAGCTAAAAGGGAGCGCGAATAAAAAAAAAATATTTTACCCAATCGAGTCATAAAATTTTCGCTGTTTAAGTATTTTGATTTAGGTACCGTTCCCGTTTTGGTTCGTAAAATACGACTGTGTAGGTAGTGAACATTCGCACGTCTTTAGCTATGAGGATCAAACTGGACTTATGTCGACCAATTAATCTCATTTTACTCTTGCTTTTCTCATTAATCCAGTCAGCGGTTGTACCTACCTATACCTACATAACTTATGATGAGTAGTTAGGTGTGATTTATACCTAATAACAAAGATAATGCTAATAACGATTCAGTTTAATTTGCAACCAACCTAATGCAACGATGTCAATATATGGCTTATATATCGTTATCCTTCCTTTTATTTTTTTTGTATATGCACTAGTCAGTACTTTTCCAGCGATGACTAACCTATATTTGTTTTATATATATAGGTACCAAACAAATATATGTTCTACCACTGTTTGTAAAATGGTTTAGTGCATTGTCGTCAGTTGGATGTTATAGAAACGATAACAAAATAATACCTATATTATAATTCAGTCACGGCAGAAACATAATAAAAAGTGTTTTAATTTCATATAAAATATTTAAACACTACTTAATATTCTAAATTATGTGAAAGTTTAGATGTTTGCTACTCAATCGCGCAAAAACGGCTGAACGGATTATAATGAAACTAATCTTTGAAGTGTCATCTTTTTAAAGATTGTGAGCATATTTATTAATTTTTTTTTACATAGGTGGATGGTTCAATTTATTTGATCGCACATGATTTGTCATAAAGATGACATACAGTTCCTCAGTCTTGGATGTTTTCTATGTATTTAAGACATTTAACAATTTAAAGTTTATTATACAATATAACAATAATTTAATGAAACTTGGTATACAAAAAGTGTACTCATAGCCTGGTTTAACATATAGGAAGGATGAAATAGGGAGTGGAAGTTTACGCGGATGAAGTCGCGGGCAAAAGCTAGTATCTATTTATAGTCTCATATTCCACTGATTCGTTCACATTAATAATGATTTGCAGGAATGTCGTTTCGCAGAAGCTTTTCGTTCAAGGAAAATTAAAATTCATGGTTTCATTCGCACACGAAATCACAATCGCACTAGCCTAAATTAGGCTTCAATATAGGTGCATGTTTGTATAAACTTGTATAAAGCCTTTTGATATGTTACTTATTCATGTCCGTGTATGAAATGCCGCGTAAGTATGACACTTATGCTGATTTATGAAGGTATCAGACGACCTTTGTCTCCGCTAAAATACCTGCTTTTGCAATGTTTTAGTGCAGCAGTTTACAATTATTTTTTAGTCACACATAAAATGTCTGTTGCGAGCGGAAAAGATATGATTTTCCTTATCGTGTCACGAATCGAAAGCCTTGGAATTAATGTGTTTAAAGCAGCCACATATATGCGACTATTTCATACATAATAAACGTAACTTTGTCTGAGATTTTAAAATAACATAGAATCAGTTAATGGTGAAGGTTGAAACACCATAATTCTCGTGTTTACACGCTAATCAGAATTTGATATTATGCAACCACCATATTCACGTGTTCCTACATATATAATACTTCCAAGTACACGTCCACCTTGCAACAGATTATTTCAAACTGTTAAAGAATTTCTGCTCGTTTAATTGAATCTGTACTTGAGAGAGACCGAACTGCGTAGTACTCATGCATATTCATAAGTAGTTATACGAACTACAAACGACGACAGGAACCTTGATCTTCAAGACATTGCCACGGTGACGTATCTGGCACGAACGTGCCAAATCTGCCTGCAACGTAACGCTCATTCACACTTCTAGTTATTATTCTACTTAAACAAAAGACGGTGCCTTGACGTAGTGCAACATAAAAATGGCTGTATTTTAGTGGCTCTTTAGCATGTAAGAAATTTCCATTCAATCGTATTTGTGATCTGTTATTCAAGCCTTCACATTCAATTAACGGTTTTTCTGATAAGTAAAACATACGAGTAAGTATGCCTATTCAAAAAAAAAGCTATTACTTCTCTCTAGACAAGTAGAAGGAAAATTTTATCATATCGTACTGGAACTTTTCTGCCCATGGTGTTCTAAGATTATTTTTTTAAATTAGTATTATACCTACACACCTTATCGTCACATTCTTATGAGGCGCATACCAAGTAACCATAAGTATCAGTGACTCATAAGTATGCATCCAATGCGATGAACTTTAGAAACTCGACTCTTAATGACGCAAGCTTTTCCCAGCGCAGGTACTAAACGTACCGGTGACCTCACGGAGCAAGTGGGTTTCTGCCAAACCTCTTTTGATATTCCTTAAGACACCACTCTTGTATGTTTGTAGGTACCTACATCGCTTTTAAAAACAGCATTCAGGAGAAATGCATTGTTTTGTAAATTCCTACTTCGTCATACTTTCACTGAACAAAGCATTGTGTACTCTATAATAAAAACATACTCGTACATTTGTTGTGAAAAGATAGTAGACACACCTTAAGGTACAGACGTAGACGCCATCAAATATATCTGTACGGGTGATCAATAATGTCTACAATGATGAGCGGAACAAAGTCATGTTCAGATGTATGTGAGCACCTTGTTTACCTCGATATATCTGGGAGCGACTATACAAGTACACATTGACTTATGAATTGAGCACAGCCTATGCTTGCCCTAGAATGGAGTAAAACAGCCGCGATTCATTTCCGTCTGCCCTAGAAAACTGGCGCGCTAATCGATATACCTTGGTTCAACGGCCCTAAACAATCTTACAGGCAAACTATGATTGCATTCGATTTAATAATCCTTCATCTGCACTGAGTACTCACAGTTTAGTAAGTATCTCTATACCTAAATACGTACGTACTACATAAATTTATTGCACAGCATAGGTAAGGTCACATTGACAGAATGTTCTGTGGTCACATTGTTTCAGCGAATTACCACCAAATTGGCACTGTCATACTCATCATATAACTTTCCGTATAACTAAGTAGATAGATCGTAGTATCGAGTGAAGTATAATTTGTGTAGGTAACCCTTCCCACAGGGATCCGACCTGGAGAACCTTTTTGATAACATTATTTTAATTGTTCCATACGTTTTATATTTCATTTAAAATCATCATCATCATCATCATATCAGCCGAAAGACCGTCCACTGCTGGACATAGCCCTCCCCCAAAGAGTGCTATAATGACCGGTCCTGCGCCACCCGCATCCAGCGGACTCCCGCGACCTTTACCAGGTCATCAGTCCACCTTGTGAGGGGCCTACCCACAAGACCGACCGATACCCGTTGGCCGATGTACCGATGGCCGTTGGGGCCGGATGGTTCATTTAAAATCCTTTTGACAAAATCTAAGCAGATAAATTGTCATATACGAGTATGTCAAAAGCAAATCACATCCGACTAGCGTAGAGCTGCAATGAAACAATGAAGAGTAAAACAAAATTTTGTCAATTACTTCAGAGCCATTGTTAAAATTGTATGACACATACATTCAGTTGGTGTTATGTTACATACCTGGTTTTGTTCACGCAGTTCGACGTTACATAAGTGGAGTGACATGGCGTCAGTGCCTTTACCATGAGTTTGCATGACCGTACTCGCTAGCGACTGCGTAAACGATTTAGTATGCCGATTCTTAGTTCTATCTCGTAACCGCCAGAGGCGCTATACTTTTGCGCATACAAATTTTTACGCAGTCGCTAGCGAGTACGTCATGTAAACTCATGGTAAAGGCACTGCTCATAGCGCTCATGCAGTACGTTATGGGTACGGCAGACTAGATTTTTTGAGCTCTCCACTTCCTAAAACTGTCATGATATCGTATCTTTATTATTTTTCCTCCTAAATTTTCTTATACGTATCAAATTACCCAGATACAGGCATATTTATTTATCTTCATATAACTCATATGTATCCCTGTAGCGTTGTTCGGACTGAATTGTACCTTCCAAAATAAATATATGTAAAAAAAATTAGATGTAGTGAATAGTCGGACACCATACTCGTATGGCACATAAATGAAGATTTTACGCAAAATACGACCGCGTGTTTAGGCAAATGTCAGGTACAATACACAACACACAGAGGATCCTGCATGCCGCTACCTCTACCCCGCATACATAATTAATAGCAAAGTATGTGTTCACCGGTCGTCGGGTCTTTCGAGATTACTCAGGTATTCTTTATATCCCTGAATAGAGAATATGCATGCGGAATGAATAATAATAAGATGTGTCACTATATGAATATTAAACCATCACATTATGAGAAAAAATAGTAAATTTATAAATATGCTCAAAATCTTAACAAATATGACACTTGAAAGTTTCGAGAAATTAATTTTTTGTATTGACTAAAAGATAAATCCACCATCAGGATTCTTATGTTTTAATAAACAAAAAATTGTATGACAACAATGTTCACAACGAAAACAGCAAATTACTAATTTTTCCATAAAATGGTACTACTTAGTAGGGGCGCATAGTCAAATACTTTACTCAATTAGTATGGGACGTTTTGAGGGCTCGGATTTTATGCCGTACTTTGAAATCCATTTTAGTCTTTTCGACTGCGTGTTATTGTATTTCAATTATTCTTTTAAAACTGAAAAGTATTATTAGTATTATGACGCACACATTTTTGTCTTTTGTGTTATTCTAATTTTACTTGTTCCATATAAACATTTGTTCCACTCTAAAAACTGGTTCGCATGGCATCATGAAAAAAATAATGCATATTCTATATTGCTGTTATTTTTAGTCAACCTGCCAGATTTGGCGGCAAACATTTTTGGGTTTTCTAGTTAATGGAATAGTATAGTCAACTCTCTTCGCACCGTGTGTTGAGTGAAGCTTAATCACTCAACACACCTCTATTTACCAGAGCTGCGTAATATTTTCGCATGTCAGTAGCGAGCGAGTAACAGCCTAACCACCGATTCCCGACCTGGCTGCTGTACAGGCAAGTAAAATTAGCTTCACTATGAGACTATGGGACGCCTCGCTCCAATTATAGCAAGCATTAATAGTACACTTTATATCCTCACAGTTCGCTTTGAGTGAAATACGAGCGAATGTGTCTCGGGTGCTGGCCTGTAGCCAATTCCTTCCACGGAAATAAAATAGGATTGAAGAGATAGCTAAAGGAATTGCCTAGAACAACAGGCTTCGGCTATTTGTATAGGCATACAAATTATACAAAACTTTGTATAGGTACATATTACAAAGACGGTGTTTACGATTCAAATGTCGACGTACATTTCTTACGAAAGTAATTTGTAAGGCTAAGGTTTATTAAAGCTACTTAAAATTATTGCAGATTTATTCCAATTCCGTTTGATGTACTTATTAACGAAACTGTTTTGATATTCAAATAGTATCGAAGTCATTATGTTCAAATTTAAAATGTATTGATGAGATGACTCAAAGACAATGGCACCATTTTTCTAATCCGATGTTCCAATAACAATCAACACCACTTAAAATGTTGTCACTTCTGATCTCTCCACGTATTACACAATCTGATCTTAACAAGATTTATGCATGAGATCTCGTTTCGTCGTTCCCAAATCGATCCCTCAGCCATTTAACAGCCAATATTCTTCAAAGGGCACGTCTTTCCCAGTAACCGCGCACGTTTATAACTGCTTGATAGTTCTACTGATGAAACGATCAAAGCTGTTTCAGTTCAAAGCTTTTACGACGTCGTATTTCCTTCGAGAACTAGTTTAACACCATTTAAGACGAAATTTGGGTTATCGGGTGTTTTATTGAGGATAGTTTCATGACGAGGACAGCTGACCTGTTGTGAAATCGATAAGTTGTGTCTAAAAGCTATCGGTTAAGATATAGACACAATAACTCGTGAGGGGTTGGGCTTTGTTATCCTTGCCTTGAAGCCGACTTTGTATTCTGACTCAATACTAACGACAGTTAAGTTAACTGCCGCCATAAACTTGTTTCATCATGTTTTCACTAATTGCACGCATTAAAGTTTCGCTGCAATTTGAAATACTCAATGTCAATGTCTGACAGCTTTGTTGCAGTTACAAACAACTCACTTTGTGACCTTGTCAGGAATGACGGGCCCCAACTTTGTTATACAGTTGACTCATAAGCCCTTTATTGATGGTATCGCCAGTCACCTTGGTTGTGGTACTTGTGGTATATGCCAGCCCAATATGGTCAGATGCGAAAACGTGGGCGCTGTAAAAGCAAAGGCATTGTAGAGGCTTTGCGAATGACTAATCGGAAACGGGTTTTGTTCGAGCATTTTGGATGTATTTTGATAAGTAGTATACCCACTTGTGGGGATGAATAGTTTGAAAACAAAACTCTCTGATGATGACAAAGAGTTCTCGTTCCGAAAACAAACTTCATAAAACTTAAAAATGTGCCTGAATTATCATTTTGTTATTTTCGCGTAACAAAATCCTAAAAATGTTAAGATTTAAAAAAACATTTATACATATGCAGATTTAATAAATCGGAGTAATCACTCAACTTAATTAGATTGGCAAATCACCTCAACTATTTAATCCCGACAACATCAACAAAACAATAGTACGTATATAAAGGTATTTTTAGCAGTAAGTATGACCACGGCACGGGTAAGATATTGATTTATGTAGTTTAGTCTATGCTTTTACAATCAACAATCGACCACTCTTTCCCGCTCGCTATGGACAGTTACTTTTAGAGGTCAGCTTTCCATTACAAATGGTTCACAATTAGTGACTTGTAAAGTTTATGGGGAGCTAATAGCTACAGGTAGGAACGCTATGGAACTTAATTAAATATGTACCCAAGGGTACTAGATTAACCAAAAATGGTATAGGTACATACATATAGTTGTACCGTATTGCTCATTGCTAGTGTCATACCAGTGAAAGTAAGTCAATCAGTCCGGTACCTTTTCAAGTTTAAATGACAATCTGACCAAACAAGGATAGAGCTTAAATCTTTATTTTAGTTGAACTGTTTTGCACGAAATTTAGTACCTATAAGTTTTTAGGTATGTAGTTGCCTTAGGAAATGCGTTGTGCGGATGACTGTATGGGAGTGTATTATGACTAGTTCATTGCGAACTAAGTTGTGGGTAAAAGTTAATTAATTGTGTTACCGAAATACTAATTTGTAAATTTACGAACAATGACTAAATAGAAACAAGCATAACCAACTCGGCTTAGTCACGTAAAAAGGATTTCGATATGTTATCATTCCATCAAATATCTGTAATATGGTTCTTACATATATTGCGTCAAAATTAATAAATACCTATGCATTTTCTCTATAAACAGGTATAATCTTCATAAAATTATAATGAATTGTTGTATTCTAGCATATATCTTTACGTAAGTGGACATCGTAGAATAGGTATAATAATATGTAGAAGCCAGACAAGCATCCATCCAATTCTACTTACGAGTATAATGGGTGCAGATTGTGGAATATATATGTCAAACACGACTGCCTATGCTGACATGACTGGCCAACCATTTCCGTTTCTGAGAATAACCCGGATATACTACTTATCTATTTCTTTCTCTAGCACTCTTACCAAAAGATAAGGAAGACGCTATATTCTAACCACTCTGCTACTGAAACGATAGTGATAGCCTGACTACAACAGTACGTCTGTCTAGTTTAAGATTCGAACTGACGCGTTTGCGTTTAGTCTCAATTTGTATGGCGAAAATTAGTTACCACCAAAGGCCACCAGAGGCTCTGCTCGAGTTGCCATATACATATTGAGATTAGACTATACCGGTGTGGTTCAAACAGAACCAAGAAATCGTAGCAAAATGGCCAGTACGTAACTCCGTAAACCCTTATTAACTGTTAGAACGTAATTAATAGGCTGTGATCATCGGCCGTTTCTTCCGAACAGAGGTCCGTTAGTCGGGAGCGTATAGCCGTAGATAATGATACAGCGCGTTGCATGGGCAAAGACAATCTAGGTTGAAATGTGCGGCCCTAAGGCTGCTGTAATAAAATAGTATTGTTGAACATCCGAGTTTTTATATTAGAGTTTAATTAATATACGGCCGCCATTTTACTGCATTAATCCTTTGATTGAGGTTGAAAACGTTATTATACGATAATTTTATTTAATTCTTTAAATGTTTCTTCCTTTACAATGTCAAACATGAGTGAATCCAAGATTTTGAAACAAAATATCTTCCTGAAACGACTTTTTTGAATCACCCGACTGAAAAATGATAAAATAAACATTGTCTGATATTTTTACGTTCTCTCGCCACGTAAGTACGTGGATAAATCCTTGTAAATCTAAATAGTAAAGTAAGTATGCCTGTAAAATCTTCGCAGGTCCGTGGTAAATAGTGGACTGTAGATTTAGGAGCTGGTGTAATCCAAAATAGAAAAATATACAGAAAAGTGAGTGTAATAGTCTTTGGGAATTGCTGAACAACCGTAAGTTCTTAACGTAAGACAATTTTGAAATGTAAACATTGCCATATGAAAATTGTCCATATTAGCTCGACTGGTTATGAATTTAATGTTACATTGAATATTTTATTTAAAAAATATGCAATTATGATTGAAATAGTTATAAGATGAATTTATTACATACAATTAATTGGGTTATTTTTATATGTATTATTGAATACAATTTTGATTCAAGAAAAGGGATTAAAAACGTTTTAGTTTTTAAACGATTCTGAACAATGCCAGAAAAACACACATTCATACATGAATTCGCGGTCAGTGTTACCTATGTAGATATAATTAACAGCCAAAAACGTATATTATTCTGAATGAAATAACAATTTATGCATGTTACTAGGAAAGACCCAAATACAACAAAAGCGGAACTAGACCGGTAATATGAATAGAATTCACATTAATAACAGAAGAACAAACATGCATTGCCGCATTTTAATCGAATTGCCGGATTCGGGTAGACATGCGTCGATGCTAAAACACGCGCTGTTTTATTTTTTTACAAAGATATGTATGCATTGTTCGCCTTATTCCGAAGGAGCAAGGTGCAAAAATGTAAACATATCTTTGGCGTAGACTGCACATCCGTGGTCGAAACGTGGCAGACAATTAAAATCAAGTTAATCATATTTTAATGTATCTACCTAATTTGGAATTGTTTTAAAACTGACGCTCACAATATAAATTCCTCAAAATTGACTATGTGTAATTTTAATTGACATTGTATATTGTAAAATAAATAAATATAAATGTATCTAAATCTAAATCTTATTCTGTGCTAGAAGGATTAGACTTTAAATAAGCATGGAACTTACTTACTATCTACCACGGAAAACCATGGTGTTACGTTCCGCATGTAGTAGTTTACAAACATAAGCAGATAAGGTCGCCGTTAAACTGTCTTCTCTTCATCCTGTCTTTGAGAGTATTCTACATAAAATCCATCACTTTTTGTTTTCTAATACCTAATGCTTTTGCCGCTAATCAAAGTCGGAGAAAATTTCTGTATTCAAATAGTTACAACATCATCATGAAAAATAAGCACACTTATGGTTCAGTAGTAGTTTTGTAAAAATGGCTAAACATTTAACCTCATGACCCAACTTCTCACGAGTGCAGTTAAACAGAGATTACCTAATCTCTTAATCTTTAGAGTATAAGATCGCAGTTTGGACAAAGCTAACCTTGTGTAGTTATTATTTCAATTGCCCCATAACACGATTGAAAACTAGAGATTGCCAAATACCATTATGGGTTGTATTGAATCACCTTATCCGTCATTACGGGTGTGTCCAATCTGGGAATGCAAACGAGTCTTCCTGACCTTTCAAATGGTACGCAAAATACTGCTGGTTATTTTACAAGTTTTATTTTCTTATTGTCTCCCGAGAGAGACATTGTATCCGAGCGGTAAGGCGCGTGACTTTAAATCTGGAAGTCTTGGATTCGAACCTAGGCATATACTGGGTTGAAATAAAACTTACCTATGTACCTACCAAATTTCATTTGATATTCGTCGTCTTACTCGTGTAAGTGATGTTTTTTAACCTGATGTGGCTTGGCCGGGCCCACGCCGAACGCAATACCTAATGCGATAGGAGTGTGCGGTTGGAGAGTGGCCTGCGGAAAATCCAGGGGGAACCTACGACACGACCACGCGGGCGGTTTAAACACTAAAATACTCTTAAAAGTTTGCGCTCCGGTGAGATTGGTTGAACGGCTTCGACCAAATCTCAGGTGTGGGTGGAATAGAGCTATTGGGAGTTTTTTCACTGGCTCATTAAACCTAGCCTAGCTGAGAAGAGTCCAGCAAGAAGCTCAGCTAAGCCCGACCTGGGTATGACTGACTCTACCCGGCATGCGGCGGTACCGGAACGAACAGGGACTATATGTGTCTGTGTTGTCGCGATCGCGCGATGAACGTCGCCGCCGGCGGGAGTAAAATTGCATGATAATTTGAACCCTAAATTGTAGTACTTAGCCATCTTACTTTACAATTTTACTTTCGGTATTTTTTTTTTTTAATTATAGTAAATATGTTACTATCACGTTACCGACATTACGGGTGTGTCCAATCTGGGAATGAATCGATGTCAGAAGCGGGTCCTCTTGAACTTTCAACTGGCACGCAACTGACGGATATTGGGTATACAGCCATCTGTTAGCTCTGCTTCTTGAAAATCATAAACTATTTGTTTTTCATTGTTATCAAATATTATCCCGTTACTTTTTGCGTGAACTCTCGTGTCATCTATACCTAATTTCACCCCATTTGGGAACACTAACCGAAGATAAACTTACCAAATATCAATGATGAACAATGTAGCGGATGTGTGAAACTTGGGCGTTTATCTTATTTATTGTAAACATTTTAGACACTGTAAAAGTGTAACACGGTTCTATAAATTAAATTCTTGTTCCTCTTTCCAGATCTCGCTGTCATCAAGGAAGGTGGATAAACGTTCGGTAAGTTTTTTTGGTGTTGCGGTATTGTTACGTCATTAAGGAAGTTGTTATGGCGAAATGCGCCGCACGTCTACTCATCCGTCCGGTTGGGACATTTTATTGGCAGAATTCACAAAATATTGATGCTACAGACTAGAGACCACCTTAATTTTAACTAAGATCCGTAGGTATTTCTCAATGTAATCAAATCTCGGACGTCCATTATGGGTGATAACTTCGAACTTTTGTTAATTTATCAATTTCAAATTTTGCAAATAAGAATGTATAATGTAGAATATAAAATAAAAATGCTCATGCATTTAGCTGCTATGGCACCAGGTAGTTTACATCGTGTTAGCTAAGGCCGGGACTCTTAAGTAAACTTATTATTATAATGTGAGCTTTCCACGGACTATTAATGAAAAAAAGCGTCTCTTTATTACTTTTTGGTTCTGAAAATATTTAGGAAAGCTCATCATTCGCCACTTCGCTATTCGACATTCGATATTGAAGCTAATAACATTTTTTACAACATAACAATAAATCACAATAATGCAGCATGAAATCACTTACAATATTTATCTAGCTAGGAGAATAATTATACATTACCATTGAATCTCATGGAAACGACTGAATCGGCATTTAGGCGATCGCAATAGATTACCCAACCGGTTAGTCTAGCGAGGAGGTTAACTCGGAGTTAAAACACTGTGGCGAATGGCGTCACGTAAACTGCACCGCTAGCGGAGGTCTGTACGAACGTAGATATAAAATTATTCTTTTCATAATCATATACTACCGCTAAGTACACTACTAGGTACGTAATACTCAACAATACCTAAACAGCCCTAGCTCTATTCTTGTACCTATACAAGAATATTTTTTTCGACTTTTTGATTTTAGGATGAATGAATGAATGGATTTTTCACTTCTCATGCTCGAAAAGTGTAACATATTAGGCTTATCAAGCGGGGCTAAAGTAGTACATTTAACCCCTAGGGAAAATATGAATACATATTTCTGATTTACAAAACGATCTAATTTGACCAATCAAAATACTTCACCATATTAAATCCACCAATCAGAAAACACGTCAACAGCCAATCGGAACGTTGAGTTCTTTTGGTACACACTTTGTTCAACTAATTTAACTATTAAAACATTAGGTCTTTTTCGTTCCACAATTTAAAAAAAAAGTTGCCGCCGTATTCTCATTATATTATGTTATTAATTGTGGGTGGATAGTCTTTGTTTATTTATTTTCTTGCAATCAAAGTGAATATTAGAGTGTATAACTTTGGTTTAAAGGCCATATTACCATCACAAGAACACAAATATAAATAAGCTTCGATAATAATGCAAAACGTAGGTACATCAAAAGTATTTTAGTTAAAATGGCCGTTATAATTACGAGTTGTGTCTATTTATCTGTCACATTAATGTACGTGTTTATTAGAAAGAGACAGTACACATTCTAGATAACAGAAGTTTGTTACGATTTATGAATAACTAGCAGCGCCCTGCGGTGTTACCCGCGGATAAAAGGTAGCCTATGTCCTATTCTGATGTCTAAGCTACAATACTGGAAAGTTTCATAGAGATTCGTTCAGTAGTTTTTGAGATTAAGCGGAACGTACATCCATCCGCACAAACTTTCACGTTTATTATTAGGATGTGGTTAAAACAGCATATTTCGCGCATATTTCGCGCAAACCCCCTGAAGGTGTGCGCTTCCGCAACTTTCGCAGGTTGATGCCACTGCGACCGCCGACACTGCAGCTGCACTTTTTACATACTTTTTAGATTTACTTCAATGGCAACTGCTTCTACGTAGCCATTTTACAGAGTTAATCATGTTTTTAACGATTGTAGACCGTTCTAAAGATGATAGTAGTATTTTTTCGGTATTACAATGTGTGTGGTCAATTTCGTGACATGACTTTTTTTGTCTTCGTCATTCGTTTTTTACGAATATTTCTGGGTGTCCGCCGAATCATAAAGACGTGTCAAAATGTTGTGACACGTTCCAAACGTCGACGTGTATATTAAATGTATACCTATGCGATTAAATCCCGTTGAGTAAAAATAGATAGAAGGTATACCTAATTAATTCAGAATCTTTTTCAAACTGTATTGAAAACTAACTAAATTAATTAAATTAGAACCAAGATACTCAAGGCCATAATTCTAGAATAGCGTGTGTTCTCGCCGTGCTCTATTTGGTCAATATCGCATTTCTCAATACGACTGTTGCAGTTGGCCAAACGCGACTGGCGAGAGAAACCCGACTCGGCAGCTGGACGGTAATGCGTTAAATCACGACTTTGCACAGTTTGCACATAATAGTCTTGTGTGCAATTTAGTTTTTGTTATTAAAAATTGAATGAACAATTTCTTTTTTGTGCATGGTACAGTTGCAAACGGTGCAGTTTAAAGCGACATTGTTCCGCTTTTTGAAACCGTAAAAGGTGGACGTAATTTGTTCGGGTACTCCGAACCAAACTGTAACCTAATATAAGCGTATAAAGAGCAATTACTCTTTTCATTGTCAATCTTAAATATTACCACAGAGCCTTCACGCTTCAGAATATCCTGTTGTAAATGAGGTACCTATCCACAACACGTATATAATAATTTAAAAAAAAGTTGTAGGTACTCTTACTTATTCTGTGATATGACGTCCACATCGCTGCGCTCGCTGCTACAATTTCCCCGGTTCGTTGGAATGAAGTTACTCAATCACTTACCAGCACTTATTTTTTCAACTAAGTGTTCTAATTTTCTTCCTGCTTGTTTATATTCTGTCATGGGCAACATCTGCTTTAGGTACTTAAGTTTTTTTGATAACATAATTGTACATTTTGTAGTTTGCCCATTGCCTCTGTAGTCTAGGAAGTTTTAATAAAAAAAAATAGTAGTAAATTACCTATTAGCCAAGCCAAGATTGATGAAATAGTTACATAAATACTTATTATATAAAGATCTAATTAATATTAGGATTAATATGCTCCAAAAATGTTCGATGCTGCCTTTTCAGATATTCGACACCTCGTAAGCAAGGCGTCAAGTCAAGGTCTCAAATCTGGGGAAACACATTTTCGAATTTTTTCAATCTCTGGCGGGAACTCACTTTACGGCCTACTTGTTGCAAAGTGCAAATATTATTCATAGGTTCATTTGCTGTCAAGTGGCAAGTAGCATATGTATGAACCTCGCACTTGTAATTCATAAAATGTTAAAAGGCCATTAAGGCTTGTGAAAATTAACTTTAGTGTTGTCGGTTCCAAAGTTGCGGGGTTTTTTCCTGTGTGTCCGGCAACAGTATACATTTCTAAGCATGCATGCCATATACATGGTAACGTTAAACTCCATATTAATGGTTGACATGTTATAAGAATATTATTTGAAACGGCACTTTATCCACCGTTTCGTGATATTTCCCGTTCATTATTTCTGTTATCGTCACTTTCTCAACGGTTTTGGGGCCGCTTGCGATAACTTTAACAATAAATGCCTAGACCTACCAGTTTATGCGATCGTTAGATATAATACCGATGTTAGTTGCATAAAATAGTCAGTGAAGCGATGCAGGGCCAGTTCAAGCCGGCTCGGCTTGCTGGTTAGTTCGATCCTTTACGTGCAATAGGCATTAATAAATAAGAAGGCTTCGACGGAGTTGTCTATACAGCCTTCGGAAACTGCTAACAAAACTATAAATTTTTAAGATGGTGGTGATCGAGACTCGTTTTTAATTAAAGTACTGTGCGTTTGTGTTGGAAGTGCTCGGCTGTGAACGTGAAGTACCTATTAATGTGTGCAAGATACCTATTATTTAACCTGTAGATGCATATGTGAAAGTTTACACAAGTGAGCTAGACATTCCTCATCGATGATAAGTTGATAACAACACACCGTAGCACATCGTAGACGTATTATGAACATATCAATATACCTATAAATAATTTGTAAAAAGGTGGACTTCATAACAAAAGCCAATCAACCCGTGTTATTTTAAACACCACATACGATAAAGGCCTATTTTGTTTTAATACTTAATGCAGAAATTGTAGAAATTAAACAAGGCCTTGTCTAAATCGCTAAATACTTGCCTGGATGTATACGTCGGCATTTTCACTTGCGTGTGCAAAGTCTTTAGTAATAATAACACGTCCAGTTTGCAATGTATCAGATTGCTATCAAAACCAATCAAGCGATGTGAGTGTGACAAGGTACCTCGACGTTCACGTATCAATGGATCTGCGCTCAGATCATTTTACATGCAACCGTATGCAATTAAATATTTCGAAATAACTGTGCAGATAACCTGAACGGTATTGTGTACATAATTACGTAGTTGTAAATAAGCTAATATACGACAATTTATTCTGTAGTCAATGATTAAAGACAGAGCTAAACTAGACACTCATTCAACTAGATGGATAATTTTTTTTTCAGTAAACAAAATTTAGGCGGTCATAGTAGTTAAATAACTATAACTTAAATAATATTACAACTTAAATCTAAAACAGGCCCTTGGGGCATTGCACCGAGGATACTGGCGTCATTTCCTCGCTGTATCGAAATGCCGTTGTGCGAGGAAGTCGCCAGCTCTTCGGTCAGCAGTTACGTCAACCAAACGCGGCGCAATTTCAGTAATTCCCTGGTGCGCGCTGGGACCCCATGGACCAAGGGTTTCGATACCAAAAGGTACAAAATTGTACTCTCTGCCGAGGCCCCTATATTTAAAATAATAATGAAAAACAAAATGACATTGTGAACAATAACTCAAAACCCAGTCAGACTAATACAAGTGTACGCTGATTACTAAACAGTAAAATACATAATTTCGAATTTATTTGATAGAAGTCGAAGAATTAGAACTAGTTAATACGATTGCGTCGTAACGGTAAGAATACCGCTATTAACAAGTTGCTTATCACATTTGCATGAGCGGGAAACAATGATCACAGCACTGCGATGTCAGATTAAACCCACATCAGTGAAAATTGGTTTAAGTACGATGTTGATAAAGCCCACACCTGTGTTATATGTGTAAAGTGAGTGAAATTTCCAAAAAAATGCTGTAGGTAAACATTTAATCAACGAATCTGGATAGCATCTACATAGTAGCTCTTTTAAACGTTGACATTATTTGCATATGTACTAAGAAAGTTTGAACTTAAAAGCAACACTTAATTTACAGGTATATTTTACATTCCACGAAGGAAAAAGTACGCTTTGACGACTGTGTGGATTCCAATACCCGAAGCATTAAAAGTGAAGTGCTAAAAAAATAACGTATCAAATAGTGACTTATGAACTTATAAGAAATTGACATTTAAATAACTTAACACAGTCATGAAGAGATCATCATCATCATCAACGTAGACTTCGTAAAGGTCGTAATTAAGTATGAGACTCTTAGCAGTGGCAGCAGCTCTTGCACTTGCTACCCTGGTAACTTTATAAAGAAAAATACATTCAACTATTGAACACGAAGTAATGCCCTATATAAATGTTATACACAATAAAGAAGTTAATGTTGTCACTTATCGTTGGAAAAGTTAAGCAAAGAAAGGTTGACCGCATATCACACAGTGAACGTTCTAAATGCCAGAAAGAAAACAAGTTGATAAAATAATAAAAGGGAAAGGTTTAACCACTGACCAGAAGTGAACGTTTATTATTGAAGGAATTGGGCAAAGCTAAGGAAATATTTGAACACCGACACAACTTCGTGAGCGTATATATACGCTAGAATATTGAATACCTAAAATGCCAGATATTGAAAAGTTAAAATTATCAGTGGCGTTGGTGCTACGGAGCGATGTGTTGGACTCGCTTCGTCTGGAGGTCTGGTGGCAAGGAATCCTTGTCTTCGCGAGGCTGCTGGTGTCCTACTGCCGTCTCCTGCAGCATACTTTATATGGTGATAATTGTTCAGAATACTTCACAAAATACCAGGACTAGTCCGTAAAACATGCTATGTGAATCCTATTCTAAGAGCTCACGGTCCGTGATGACTCTTTATTGCAAAAAAGTGTTTGACCCGTTAGTATCCCCAAAAATGCCCTCTTTAATACGACTTACACTTTTTTGGGTTCGATATATAATTAGGCCATCAATTTCCATATTTAAGTACACCAAATTTTAACTTTCTATGTCAACCGGTCTTTGAGAAACTGTCCGTGATGGACGGATAGACACCGAGTATCGTATAGTCGTTGGTCAGTTTTTTATACGAAACACTAACAAATTTGAAAATGTTAACATATTTTAATCTATAGATATATTGTACGTTTCGTTTTAAACATATTTTTGTAGCGAATGCGAACATAAATTTATTTTAAAAATAAAACGTTCGATTCTTGAAATAAACTTAGCTGACTAATTATACGTCAGCTTGAATAACAATTTCACGGAAATTGTGGTATTTTAGGACCACACATGCTCTAATTACACAATTTGAAACAGCAGGGCATAATTTGATAGTTTCCTCCAGTACCTAAATATAACATTTTTAAGTATATAATTTTGTAACCAGGTTAAAAGTGTTCACTGACTCGACAGAATAGGCTAGATGACACAAAAAAACAGGCTATTCGAACCAGTATTTAGAGACGAAAAAATATTTGTATAGGACCAACTAGAATTATAGCAACATGCCGCAGCATCCTCGGTACATTTTAGTAATGTAGTTGAGTATTCTGGTATATATTTTCTTTTCAATAAATGTATATTACAGCTACATTTTATATTAGAGCAACACAAAAGATAAAAATGAGAGGCAAAGTACAGCATAGCTAACGACGAGCACTGAAAACGCTCCATATACTGCGTGACGTCACGCCTGCGTGGCCTCGTACTACCGTTGTGTGCAAAAAGGGAAATTTCGTTTTTGTCGTGAAATATTGCGTTTATGTACATAGTTGCCGTACAATTTATTTTAGAATTCTATTAGTAACTTTCAATATACATTTGGTCAATAAACAAAAAACAACATCTTTGCGAATCTTTATAGTCCCATATCTTTTTTATGCTTTAATTGTTTATTTTGATTTCTAAATGTCTGTATTAATAATAATACAATATGGTTACTTACGTGTCTAGTGTACATTTGGATCCTAGAAAGTAAAAATATAGAGCACAAACAGTTTAGTGAGCTAATGCGCTCATTTCAACCTTTTTGGTATAGTTTTTTATCTAAACGAGTAGTAATTTAAACTGTACTATAACAAGAGATTCCTTTTATAAGTTAGCTTAGAAACAGCTCACATTTATTGCATGCATTTAGGTAATCACTACCTTTAATCCTACCTATTTAAATATTAACAGTCTTCGACTTACCTTTTCTTCAGCAGTATTATTCTTTGTTTTCACAATTTCCAAATGTTTTTCTTTCACAAAATCATGTAATCAAGGAACTAATTACAACGACTACAAAACTCTTAGCTTACAAAGTCAGGTGCAGGCATCTTTATAACATCATATCACAAGTTGTTAGATTCTAATAACTTATCATCAATTGTGCACGGATTCCAATACACGAGCGGTTCTCATAACACCATCAACATACCGATCGACCGTCATTCTGACTACATTTCAATACGAATTCAATTTTATTGATTATGAAGATTTTGATTTCGGATCTCGCTAATGGCGGTATCGGAATTGGATGGGAAATATATAGAGCCGCACACGCTCTTGCTCGCGCTAGCGCGTAATCAAACTCGTGGTACTGATCTATAGCTACATACTTAGATAGTTCGTGGTGATTTGGTGCAGATTTCATTAAGATATGTTCAATTAATAAAATTCGAATTTAATTACAAGTCGTTCTATTCTGTTATAATCCAGATGTCAGATCCAATGCCTTTATACCGATAAAATACTTAGCTACGTATTGGAATCTTCGCCTCAGAATGCTGGCTCGTAACGCGGCACATAACGTCCTCTGGCGAATTGTGCAGTCACGATGTCCGGTCACGATACTCGTACATTTTAGTACAAATATATGAGTACATTTTTACCTCTTACTTCAACGGAATAAGGTTCAAAAATGTATACATATCTTTGCCCGTATTACTCGAATGTACATTCTGAGTCAGCACGCGAAGCTCTGTCACGTTCAACCTAAACTGGTTTTGTCCCAACTATCACTAACACAAGACTTTGATTAGTTATGATTCTAGAGGTGACAAGACCTCCATAGAACTAACGGTGGCACTGTATATTTAAGAGTCAAATTTTCTAAAGAACGACTTTTATAAGAGAGACTGTTTTTTATTATATTTTTTCTTGAACTAAAAGATTTTACTCTGGTCCTGCGTTCCTGACACCTTATTACTGCCTGCACGTCATTCAGATAACCATTATTTAGATGTAAGTGTTTGGGTTTAATGTCTTTTGAAACACAGTCATATCACTCTCGTACTTACTGATTATCAGGCGTTTTAGCTTAGACTTCAGTCCTACAAGGAACCATGTAAATGTAAATCCCAGTTTACGCACTGTTATGGTACGGTTGGAGACCTCTAAACTAGCGTTTAGGTCCGACCATAACTATCAATTTCAGGATAAGCTAGTGAGCTAAATTGTGGCCTTACTTAGAAGAAATTATTCAAAATGTGAATTGACAGAGATATTCTGATCTACGAGTAGGTACGCTACGCCGCTAGCCCTGTTGTCGTCGCTGATGGACGCGGCACTCCTTAAACCTCTGCAGGTGTGTCAGTCACGATCGTTACTCCGAGCTAAGTCTACCGTGTACACGTAACCAACTAGCTCCTACGGTACGATTCTTAACGTAAACTGAAGACAAAGATTGGAAGACTCCTAGACTCACTCGTGGCCGTGGTCTAATCACTGTTACAATTTCAATTTTATTTTGGATAATTATTTATTTTGGAATCCATGAAATATACCTACCTAATACCTTTGTAAACTGTTTAATTTCGTACTCAACGTCGGCAAGGCCGTAAGTAGACATGATCCCGATCGATGGATCGGTTATTACGTATTTAGAATAATGTTTTGAGTGGATACCTTTTCTGTTCTCAAGATAAAAGCGGTTTCTCTTTAATAGAAATCAATATGATTTTTTAAATTGTATATTGTGCTTTTATAGGAATTTCATAAAATAACAACTATAGAACTATAAAATACCCCCTTAAATACTCAATCGCCTAATTTACAACGACTAACCCCTTATTCATAAAAAAATTACAGACCTCGCTAACTAAAATGTGTTTTGTCCCTTTCTCACAAAAACAAAAGTCACAGTGACAGATAAAGACAAACGAATGTTAACGGCATTTTAGCTAATATAGGTTTAATGAACGTTTATGAATAAGAAGGTAAAGATTAGTCAATTGTATTTTACTATATAGTAGACAGATTTTCTAACAATTCTGTTTTTAAATCAAGATAATTAGTTTTTAAAATTAGTTCAGTAGAACTGAATGTTTTCAATAAACTGAATATGTAATAATGTAACAGAATTATGTATTTTAATAGAAATACGTAATAATATATAAATCACAATCAATCAGTTCCCTCGACTGTACCTACTTACTACAGTAGTACGGTACATTGGTCTTCACATAACAACTAAGTCATGCCAGATTTAAATATTTTGAGCATGCTGTATAATTTGAGTGACGTTTGATTGCAGAAGCGAAGGTGCCGACGGTCATGATGGCGCCCAGCGTGTCGCAGCGCACCAAGTCGCCACGCTCGTCGCCCGGAAACCTGCCCAGGAAACTACAGGTCAGTACCATAGCTACGGTACTTTTATTTCACGAGCACCACAGTAGTGACACTTACGAACACATAGACAATGTGAACTCATAGCTCCTACGCTGACGCACACATAGACAATGTCTCAACACGACTCGCCCGCGTTCCTGAGATAAAAGTACGGTACGAGTACAAGCATAAGAGCTTATAGTGTGCTTACAGTACGAATACTCTCAGTTTGACACTGCATATGAAATAAAATGAAATGAAATCATTTATTCTTCAATTTAGGCATGTTACATGCACTTATGAATGTCAAAAAACTACCACCGGTTCATAAAATAAACCTCTGCCTCGAGAAGAACCGGCGTAAGAAACTCGGCGAGGTGTCATTTTTTCAAAACAATATACAATGTATATAAAATAACAATTGCATGCAATTGCTTGCATATTCCATTGGATAGTCTATTTTAACGCTAATGTAATACATATCTTGTTTTTATAAGATTAGAAATTGGCTAAACAAAGAAGCAGTGGTTGTAAACACACACACACACACATTGATTTCGCATTGCCCCACGTAAGAATAATTGGCAGTTAATGACTATGACAAATTACTTATTTTAAGCCCGAACCGACTTCTTACAATCTCTGTCTCCTTGGGTTTTTTATTGTACAACTTTTAGATAAATGAAACGAAACGTAATTTAAAAAAATGTAATGTAATTTGATGGCTTATCGTTTAAAAACATATATAAGTAAATATAAATTAAATGTCTTATTTTTGAATAGCAATACATAATGTAAACATGAAATAACGCTTTTAATATTCATTGACATTATTTAACACTTTACCACAGAACGTGCCTGATAAAAAACCTCGTAAGTCGTTCTCTGTCATTCTCTCTAATGCTAAAAGAGCAAAGTATAGTCTCGATCTCTCGCCACTCTCTGTCTTCACAAAACATTTAGCTAAGAAAGTGGCGATACAGCACATGAACTAGAAAGATACAGTAAGCAGTAGAAGTAGCTAGGCATATCAGAGATCAAAATCTCTTACAGCCTTGTATTAAAAACTTTTTATGTTGACTGTACTCAATGATATCAGTTATTACTTGGCACAGGGCTCGTGTTCTTGTAATACCAAAACATTTATTCTGACTACTTATCTCTAAGTGCACTTATACCTATACTGTCATGTAGATTGACGGGTATTATCTATTGACTGTCGTTGTTAAGGTTACCACCAGACTCGTTCTGAAAAAAAGCTTGTCAATCTCAACGCGTTCAATGTCAAAATGATGCACTTTGGTACCAACCTTTTAACCGCCGACCGTCAAAAATGTATCCCGCAATTTTCAACTCTTGTCATAAAAATTAAAATAAGATGTCATTTACATGATATATCTGACGAGAGCGGCTAAAGGGTTAACTCTCAAATAATAGAGTCGAAAAGTGGTAGACCACTTTCTTGGGTGACTGTACGCCATTAGGTAAATACCTGATGAAATGAAAACTAACCGATAATGTATCGTTTTCCAGAATGGGTCAGAAGCGGGCCAGTCGGAGCCAGCGGCGGACTCCAGCCCCGGCAACTCCATCTCCGACGTGGAGAACTTCGAGTGCTACGGCGAGGCCGACGCTGATGTGCCTGCTAACGCGTCAGTATTACAATATATACATGCATAGAATGGGTCAGAAGCGGACCAGTCGGAGCCGGCGGCTGACTCCAGCCCCGGCAACTCCATCTCCGACGTGGAGAACTTCGAGTGCTACGGCGAGGCCGACGCTGATGTGCCTGCTAACGCGTCAGTATTACAATATATACATGCATAGAATGGGTCAGAAGCGGGCCAGTCGGAGCCGGTGGCTGACTCCAGCCCCGGCAACTCCATCTCCGACGTGGAGAACTTCGAGTGCTACGGCGAGGCCGACGCTGATGTGCCTGCTAACGCGTCAGTATTACAATATATACATGCATAGAATGGGTCAGAAGCGGACCAGTCGGAGCCGGCGGCTGACTCCAGCCCCGGCAACTCCATCTCCGACGTGGAGAACTTCGAGTGCTACGGCGAGGCCGACGCTGATGTGCCTGCTAACGCGTCAGTATTACAATATATACATGCATAGAATGGGTCAGAAGCGGGCCAGTCGGAGCCGGCGGCTGACTCCAGCCTCAGCAACTCCATCTCCGATGTGGCGAACTTCGAGTGCTACGGCGAGGCCGACGCTGATGTGCCTGCTAACGCGTCAGTATTACAATATATACATGCATAGAATGGATCAGAAGCGGGCCAGTCAGAGCCGGCGGCTGACTCTAGCCCCGGCAACTCCATCTCCGATGTGGAGAACTTCGAGTGCTACGGCGAGGCCGACGCTGATGTGTTTGCTAACGCGTCAGTGTTACAATATACAGGGTAACTGGTAATTCGACCTATTTCTTGAAAGGGGTTATACTAGAGCTAATTTGCAACAATTTAGATCCAGTCAACCAGGGGTCGAATATCGCTGGTTTCCGAGTTATTCGAGTTTTTGGTTTTTTTTTTAAATCCGATTTGTAGCCTTGAAATGGTGATTGTGACTAAAGTACTGCCATTTGGATGTCAATAAAACATTTTTCTGATAGCCTATGAATAAGACGATTACTTGAAATCAAATTTGTGTCCAAAATTTCCGAAAAATTTGAAATAAAAGGTGATGAAGTCAGAAGTTTTGACTTTTTTTCTCCAAATCGTCTCGATCAAAGAAAATTACCCAAAAAAAATGTATGACACTTGGCGTAAAAACTGCTCAAATAAGTTCTCCAATTTACAAGCTTTCCAAAACGATACAATTTTTTAACATTTTTTATAAAATTACAGATAATAATAACAATAATAGCAGAGCAGGTAGTGGATTTGCTACAAGCGTGCCTGAACGGGAACCGACTTGTTTGTCACTCTTGTTTGTTAGTGTACTTTGTTTACCTTCGGTATCTTATCTTATCTTTCTAGGGGGTGGGGTCAACACAAGATGCCTTCGATAAATAATAATAATCTCTACTTAATCAGAGCAATTAACGTATTTTAGGCTTAAATACCCTCATTAAGCACCTGAGCTGAAACCGATTTACTAAAAAAGCTTGTCCGTTTGCCTTAAGTATCTTATCCTAACATCTGGAGGTCGGGGCGGGGTTCAGACAGTTTCTTTTAACAGGTGTAGAAAAAAAAATTACAAAATTTCTAAAATGTATTAAACCAACACCTACTAGTCCACGTTTAACATCATTGAATCTAAGTCGTATCTTCATAGGGAACTCACGGCACTTACGACCTTTTGTTTGGGCAAGACAGCTTTTAAGCGAAAACTCAAAAACCGTAAAACCTATATTGTTCAAACCAAAAACCGTTGAAAGTATTTACTAATGCACACCACCTCAATTTTTTTCAGTATTTTAAACTTTATAGTTTGGAAATTAGAGGGGGGGGGGACACACTTTCTATGACTTTGACAGCTAATATCTCATCAACGGTTGACTTAAATCGACAAGTTTTTTAGAAACCTCCATATCATTTTTAAATGCCTATCCATCGATACCCCACACGACTATGTGTGTTGAAAAATTTTTTTTCATCCACCGGTTACATGTATGGACTGCCCCCCCTAATTATTTTTTTTTTTGTAATTTCACATCACTTTTATGTAGCGGTTCATAGAATACACCTCCCTACCAAATTTCGTAATTGTAGTGCTTATAGTGTCCGAGTAAATCGGCTGTGACATACGGACGGACGGACATGACGAATCTATAATGGTTCCGTTTTTGCCATTTTGGCTACGGAACCCTAAAAAAGAAAAACTAGGTAGACTATAGTTATATTTTTCCTGTAAAATATACATTGATATCAATATTATGTAATAAATTCATATTTTTTCCTTGGTAAACTTCGGAGTTAAGGGTGGGGACGGTATTTTTTTACATTTTCCCACATAAATCAAAAATGAGTCAACGTAAAAAAAAAATTCCGAATGCGCAACTCAAGCCCTTTCATATAACACCCCACTTGACATATTCACTAGACGTTCAAATTTCCAACCACCTATTATCTGTCATTTTTCCCAGAAAATATAAAAAAAATAAAAAAAACATGCTTTCTGCATTTAGGTTACCCTTCTTTATAACTGTTCCAAATTTTATATCGATAGCATAAGTTGTTCTTTAAATATTTATTTAGCGATGTGACAGACAGACAGACAAAGTGAAACCATAACGGTTCACTGCCTTTAAGCCTCACAGACAGTGTGGCAAAAAAATTCCGACAGACAAATATTGATACGAATACAATAGTTTAATTACCTCTATGTATATAAAAGCGAGCAAAAATATCTGATAGATAAATAGAGTCATGTCAGAATTTGATGACATACTAGCGGCCGCACGCGACGTCGTCCGCGTAGATTTTAGATGGTAACAAAGATATAAATGAGGTTTATTTGTTTCTGTCACTTGTCTGATGCTATTAATCTTTTGTGAAAAAATACCCAAAAGGAAAAATAAATGTTCGCCATCTTGGATTTGAAACTGGATGTCATGGCACCCCGAGGAACCTCGAAGATGACACTATCGATTTTCACGAAAAGTAAAGATTTGCTCCCCGTACAAATTTGGAACCCCCTTTTCACCCCTTTAGAGGAGCAATTTCAAAATACGCTGAAATACATTTTGTTATATTTAAACAGAGGGTCTATATACGAAGTTTTAAATCTCTCACTTAAAAAAAGATTTTCTCGCCGTACAAACTTGAAACCCCTTTTCATCCATTTAGGGGAGCAATTTCGAAAAACGCTGAAATGCGTTTTGTTGTATTTAAACATAGAGTCTATTTACGAAGTTTCAAATCTCTAACTTCAAAAAAGATTTGCTCCCCGTACAAGCTTTGAAACCCCTTTTCACCCCTTTAAGGAATGAATTTAGAAACTCGCTGAATTTATTTTTATTATATTTAAACAGAGAGTCTATGTACGAAATTTCAAGTTTCTAACTCAAAAAGAATTACGTTTCCCATACAAACTTTCATCCCTTGTTTTACCCCCTCAGGGGATGAATTTCGAAAAATTCTTTCTTATACCTAGCCTACGTTATAAATGTAACTGACTGTGTAAAAGTCAGTCAAGACTTCTTCTTTTATATATATATATATAGATTAAGTACGTTTAGTCACATAAACAGCGTCATTAAGTATATTAGGCTCATCAAATTTGTCTCAGTTAATTGGTACCTAATTAATTTTGTGAAGAAAATATGTATATTTTTTAAAGTAGAACAACCATCGGATTTTCTACAATAACACCATAATAATGCCTCGATTAGGTAGAAAGATACCTATTATTGCTTATGTCATTAAATGCAAAGCCAAATGATAAAGCAGGCTATTAAAAGGTCAATTCACCTAGTGTTAAACATTGTAGAACTACAAAGTATACAAACAAGTATGTCATACGTCCCTAAAGACTGGGTCATGCATGTCATGAACTCTGTACTTGCTTTTACAAACGTCACGAATTGGTGAGCTTGTCACGCTTGTCCTTAACGCCATGTTGCCCAAAACAAAGCGACTGTCGTGACAACTAGTAGTTAGTTAACTTAGTATTTACCTAGTTTAACTTAACCTGACTATTTAGCTTAGTATTCATGAGAATATTCTGGCTTTCAATTCCGTAAAATTTCAAGATGCTTGTCCACCGGAAGGGAATGCGAAATAATTAGATTAAACAAGAATAAAAGTATTTCAAATTTCAATATGATAAGTAGTATGACTGTATTGTTAAATGTCCTCAATGTGTTATCTTCAATAACCACCGGCCAGGTAGCAATTATCTTTATAGAATATACCTACGTCCACCGCGACTTATTTCTGGCGTCGTCGATCGATCGATACACTAATATGTACCCAACGTATAATGTCAACTTATGGAACTCTTGCCACGTTAGCCTCTTGAATTCGCTCTACCATTTGAACCCTTTAATTTAACAAGTTTTGAACTAGTTCTTTAGTCGCTATTCTGTAAAAGGTATTTAATTTCTACTTTCCCGATGGCATATACTGAAGACACCTAGATTTCCTCGCTCATCGGTGTAGTGTCAGTATTGTATGTATGTATATAAGCACTTTATTTCACACAGTAACAGGTTCAAACAATAGTATATGTCACATACCTGCAGAGAGAGTATTTATTACCTACATTTGTGCATTTGTGTTTATATTAAGCCACATGCCGCGCCAATCAGAAAATACTTATTTAAATGTAGGATGTAGGCAGCAAATAATCTGTACCAACTCGGTTGATAACTATTGATACCGCACCGACCCCGCGCCGCCAAATTCGGAAGTAGCCTAAGAACTTTCTGACATTTAAATGAACGTGAGTCACATTAAGCTGTTATCTCCCGGTGCCGGAGATCTCCGGGCACATAACAAAAAATGCCATTGTTGATTTTTTGCCAGGAGAGGACGTGTTCACTCTATAATATCTATTATTTTATGTGTACCTAATTAATTGGCGCCTTCAACTTGATGAAGAACTAATGATGAGCCCGAAACGTTTCGCCAATAAATAGTAATTTTGTCAGATAATTCGTTCTAATTACTTACCTCGAATTTCAGTCGTAGGTATACTCAATTTAATTTATCTTTTAAACATGAAAAGTGATGAAAGTTTTATTAAATATTAATGACATTTATTGATTTACAGGCGGTAATAATAGTTGAATAACAATAACTTAATACTATATTATGCAACTGGTGTATAAGGGTATAAAAAGGCGAGTGGTGTGGGTTGCGATGTGAGCCTTGGCGAACATCGCAAGTAAAGACACCACGAGCCTTTTTATACCAGTTATACACCGTTGCATACAATAGTTTTTCTACGACTCATTTCAAATAAAAAATAAGTACCTATTTTTCGGACTTTTCATGCGCCATATTTTCCCTTAGTAATTGTGCGACTTACCTACGCAATTTCTTCAGTAATGCTATATAACTTCTTCGTGGATTTTTAAACGAATCAACGTACCTAGTATATTTTCTATCTGAACACAAAAAATATCGTAAGTAATATAATCATTTATCAGCTTGAATTTTTTCATTTTCAGTTAAGAATTTGGTGGGAAATCAAATATATGACACTTTGTTTATGGTTTGATTTTTTTTAATTTGCTAGACTGGGCAGACCTAAACAAAATTCAAATCCGGATCGAATCTTAACTGTTTCGTTTTCATAAATATATCGGAAAATAGATAAAACATGTTAAAGAACACAAAAAAGATGATAAATGTATGTATTTATTTGGTAAATAATATATTATGTATTAATTAATACATATATAAAGTTGCCTTAAGTTGGCAGCACTGATTTTAATCATAAAAGTTTCACTTGAACGCACCAAAGAATGACTATTAAACATATTATTTGTAGTAGTCTGTGGCACCCAACTCTGCTTTAATTTTTCATTAAAGTAGGGTAAGGAGTGTGATTTTGGGCAATAGACTACTTGTGACCCCGACTATATGTGTTCTGTTTTGCATGATTGTATAAAAAAAGAATTTGACAAATGCTTTAGTCCTAAGAAAATTCAAGGCAAGTCCAAGGTTAAGTTTAGCGACTGGGCTACACCAGATATTCACGAGAAGAGACGCCGACTCTATGACTTATATGATTCGAGAACTACGGATAAAAGACCGGAATTTCTAGAGTATGTTAAAAACTATTCCAAATCTTTTAAGAAAATATGTGTCGCCGCCAAAGCTGATTACTTGTCCAAAAAAATACAAAACTCTAGTGATAAGGTCAAGACTGTATGGCAAGTAATAAGCAATGAAACTGGAAAAAGAAAGATTAAAGATCCGCACTACAGCCTACGTATCAATGATACTCTAGTAAGTTCCGATCTCGATGTAGCGGATCAATTTGAGCGGTTCTTTTCCAATATACCCATAGACACATCAAAGTCTTTAAATTCATCGCCAGACGCTGCTGAAGTATTATTGAAAGGAAATGTAGTGGAATGTACGGAAATCTTTAGTTTCAATTATGTGACTCCTATCATCGTTACCAAAGCGTTTAGATCATTGAATGTCAAGAAAACTGAAGATCTTTGGGGGCTGTCTGTCAAAGTATTACATTCCATAATAGAATTAACTGCTCCTTATATAGCTGATATCTTTAATAGAAGTATTGATACTGGAGTTTTTCCTGACTTGATGAAACATAGTAAAATTATCCCGTTGTTCAAATCAGGAACGAAATCAGACCCCACAAACTTCAGACCTATCTCAATACTACCGGCATTAAGCAAAATTTTCGAGAAACTTATCCTTAATCAGCTTCTATCCCATTTCAATCGTAATAAACTGCTGAACAGTAAGCAATTCGGATTTACTAGAGGCCGTTCCACCACGGATGCCGGTGTGGTACTCATTAAACATATTTTTGATGCCTGGGAAAAGGCTCAAGATGCTGTTGGAGTTTTCTGTGATTTATCAAAAGCATTTGATTGCGTTGATCACGAAAATTTGATCAGAAAACTTAGGCACTATGGGATAAAGAATGGAGCGCTTGATCTCGTTTCATCATATTTATCGAACAGAACACAGCGAGTAGTCATCAATGGGACCTCGTCAGCAGGGTCAAACGTTGCTCTTGGAGTACCGCAAGGATCCATCCTAGGACCGTTCTTATTTTTAGTGTACATAAATGACTTACCAGAGCTTGTGCAGGGTAGACATGATATAGTTTTATTTGCAGATGACACTTCTCTAATTTTCAAAGTGGATAGAAAAGAGAAAAGCTTCGACTGTATTAATGATGTATTATCCACTATTGTAAATTGGTTTACAGCCAATAACCTGCTTTTAAATGCAAAGAAGACGAAGTGCATAAAATTTATTTTACCCAATGTTAAGCACATAAACAACTCAAAAATTAAATTAAAGAGCGAAATTCTAGAATTCGAAGACAAGACTGTGTTTTTGGGAATAATCTTAGATTCAAAACTTCAATGGCATGCACATATAGCCACATTAGCAGGAAAACTTAGCTCCGCAGCCTATGCAGTGAGGCGAATCAGGCAGCTGACAAACGTCGAGACAGCAAAATTGGTGTACTACAGTTACTTCCACAGTGTTATGTCATATGGAATCCTGCTGTGGGGGAAAGCGGCGGATATCCAGACTATCTTCGTACTACAAAAACGAGCAGTGCGTTCTATTTATGAACTAGGAGCTCGTGCTTCCTTAAGAGAAAAATTCAAAGAGGCAAACATTCTCACTGTAGCTTCTCAATACATTTTTGAGAACATTATGTATGTACGGAAAAATCTCCATGAATTCAAACTTAACAGCGAAGTCCACGACTACAACACAAGAAGTAAAAACAAGCTCGCAGTGGCAGCCTGTCGTCTCCGTAAAGTTAGCACGTCCTTCGTGGGGAATTGTATACGCTTTTATAATAAAATACCCATGGATGTAGTGAATTTGCCCTTCAACAGATTTAAGTGTCACGTTAAAAGTCACTTGGTAAGCAAGGCGTATTATTCCGTCAATGATTTTTTAAACGATCAAGAAGCTTTTAAGCCAGTTGTCTAATTTACTAGAATTAGTAATGGTTTATAATGTAGACATGTATAATTACAATTTTAGTCTGGATTTTTACTGTTCTAAAATCATTTCATATACATTTGAGCACATCATGAGGTATCTCATTGTATTCGATATTTTATTATTAAGTACTACTTTGATTATAAATGTCCTGCAGCTTGAATATGTCATGCTCGCCTAAAGGTCTTTGCTTACGGTGGCGTCGTTGATCGGGTCGCAACCTTCCCTAACATATGGTCGAGGGAGGCGATGGCTGAGATACGCGTCATACTCGTGAACGGGTGCCGTTTGTGGGGTCCGGTCTGTTCATGTTTGCAAGGACTAGTAACTTCGTACTAGTGTTCAGTGGAATTGACATGATGAGAGACTTCGCTCTGTTCTCATTTGATTTTATTTTTAGACTGACGCTCAGAGACCTTATACATCTCTGAGGATATTTATTTAATAGATTTTATTATTTTCATGTTGACGTGTTATAGATATAGCTCAACATATTTTATTATGATTAGTGTACTTACTTTATTACATTTTATCTTGACGTTTAGAGACCTTATACATCTCTAACAAATCTCAATTGTTATTAGTTTCTTATTCTTATTTTTGACATGTAACACTCCATTTAATTAATGATACTTTGATTATTGTATTATTTTTATTTGATGTACCTAAATAGATTTTGACTTGTAAAAGTGCCCTTGAGGCCTATTTGCAGAATAAATGTTTTGATTTTGATTTTGATTTTTGATTTTACAGAATAAATAAAGTATGTATTTATATTAGAGTTCATGATTGCGTAAGTCGCGAAAATAGTACAGGAGTAGAAATTTAATATTACAACTAACTTAAATCTTAAATATTCTATGATATTTCTGTAAGAGCAAAGTACCTACCATATCATACGTCTAAATACTTAATGACAGTCGGCTGTTTTGACATAAATGTCCATTTGCCCAACTTTAATTCACATCAAAAGCAGTCTACATGATCATAATTTCGTAGTCATAAAGCTAGTGTGTGTGTAATATCGAGAATGTTCCATACAGCTAGGTCAATATACTCGTAAAACTATGTATTTTATGTGTATTAAAGTTATAAGTCAGCGCTGCGGAAGATAGTGGTTAAACGCTTGTTATTTTTGCAGCGCTTGCAATTTGCTATAATTACTTATAAAATATTAGCTATAACTCCTCTTTCGAAACATGCCATAAATGCAGAAAAGGAAAGCAGCAGAGAAATGCTTATAAAATTAGTTACTGTCTTGTAATTGTTGCTTCTTTCACAACATCGTTATGCTGAAATTCATTATGTTCAGCAGCTCAAAGAAAAAGCTCCTTATAGATGGCGCCAATGTAGTGACAGTAGTCTGTGTCATTTTTTTATTTTATTTATTGACAAAAAGCCCAAAAGGGCTTGTAACCAGAAGGCTCTCAGGCGAACATACCGGTGTAATAATGAAATGAATGGTGGTACCAGAAAATAGCTAGGTTATTAGCTGCCTCTTTTTTTAAAGGAACACAACTTTATACAGGTCCTATATTCATATATTGCACCAAAATTGTTATATTATTTATCCCTGCCCAGAATAAAAAAAACTTTTTTTATCCACAGTCTAGAAAATGGCAACCGGAGCCCTGGCAACCTCAACCGGCACTCGTGGACGCGGACGAGTCTACGACGGACGCAGCCGAGGTCAGTACGCTTGGCCTTATCATTCACGATACATGCGTCAGACAGGATGCACTTTTCTATTAGAAACATTTGAATTAATTCGCAATTTGCTCGTTATCAAGCGAAAGGAACATTTTTTACATTGGCAAATAGGATAATTCAGGGTTACTGTTTTCACAGGGACACAAAATGAAGTAGGTATAGTTCGTACCAAAATAAGTGTCTCAATTTAAACACGTGTGTCCTAGTTACTACATATGATAGCAGTTACTAAAATTACCTTAATTTCTATATTTTGTAACTACTCGTACCTATTGTAAATTATTTATTTGGACAAATAAATAAAGCTGTACTATATTGTAAATCACCACTGTTTTTCACATTAGCTTGTTTTTTTCAACTAGTTCATGTTATGTTGCATTTTGTTTTGTGTATTTTTGTTTACGTATGGAATCTACGAAAATACCCATTTTTGAGTATATCGGAAGAGTATGTGTGTGAATACCTTTTTACTTATGATTGGAATATTCTCTAATTTATTGCACCAGTCACCATCAAATAATTACATCATAACAATAAGATATCATAAATATCTGAACACTGTTTAATGTCTTGACAACAAGATCGTTATCAGATATTTGAGGGGGCACCTTATTCGCTAATAATAATATGTTTGAAGGCTATTGTAGAATAATTCATATTGGGTGTAAATAGTTTAAGACTATCTTTCGGGGTGTATTCTTCTTTCATTTCATGTTTTATTTTAAAGGTATAAAACGCATTAAGGTATTATAGTCCGCGATTAACGTAAATGGTAACTTACCTTCATTCTTTCGACGATTGAAGAAAATTTCGACTGATTGAGGTAAATCTTTAAAATGGTGTTTTCATGTGATTCCACATATTTTGGTGCACTGCTTCGTCGC
This sequence comes from Epiblema foenella, assembly GCA_963556455.1. Classification (NCBI taxonomy): domain Eukaryota; kingdom Metazoa; phylum Arthropoda; class Insecta; order Lepidoptera; family Tortricidae; genus Epiblema; species Epiblema foenella. The sequence goes on from OY747109.1 coordinate 14,061,698, forward strand.
TTACACTGTGTTTTGTTCGTAGCCACCAGGAGAATTTGCCGCATCGGCGATGGGGCTCCATGAGACAGTAAGCTATTCTTTCATTTGCTTCTCTTATAAACAGGAGAGACGTGTGAAAGGAAATCGGATAAATCATAGAACGGACATTTTATTAAAAGTATTGAAAAGACGGGTTAGGACATACCCGGTTCTGGCCCATTCAAAAGGGGATTTATTCTGTGCCCCGCAAAAGGTGCTAGGAACACTTTATTTTTCCTTTGATTTACACGTCTCAAGACACCTAACGCTTAGAGCGGCCACTCTATTCGCTCTACCCTAGGCCAGCCCTGACTGTGGATGCTCACCGTCCTGTTCAGTATGTGACTGTCCCAATTGTGTCTCGTCTTTTGCATCGTTTCTATACATATTTTGAAAAAGCGCCCGCGTGGTCGTGGCGGAGGTTTCCCCTGGATTTTCTCCGGGCTACTCTCCAACCGTGCACTCCTTATCGATTAATTAGGCCCGGCCTACAAAGCAACAGTCAGGTTAAAAACACAAAAAAATATATATATATACTTTGAAGACGTTTGTTTCCATTCCTTTCTCTTCTCTCCTGTTTGCCTTGCACCTTACCGTTGCAATATTGAGCCAATGAGATATTTAAGGCTGTTTATTGATATGTAACTTATATAAACAAATAAGCCTTAAAATGACGCAATATGGCATCGCACTTAGGTATACGGAGTCAACTGGGAGCCAAGAACAAAAACCAAAACCTTTACCGTAACCTAAAGTTTTCATCTCCTCTGCTTTAGGGTGGATCAACTATTCTATGTTGCTCGTTACCATGGTTACGTCTCCTGAGTCACTCTTTAAAACTTTGATTTTATAGGGTTTAAATCTACCGAGCATGAGTTTAGCGATGAGCATAAATCCATTTGGACATGGGTCATCTCTTGAGCATGCTTGAAGTCCATATTATAAACATTTGTCTAAGAAACTCGGTTACTGCTGTCTCCTCGCTGACGGGACAGAATAACAACAAAGAAAAGTTGATTGACCCTTTAACTCGTGAGCTCCTACTATTTTGTAAATATCTAAAACCGTATAACATTTTATGTGTGATTATTTGTTGTTGTGTTTCTAAAGGTGTGTTGATCATATGATATCTAACGTCGGTTTTATCACCTTAGAATGTATTCCCTTCGGTGAGTTGCTTCATCGTCGTTGTTCATATCATCTACCTTATTCCATCAAGATCATCAAGTTATGTATTAGTAATCATCTATGAGCTGTCAGTGACAGATAATTAGTAAGTCACTACATCGACTTGACAATAATTACACGTGGAAAGCCCACTTGCATGCAAATGTAACTACATTGCGCCGTTAGATATTTCGTTTGATCTCATTATATATAGGTAACTCGCAATGTACCTACTTGAACTTGCATGTGATTCTTGCACTTGATGAAATGGTGTTCAACACATTCGCTGCCATTCTACGACCCGTAGGCACAAAATTGTGTGGACATGATGAATGTCTTAATACTCTGGCAAATTGATACTGGAATAATAACTCAGGTACACATGTGTTGGACCCGCCTACACTGAAACAAACACAAATATCTCTTTAGGTTCCATGTTTACCTTAGTGTTTATTTTCAAACATAATTAAAACTGCATGTAAACGCTATTAACTGTTATAGTTAACTACCACAAACATCGTAAAACAATCAAATTAAACAGTTCGTACCTACAATAAACTTTCACGGTGCATCGAATTTATGTAGGAAGCCGATACTATTGTTAGACAAAGATCGTTCACAAATAGATAGAAGTGAAGTGCGTGTCAATCGACAGGCGAGTACAGATTCTAGTTGTCAGTATAACTTTCACCACCATACGTTTGCATTTCAAAATACCACTGGTTTTCTAATTTACACCCTATGACTTTAAGTTAAGACTTAGGCTGTTGTTGGGTAGCTGCGCGAACGGTTGTCGGTGCTACTATTGTGAACTGGAAACAATGCACCCACTACTATTTTCAGATTGTGAATGACTCATCAGAGTCACGTCAAATTTAGAAGTGAACGTCAGTACAAACAAATTACTAGACAGGTTAAGCATTCATAAGGTAATTAGGAGAACAGGGTTGTGGTGATTAGGTATGTCATATTTCTCAGTTGTATGTATTTACTGCACGAACAAGTGCATTCGTAGACTGTATTTTGTTCGTATTGACTGTGTGTTTATGTAACACGTCAGTATATATATACGACCGAGACATACATGGAGAAAAATACACTTGTAATATTTCCCTTTATTTCCACTTCAGTAAATATGTAGATCCAATTTTTTTTATGCAACGGTCGCAACAAGCAATTTATGACCTGCTGTAATAGGCAGACATCGTAGCCTATGGACACTTGCTACACCAGACTAATTTCAAGCTCGTTACCAACCTATATTCCAGTAAAATATCGCGTTTGTCTACACTAAAGATATGAGGGCCTATCGTTAGTGTTGATAGCCCAACCAAACTATTAATTGTGTAACATATAGGTACTAATCATTTTCATATATGTAGGAGCGGAGACTATAAATCATATAGATAGTAACCCGTATTTCTTGACGAAAGTGACAAATAATATTGAACTTCAATGAACAGCGAGTATCCATCAGACGGTTTCATTTTCACATCAGGTGTAACTGTCTATTTACTTAATTATCTGCTCGAGAGATCACGATCATGTACAAAGTGTTGATGTTGAAAACTGTGAAAGTATACATTTAATAAGAGCAGGTGCTTGGCAAGATTATGCGTGAAATGATAACTCACATCTCATTAACAATGATATAAAATTAAATACAGTGTTCTAAGAAGATAAAGTTTATACCATGAAGATAATGAGACTGCAATATGCGTAATAGAAAGTAAGTATCTACGCCTCATTATCTCATTAGTGCAATTATCATAAAGTACAGCTACTGCCCATGATGGCAATGACTCTTGTAATAAAATAGTAATTAGTGTATTATTTATGAACTACGAGTTTAAATTAGCAACCGACCATTGTCATTATTTTCACTAGCAGAAATTAATTGAATATCGATCACCTTTCAAAGCCCTCACTCACTTTCTCTCATACGAGATCGCTAGTTCTGCAAAACATCTTATGCTCCTGCGGACTACTCATGCTCAAAGGAAGTCCCTACCTAGGCCACCACATCGTGCAAACAGAGTTACAACACGTCACCGCCAAGGAATCTGTAAGTTCCTGGAAACAGGGGCTATCACAATAGATCACTCGCTGGTCGAAGCGGCATCTAAAAGCCCGCCTAATAAACTTCACGATAATCTGCTCATTCGTAAGCTTTTGTCTACCTATAGCTGTTGTATTGTAAGTTTATGTCGGTTTGCGTTGTAATTCTGTCATATTTTACTTTTCTTGGTCCAGCCGCCTAATTGCTAGTCTCTCCACCAGGCAAGCCTAACAGGAATACTTCTCCTTGCTCCAAACAAACATTGTGACTTACCTTGCACCAATCCAGCACAAATAATTAACATTCCGTTCCATTCTACCGCCTGACCGACGAATGTTAAATGCGATCATGACAACTTCATTAATAATTGCAACATACGGACGTTTATTTCCACTTCGAATACATTTGCATGGCATTCAGCGGGACTAATTAGCTTTCTTTTTATATATGCTTGTTACTATTTTCTTAACGAAGAAAATTCAATGCAACTCTTAGTTATATAAGCAAAATATATCGTGCGTAAGTATAATTAAACGTGTATGATTTGATTTAATTTTATTTATAATATAGTGTTAAGAGTTGTTTTTATTACAAGTTCTAAATAATTTTGAGCCACTGATGCGGAGTAAGGTCAATATACCAATTAGACAGAGCAAAAAATAAAATGAGGATTACAATGTGGTAGGTGATACTGATTGTAACTTAAATCTATCTTTTATTTTGCTTTAAACGCACTTAAAATATATCTATATCTTTCCAAACCCTCTCTTAGCTACGGTTCAGCTGTAAATTGAAAAATCACATTTGTCGGTTTACTTATCATCTGTTTGCTCAGACATTTTACTTACTTTCAGAATTTAAGCGTTCATTTCGTTACGACACAGCTCATGTAATAGTTAGCACTGGAAATCCGACTCCTAATAACTGCAATAATTGTATATCTAGTGATGCAAAGGACACAAATTCGTCTTGAAATAAAAATAAGAATAAAATACGAGACACACAAAATGCGCTTCGAAATCAACTGTCTAAAATGTGAAACATTACCAAATTACGAAAATTCTGTTTACAAAATCCTTAGATACGCATTGTGTTTTGCAAAGGAATTAAGATGCACGGCATTGATAAATGCAGTGTTTGCATAACGTGAAGAAAGTAACGCGTTTGACTAATTAAGATATAAATTGACGTCGAAATTTCAAGTGCGATTATGGATACGGAGCATTTTGCGGCCTAGCGCGGATTCTCCTCAAGAAAGTGAACTGTTCCAGGCGGCTGGAGCCGCGTTCCGACGTTGCCCAACACGCGTACCAACTTCTTATTAAACTTTGTCTAAAGTAGTACAGTCGGCCTTTTGTACTTCGTCGTTTCGTTTGTATAACTAAGTAAAATCTACGAAGAAAAATATGTGAGTTTCCTCATTGCGTGAACACTATAAGTACCTATTCACTGCGTTAGAAATTTCAGCAGGTCTTGGATGCCTGGAAGGTTCTTTGCACTTAACACAATTTTATTGTTAGGCAAAAAATAAACATCAAATGGGTACTTAATCTCACCTTGGAGCGAGGTAAAATTAAATCGTGGGACCGCATCTAAAAACCGAACCATTTTAAATGTACCCTTTCAAACAGAGTTCTTCGTGACACACTGAAATCAACGTGCAGGGCTATAATGAACGTCTCTCTCTTGCATCTCTATTGCACTTGTTTGATTCGAGTAATAGAGATAGAGATATACGATACGAAACGTCATCTTAGGGCGTTAGCGGTTAGCAGCATGGCTCTAGGTGTTTTGGTCAGTTCGTCCAATGACGCAACGCAACGAACAAATCTCGTATCCATTATTTGTCATTTTTATTGGCGTGTGGAGACCTAATTATATTGCCATTGACTTCGGCAAGCTCATTTTTATTGTTTATTCTTGTGAGGCTGGCTTTAAATTACAAATCAACCGTATACATCACCGGCGCAGTGCCATCAACCACTAATCGCAGTTTGTTTTCTAATTATCTGCTTTGATCTAACGCCTTCAGCGAACCAGGAGCCATTCGTTCATCCATTATCCATAATCTAATTAATGCTACTCTTCGTTTACTCATTCATAATCGGTAATTGATTATTGTTCTTTTTGTATACTAAACAGTCTATCTCGATTGCTGCCTTGTTGATATCCTTATAATAAAATACCACACCGGTTTGCCATTGTTATTAGAGTTTGTTGCAGTAAAAATCAGGCTACGTACCTTTGTCCAGTATAATTTATTATCTTTTCAAATCAATCAGTTTCCTGCATTATATATTCAATCATTTACATAGGACATCATCCGTTCATGTGCGGTCTTTTCGGAAAATTCTAACACCCACAGGCGTGTTGAAATTTTGTGTGAAATATTGTGTGATTCGTCAATTAACTTTTTCGACTTACCATTACCTAATTCGTCCAATAAAATAGTAATGCATAATGTAAGAAGTTAGATAAACCTAGTTTATAATCGACAGTACAGAATTTGATTGTATATACATAAAACAAACAGCTGATTTCGATATGTCAACATGATACCTCGGCGTTGTGTCGTGTTTAGTGACACGATTAATTGACCTAGATGCCATAATTGATGGTAGATACAGGAAGCCAGGATAACGGACCTGTCTCCGGATATGAAAACCTCCTTAAAGCACGTCGTGAGTCAACTCATCTACAACTGCAATAGCATGACCAAGTCATGAGAAAAAAATATTCGGCCACAAGTACAACATGTTCAAGACCGTCTGTACAAAAAGCACATAATGGCCCAAATCGTTGATGGCCTTATGGTTATGGCAATTAACAACAGACCACAAAGTGTTTCATAAATCCCATGCATAGTGCCTCCATTGTCACAGCGCAGATGCGCTAATTTGACAAAACCCACCTCATTTTGACTTACATAATTTAATGTTGGGTTTCGCAGTTGCCCATTGTGGATAATTGATGCTTCGCGGCCGCTGCCCACTGCCCGGTGGTCTGCCATCGCATTTGTTGATGCGTCAGTCCCACGCAAACAACACTCGCGAACTGCCGTCAGCGGCCAATGCGATAAACAAATTCAAAATTCGAATTTTCAAATACCGAATGCGAAAATAGGCGCACAAAATAGTGATGTGCATTAGTGTCGTTTTTACTATTCGTTAATATTGTAAAAAGTAAGTGGATGTTACAAAACTGATTGTGTTCCATGTGACGGATCACAGTGAAAAATTCATTGAGTGCAACATTCATTAGTAAAGCTGGAGCGAAACGGTGTTTACATGCATTACAGAAAGCGGCCGTACAGGTTAGAGAAATGTATCCATTTAGCAATATTTTCGTATGTAATTGATTGTATCATTCATAATAAGAACTGATTGGATGCCTAGATTTTAATTAACAATAAAACTACAAAGTGGCTTTGTGTAATTGGGTAGCTGGCAAAACGTATTATTTTATAAACAATGTCTCGTAGAGAGTAATAAACAATGTAAGAAAAAATTTCAGGAGTTTCAACATGGTCACAATTGTACGAATGAATTGAAACACAGAAGTCGCATAGCCGATATAGTTTCCAAGCTATCCAAAACATCCTTGTAAACATAAACTGACCTTTCTAGCGTTATAAACGTTTAACAATTTCCTAGGTACTTACACAGAACATTTTCCACAGACGTAATCATTTTAGTTATTAGGTACGTTACCTAATAACTGAATAACCGTGATTATGTCCGATTGTTTAGCTACGGTGTTATTTTATTGTCACAGCACTGCTGTATAACAAATGGCATACGCAACTCGGGACGCTAAGGTTTTTTTTATTATGTCCAGCCAGTGTTACATCACTATGTTGATATTATGTTCCGTTGGTTGGGAAAAATTGGTCGCTCGTAGTAACTGCCCACGGTATTACTTGACCTGTATCAGAGATGATATGCAAATTACTATGACGTAGTATCCTGCACGGCACCGGTACAACACTAAAAATGTATGTTATTATTGTTGGCGCGGCGGTGACGCGGCGTCAAAAGCGACGTATGTACCTATGTAGGTAATATTGGTTCCTTTTTCATAGAACGATAGGATGAGGTGCTCAATTGTTTTAGAATAATTGCTTATTTATTTATTGTGAAAACTATTACACAGTATTACAGATCCTAAGGCACTGTGGCACACACAATCCATACAAAGAAAATATAGGTAGGTATAATAATATAAGACGAATAATAATTACAATTAATTTAAATACAGGGTTAAAACATAACGGAAGATTGTCGTTTATCCATCGCCTCGCAGAATCTCCTGCACTCGTGACATATAGCCATCGAGCTGCTCGCAAAAATATCACACTCCGGTGATGATGCGAGACAAGCGGAGATTTATAAAGTCAAAAATATTATTACGGTGGGAATCTAATTCTATGAACTCTAAAGTTAAAATAATATTAGATAGATAAATGTTAATGTTACAATTGTTTATATATTAACGTCGATAAATCGCCTGATCACTGCAATGAATCATACACACTTGTTTTCATGGGATTTGACATATTGATTGTCAAGGTTTGGAGATGACCATGTACGAAAAAGTATCGAACCATATTTAGTATAATGACGGACATCGACTTTATTAGACGAATTGTTGTACTACGTGTGTCGAGTTACTTATGCTATGCCATTATGGTGGCCATTTTATTATTCGTGAAATTACATGTGTAGCAAAGTTAAATAATTATGATATTTTTATTTCTCCTGCATTATAAATGTTTCACTGGTTTGTTAATTATTACACATAATCAGTATATGACGCCATGTTCCAAATATTTATTTAGTTCCTTTAGTTGCCGCCTGCCATAGCGCTAGTTTAGCTGGAACAGATAGCATAGGCTAAATATGCGTTCACATCTCACGGTTTTTTAAAATGTCAAACTTTGTTTTTAAAATCCATCTTTTTTTTCATGTTAATCGTTCTTTATTTATTATTATCATTATTTTATCTTCATACGGTTACACACCGTGAAATCACTCGACGGTCCCATCGGAAGACCAGCGCTGGCGATTGCCCGCATTATGCCGAGATGGTACCGTTTCGAGATAACACAACTTTTTAGTTTTTTGGTTATTTTTAATTTCTATTGTGCTGTTAATTGTTGTCTTTGTCTCGAATAAATATTTCTTATTTCTTAAATATATCTCGACGGTGAGAAACATGTAGGTACGCGAACTGCCTGATGCTAGAGAGATACCGTAGGCTACAGATGTTGGAGACTGCAGGGGAATCACCAGCGTATTGCCGAGTTGCCAACCCCTTTATTGAATAGAGGATTCGGTATGTTACATAAACGAATTGAGTTAAAAAATTGTTGGCATACAATTTCACTAAATTAGCCTTACGTACATACTTAAATATGTTACGTATCCAATCGTTTAATACGAGCATAAGCGAGTTCATCGATTTTAGTAGCATGAAGCAATGTAACCAAATCCATTCGTAACTTTGCCTAATATAAAACTGTCATTAACCCAGTCTTGTGTTCTGTTCACGGCAAATAAGCTGCTTTGCGTAGGAAGTTGTGCAATGTTTGCAACTGTTTCGAAGTACCTATCATTAATACTATATAATGGGCCATAGACATTGTAAACTATATATAATCCTGTTACTAAAAATGTTAGATATTAATATAGTGCTAATTCTCAGTTCATTACCCAAAATAGTTTTCCTTGTATCTAACAAATATCGTATCGTGTTTAAATATCATGTTATCCGTGCGGAGTGGTGCGGATAACCAAAATGGGACAATATTTAGCAAGCCGCTTGTTACATTACTCAAAAGTTCCACAAAAATTGTTAACGTTTTATGCTTAAATGAGAACCACTTATAGTAAATATACCTAACTGGGATATTGAAGGATTTTTATTCTAACATTAACGTCGCAAGCAACAGCTTAACGGGCCCTGGCCCCTAGTTAGACAAGGTCTAACACCTGAAAATTGCCTTAGAAATGACTCCACTAGACTTGAGCCCATTAAAGTTAATGTGATGGATTAACACCACACACGCCATTTTAATTGGCCGCTCGGGAGATCATGATCTGTATCAAACGGTACATAAATTACAGCCTAGCTAGAGTGTTTACTTTTCTAGACGAATAAGGATTTCTCAACTATGTTCATTATTTATCGTATGGCAATTATTTAGAACCGTGAGATCTTGGAGAAGACAGTACGATTGCCCGGCTTGAGAACTTGTAGCAGGCAAGTTGCCCACTTACTTGACAAGGGGGGTCGAAGTTGCACCACAACGGTGGGTACTCCGACGATACCCACGAGTACCCACCGCTACATAAACACTTGACCCGTGGGGCCCTGGGTGGTGCTAAAAGTGCAATGCAACTATGTTCATGATATCGCAAGAGATATTTAATTTTGATGTGTTGAATTGAATTCTACAATCTTACTAATATTATAAATGCGAATGTTTACATGTTTGGATATTTGTTACTCAGTCACACAAAAACAGTTGAACAGATTATGATGGAACTTGGTATACAAAGAATGTGTAGCCTGGATTTACATATACAATATTTTATCCCGAAAATCATCCCTGGAAGGTATGAAAATACTTAGGGTCGGTTGCGCCAACATACGATCACAGGCCGGTCATCGTCAAATATGGCGCCGGCAGCTGTCATCCCATTTAAATTTGTCAAACTTTTCATACAATCAGATTTTAACAAACACCACTTACGATTACAGACGGTTTGGTGCAACCCACCCTTAGGGAGTGCAAGTGTACGAGGACAAAGTCGCGGGTAAAAACTACTACGTAGATATAAAGTAACATTCCATTCTACTTTGCCCCACATGTTATTTACTATAAATCCATAATTCGGTTTGCCACCTATTCAATGAACAGATATATGTTGAATTCCGCTCTCTCCGCTACCCAAATGTTGTCTGGAAGAGATCGCTCTTTAGCAATTAGACCGCTAATGTTTTACCTCTGTACTTTAAGCCTAATGTACTGTGTTCTTTTTTTCTGAGGTGTGCAGTAAAGTATTTGTATTTTGGCCTGGTTAGGTTCACATCTTTTACGCTCTTATCGCATTTCAATGTGTCGTGCGCTATTTCTTGCACATTAGCACAGCGAGTGTGGAACGCGGGAAACGAATTGAAGTTGATCGGGATTGGAAGCGACGAACAAAATTTTTCGACATAGAACCTTTTCCATAGGCAAAGTGACATTAAATTGTAAATATGTTAACATCATAAAAAAATGACACCAAACAGTTTTTCTCCCTTTATCTGTTTTATTTCTAATCACAAATATTTACTGACCAATATTGCTACTTTATCATTTTACAAAATCCGCAAGATACGAAAGTGAAAGGGTGGCAACTTAGATCCAAACATCATTAGCGCAAACCACGTCTTGGTTATTAGCTTTATAAATTGGTTCGTTGTGATATACAATTCGCGGCCAAACCGCAGTCGTTGCTTTCTCAGATCAAGGGTGCATGGTTATACAAGTTTCAGTAAACTATTGAAGTCGTGTTCTCGCTCACACTCTACTTCGAAACGCAAGTGCGAGCGAGAAGCCAGACATAATGATTTATGACTCCATCGGCACATTGATTTTGACCACATTATAGCACAACTAACGCCGCGATCTGACGTGAGATGAGAATATCTACCCTCCTCATTCTAATTTGCACATTGTTAGTGAGACAGCACGGATAGGAAAAGACAACCTACCCTTTATGAGCATGTTTAGATTGTTCATTACGTTTCGAATACCTAGACACTAGGTACGAGTATATCATATTTTGCCATAGAGAAGAAATAATATATTTCTATGGTTGCACTATCTTGCCCTTAGCTTTTACTAGGTACTGCTACTCCCCGCTGCAATCCTCTTAATGGAATTTATATGAAGGTATTTAGAATTGGAAAATGTGCTGTATTTTCTATTAAAATGTCATATTTATTTACATAGTAGTATAGGTGTTAAAAAAAACCGCTAAAAACATGGGGAAAACGAAATTCTCAAAGCCTCCTATTACAGTCACCCTATTTAATACATTGAAATTTTTTTATAGAGTATAATTTAAATTTGCAAAAGCACTACTACTTACAAAGAAGAAGAGAGAATTATCAGTATTCTGCATATACGTACATGTTTTAAAATAAAATAAAAAAAGATAACTTAACTTTGTCGCTCTCCCACGGACGTCCTATTGTAAATTACATACTTACAAGTCTCACAACACTGGCTACGACCGTTACAAAACACCGAGCATATTAGTGATGGTGACCAACGTGACCGACGCAACGGTTTCTAGTTGAAACCTGGCCATTACTGTCGTCGATGGGTTGCGACCGGCGTCGGGGGCGTTGCGATATTGAATCGCAGGTACAACACAATACGGTATATGACATTTAAAAAAAGTCTTTCATTTAGCAATAAATAAAACTCGCGATAATATTGAAAATACATCACGCTTAAACATATTTTGCTATTTTACCTAAAGAAAATAAACGTGACGTTGACGTGTCACTTTTTGTATTAAAAATTTTACAGTAAGAGAGCGTTTTCAACGTTTTATTAAAAGTTGCTGTATCACTACATAGTATAAAACAAAGTCACTTTCTCTGTCCCTATATCCCTATATCCCTATGTATGCTTAAATCTTTAAAACTACGCAACGGATTTTGATGCGGTTTTTTCTAATAGATAGAGTGATTGAAGAGGAAGGTTTATATGTATAATAACATCCATTAAATAGTGCACCCCTGCGAAACCGGGGCGGGTCGCTAGTTGATAATATATCCCTATTTGCGAAAACTTAATTCCAGACGAAAAAAATAAATAATAGCATCCTTTTGTAATGGGCTCCCAGAGACTAGTAGACGACGGGTTTATCTTGATATATGAGCAACGTATAAACATAATATTATAGGTACAATTTTGATAATCATAAGTCAGTGCTTAAGAATTTATGCCCTGCTAGCACACTGTACCGTTATATATTTGTCACGTTTCAGTCCATTTCGGCTGTAAAACGTGACCGCAAAATCTATAGTGCTAGCTTGGCTGGGCAGCATCTGCTGGCACTGCTGTACCGACTTCTATACACCTCAAATGGACATTAGAGAGACTTATGCAGATAAATTTTTTTTATAATACCAGGTAAATAAGGAAAATTACATTTAAAAAATCTAAATTGTAATACGTTACGCATTGTGAACACAACAAAATGACGCTAATAAAGTCGAAACGGATTTAATTAATAACTGGTTTACGTAACATAGATATATGTATGTAACTATACGAGTACCTGTAGGTATATACTTATACACTTATACTTCCGTCTTTCCCCAAGAGAAAAAAACGCTTAAAATATCTTGATAATTCATAAATATGTAAAACCTCTTATATGCAGCCACAATGAGTATGTGAAGCATTATGCGTCAAAATGTCGTATATCTTCATACAAATGTTTAACCGATCTAAATCATTACCTATGGTTTAGTACGATATCACGGTCGGACACGTTAGTAATGGACATAATTGCCGAGTTATACGACTATTCGAGTGCTCCATTTACTAGGCTACGTACCTACTACATCATACTAATCTAAATCGTTAATCCTTAACCCGATCCTCTTAAAAGAGCTATTTTCATAACTACGTTGACTTTAAAAGAGATTACCGTGTGTTCGCAAATGCACATAAACCGTTCTACTGTGATCCTCTAACAAACCCACTTTTATCGCGACTCGAACGTGATAATTTGATCAACATACCGTATGAATTCTCACCACTCTATGTAATTTTCACGTGTAATATAATACCATATGGCATGCATGTTATAACATAACCATAGTCATTTATTCACACCAATAAATTTGTTAAAAATTTCGTATTGACTCAGAAGCGTACCTTCCTACCGAGGAGGTACTTACGCGAGTGTGCTAAATTATTAGCATATAATATTGTAGACCCCGTCGTAACTAGTACGACGTCGGATAATGTTAAGGCGGTCCCTGTGTTACGCTTTAGTAGCGTGGGGTCGGTAATGGAGTCCGAACCGGCCAGTAATTTAAACTGACCGATAAGACAACGCGTGTTATCACCGGCCTTGAACCCGTTGATAGATGTAGCACTAGTATTAATATAGTTCATCAAAATATACAGGGATTTTCGAATAAGGAACTTGAAATTGACTTGTTTATACAATGTTCAAATATTCATATTCTCTGTATAACGGAACACTGGCTTAGAAATCATGAATTTATGTTTAATTTTAGCAATCATAGCATAGTAAGCTCATATTCTAGGAAGTCATGTAGGCGAGGAGGCTCCTTAATTATGGTAAGACATAACTTGAAATGTAAAGAGCGTAAAGACATTGTTGACATGTCCGTCGAGCGTCACATAGAAGTCTCTTGCGTAGAGTTAGATCAATTTATAATTATATGCGTATACAGGCCCCCATCCGCGGATTACAGTCTATTTGAGTCTGTTATGGAAGAAGTTCTGAGTAGTATTTTCAAGAGTGCAAAATGTGTTATTGTGTGTGGTGATTTTAACGTTAACTTGCTTGAGAAATCGCACATGTGCGTGAGCCTAGTGAATACTTTTAAATCATTTAACTTAGTGAACTTATTTTATGAACCTACTCGTATTACAGCAACCAGCGCAACATGTATAGATAACGTTTTCAGTAACAAGGAAGCTATTAATAAGTCAATCATAAACACCTTAAGTTCTGACCACTGTGGACAACAAGTCTCTTTCAGCGGAAAAACTGATGAAGCTCCACGAGACACAATGTGCAGACCTATTTCTGAAAAAAGATTAGATTTATTCAATCGCAATATCACGAAACGATTACGTTACCTTCCAATTGTTCAGGAAAGCCCTGACCGTTTATGTGCTCAATTGTTTAACTGCATCAAAACCGAATTTGATGCCAGTTTTATTTTAAAGAAAATTCAAATCAAGGTCAAGCCTAAGTTCAGCGACTGGGCTACCCCAGATATTCACGGGAGAAGACGCCGACTCTATGAGTTGTACGATTCGAGAACTACTGATAAAAGGCCGGAATTTCTAGAGTATGTTAGGAACTATTCGAAATCTTTTAAATTAATGTGTGTCGCCGCTAAAGCCGATTACTTGTCAAAAAAGATCCAAAACTCCAAAGATAAAGTCAAAACTGTATGGCAAGTTATCAACACTGAAACTGGGAAAAGTAAAATAAAAGATCCGCACTACAGCCTACGAATCGATGATACTCTGGTAAGTTCTGACTACGAAGTAGCGGATCATTTTGAGCGGTTCTTTTCTAACGTACCTGTCGAGACTACGAAGTCCTTAAACTCATCACCAGATGTCGCTGAATCATTATTGAAAGCAAATGTAACAGAATGTACAGAAATCTTTAGCTTTACTTATGTGTCTCCCATAACTTTAATAAAAGCTTTTAAGTCATTAAATTTAAAGAAGACTGAAGATCTCTGGGGCCTTTCAGTAAAAGTATTACATTCCATTATAGAATCAATCGCACCTTTCTTAGCTGATATTTTCAATAAATGTATTGATACTGGAGTTTTTCCTGACCTGATGAAACACAGTAAAATTATCCCCTTGTTTAAATCGGGAGCAAAAACTGACCCTACCAACTTCAGGCCAATATCAATACTACCGGCATTAAGCAAAGTTTTTGAGAAACTTATTCTTAATCAGCTTATGTCCCACTTTAATCGCAATAAACTACTCAATAGCAATCAATTCGGATTCACTAGAGGTCGTTCTACCACCGATGCCGGGGTGGTACTAATTAAACATATACATGATGCCTGGGAAGGGGCTCAAGATGCTATTGGAGTGTTCTGTGATCTATCAAAGGCATTTGATTGCGTTGATCATGTGAACTTAATTAGAAAGTTAAGACATTATGGGATAAAAAACGGTGCTCTTGACCTTGTTTCATCGTATCTGTCGGAAAGAACTCAACGAGTAGTCATTAATGGAACTCAATCTGCAGGGGCAACTGTTGCGCTTGGAGTCCCTCAAGGCTCGATTCTGGGTCCATTTCTGTTCCTAGTTTACATCAATGACTTACCAAACTTGGTGCAACATAAACATGATATAGTGCTATTTGCAGATGATACGTCACTTATCTTCAAGATAGGACGGAAAGAGAAAAACTATGATGTTATTAATGAGGCACTAATTACTGTTGTGAACTGGTTTACAGCAAATAATTTACTTCTAAATTCCAAGAAAACAAAGTGCATCAAATTCACTTTGCCAAATGTCAAGCAAATAAACTATTCTAAGATCAAACTAAAGGATGATGAACTGGAATTTGAAGACAACACAGTGTTCTTAGGCATTACCTTAGATTCAAAACTGCAATGGCATGCGCATATTGCCACTCTGGCTGGCAAACTTAGTTCTGCGGCCTATGCAGTTAGACGTATTAGACAGTTAACTAACGTTGAAACGGCCAGGCTGGTGTATTATAGTTACTTCCATAGTGTTATGTCCTACGGAATCCTGTTGTGGGGTAAAGCGGCTGACATCCAGACCATCTTCGTGCTACAGAAACGAGCTGTACGCTCCATCTACGAACTAAAAGCCAGAGAATCTCTCAGAGATAAATTTAAAGAGGCAAACATTCTTACTGTAGCTTGCCAATACATTCTTGAAAATATTATGCATGTGCGGAAAAATTTACAGGAATTCAAGCTTAACAGTGATATCCATGACTACAACACTAGAAGTAAACACAAGATTGCAGTGAAGGCCAGTCGTCTCCGAAAGGTTAGCACGTCATTTGTGGGGAACTGTATACGATTTTATAATAAAATACCTATCGAAATAGTTAATTTGCCATTCAGTAAATTTAAGTCCCATATTAAAAGGTATTTGCTAAGCCAGGCGTATTATACTGTCAACGATTTCTTAAATGACAAAAATGCTTTCAAGCCAGTGGTAGTTTAATCCTGTTACTTTTAATATATCTATGTTTATTTTAGGATATATTTTTGTATAATAGTTCCGTTACGTTTTATGTAACACGATGCTATTTCTCGCCTCACAGTCGCCTTAACTTTGTTATTATCAATGTCCGCCAGCTTGAATATGTCATGCTCGCTTTAAGGGCTTTGCCTACGGTGGCGTCGTTGATCGGGTCGCCACCTTCCCTAACAGATGGTCGAGGGAGGCGATGGCTGAGATACGCGTCATACTCGTGATCGGGTGCTGTTTGTGGAGTCCGGTCTGTTCATGCTTGCTAGGACATAGTGACTACGTTAATACTAGTGTCTTTTATAAGGGATTGACGAGAGACATCATCCTGTTGTGGATTCGTTTTTATTATCAGTGACTTAGAGACCATATACATCTCTAACAATATTAAATTAATTTTAATTTTGACGCTCAGAGACCATGTACATCTCTGGGATAATATATTAATTTCACTCCTTGTTTAATCTTGAGACCTTATACATCTCTAACTTAATATTTGTAATAGATAACTTTGCAAGTTTATCTTCACTGTATGACATTAATTTTGTTATAATTGTTAAACTCGAAATTATTATTCCTTCTTGAACTGTAAATTAATATTTTGACATGAAAAATGTATTACTTATTATAGTCAGACTTTCTTAAATTATAAATTAATATTTTGACATGTAAAAGTGCCCTTGTGGCCTATTTGCAGAATAAATGTTTGTATTTGTATTTGTATTTGTATTTGTATTTGTATTTGTATTTGTATTTGATGAATGCTTGATGAATACTTACTATGTTCTTTTTTGTTTCAGCTCTGGGAAGCGGCAAATCGGGTCAAATGTCTTAGCTAGGTATATCAAATATTTAAGATAAAACTGCTCGCTTTAATAACTTTCTGAGGCATGCAAATTTTTAAATTAATATTTAGGTACATATGTACTAAATTTACTCGCTGACAGCGCCATCTATCCTATCACGCAGACACTACAATAAGCGCACGCAGCCCACCCAACCTTGTAACTCTGTAGTCTATTGCATCGCTTAGTAGTTCGCTAAACTGTCGCAAGGTGACGCTAGTAGTTCTTGTATAAATTAAAGCCAACTTAAAAAAATCATTGTAAATTGAGATTTGTTTCGTTTTAGCCAATTATATCGATCGTCATCGTTCAACTCCTCGGGCTGCGGCTCAGGTGGAGAGCCGGCGGATGACATGTACTCGGATGTGTCACTGGAGGAGGATGTCCAGGGACTTAATTATAAGGTTAGTGGAATCCACCGCTTATCAGTAAAAATAGTCCAACAGATCCAGAAAAAGCACTGCGATAGTCTTCCACGTTAGCACGGAAACGCGGGTGGCTCCGATCCAGGTGCATGTTTGACCGGCCCATCCCCTGGGCAAACCAAGTCAAATATCTTGGAGTGACCCTCGACCAAAAACTTTACGTAGCCACATCAGTAGGGTACGCAACCGTGCGTTGTTCGTGTTAGGAAGACTTGGGCCGATAATTCCCAAATTTAGTAAAATGTCACTTAGAAATGAGCTGACACTATAAAATTTGTGTTCGTCCAATCATGTCTTATGCAAGTGTATAGCTTTTGCTCACGTGCCTATGACAACGCTCAAGCCACTTCAGGTCATTATAGGTGGAACGCTGCGCTTACGGCGTCCAACTCGGACACGACGCGTACACTTAGGCGTTCCCGCCGGCAGGGACGTCCCACCGCGCGATCGCGTCAACACTGACACATATAATCCCTATTCGTGCCGGTACCGCCGCGCACCGGGTAGAGTCAGTCCGACCCAGGTCGGGGGAAGCTGAATTTCTTGCTAGACTCTTCTCAGCTAGGCTAGGTTTAGTGAACCAGCGACAAAACTCCCAGTAGCTCGATTCCACTCACACCTCAGATTCGGTTGAAACCGCTAAATCAATCTGAATGTAGCGCAAACTCTTAAAGTATTCCAGAGGGGCTACCGCGAATTGAAAACGAACGAAGTTCGAATATCTCCCTCTCTGCCGCACGAATAAGCAAGTGCGACACAGAGGGAGATATTCGAACTTCGTTCGTTTTCGTTTCGCGGTAGCCCCTCAGTGCTCCAAACCACACGCGTGGTCGTGAGATTTTCCCCTAGATTTGCCCCAGGCTATTCTCCAGCCGCACACTCCTATCGCTTTATTGGACCCGGCCTATGCTAGGCACAGTCAGGTTCCAAAAAAAAACGTGCAGCAGAACTGAGCACCATTATCAGAATTTTAAACTTAAATATACGGCTTGCACTGTACCTGACCTGACAGTGGTTTCTAAAGTTCCCTTTTTTATTGGAAATATTAGGTATCTAAACATAGAAGCAGTGGTAATGGTAGTAGGTGCACAAAAGATCATAATAAGTGACAGTTAGTGAATATGTCAATTTTTTTTTTAAAACCCGAACCGACTTCTGACTTTTAAATGAATGAAACGAAAAGTAAATTAAAAAGTAATTGATGCCTTATAATTTAAAAATATGTAATTTATATGTAAATATAAATTAGGGTAGGTAGGTATGTGTGGTTTTATTTTATATATACTACGGCTTATATATATTTATAGTATATCTAACATATCCATTTTGTTACATCTATTTTATTATTTATCCGAAAACTAGTATTTTTAGTCATACAATTTTCCCACTTGTACATTGTCCTCTCAGTTTCTTAAAGGTTAGCTGGAAGAGATCCCTTAAAGGGATAAGTTCGCCTTTGTACAAATAGCTATTATTAAGTTTGTTTTCTAGTATGTACTTGATTTGTGCAATAAAGTGTTTACTGCTACTACTACTACTCTGTTAAGACATATTTTCTCATGTTTGAATAACAATATGTACCTAATTAACGTAAATACCATACCTAAGCATGAAATAACGATTTTGTATTCATTGAGACTTCCAAATGGTAAAAAACAAGGTATAAACTTGTGCCATTTGAACTACCGATGACCCACTAATTGATGGGACCGCTCTGTTAAATTTGAATATTAGTACCAAAAACATGTGTCCTATGTTAGTAATAGTATATAAGTAGTAATACTAAGTTATAATATAAATTACCTGCGTTTCATGCACACTAAATTCCAGTTGACGGTTTATTATATTTACATAGACGTTAATAGGCGGGGAAACAAAGCTTTACTTTTTTTTTATTATTAAAAATGGGATCGCTCTTGGCCAGCATCTAGCCAGGGGGCAAAGATGAGGCCGACGATGAAGCGAGCTCACCCAGAAGGTGCCTATTTACTCGTACCTTAAAAAGGTCTAGGTTATATGAGCTCGGAAACACAAACGCCGGCAGAGAATTCCAAACCTTAGAAGTGCGCATTATATAAGATGATGCAAAGCGCTTGGTTCGAATAAGAGGATTTTCGACCAAGTAAGGATGGTATCCAGCCGTACGTCTGGATGTCCGGTGGAAGAAGGGGGAAGGCGGTATGAGCGGTATCACTTTTTAATAATGCGCTCATCGTGATTCATCAATTGTCCTGACTAGTTGAACTGACGACATGACTTAGTCATTTTATAACGTCGAAGCAATAAGTAAATACTTTTCCAAGAAACTGAACCACACTTTTAAGAAAACCTGTCTTATGTCAGTGTTTTAACACCTAGTATTTGTAAGCGTGTCACTCATTGTTTATCTTTTTTATTAGTAAATCAGTGTCGTAATAGGTACTTCCTTCCAGTGATTATTGGAAGGAAGTGCCTAGGCGATTGCTCAGGTACACCTAAAGAAAAAAAAGTTAAGTTTATGCCTTAGGATGAGTTAAGGACGTAACCTAAATCTCATTACGAGGACTTATCCTGAACACCACTTACTGCAATGTACTAAGTATATACCTAGGTAGTAAACTTATTTGATCAAGAGAATGATCATCCATATTTAATCCGAGACCACAAATCATCCAGAAAACCTATAAATACGTAAGTCCGGATGACTTCACGCGGCACATAGCCAATATTGCTTTTGTCTTATTCCTACATGAGTACAAGATCAGTGCTACGCGAAATAAGCCGGTTGCTCATACGTTCGGAAATAAGTATGAGTGTGACGAAACAAACAGATCTCCGCTGAGAATAGCGAAATAAATCCAATGCTTACCATGTCAGGCTTGGACTGTCTTTGCTGCACTCCCAATTCACGTTCTCGGAGTCAACAGGTAAGGTAGGAACACAGATAACCTCCTGATCAGAACAAATAATCTGTGGGTCGGTATTAACACTTCAATCATTCTTTAAGTGCCATCAGAAAATCATTGTACCTATTTACATATAACCATTTCGACATCCAGAAGTATAATAGTTTTATTCACTTCACGCATTTAATCCGTTCGGGCCAGCTTTAGGGGCATACTCGTCAATGTCACGGGGAATGATTATTCGAGTACTAAGAATAATAGGTAACATGATAATATACTCTTGTGTTTCTTATCATCAGTAGCAAGGTCGCGTTGGCAATCCACCAAGTGCACATAAAAACAGCTATTTTTAAAATTCGGAATATAAGTTAGACTTCCGTCAACGGCAATATCGTCATTCTTTGCCACCCCAGAGGTAAGAGATTCCTGTTTTGGGTGTAGCTTTAACCTTAGGTTCCGACATGGGAAAGGTTGAGTCTACTACTTAGGCTTGGTTTTATAAAGATCCGTTAGACCTTATGTCGGTTTGTTATGTCAAAAAATGTACCGAGTTACTGAAATTTAATCTGATATTTGGTCTAACGGATCTTTATAAAACCCGGCCTTAGTCAAATAAAGTATGTTAACCGTACCTAATGAATATATTCAACATAGGGTAATACACACAGATCGTATCGATATCACTGTCCAATGACCCAGAGGGAGGGCAACAAACAATAGAATCGTGCCGCGTCATTTATTACTCGTCCTCAACGGAAACGCCTTGCACCGGCGTCCGGCAATGTATTCCCTATTCACTATACATTCTCTACTCGACTGTGATCCTCCTAGTACAGCTTGACCCCTATTCTCTTAATGACTATGTGAGGGCTGAGGTCGGCCTTATCCAGTTTAAGTCGGCAGCAATAGACACGCGGTTACATTATCAACAGCCCAGCCCATATGATAACTGGGGCAATTACTTCTAAAACGTCACATGACCAATGATTAAACTAAGAAATTAAGACTATTCGGAAATAACTGAACGTGGATTTGGACATTTCTAATACTACGCTTCATGTTCCATAGCGTGAAAGGAGACAGCGGTGTTTTTGAAAATATGCTTAATGTACATCTGTATTCAATTAGGCAATTATAGTGAACGTGACTGTTTTATGATTGTACGTGTATTTTCAAGTTTTTATAGGTATAGTATACAAACTTCTTACTTACCTATTAAACGTTTAACTGGTGATTACAAGAGTAGGTACATCCACTTAACCGGTAATTTGGTGTTTTTATTCCATTGTTATGATTCACTAGTAAATATAAACTATGTAAAACGTATACAGGTTTGTGTCTATTTCTAGGTTTTCTCAAACATAAGTACGTTAATAATCTAACCGACCCTTGGATTAACTAATATAGTTATCTAAGATACGCAACACACGATCCAAAGCGGTCACTCCAGATTATTCTACGCTTCCCTCCTAGTTTACTGTCATTCACGTGAATAAATAGCTAGTTACCACCAAGATAACTGGTCACCAAAGCGTAGGCGGTCCCACCTTGCAATTGTTATAGCACAAACTTACACATGCAGTAAATATAAGTATAGTCTATTGCACAAGACGTAGGAATGCATTTCTCCTCACGATTTACCCACAGTTTAATCTTGACTCCGCGACGTGTAGTAACTACACGTAATCGGCGATCTTACAGTGATTTGACTGAGGTGAGATGAAGCGTTGACATACAGGCCCTCAGTTCAGTAGAACCAGTATATAACAATGTTCAATCGCGCGTTGTTATTACGAATATTGGTGTCAAAAGCTGGGTGACCAAGGTGAGGAGAAACAAGTTGTGAATAGCACGACTGCGCAAACGCACAAGTTATTTTGCCCACCTGTGTAGATAATGCACAATGGGTGTCAGGAGAAACTGCGTGCCAATCGCATTGACAGTAGGAAGGGAATATCTGGACCTCTATACAGAATCGGTGATTCTAGGGACAATAGTGAAAGTTAATTAGTAACCACTGTTAACTTGCTACGATTATATAAGTGTGCTAGCTCAGGTAAAGCTGAAACGTATGTTGTGTTCCGTGTACCGTTGCAAAGGGCAGAGAATAGAATTACAGATTAGCACTTGGCAGTATTCAATTCGATTTAGTGTTTTCGATTTGCATTATTTCTCCAATTGGTAGACAAACATATTAAATTAATGTTTGTAGCCGCCGATGCGATGGAATTCGACGACTTAAATAAAATTTCGATGTATAGATCCAAAACTACTTACTGGTTTACGAAATAGCCTGACCAAAAGAGGTGTTTGCAGAAGTAGTAGTACGTGAGAACAGAGAATAGGTACTGACCAACAACATTTGACGATTTGAGTTAACTTATGTTACGATGGTGAGCGTTGCTGTTTGTTGGTGAGTTTCAAAAAGCCGCTCTTATGCTAACTGAGCCCGACGGGTGCGTTTTGTTACTGCATACTAAGTTATTATTAAGGTATATGTAGGTACAATTACGGTACGGTACTGTTGCGGTCGCAACAGTAACAAACAAAGAATGATCTTATTCTGAATTTTTCTTTATTACCGCCCACACTCCCTCTCTGTCGAGGTTTTCCCGTGAGACTACAGTATGGGGTTCTTCAAGAAAGGAGTGTACACGTTTTTGCAGGATCGGCAACGTACATGTGACACTCATGGAGTTGCAAGCGTCCATAGTGTACAGTGACCGTTTGACATCAGGTGAGCCGTACGCTTGTTTGCTACTCACGCTATATATATAATGAACAAAAGTCAATTTAAAATATAAGCGTGTCTTTTCATACGGGGCGTGGTGAACCGAATTGAGGCATCCCCTTAATGACATAACTTCATCATTAATTTGATAGTCCAATCATTGAGTAGCGAACAATGCTATCTCGCGTGCAGTGGGTGGTGTAGCGTGGGCTAAGTGTGCCAAGGACCCCGGGAGCTAGCTCCTACTCGTCAACAATTACTGATGCACAACTTTATTGCCACTTGTTTCTTCAATTTCCTTTACGTCAATACTTTAATGAAGATGTTTCGTTCCAATGAGTGACAAGTATACATGTTACTTGTGTTTTATTAAAAAGACTTCAAGTTTTAACTTTATTTTAATGTTATTCCTTGAATACCCTGGATTCGATTCAAAAGGTCTTCCGCGCCGAGGAATTAACATTATCATTAAGAGCGCGCTCTACTCATTGAAATCAAGTTACAATCAAAATAGAATCTTGCATAGTTAAACCCCTTTTGCTATCTTTTTCAATCGACTTCCAATGAAAAGAGGATGTGCTTCTTTCGTCTGTACTTTTCGAGGTAGGTTCGAAGTTCGAGGCTTTCAGACCAATAACGTTACATATGCCTATTTATTATACCTTATGTAACCTTCTTAAATATCCAGAAATAGATTGCCTAAACCGATCCACTGATAAGCTACTATCAGACTTCACATTACAAATCATACAATGATGGATGGCCTAAATAAACACAGTTGCGTAAGCTGAAGCGGTTTAGATGTGTCTGTCTTAATCACGGGTTATCTTTTATCATCAGTAGTATCAATAAAAACGTCAACATAGCACTATCTAACGTGTAATTGCACTGCAGAACTGGTCGTAACGTGAAACGGAAAGTGCGAAACGCGTGCGAAGTAAACATTGTGTGCAAATGAACGCAACATAATTGGCAATCTGGGATACATAGGGGCATCCACACTTTTCTATAACTCTTATCACATTGGGAGAGAGACTATAATCGCTGGTTATGTATGGCACTTCGTGTGACGTGTCATCATACAATCAATACCTCCTCCTCCGCACTTAATTCCGAAAGACATTATTCATCTGTTTTTCTCGATTTCGTTGATGCCATCATTTTCTTCCCACATTCTTCTTTCCCATAACAATTTACAAAGCCTGTGTTGCATTATTTGATGTTGCATCAAATATCAAACCACTTCTGGTTTGTTAGGGTTCCGTACCCGAAGGGTCCAATCGGAACCCTATTACTGTTACTCACGTGTCCGTCTGTCTGAATCTCGTCTGTCACACAAGTTTTACAGCCAGTTGGAGCTACAGTTTTCAAATTTTCACAGTATAAGCATCTTGTTGACCCAAAGCCATACAAATTGTCAAAAAATGTTTTTAAATGTTTTAAGGGGGCATACTGTTGATTTTATTATATTTTAATATACAAAAATTAACATATCCTGTAAATAAAAGGTAAATGATTTGACTACTTTGTTAAAGGAATGAACGACCGATTGATTGAGTGAATGTTTAGTTCAATTCATTCTCTGTTCAGATCTGTTAGTCACTCCTTCGCCTTGCCTCTCTTTGATCAAGACTTTACTCGTAGATAGACGTGTTCTAGCTTCCAAGTATAAAAATAAAATTAAAATAAATGAAATTAATCTAACCGTTATTCAGTATTTAATTGACGATAAATCCTTGTATACCCTAACCTTTTCAATACATACAGCTAAAAGAGCTCGTTCAGTAGATTAATACCATATTTTTGTTTTAAAAAATATTGGAAAACATGGGAATGAAAAGTCAATCTTTTGCAAAATTTTGTACCGAAGATTTTTTAACTTCCCATTGACCTATGAACTTGATATTTTCTAATAATGTTTATTATTACGTATATTTTACCAACAAATGCAAAAATCTTGATAATCAGTTTTTTTTTTATTTTTCCTTTTAAAACCAACTTAATTTTACGGTACGATACGCACATGGCGAGTTTTTGATTTAATTTCTATTCGGTTTTTATTTTTACACTACTATTGTATAATTTAGGTAAGTACATCTTTGACGTCAATGGCGTTTTAACATCAAAATATCAATCTAAAAATAATATTGGCACAATGGCTAATAAACACGGAACTTAGGGCAACGGCACCAATCCGGGACGATAATTTGCTCGATAAAAAATACTTCTAACCGTTTTTAGGGCGCAAAGATCCATGCGTTGGGAACGCTATATCGGGAGATCTAGACCAGATATTTTTAATCATAGCCATAACGAATACTGTAATTAAGTCGTGAGATGACACCGCGGGAAACTGAAGCGCCATAAAAAGACTTAGATGACCTAGATAAGGAGTATATAACGACTCTACGGCTCATGCAGAGTTCTCGCTTGACTGCGGAATTAAAACTACCTACCGCGTAGTCCTAGGTTGATTCTCACAATTTTGAATTTGGAACCTTCAGTTATTTATTTAGAATTAGAAATTCGATTTTTAATTTATACTACTACAAGTACGCGGGGATTTACCAGAATTTCATGATAAATTGATAACGATCACTCTGTTTTCATATAAATTCTGATAAACTCAACTTGTGATTGATAACTATGATAAAGATAGGAGTTTGTTTTTCACGAGTTAACTGAAGAAATAAGAAAAGATTTACATAAAGAAAAAAAAAATAGTTAAAAGATTCTAATAACCGAAGAATTTGAACATTATTTGAAATGGAAACCTCTCTTCTCTGGTGAAGCTACCTATATTTTATTTTTTGAAGCCGTATCTTGGTTCCATCTAGGTAGTTTTTCTATTATTGTATATGATTACCTTGACCCTGGATGAAGTCTTCACTATGGTTGAACGCGGAAAGTCACATGTGGGCCGGTTATCATCATCAAGTCATCATTGTGCCCACCGCGCATGAACCTGAACGGTTTTACTACATACTTTTACTCTAGTTATAGTGAACCGTATTGCATTGAAATAAGATACACAAAAGCTCACGTAAATGTGCTCCTTTTGTGCGTTCAACGTGTTTCTCAACTCGAATTCATTATGACTTAAACATTATCAATTTAAAACCGCGACCGCTTGCATAACTGAAGTTGGAGAATATAAGTCGAATATGTAATATCGGGTCATCGAGTCTTTTGGAGCATGCTCATAACGAGAGATGTTGGTTGTTCAGTATTTACTTAGTAAATATTAACTCTCTTATATACATCTACATTCAGTTATTTCCTCTCTATCAAGCTGAGGGATTTTTCATTCTAGAGTGTCGCTACCGGGTAATTAAATGGTAAATACGTACTGATAAGTTGGTAAACAATGACAGTTTAACGAAACGACTTTAAAAAAAAGTTTTATTACTTTTCCTTATTTCTTCACAATTATGATTCTACTATATATAATAAAAAAAAAGTGTATTTTTTTTCTCCTCCATTGTAGAACTCTTTTCACACATTTTAAATGGCCAATCTCGAGTGGAAACTTAAATTATCGATGTTATTTCTTTTTTTCATTGATCTTGATACTCAATAGGATATACCTATTGGCAGTTGATTCTCTTCTTCTTCTTCTGGCCTTGTCCCATTTATATTCGGGGTCGGCTCTCCTAGTTTCTCGTCTCCAGAGATGTCGATTCTGGGCCGACGTTGGGCCCAAGTTTCCGTTTTTTTCATAATACAGTAGTAATTTGTCATTTCAAAAACATGCCAAACTAGAATACTCGTAAGTATTTGAAAATAAATGAAATACAATAGGTATTTACAATAGTCACTATCATCGTTTATACTGTTAAATGTGCGTCAGTGGATGGTTGGTGGACACACGGCTCTAATTCCATTATCCTTCCCGCTCCCCTCGTATGACTAACATCGTAATCTCTTAATAAACGCCTACTGCGAGGGGAATACTAAACAGAAGCCAAGCATTGCGTGTCTGAGTCTGATAAACCTCTACTAGAACGCTATCTTGAATTATGTGCAGGGGTGTAGTACTGCCCTATTTTCGTAATGATTTGATTTTTTGAATTGTGAGGTAGGTACTCATTTCCTTTCATACTTCCATACAACTTGATAGGAGGCTTGTATACAGCCAGATCATCCGTTGTTAAAGCCTATAACACCACTATCTACGCAATTATGAAAATCTTTAAACATGCCCAAATAGATAAAACATAACATTTTCTCTTTTCAAAATCTCATCTTTCATAAAGGCAGTAACTAGTGACTTTGTTGTGTCCACAGCGACGGTATATAGACTTATGACGGAATTAGTGTAAACATTATATTAAATTCTCTATGGAAAACGAATGACCATATGCTATCTGATTCTAAAGCGGGTCGAACCCATAAATGTATGATCAAAGAAGGAACAACAGGCGCGGAAAGACGCAGAAAGATACTATTTGTTTATGATGATTGATGCAGCCTGGTTGACCGACTGCAATATGTTACTATGTTTAAATAGCAGGATTTTATCTATGTAGCTACGAAATAGTCCACAAATTAAGAAAAAATAAAAATACCTGTATCAAATATTCAGATCTAAATTCGTTCAGCTTTCTCAAATTACAGCTGAAGCCTAAAGACGTAGGTACTCCTGATTGTTTTCAAACTTGTCAAAATCTAGACTTAACTGGGATAACAATATGCGTTTGGACACTTAATTAACCAGCATTGTCGTGAAACATGCCAATTATGAATTATGCTTCTTATTCGGATTCCGTAAATATTGAGTGGCACTTGTTTTCCTGCGTTTTAGCATTTTACCACGCCGGGTGGACTTACAAAAACGATATTAAAATGTATGAGATCTCATTGTTTCGTTCGCAATTGTTTGTCTAGCGAGTTGTATAACACTGTAACACCTATGTATTTGGTTCTTACGAGAATAATTCTTATAACGAGCTCTCAATTTTTCGTTTCACTAATAAATAAACTGTAAATATCTTTTTTACATCTTATCTTCTTTGCTGTCTTTGCTGTAGCTATTATTTTAAGGTTTCTTAGCAAAAACGGTTAATTTGTACCTATTACATTTAAATAAGTATGTAATACCTATTAGACGGTATCTATCGCAAATGTAATGAATGGAGGTTGGATGCAATACTATTTATTCATAAAAAGCCGTTCAGTGGGACCTACTTATTGGTAAATTCATTTCATAATGGATGCATCTTTAAAAACAATTCAAATTTTTTAACATCGATGTTGTGCTCTACAGCTTTGTTGGTTCTATTTCGATACTCATTCAAGATAAGGTGAATGGCATCATGTTTACAAGAGGTACGTATATGGACTGCCTCTTTACGTAATTAAGCTATGCAGATGCAAGCGCGTTATTTTAGAAGTGCCTGCATGTTTAATGTATTACGAAGGTACCTGATGTTCGATTACGAAGATTTACGGACAGACTGATAGTCACAATCGCTTCCCCGAAGTCTAGTTATGTTGCGTTGCATTCTCTTCCTAGTTCCTATAGATATTGTACAGGGGATTTCTAGATATTATTTCTTATTGGAGTTAGTTCGTCGTAATATATAAACACAAGTGTCTCCGTGTCTGAATACTCTGAGAATCTGGTTACTGTTGATGAATCTGAAAAACAAACTGTAGGAAAATTCACGAAATCATCGCTACCCCTGCCTGATCTTATTTTAGAGCATCTGTTAAAGACATTAAAAATGCAAATAAAGTCTCTAAAGTGTCTGCAAGGTCTCCCCATCTGGCGACTGCCGTAATAATGGTGGGCCCCCGTCCGTTAAATTACGAGATGCGTCCATGCAATGGACATGGGGGGCTCTGAAAGAGGTTATTGCCTCGGCACCTATCAGACGCTGCATATGCGCGGTGCAAAGGGAATAAAGTTTATTTGTATTTGTATGTTGTGTGGTGCGGTTGAATGCTGATAGTGCCATAGTCACCGCGGGAGGGGCGCGCCACGGGTTAGTGTCGATCGCGATTCTGTGCCAGACTAACGCGTCACGCTACATCGTCCAAACTGTTCCGATTTCGAAATACTAATACCGAACGAAATTCCAACTTTAAGCAAATATTTTCTTTTCCACTACCAGAGACAATACGATGTCAACGCAATCGTTGAAAAATTTAAATCGACGGCGTTTCGTATTATGCGATATCATATTAATTTTACTGTATGATAACAATTAGGGAGTTCTGCATTGTTTTGAAGTGAACGGATACCGGTCAAGTGATTGTGCATGGGATTTTCTGAAGCCGCTTATGTGACAGTGTTACGTGTAAACAGTGCAAATTTAATAATAGTCATACCTACATTACGTGGTCATTGGTCATCCATCAATACCGCTTTAAGTCTAGAGTGCCATTGAAACTTTAGCTTTATTTTAAATGTAACGTCTCTTCTAAGTGTACATCAAATTTGCATACACGTTTAGGAGGGTATCACAGTGTTGATGTTTAAATCGGGTTTGTTCAACCGCTCTGGCGGCGCCATGGAACCGGTGGAGGTGGAGGACAGCTTAGAGCTGGAATATGACATGTGGGACGGACAGTTTGACTTCGTGGGGCCCCAGGGCCCGCCACCGGAACCCCGGAGCCGAATATTCTCCGACTCCAGTGTCACTGAAGATCTGTTCACTGGCTCTCCATTGACACCGCATTTGACGAATGGCGTGAACGGTGGAAAGAAGACTGCAGCTCATCAGTGGTGCGACAATCTATCTGATCAAGTGAGATTCATGTTTCTTATTAATAATTATTACATAATATAATTACGACGGTATACCTACTTATAAGTTCTGACGAACTAACTTTTCTGACCGAACGTGACCTAACCTAACCTACTTAATTAAAGTCAATACTGCCTACTCGAACTCGTTTGTTCCTCAAGTATTTAGGTCTTTACATACTCTGTAATCTGAATTTTTTGCATTACTTAAATCGGCTTCGATTATTTACTCTACAAATGCGTTGCGATACAGCGAGGAAATGCCTCCGGCTTCCTCGGTACAATGCCCCAAGGGCCTGTTTTAGATTTAAGTTAGTTGTAATACTATTTAAGTTATTGTTATTTAACTAATATTACCGCTTGTAAATCAATAAATGTCGAGTCATCTCTACAAATGTTAGTACCTACCTATATAAGATTATTCCTCACAGCCAGATGTGTGGAATATTTTAGTGCTATCCTAAATAATTAATTGTCTAATACTTACTAGGTACCTACTCGTACTTAACCTTTTGAATTTCTGTGAGCATTGACCGTTTCCGAGAAGAAGCCACTCAAGAAGCTGATCAGTCAGACCCTTCTAAAATAGTAACACCTTAACCAGTCGAAGTACTTATGCTTCAAGGATAAAATGCATAAGTTACATTACTTGCAAAACTCAGTCTTATTTACGTATGCAAGTGGTAATAACTGTTCTTGTATGCCTGTATGTACTTACTGTTACCTACATGATGACTTATTATTAAAATATTTATACTTGTATCTAAGTGTCTGTCAGCTATACGTTGCCAGACATTCTTAAAACGTCCATTGACAATCGGAATGCCACAATGCTCCATATTACAAGTACAGTACGATAATACCAGCCGGTGCGTAACCGTCCGGCAACGGAACTCGATCGAAATCAAGTGTTTTTTATTCGGTCGATCGGGCGCGTCGCCATTCCGCGGCCTGCCCGTGCCATCGCCGGCGATTTTGTTCACCTGAACCAGCTTTACCTGGTAGATTTCGAAACCTTACGGCATAGTCATAAAGCCTATTGTTCCCTGATTTTTGTTTGTTCTTATCGTGGTTACACGCAGCTGTCACGCGATCTTACCTATATCGGTATTTCATCGACCAAACTCCCTTTAAATTCAAATTTACAAATGCATCAAGACTATCTGTATTCCGTATCAGCTATCAGCTTCGTGATTGACGATCCTTATCTGTACCGTCAAAGTTTCTTGCATCCAATTTCACAATGGAATTATCTTCCGGCCTTTTTTACACGAACTTAATTTAAAATAACTTATTAGCCGACACTCGCTAATAAATCTCAGTTACGTTTACTTGCATCAGATAACACATCTCTAAAACACGTTATTTCTCACATTAGGCGCGTTTGTTACCAAGCTTGGATTAACACAGCAACAATAGTATAATTTAATTTATTCCTTTGAACAATTGTTGAGAGATACTACGCGGTTACAAGCTCTTACGCGTGCAGTGAAAGGAATATTCTAGGAATTTACTATCTATTTGAGCTTGATTTATTACCTAACAATTCCCTTAGGGCTGAACGTTTCCCAATTTCCAATTAAAGTGTCTTATGTGGCCCTTGCTTAGGCACCCCTCCAAGTGATTACATTCTATAAGACTATAACGCACTCAAATGTACATCCCTCCTTGATACCCTGAGGCTTATAAAGCATAATAGAAACGATGGACCCTTTGTATCCACGATCCAGTCACTTGTTTTTGGTAACTCTATGGTTACCAGGCGTCACCCTTATTACTAGGAGATAAATTTCAGCTCAAAATTCAAATCAAGTAGCTAATACATCTTTATATCATTCTATAAAACTACTAAATTATCGAGACACAATAAATATGCTGCCACAGAGACAAAAATCCATTTAAGTAACCCATTATAGGCAAGGGCGTTAATACATCGACCACACCTGTCAAACATGTATTTTAATATAAAATATTAAGACTAACATTCGATTGTCATTTGTCAACTCTCAACCTGAAAAAGGGCTAAATGCGTAATAATCAATGTTGATAGTTGCAATGACTAAAGCGAAGACAATTTCACACTTGTTTATTGCCGCCACTGATTCTCCAGCGTAGCTAAATTCGATTGATTACAATTGATTTCCATCGTGCTCTTGTAATACCTGTAACATTTATTTATGCTGTTTTGAATAACTTATCGACATGCTTCCGGTAACAGAAACTCAGCTGGTCTTGATCCTATAACCAGAACTAACTTCAAGCTGAGAGAGATTCCGATGTAAAAAGTACCAATCACTTATAACAACTTCGTCTTTCGCCTTTGAATTTGAATTCTCTATATACTTGTGCCTTAAATACCACAGTTACAGTATACAGTATACAGTTGCAGTATTCGCGAAGCGTGCCACGGCCAAAGAACGCGTCACTGCAGTAATTAGGTTACCGCAGCGTGCACTTCCATCCTTCTCACTTCCTTTATTACTATTTTTGTTTTCCTGCTCGTCTGCACGAGATCCTTTTGCTAACAAGTTGATTAATGCTGGAATATATCTAAACACTCATCTAGTTGTATTTATTAAACCTATCGTGTTTTGCTCAAAATCAAGTCAACCTTTCTTACTGTCAACCGCTGAAGAAGCTGCGTGAAAGAAGTGCTCAAAAATTAGTACCTAGCTATAGGTACAAGATTGTTGTCAAAATAATATGGCTTAATACGGAGCAGACAGTTTGGAGCATGTTCTTGATATTCTTCCGAGCTAGCAAACTTGTGCAAACCTTTTTAGTCAAGTTAAGTTCGTGTTATATATGTACCTACCTACCTTTGAATGTATGTTTACTAACACGTAATTTTTTTGTAAAATCGAAAACAGATGCTTTTGTTTCTCACTCCAGCAAAATATTTGTTTGTTTTTCTGTTTTGTAGGCTACTTTTATCTATTCGTAGTGCGCTACTGTTGACAAGGCGACAATTATTTAATTATCGACCCAACGAACGGACTGCAACTGACCGTTAGCACTTAGATATAATTGGAGCGAATGACAAGCAAGCCTCATGCATAAGAAAATGTGGCATCTAAACCGTAATGCTATGTAAATAAAGTTCAAAATGTAAGTTTGGTTCCGCACCGCAGACGGACCCAATAGCTCATGCTCATTCAAGTGAGACATATGGGAATTCACTATGTTATTGATTTAATAAAAAAAAAGCAATAAACCCTAAAAATAACACAGTATAGTAATAACAAAAATAATAATACGCGTAATCAATATACGCTTAATATTGTCCATAATGCAATAGGAAGAAGTTCATTACAAAGCAAGGATTTACGAGTATTGGTCATACTTAGTTGAAAAAACAAAAGGCGTCCCTCCTGTGGTCAATAGTTAATGGCTTATTATATACATGTCAGCTGTTTTTATTACAGGGATTTATAGGAGCGGAGACACTGTTTATGCGGGTTACTTGTCCAATCCATAATTAAGCTTTGTAGCCCTTAACTTTTGGTATGTCCACTGAAAAGTCGCGAACTTACACCCGTGTATGACCCGTATGCGTTAGTCAGCCAGATTGTATAATTTGATTTACCATTAGAATTTTAATTCATTAGGCTAGTCTAGAATGCCTTTAAATTGAGAAAACTTAAATAGCTTACCAAAAAAATACTGACTCCGCATCAAAAAATACTGACTTGCACATCAAAACTTGACTATTACACATCAACACAGAGTTTTGATCAACGTTTAGTATTTTCGCTGTGCAAATCAGTTTTTTTAGGTCGTTAGGTAGGGTCGGCAGGTGCATTTACTGCCTGTTAATTTGATGCGCCAGTTTGCGTTTGAGTTGAGGAACTGAAAGGATATTTTCTTGCTTTTCATATATTCCCATTCAATAGCTATTAATTAAAACGCATACGACTCACTATTTCTTTAGGGCATGTAAAAATGTTAATAAATATCTTTAATTGATAAAACTTCGTTCTTCAGAAGGCCGCAAACTGACGCAGGCCGCGTAACTGGCCTAGCTACCCTATTTTTTGGTGTCTTTAAACCACAGGCATCAAATTATCTGCGCTAAATATTTTATTCAGTCTGAAATACTTGGTCTCAAACATCTGCAGAGAAGTTAATAACTTTCCAAAATAGCCCAGTAATTTGGTTTTCTACGGTTTGCCCGAAATTCACATGCAATTATTTTATTTCCTCGAATTTCATTTGCCCAAATGTTTCATTTACTGAACTATTGTATTCCCGAACATTACATAGCATAATGACACGAATACCATACGCAGGTATTGTTTTCCATATTATTAAGTGCAATAATATTATTTAACAGTATTTAGTATGGCGTTTAAATATTAATTAATAAATACTGTTCCTTGCCGAATCCATCCTGGCTATGCATTTTAAACCTAACCTACCGCCAGCGTGTCGATGGTGCATATTCGGAGGTCAGCCTTATACTGGTTCATCTGAGACGAATTTTCCGTACGTCATCAGGCATTGTAAATATCTACATGACTCTGGTTTGGTTTATAGGTTCTTTTTTTATATCAAAAATGGGATTGCTCTTGGCCAGTATCTAGCCAGGGGGCAAAGATGAGGCCGACGGTAAAACGAGCTCACCCAGAAGATGCCTATTCACTCGTGCCTTAAAAAGGTCTAGGTTATATCAACTTCGACCCCCAAATTTATCAATTTAAGGGATGATTTACGAGATAAAACGTATCCTACATTTTAATCCAGGCTAATAACTCTATGTATACAAAGTTTCATCATAATCCGCTTAGCCGTTTTTGCGTGATTGAGTAACAAACATCCAAAGATCCAAGATCCTAACTTTCGTATGTATAATATTAAGTAGGATATTTTATATGATTTCATTACAAATAGTTTTTTAGTTTTTTCCATGTAGGTACTTGTAAGTATATATGACGATATTACTTGCCAAACATAATTCTAAGTCAACGGGAATAATTTTTAATTCCCTGAGTGTCGAAAAATGCGTTTTTTGCGGCCGTATCTTATTTTTACGTCAACTTAGAAGTTTGGTTTTTTCACGACTTCAAGGGGCTGTAGACCTGATTCCCGAGATAAAGGGTCTTGACAGACAGACGGACAACAAAGTGATCCTATAAGGGTTCTGTTTTTGTCCTTTTGAGGTACGAAACCCTAAAAAATGCTGCGAATTGTGTTATAGGAAACGATAATCGAACAGTTGAGATAGACGGCAAATAAGGGTCAATTGCACCAACATATGATCACAGGCAATATGGCGCCGTCAGCTGTCATCCCTTAGAAACTTGTCAAACTTTCCATATAATCAGATTGGTGCAACCCACCTAAGTCTTTTAAGTATATATCGACCTTGAAGAGTACTACTTTCCGTGGCAGAGTTGTTAAGGGCGGACAATATGGGGTAATGTGGTAATATGCAACATCAGCAAGTATTTTTCTAGTTTCGCCATACCGGTTAACTATCGCTTGTAGAGCACACATTCAAAACTAACTTCCTACCTACGGCCCTGTGGTACATCTTACTATACTAATACGTCTTTATCAGCAATATCAGCTTAGTAGACAGTCGCTCCCAATCCGTCAGCACAAGCAAACGCAGCGTTGTTTACAAAAGCTGGAAAGTTGCAAGACAAGTCTTGCCAAGAAAATGTTTCTCTAGGAAGTCACGCGTGCACTCCGCTATTCAGCCCAAGTGGCCATTGATTGCTACTAATGATAAGAATCTTTTACTTAACTACCGTGCAATTTTCGTCTGTCTTTGTACTCTTTTGTTTTAACTTGATAGGTATCTAAAGACATCATATCCACTCGCTTTTAATTTTTGTTTTAATCCCCGAGATACCTAAAACTAGATACCTAAATAGTTTAACTACCTACCTATCACATTTTCACCACCTTTAAAGCAACAATTGCTTAAAGTATGGCTGATATTTTTGTGCTCTGTCCCCCTTTGCGGCAAGATAAAGACATTAAAAATATTCCTTATGCCAGTAACAAATCTTACTGTT
Organism: Epiblema foenella; assembly: GCA_963556455.1. Classification (NCBI taxonomy): domain Eukaryota; kingdom Metazoa; phylum Arthropoda; class Insecta; order Lepidoptera; family Tortricidae; genus Epiblema; species Epiblema foenella. Next base: position 14,097,647 of record OY747109.1, read on the forward strand.
ATTCTTAAAGTGTTTAAAGGTTGCTTATGCATGTTGGTTCGGTAAACTTGTCAAGCGAGACTGATAATTACGTATGTAGTTCAAAGTTTACGTGAAGATGTCATGGCGCTGCCGTGATATCAGTAGGCACTTACACGTTGGACTACTGTGGACAAATATAGGCGCACTGTCTAACTAAACCGAGAATTATCAATTACTGGGGTTATCTTAATTTACCCTTGAGAAAGAGCTGGCTAATATAACATGGAACATTTCAATAATTTTTGCTACCTATATACTGACTCGTTTGTATGTCATATCGTAAAATATTGATCGAATACCTAATTATTTTTTGTAATGATTATGTCATAGTAAATATGTGTCTTATGTGTCATAAAGTGTTCTGATGACATATATTGTTCGTGGTCTTAATATTATTAGGTATCAAACAATAAAATATTAGGTAGCTGTAGGACCTCCCATGTCTCCACTCCCCAAAGTTTAATATTCATCTAAGGAAATCTCGCGCAAATTCATTACTTCATTAGTTTGAAACGGAACTTCGCAATTCGTCACATATCGAAGATACCAAGATACCCAATTCCACGCTCGCATTTTTACAACCATCAATTTAGTTTTAACCATTCGAACCAGTATCGAATATCTGGCAAATCTGGCAATTATGAGATATGCATTGGGTTAAAATCAATTTCACTTTCACTCGTGTTTTATTCTGCCTCACGATGTAACATGTACGGCTAAACCCGTCTTTGATATCATTTATCACAGCTCACAGTTATTAAGAGATCGTGCATGTCTATTCAATTGCACACCATAATCCATTAGTTTTTATGCTTGTAATCTAATTCTTTGTATGCAATCCATTTCTTTCCGACCTGGACAATTTGTTTAGACGTGTGCCAGTTACATAATATGAACAGTTTCTAGGAAAGCTGCATGATACTTTGATCTTGTATTTAGTTTTATACTTAATATGGATGTAATTTCTTTATTCAACCTGTTGCATACTATATTGAATACTTAAGTTTCTTTAGTAGGTGTACAAAGTTAGCTTTTGTTTGTAGTTTGCCAAATCTGCTGTTAAACCTGGGACTAGATTAGGAATAAACAGTTATCCTCAAATACAGGCGCGTATCCAGGATTCGGTTTAATGGGCTTTATCCGATGAGCGAGGGAAGGAGGGGGAACTCTTTATACGGAGAAGGCCTGCTCCGGGGAATGTGAACGCGACTTCATTTTTAATAGCCTAAGGGGTCTTACTACACTAGTATTATTTTAAAGGTATATACCACAATTCCCGTACTTTCACCTCCTTTGATAATCGATCACATTATTTCGATTAATCGATAAACTCGTTATCAAGTTACGCCGAAATCCCTTGACTCAAAATTTTATTGATCAACAAACAGCATTAATTAAACACAGTCCCTGAAGAAAGGGAAAAAATTAATCACACATTCCGGACCAAATTTAAAGTTAAAAACGTTGTATAATGTACATTAGATTTGGCTTATTTTTTGAGATATTTCCATTTTTGTATAAAAAAGTTGCAATGAAATCTCCAGTAGGTACAAAACATTTTTGCTTGCGACGTTGCAAGACCGACACATCTAAGTTGACTGCAAAAGTCAAATCCAGTTGGGTTATGTTACTATCATTGTTTACGTCGACACCGTGTATTTTTTTCCCACAATGTAAAAAATCAATTAAAATGAATAGTCTGAGACGACCCTCGACCCTGCGGTAGACCTAAGAAATGATGGCTGGATGTCGTGCAAGCCAGACACAAGGGAGAACGGGTTCACTAAAGAGGACGGCCATCAGGATCGTGCAAAGTGAAGAAAGGCAAGCAGGAACGCGGACCCTGGCAAGAGCCAAGTTGACGCTAGATAGAAGAAGAATCTAAAGCAGTTATTACACTATCCTGAATCAGCCGTCCTAACTAGGACGCGAGGGAGGGGATAGGAAGGAAGCTTTTAGGATCCTTGCTTCCCGAATGCGATTACACGTTCCTGAATCTGCTTCCTAGCTCATTCAGGATTCTGAATTCAGGATGGTGTAATAAGCGCTTAATAGTTCACGAATCAGTTGGAACTTTACAATTAATAAGGCTAACAAGTGTTCGTTAAATTGTTAATCATTCGTTCGTGTATTGGCTAGTAAATGTGGAAAGACACAATGGAAATGATATTTGTTTACGAGATTTAATTCTTTTTTGATGAATGAATATCGATGGCAAGTGGTCGAGAATTGAACAACACGTATTAGTAAGTGTAATACTAGCTGTTTCTCATTTTGTAATTTTTTTTAAGTTTGCGATTAGTAATTAATGCTAATTAAAATTTCGTCCTTAAATTATTAAAAAAATTAATATACACAATTTATTTAATACTTATTTATTACAAAGAAACCTACCTTGAATATTACTCAACAATTTTACAATCTAGATATTATTTCATGATGAGCAGGCGCGGAACGATCATTCCCACTAACTCCACACGAGCAATTTGAATATCATTAAATCCGTGACAGCTTGGTTGACGCTATTCCCATTCTGCAGCTTTTAAATAGTCAAGGCGCACTGATGTTCACAGAGTACTTTTCTATATCTGATGTTGCCATAAGTTGCACCGTGGAGCACTGAACAACAACATTTCCTTCAGCTTCCGTAATTATAATATAAAGGCCGGTCGTCTCAACTACATAGCCCTCAATTTCTTTGTGTAAAATGTGCTTAGTACAACTAATTCGTAGATTACAGTTGCAACGCTAAAAATAATAACAACAAAACCAATGCCGCAAAATTAATGTCATTAATGTCATTGTGAAGGAGGAATGAAGTGGGAAATTTCTTAGTGGCCAGTCATTTATCGTACCTAGTGTTAGGATTACCTATGATAACTCTTCTTGCAAAAGAGGGAGGGAATAGGCAGCACAATTTCCTATCCAGATTTTGTGTAACCAACCTTTTTCTTCATTAATTGTGTGGTTAGACCATAGTTCCGATTTTCGAAGAAAAATCTAAACCGTGATTTGATCTGTCTATACCCAAAAGGAGAAAGTCGTATGTAAAGATAAAAAGAGATGGCAATGGCCAAACGTTGCCAGCTCGTCCTAAGACACGTTTCCACTGGAGAATAAAAATGAAAAATTTAAAAAGCATTCGAGTTAGGTCCATATAATATTTATTACTCCTTATGACCTCAGGAATGCGTGGTCAAAATCGTTCCCATTCCTCATGGACACTGTATAAACCACATAAATATAAAATACCTACTTACATTCTTAAGTACTGAGAAATGTATTTACAGCATTATAAAGTGGCTTCAATATAAGTGGCTTTATCTAACACATTGATACCTAATAAGATATCTCATACACTGAAGCCATACTACCAGTTTTATACGCGAGAAAACCTAATTGAATTCAGGTCTTATTTATTGCATTACATGAATGTTTACTAAGAAACGCTACAAGTTAGAGCAACATAAGTGAAAACGATATTTAACGGACACTGACCTTAAAGAAACAAAATGAAAATCTTCTTATTAATAAGGAATTACAACATTCTAACAAGCAAAGTGTGTTGGCTATTTAGACTATCAGAGTTATAAGCAAACACATAAAATTTAGCCTCTGATTATGTTAATTGATTATTTGTATTAAAGATGTGGGTACTTAAATTTATGTTAATTTGTGATTTTAATGCCACAAGAGCATATTCGTACAAATTGTCAGAGATGGAGTAATATCTCGTTTATTAATAAAGGCCGTCCAGAAATAACCGACCGTTGACCGTTGTCAAGAGGGCGCTATTATTCTGATTTATATGGCAATAGACTAAATGATATTTTGACTTGGTAAACAAGTTCAGCTTTGATGTTAATTTTGAAATGTTTTGCAGCGAAATAGTTTCATTTCCCGAGCGTTCTTTTTTCAGCTCTTTATTATATATATATATATATATTTATTTATTTAATCTTTATTGCACAAAAGAAACCTTATCGTACAAAAGGCGGACTTAATGCCATATGGCATATATATATATACATTATTAATAAATATTCCGCTCTGGAACTATGAATCGTTTTGGGAATATTTTGTCATTTATAATTTAATTTTCAACAACAATTCAACTATTATTGCAATAAACAGCAACTGTGACACTAACAAGTCTGACAACCTATCATAAAAATTATTGCCAGTGTAAGATTATTTCCAATGAAATTCCGCAACATGGCGCATGGTCAAACAAATGATTTTATTAGGATTTACCACCTACTCTTTAGACACAGATACATGATAAATATTGCGTGAGATAAATTAAAATTGACCACTAAAATTCTAAAAATCATATAAATATTTACAATGCACAATAAGTGATTCACACTAATTAGCTTTCGTGTTTTGAAATGGTGTCCACGCACATGTCGTGCTTGATTTAATTTAATAGCATGCAAATGTATTACCAGAAATGTTGGCATGCATCGGCCCACTCGAATACAAGTTAAGCAAGGGTAGGTACTGAGCGCCATAGAGTTGACGGCAGCATTCCAAGGGAGCCTAATAGTCAGTAATATCAACAGTATGGGTACTTTAGATACCACAGCACGACTATACCACAGTCGACAACACTAATATCCTTTAATTTGTAAATGTTCGCCCGGCCGCAAAGTATCTTTGACCGTCTTTTTTTCTTGAGCAGAAGGCTCTGGACTATTCAGCATCGTGTGGCCGAGGCTTGAAGTTTGAACTATGGACTTTTGCAATTTTTTGTCAGGATAATTACGTATGCAAAAATAAATACAAGAACAAGTACACATGTTTCTACAAGGACGGTGGCAAACAGCTTACGGCCTGCCTAATGGGGAGCAGACACCGTAGCCTATTATGGACGCTTGAGACTCGAGAAGAATCACAAGTGCGTTGCCGACCCTTTATTGACTTGAGGACAAGTAATAAAAAAGTCCTCTACACATATTTTTTGCCATTGTTCTGCACAAATATTCATAAACCGGGGTAACTTTCAAATTGAGGGGCGACGAAAATCCAGTTTTTATGCCGTGTTTTAAGTATTTATGTGGTTAACCTGGGGTCAGTGTTATACCTTCGTAATTTCCTAACGATTTACTAAACTGAATCAAACCTGATATAGATAACTTAGTGATGATTTTATGTGTTCAAAATCTATCAAAATGGCTCCGTTTTTTCCTAAAGTCACCCCAGTTTACGGTACTACGAAAGTGACAATTATTATACGCTAGATTCGCTAGAAGCGAATTAAACCGTCATTAATACGTTACGGGACTTTGTGTACATACCTATGCGTATTCTGTTTACGTCAAGGGACAAGTCGTGGATCGTCAAACTGAATCATATTACGCAAATTGTCTCGTGTGGAATTAGAAGTAATGTAATGTTATTAAAATTTACTTGGGTGCAATTTAATGAAATAGACTCCGTTGGGTTCTCATCTAGATAAGGTAAGATATTAAATTTACTTAGTCTTCTTTACCAGGATAAAAAAAAACCATTCAGTAAGTACGAGTATATTGTGTTCATAAACACCCGGTATATCTCTATTAATAATTCGTTTAATCAAATTTTTTACAGGCACTTAATAAAATAGCGATAGCTGCATTATAGGTATCATAAGTTTAATTAAATATATTGATTCGTTTATACTTAATTAAGTACGTTATATTACCTGCCATATCCCGATAGCTAGCCCTCATCGTAAAATACATAAGTACGCAGCTCAGATATAAAACCTTCCCATTTTTTACAAACGTTGTAGCGCTTTTAGAACATGAGTCTGTGTCATCGTCTCATACATACGTATACGAAAGAGATAGTTGTTGAATTGTGAGTGTTTATGGAATGGGTAATCTCCGGAAATTGTTATCCTTAGGTATATGGGCTACAAGCTTTTGCCCACGACTTCGTTCGCGTAAACTTACACTCTATTTCATCCCTTCAAGGAAAAAAAATCGGGATAAAATGTATATCCTATAATCCCTATGTGTTAATACAGGCTATAAACTCGTTGTATACCAAGTTTCTTCATAATCCGTTCAGTCGTTTTTGCGTGATTGAGTAACAAACATCTTAACTTTCGCATTTATAATATTAGTCGGATAGTAGGGTGCTTTGCCTTATATTTGTAATATGTGCAATAATTTTAAGTTTGAGTTAGGATAAAATATAGCCCATGTTCATTCCGACAGCCCATTTGATATTCGTGAAAGAATTTTTGAAATCCTTACAGAGGTTCCTAATCTTGAAAAAATCACAACTCGCAAGACTCGACTCTTCATAATTTTCATATGCATTAATACCTATTAATAATAATGTTTTCACTTCTCATCCTCGAAAAGTGTGTCATATTAGACTTGTCAAGCGGGGCTAAAGTAGTACATTTAGCCCCTAGGGAAAATATGAATACATATATATGATTTACAAAACGTTTTAATTTGGCCAATCAAAATACTTCCTTACCTATTAAATCCACCAATCACAGAACATTTATTTAACTCTTTAAAAATATTTCATATTGGTTATGAACCAACCAGAATACAGCTTTACTAAAATCGCCCAATCAGGAAAGAATTCATTTCTCTAGATTAAGTTTGTAGTAGTCCTTATTGCACAATAATTAAAAAAGTAATTAAATCGTTTGGGCAACGCTTTGAAGCGCTCAATGGGGAAGGTCAGTAGCTTTTATACGCGCGTGAATGTTTCGCGCGAACTGCGGTGTCTAAGTACCTAAGTTTTATGCGTCAAAGAAGTTTAGAAAAAAAAACATGCCGCCAATTTATACATATGTTCGCCGTGGAATTTATGGTTAATTTTGGGTGGATGACCTTTGTTTATTTATTTACTCGCAATCGAAGTGAAAAGTAGAGTATAACTCTGGTCTAAAGCCATATTACCCCTCGAGCTATTAGTGTCTCGTGGTGATATGCCTCATTTAACACCCTTGTCATACAATCTACTACTATAAGCATTAAAGTTTCAAATGATTATGAAAATATTGCTAAATTATGAAGCATTCAAAAAGTTATAGACAATACGAAGCCTAATAATAAAGATAGTGCTTACTTATATAGAATTATAATCTTTGTTTAACTAAATTAGTCTGTTAAATAATAGACCAGATAATCGCGAACGTATTGCTAAAGAATAACGTATAGCAATCATCCACTTAGATGCGTGTTACTCGACGAGAAAGTGAATTCTAACTTCGGAATTGGATTTTTTGTTTGATCTGCCGTCTTATCTTACGAGGTTACACTTACAGTACTCAGTGTAACTTCAGTAGGTAATATACCTGTAGGGAGTTACCTACTTAAGGTTTAGAATAACGTAGGTACCTTACCTGCGTTAGTAGGTATTATTGTATTCGGAATGTGTGTTTTCGTAATCATGGTTCTTGAAAAAATATGGATTCGAACAAACGACTCCTCCTCTTCGAAATGTTGTAGTATAGTATCTTTATCTGATGATACCCCAAAATGCATTAAAGCTGACTACGGCTAAGAGGCAGTACATTATTTTACAAAATAATACGACCAACAATATTTCCTGTAACAATTATTACAGGGAAACTGTTTACCTAGTACTAAATACTCTGACAGTTAAGTATAGGTATGTACAAAAGTTACCCAGAACTATTCAAATGTACTTACTACCAACGTTCAATACATTGATGCACTTGTGACACATCGAGCGAGTCGGAAATTCCGACCCTGGAGAATGAATGGTTACGCACGTACTCGGGGAAACGGGTGCCTAACAAAACAAGTTGTACCATAAAATAGCTAAGAAAAATTTAGGTTTAGGTAAGTATGCCTGTTTGTGCGACTTGTGCGAGTAGGTACAGGCCTGTCGATCTTCTTCGTAAGCAAATCATTGATAAGCGTGCATTTAACTTTTGCATTTTAAATGTACCCCGTAAGCGTTTCAAAAACAGTTTCTTGCTAGAACTTAAAACTTTTTCTATAAAAACGATGACAAGGAGGCGACACAAAATGATTCCACAATTGCAAAGCAAAACGTGAAAACGCAAACAACTCCATAACTGATTGCAAAACATAAAAAAAACAACACAAAATCAAACTCACGTATGTACGTTTCGAAACGCTTACAACGAAACGAAACTGGCAAAACGTAGAAACGCAACACACGGAGAAACCACTTCAAAACGCAACTCGAAAACTATTTTGTCGGCTAGGCGAGACAGAAATAGGTTACAAGCTGACGAAAGAGTGAGATGCAGACACGAATCGAGCTACCGCGACCGAGCCGAGAGTTGTACGAGTAGTTTCGTTTCATTTCGTTACGTTTGGCGACCGGCGACGCAAAGAAGAACCAGTTACTTTTGAAACTGTTTCTCAAAACAATTTTGTGATATAAAAAAACGGTTACGTTTCGTTTCACGGAAAAGTCAAAAAGCTCTAATCTTCATTCGCCGTATTCATTATTTTTATAGAGGTCATTAAAATAAGGGAAAAAATTGTGTATGAGACTAATTATATTTAACGTTTGGTAAAAGTTGATAAGATTTGATTTTTATTGACGACCTACATTAATGTAGCAGAGGGATAGTTTATATCCTGGATTTTAAAATTTTTGTCCCAAAAAATATACCTACCTCCAAAGAAACGATTACGCATAGAAGTGAATATGGGAGTTCACACATATAAAATACCTATAGATAAATGAAAACGATGTTCGCAAGAACAAAATAAGTCTAATGACTGAGCTTCCACATCGGCATCTCACTCTCGTGTCATTGTTTTATTTGTCTTAGATTTGAATGAGCCTTTCCTGTTTATCACTTAACTCCTTCCTGTGATGACGCCCTAGCAGCCATTAGTCACTTTCGTATGCGTAACGATGAGTTACAACTGTTAGAAGCCATCCTTTGAATAGGGAAGCAATACACTGAAATTGTTAAACATAAACCGTGTTATATTCAATAGATTGGTCATTAGAAACCTATGAGGTTTTTTACACAATCTCATAGGTTTCTAATGATAATGAGTAGGTACCTGTAATGAAGAGCCTTTTTTAACAAACTTCAAAAAAAGGAGAGGGTTCTCAATTCGGTTGTAATTACAAATAAAATGTTTGTTACCTCAAAACTCCGTCATTTATAAATCAATTTAAAAAACTATTTTTGGTTTTGAGGTATCTACATCGGCTCTCTAATAGGTAAGTACCACGTAAAGTAATTTTCAATCAAAGTGAAAAATTTAATAATTTTTCGCCACGGCACGCACGACCACTTTCACTTTGATTGGAAATTGTAATTTCGTTAGCGTACGCATCCGCTTGACAAAATTAAAACCGCGTAGGGTAGGGTACCCTTTAACTGAAATGTGCTTGTAATTAGATATGGTGGACTACTCGTATTGCGAAAAAACGTCAACAACGAAATTAGCACCGCGTGATGCGGCATCACTCAAGGACATCTCAAAATAAACTGAATCTCACAAATTCAATCTACTAAATCAGAGTGTTGTCAGGAACAATATCGTTGCCTTCAAGATGTTAGATTGGCGATAAATCTATAATGAAATGCCTCGATGGTTAGAGAAAGTAAAAGTGGTCTGTTGGGATAGAAATATGGGTACTCTCTTCTCATAACGTGCCGTAAAATGTATGTTATATGATCATCAAGTAGGCATTTGAGGAATTGTTATCATGCATCAAATTGAACTTATCGTCTTATTGAAATGAATGTCCTACTTTGTGTGCCCTAAAATACATATCATTGGCATTGGCATATCGATAACATTCAAGGATATTACAGATAAAATTCTGCGTTTCATATACCTACGTGAGAATGCAGAAAAACATATTTTTTCTAAGCTCACTTATTGTTCATCTCATCACTGCTATTTAGAAAACGTTTCGCTGTTTCCCATGGCATGAGCCTGACCCTATTATATCTAGATCTTGAGGTCCGTAACAACTATGCGTAATCGGAGTTCAGAGTTATACCGGTTCTTCTGGTACATACTCTGTTGACCGGGGTTGTTGTGATGAACAGCAACCCAGATGTCGGCGACTAAAGGAAGTCAGACGTAACGAACGCAAGATGCGCAGTGGGCCGTTGTTTATTTTGCATTGCTTCTATAAATTTCGTTGCGGATGCGATGTAAACTTATAAATGAGCGAGAAGTGAGTTGGAGATATAAGTTGGTACCCAGGGCCTATCTTTTTATTTAAACGGTCGATTAAGATTCGTATTCTCGGGTTACTCTTGCCATTGTATAAACTGATATTGAATTGATCAAAATGGAGTGTCAACGAATTCCTTCGGCCACACTATGATAATTTTCCATTTTAGTTTGTGAGAGATTAAATTATATAATTCATGTTTCTTTTTGTTTACAGGTTCAACTGCTACAGCAACAGGTGACGTCACTGGCCGACACACAGAGCACAGCGGACGAGCGCTACGCGAGGGCGAAGGCCGACAACGCAGTGCTACAGGCGAGGGTGCACATGCTCGACGAACAGATACGTGAGGTGAGTTACTGCAACTGTTACATAAACAAGAGGTGTGTCAGTGTCACTGCAACTGTTGCTGCACTAGCTACCTCAGCACCGCCTGTTAACACTTTTTATGGGAAGCCTATAATTGCTAATTTACATGATTGAATTTACATGACTATAACCGAGTACCTATTACTTATGTAAGTTTTAAATTTTCTAATGAGTACCTAATACAACGAATGGATTTATTCCAACAATATGTATTTTAATAGCTTAGCGATGAATGAACAATTCCCAAATGTCGCACAAATAAAACCTAAATACTTAGGCTACAAACATTTCATTGTAGACTTTGTGAATTGATGTTAAGACTCAAAGTATCGTTTGTTGTATGTCTCCACTTAAACCTGTTAAGTTCTGCATGGGCAGTGAATTGTTTTTAATTGTTATTGTGATCGACAATACAATTAACTTACCATTTGTAAACCTTATTTAAAAGGAATAGGTTCTACCAGTGGTGACTGTAGCGTGTTGCCGTTTGTACTGGTGGCAATCGGAGCAATTGAGACTGGCTGTTTTCAGCCACTAAGCTTGCCCAATGACTGGAATCACGACTTGGTACATTTAAATACTTGTCCTTGCGCTGTCGCTCCATTTGACTCTAATAAACTGAGCCATTAGCGTTAACTAACGTAAGTAGGCAAGCCGTTAATTCAATTTGTCGCATAAACTAGCGAAGGAAAGAATTCATAGCTAGGTAGGTACCTACATAAAACGGTACCGCGCTGAAGTAGCTTGTACTAAATTTGTGATGTAACGTCAATTAGTCTTTGATCATTCTAGAACACATTAATCTCAATTACAAGCCCTAACATAGCTTAATCTCTACTAAATTATGCGATGCGGTGACTAATAAGTCAAACGATCAATACGTACCTACGGGCTAGCCTTATTTACTACAGACAGAGCCTTCACTCTGTACCTTTACCATGAGTTTACATGACCGTACTCGCTAGCGACTGCGTAAAAAATTGTGTGGGCAAAAGTACAGCGCCTCTGGCGGTTACGCAATAGAACTAAGAATCGCATACTAAATCGTTTACGCAGTCGCTAGCGAGTACGGTCATGCAAACTCATGGTAAAGGCACTGTAGTTTAAAAGGCGTGTAGTCGTAACTTCGGACGTTTCTTTTTCAAGACTCGCTGTATTGCCAAATTGGACATGTCTCTTCTATTTTTGATTTGGTGGATATGTTATTACATCAATATGTGTGAATATTGCAGTAATATATTCTATGAAAAACATTTCTTCATAATTTCAGATCGAAAGCAGATGCGAAGAGCGTATAGCGGAGGAGCAGAAGCGATGTCGCGAGGCGATATCGCGTGTGGAACGAGATCGTGACGCGCAGCTAGCAGCCTTCAGCGACCGCCTCGCTGCCGCCGAGGCAGAGGCCTCCGACCTCAAACAAGAGGTAAGAACATTTTAATATTTATTTTACAAATACGAGTACAGTCAGCATCGCAAATGAGTATACAATTTTTGACCTTATCACGAAGCAATAGTGCTAGAATGTATACAGATTTATGACACTGACTGTACCACTACAATATTATCATTTAGAGTATATTCTATCGTGGATGCATCAAACCGTTGGTAATCGCAAGCAATGTTCATTAATATTTGATTGTATGAAAAGTTTGAAAAGTTTCTATGGAATGACAGCTGCCGGCGCCATATTTAACGTTGATCGGTCTGTAATCATGCAACCCGCCCTTAGCAGCATAGGTATATTAAAAACATTACAACAGAAAGCTTTTCTAAAATGATTTAAACGATTTGGCCGCTCTCCCTCAAATTTGTCACAAATTGAAGAAGCAACACCGACTGACCGATTATTATGATATTATAACTTAAAGGTCCATTACAGGTTGTTCCAGGATAAACCCATGCCGCAGGCATCTAGCCTTGTATTGACGTCATTTTCGTGGTTTACTAATAAGTAAACAAGTCGTTAGGTACTCGTATAAGGATAGAGTACAAAATATCATCACTTTTAGACAACGTGAAACCGAGTAGGTAGGTATTTTCACAAAATTATATTGAAATTAGGGCAACTTCGCTTTTCAGTCATAGTACATCTTCCCTCGAAACTCTGTCCTCTAGCCGCTCACCCACCATGCAAGAAAAAAACCGGTCAAGTGCGAGTCCGACTCGCGCACCGAGGGTTCCGTACACAGATGTGTACCGTCCCTACCCAAAACCCAATTAATTCAGGAAAATCTTATCAACATGGTGTAGAAATTGAATGCCATTTGTATGGTGGTCTTTCAAGGATAAAAAAATCTTGATCGCGTGAACCGACTTCAAATATTTTTCTTTATTTGAAAGAAGGTACTTTCAGCATAATCACGTAGGAATTTATAAAACAAAAATCCATGCGAAGGTGATTAAATCACAAACTTAGTATAAAAATGTTTTTTGATGATAAAAAAAACGAAAAACTAGATAGAGCTAGGGTTGTATTATTCCTATAAAATATACATTGATATTTATGTTATGTAATAATTCCATATTTTTGCTTTGTTAAACTTCGAAGATAAGGGAGGAACGGTATCTTTTTTACATTTTCCATCCTAAATCGCAAATGACTCGACGTAAAAGAAAATAGTTTCAGAATGTATAACTCAAGCCCTTTCATATGACACCCCACTTGACATGTTAACTAGACTTTGAAATTTTGAACCACCTTTTATCGGTATTCAAAGAAAATTAAAGCAATAAAAAACCTGTTCTATGCATCGGGATTACCATTCTTTATAGCTATTCCAAATTTTAAATCGATAGCATAAGTAAGTAGTTTTTGAGATATTTAGCGATGTGACAGACAAAGTGAAACCATAAGGGTTCCTTTTCACCATTTGGTACGGAACCCTAAAAATTGCAATGAAATTAGGATTGAATGAAACAAAACAAATGCATATTTGAAATATACAAATTCCATTGAAGTGAATTTGTTCTAGTATTAGAACTTTGAACCTGTCCTGTGAAGGATAAGAGCACGGTATGTATAATTTCTTAAAACTCGTTTGAAAATAGAAATATCTCCCTTGTTATTAGGTTGGCCGACTCCGTGGCGTAGCGGAGACTTTACGCGCAAACGCCGACGCGGCGCAACGCGCGCACCGCGAAGCGCAAGAACAAGTCGGCGAGCTTGTCGCCCAACTCAACGTGGCGAGAGAAAACGAGCGGAAAGAGAGGGAGTCAGCGGCCGCGGCGAACAACTTGTTGGCGTCGGCGAAACTGGAGCTGCAGAAGATGAAGGAAACGCCGCCGCCGCCGCCGGATCCGAGATTAGATGAGCTCAGGCAGGAACTGACGCTACTGAGGACGCAGAATAAATGTAAGTTATTACGAAGATGTAAGACTGTTATAAATATAAAATACAATTTTTACAGCACAAAATAGATATCAACTAACATGCTGATATTATAAATATAAATGTAACTCTTCGCTAGTTCAGTTTAGGTAGAGTAGTAGCAGATTGGGTAGAGTCCGACCATGCTAACTCTGCAAGGAATAATTTATATTGACACATTTACCTACATAAGTAGGTAAGGTAGGTACAATAAAAAGAAGTGAGATCCCATAAAAAACATTCCATGTAAAAATAGGCCAAGTCTCGAAACTCTTTAACCGTTTAAAATTGTGATATATTACGTAGAGCCAAGTCAGGCATTGTTATTAATCTTTATTTGCTTACCTATATACCCTGCATGCCAAAAAGTGGCGTAGTTTTTGCGATAGGTACTGCCATCTGATTTTACAACGAAAGGGGAAACTACATCTCATCTTTAAGCGTAGGTAATCAACTTGATTGCTGGATGATTCAAGAAGTCCAAATGACTATAACTTGACTTACCAAATACTAATAAACAACATAATACTGGCTTAAACGTGCCTTCCAAAGTATAGGACTCAGAGAGGTCAGCCATCCTGTGAACGAACGGTCTATAGTATGTAGTGTCACCATTGATCAGTCACTGGTATTTACACTGTTTCCTTGGTTACAGCGTTATCGGAAGCGCAAGAGGAGTTGCAAGCGCAGATCCTGACGCGCGGCGTGGAGGAAGGCCGCAGCCTGCTGGACGGCGTCAGCGGCCCGCTCGTCGCCAACTCACTCGCACACGAGCTGTCGCAGATGAGCGATGACCAGGTAACATTCACAGCTTAGTATTTTAATAAGTAACACCCCATGATATTAGTATTCGACAGCAGGAATACGGCCGTGAGGAATGAGCACGCTCTGCGTCTCACCTCTTTCGGCGCCTGCACTCCTGCTTTGTCGCGTATAGTACACATAGGGTAAATTGCCTATTGTTGGCCACCCTCCAATAACTGGCCACGTCGCAAAAATATGACCAGAGCAAACCAATTGTTGGTATTTCCGCAGTTTAATACATAAATAAAATTAAAATACCTGGGTTCAGAGCTGACTTCATGTATTTTGTTAAAAGCTGTCACTGCACAGTGCACACTAGTAACTGACTAATATTTTCTTAAGAGGCCAGTTATTGGCGATTTACCCTATCTGTCATACATTCAAAAGTGTATGTTTACCAAGTTTTATGGTAGCTCCATTGTGATGCTACTTTTAAAAGTTATGAAAGGATTTTATAAAATATGATTTGGGGAAATGAAATTGGCAAACAGCACTTTTAGGGAAACACACATCCATAAGTTCCCAAGAGCAATGCGCGATGAGCTATGATATTAAAAGCCTAAAATGTTCGAAATTCATGGAACTGTTTTTTGCTAAAAATGCTTTTCAATCAAGTTCACAATCATGTCATAGCTACGATAATGCCTAGATTCGTTATCACTATACGGCTCCAGTCTCAAATGAGACTTAGGAAAAATGGAAAACAAGATCATATTGTACACTTACTTATGTGTGTTTTCTTTACGTATGTCATTCACTACCCATTATTCTGGTTTTAAAGCTTCATCAGTTAGTAGATACTTACGAGATATTGACTTATTTTTTTGTTTTTAATAATTGGTAGTCTTTTAAATAACAGTAAAGTAGATGACTTGGTGCTTGTTCATTCACTCATAAGCTTTGTCTTTATAACGAACTGATAATTGATCATATTCGTTTTCGAAGAAAGAATATAATTTACTTGTTCACAAGTTTCCTTCGCTTTAACGAAAGTCGATTCATTATGTTTATATTCGCTTTGTTTTAACAGTCCCGTCCAAATAAGTACCTACTGCCATGCTGTTTTTGTGTATTCATCAACATACGCTATATCGCTTTTTATGCCTCAAGGCCCACGTTGCAATTTAACGCAACAAACGACAGACACGCAGCTATAGTTTGAATGAATGATCAATTCTTACATTCTGCCTAAAGCTGCATCTCTATCTGTTGTTTTGTTAAATTTCGACGTCTATAATGCATTTAATTTGCGATGCAATTTCTTATTATTTATTACATATACGTTTTTGCAGCTCGATGATAGCGATACACAATCTGATCACAGCATAGAGTTGGAAAAGGTACGCATTTTTACTAACTGTGTTGTCTTCCAGCCTTCATGCATGCTAATAACCTTTATCTAACTCTTCCTCTGGATTGGAATTGGTACCTTTTTCAAACTATGTTTCCATTTCTAACCACTTACTAACATCAACATTGTTTTATCATGTCATGTTATAACACTAATCAATACCGCACATCTACCAGTTAGTTTTAGATACGAGTATGTTGTGGATCTAAGTTCTTTGATAATAATTGTATGGAGAGGAAATAAGAGTCAACTAACTTTATCTTACAACTCTTTGTCGTGATGGGATCTTTAAAACTATAGTTTTATAACCAAATAACTTGTGTTGTCTCTCGTAGCTTTCTTATTCTCCTAATCATGTTAGAAGCCCATATTAGGTACCTATAGTAATATTTTAAGAATCTATCAAACCTATAGACCTATCGGGTAGGTAGGAAACCTACCGACCCGATTTTTTGTAGCTTTTAATTTTTGAATTAAGTTCACAAATAAGGAGAGAAGAGAGATCTATATGACTAAATATAACATTCATCTATCAATATTTTTCTTGATTGACAATTCTGGTGATCACACTAGTTAGGTACTTAGGAAATATAAAGGTTCCTGTCCCCAACACATAAAATCATCTCTATCCGTCGTCTATTGAAAAATAGCTATGAGATTAACCATCAAATTCTATTACAGTTACAGAAAGCTTTAAAGGAGCAGCAAGATGTCAACTTCCAGTTGAGAAATTATATCGACGGTATCCTACTGTCGATCGTCGAAAACTACCCGCAACTGCTCGAAGTCAAGCATGCCAAACCCATCGACATGAAGTCATAACAGCCGACTCCAGTACCACAACATATTCGCAATCGCGTCGCCCGCGACTACAATTATTTTCAGATAGAAGTGACTTAGGTTATAAAATGTATGGAAATGACAGGTGTCAGGGATGGCAACTTATCTAAAAAAAAACATTTGGCGAATACTGTTACTCTCGGGCAGTCCAAATTAAAAAGAAGAGGGTATATTGTGTATTAGTTTCAGTGTCAGCTGTGCTAGCCTCAATTATTAGTATCAACATACCTAGTTAGTCACTGTTAAAGATTTAGACAATTTCAACGACATAAAATCTAATTTGAGTTTGATATTATAATTATGAAATACCTACTGTGATAAAACGAAAATTATTATGTCCACTTCTCTGTAAAGTTAAAGAAATTATTATGAAATTTATTATTTTTCTTGACTTGAAATTTAAATCCTTGAATGAGCTCTTCCAACTTATTTGGTCATGCCATGAACGCAAGTATAAATTTTATAGCGTATAAAATGTAAATATTGTATAGAAAATACGTTAAGATAAGAATATAAAAAATAGATATATTGTTCCTTTGTCTCATTAAATGTAATTGTTTGTAATTATTAATGAATATGCAGATCTGTGTTAAATAATTAAAAAAAAAAATATTTGAGAAAGGCCAGGCCGTCCAAGAGTTTATACTAGATTCATATATAATTTAGAGCAATGTTATGAAAGACTGGTGTGTATGGTAAATGATGCGACAAGAGTTTTCATCGTATGGATCGATTTAAAGATTGCTATATAAAGTAGAAAGCCATTTTATGAGACGTAAGCGTACTTATGTTTAAAATAACCGCGTTTCCTGAAATGTTATAAATTATATTTATATCAACTTAAAAGATTGTGTACCTATATTTTTACAATGATATATTTAATGTGTCTAAGTTAGGGAGTAGTGATAGGTAATTTAAGCATTTGTGTACATTTTGATAACATTGTTAATAATGTAACTCTAACAGATGTTCATGTAACAGTCATCGACATAAATTAAAAGAAAGCTACTAATTCAGTCTTTTATTTTACGAATCATAAGAAAATTGTTGCTTACATAAAATTAATTTTCTTTTTGGTCCCCTTCTGTGAGATCCACGTGGTCAGTCTTATTTTGATCTAAATTACTTATTACTTGTTGAACATCTAAACGCAGCATCATAAATTTTGGATCCATGTAATCCTGAAAGTAAATAACACAATAACCACCACAAATTTGTTGCATATATTACTGCACATTAAAGTGGTGACTAGCAAAGAACCACACAAGATCCTTGGATTATTGGCGCGCACTTATAATGAAGGCCAACTAGACCAAGGCTCACTTCACGGTTGTTGCGTCAAAGAGGCAAGTAGTACCTAAGTAAGTCCAAAAGTATTAAGTTTCTAGCGGAACGTATTCCAGGATTTCATGAATACATCAATTCACACTTACATTAAAAGTTCCTGGTTCGACTTGACTTGACTGTGCACCTTCATCAGTATTTCTAACATCACGCCTATCTTCACGATTCAAGTGCAAACCAGGAGTATGTCTGAGATTAAAATTCTGTCCCAATAGATGCGCCATTTCCTGTTCTATTGCTGTCATAGCAGTATTCACTTGTGTATTACCAAAATCCCTAGAGACTGGCATTTGTAAGAACGTTTCTGGTAGATATGTAGAATCGAAATTGTACTGAGGCGCACTCTGAACAGACCTACAAAGAGAACACTGCTGTTTCCCCTCCATTTCTTTACGTTCATTGTGCAAATTGAGTCTTTCTCTAGAAAGAGCTACTTTTTCTCTTGCTATTTGCTTCTCTCTGTTATTCAAAGATACTACATGTTCTTGAATACGACGGATCCTTTCTTCATATTTCCTTTGGATAAATTCAGCTTCTGAATACTTTTTATCAGCTTGTGACTGTTTTTCTATTGCTGTCTTTGCAAGTAAATCTAAATCTCGACTCCTGAAATAACCAAGCCAAAATGTATACTGTGCATTCATAGATCAACTGTTTGTTTGTACAAGTACTTACTTCGCCAATATTCTTTGCTCCTCCATGTGCATTTGCTGCTTCTCTATATTCAACCTAGATCGTTCTTCAGTAACTTCTTCTAATTGAGCTTGAAGATCAGTCTTTAGTTTCTGAAAAATCACGTCAATGTTATTTTTACTTATTCGAGCTTCAACAAATGTAGGCGTAGAACCGTTTTGCTTTGAATTAAAGTTTAAACTGTATGCAGGGCTCGGAACCAGTTTTTAAAATACCGGTAAAAACCGGTTTATTTCGGTTTAGCTCTGAACTTTTCTTGAAACGCGAACGATTTAAAAACTTTATATTACCTAACCGGTTTATTCGACGAGAGGCCGGGCGGGTGAACTAGTGGGGGTCGCTGTCGGTAGGTACAGAAACACGCGTTGCAACTTGTCGGGTACTTTTTAGATATAAATATATTTACCTATTTAGATTTTATTTTGAAAATCCAATTTGATTATACTCCCTTGTTTATTTTATTATAAACAATTATCTACTATGGTATAACACTTACTTGAATACTACAGTACAGTTTGGCGCATTTTATGTACTCTGTTTTTGTAAGTTTTTATACGAGACAAAATGATTTACCTATTTATTACATTATCTAGGTTTTCCTTCGGATTGTCCATTTCTTATAAATTCAGACTTGATTTACTTAAATACCTACTCATTATAATCTCCGCCTCTGTTTTAAAGCGTACCTACTAGATGGAGTAGTTAATGATAATCTACTTTTCCTTCCTCCTTGTAGATTATATGTACCTTATATATTTTATAGCTAGAAGAGATATCGACTGCGTTAAGGACTTCAATGTTGTGGATTATTTTAGTTTGGTTTGTTAGGATACGTAGTCAATTTAGTTTTTTGTTATTTAATTGTGCGATCGCAAAGATCACCCGCGTGACTCCTCTTTCTTAAAATGTGTATTTATTGTATTTTATTGCAGGAGTAACCCACCTCTCTCGTTCCGTAATCTTTAAGCCGTCCTATCCCTACGAAAAAAATAAACAATAGCATTATTTTGTTATGATCCCGGGGATCCCGGTACCGGTCGACGAAGGGTAAATGGGCCTAGAATTGGACTTTCGAACTCCTTTGGCTCCTCATCGTCTCATCATCATCCTCAGCTTGTAGTCGTCCGCTGCTGGACGCCTTCCCTAATTCACGCCACCACACCCGGTCTTCAGATCTCCGCATATGACCGCTTCCCACGATTCTTGATCCATTCTCTTCAGATCGTCGGTCCACCTGGTGGGGGGTCGTCCCAGCACAGTCCGTGCCGTTCATGGTCTCCACTCCAGAACTCGTCTGCCCCATCAGCTGTCCAACAAATATGCCCCGCCCACTACCACTTCAGCCCGCTTATCCTCAGCGCTATGTCGGTACCCTGGTTTACCGTCGGATATCCTAATTCCAGTATTTACCTTTAGAGAAACCCCGAGCATAGCCCTTTCTATAACTCATTGAGTGACTTGGACCTTGTGGATGAGGCCTTTGTAAGTGTCCGTGTCCCGGCTCCGTAAGTGAGGACCGGAAGGACGCACTGCTCAAAGACTTTCAACTTGAGGCACTAGGGCAGTGGCGACTCGAAGCCGTGACGAAGCTTTCCATATACTACTATCCCAACTTTTGTCTACTTCCTTGTTGAAGTTGTTCCTGCCCAGCTGAACGACCTGTCCTGGGTAAGTGTACACCTGAGCAACTTCGATGCTGACATTATCCACTGTGGTAGGCAGTGGGTCCACGAATGAATTGTGCATGCCTTTGGTCTTATCCAAGTTCATTCCCAGAGCTACCCGTAAGAACGGCTTATGCTCCGCAGCATCTCCGTCAAGTCCTCCAGCGATTCAGCCATAATAACTACACTTGTAGAGTATTTGCAAGCCTTTTCTAACGTTTTATAAAATTTGACAATATCCTCCTGGCTAGAGTCTTCAGTTGGAGCATATACTTACTTGAATTATAGACATTATGGGTATCAAGTTTTAGCTGTATTGCATTAAGGCGACCCTCTCCAAGAATGCCACATAATACTCTTAATACTGCTACTTACTACTAGTTATACTATTTTTTTTATTCTTTCTTAATTAGGAAGCCAACTCGGTGGTGACCAGGTGTAGAAACCAGTGGAGAACCACTATAGCAGAATATATATTTTTCATTATCTTCAAATTCGGAATCTCTAGAACCAGCGATTTTGGCTGTGCGTTGATATGTTATTCAGTCAGTCAGTCAATCAGTCAGTCAGTTTCTTCTTTTATATATTTAAGAATTTTATATATTTAAGCGAATTTTATGCTCGCATACGTTTACAAACGTGTTTTGCCACATTAGTAGCATATTTATTAGCTATTAAGAGAAATAAAACAAATCAAGAGAAGGAGATCCGAATCCCACAGAATCTGTCAATGTAATAATAGGATTTTTTAAACCGCATTCAATTCAATTCAATTCATTTATTACCTATTTAATTTCACCAAAAACACGTATATTAAACTTACCTATAAGAGATTATTGAATATCTGGAGAGGCGCTCATTGATACAATATTATAAACATCAAAGTTCCGAAAGATAAGTTCTTTAAATATTATTCAGAAACACAAAACTAAGCAGCTATATATAAACGGCTTTCATTTAGCCGATAGGTACCTACCACCTAATCGTGCGCCCGTATTAATCTTTTTTTATCGTGCTAAACCGGTTAATTCGAAGAAACCTTTATATAAAGCTCCTCCGTAAACCGGTTTAAAAATAACGGTTTTTGTACCTAAACTGAAATAAAAAGGTTTTGCGGCAAGTTCATGACAACGGTTTGAAAAATTAACCAGTTTCCGAGCCCTGATTGTATATATTATTGATACTTGCCTCTATTTCTTGTTTGAGACTTTGTGTCGAAGCTTTTTCTTTAGCAACCAAAGCGCTATCCTTCATAGCTTTTTGCTTGTCCTCTTCTATTTTAGCAATCTTCTCTTTATATTCCTTTTGAATATCTTCTTTGAGCATCTGAAACAGAACAATTGAATATGTACCTATAGATTTCTTTACGCAAGTAACACATGAAAAAAATAATGTTTTTCCTCATTTTACCTTCATTTCCTCATCCTGTCTTTTCAGTACATTCTTTGCAAATTCTGTTTGTTTGTTAAAAGTAGCTCTTTCAAATTCAAATTCCATTCTCTTTTGTTTTAAAGAAGAAGCTTCATCCTCTATCATCTGAAACCAAAAAAATATTATCGTGATTTCGCCTTCAGTTGCAATACCTATTCAAGGTAGTCCCACTATTTGAAGTCGCATCGCAAAGAAGGTTTTTTATCATACCGTTGTCATTTGTTTCAATCTTGTTTCCAACATCTTCACCATTTCTCTGCTCTCTACCTTTTCACTATCGAAATTCTCCCTTTCTTTCTTTAATTGTTGTATCATTTCTGAAAAGACAGTTGGTCAATTTAATTTTGTCGTCATTTAATTATCCTATACATTCCATAATTATTTACCATTAATCTGCATTTCTCTTATCTGTAGGCTTTTTTCATTATCATGTTTAGAGTTCTCCGCCAGTAAATCGACTTTTTCTACGAGTGCAATACAGTGGATTTTACTTTCTTTGACGTCCTTTACCAATTCTAGTAAGTCCGAAGAAAAACCAGCCGAATCTTGGATTAACGACTGTTCTTGTTTTACAGCGTTCCTGCAAATTCAATTGTCTTTAGGAACTTCCTGTTTACTTTACAAGATTGGGTAATTTTACAAATCCTAAGTAATCTGACTTACTTCACATTTTCCATCAACGACGCATGATGTTCTTGCAAAACACGAACGTTGTCCACGTGTTGTTGCCGCAACGTTTCAGTTTCAGCTTTATGTCGTTCCGTTAATGAATTCAAATTTTCTTCAATGAGCTTTTTGTAAAGTGAATGGTGCTCTTCTAACCAATTTATTTTCTCTGAATAAAATTTGATAAGTTTATCACTCTCATCCTTCATACGTTCTTCAGATTGACTCAGAGATATTTCTAGGAAAGCTAGCTGCCGTCTGGAAGGGTGTGGGGGATTTTTAATACATTTGCCTAGGTGTATCCTAACGTCTTAGCGCATGAGAGTTGATGACATGAAGTAATATCTAGTCCAGTTCATCAATCCGCGACACGATGTTTACCTGTAAGAAGTTTCCATCAGGTCAATCTCTTTATCATGGTTCTCCTGCAACGACTGCACCAGCTGCAATAGCTGTTTCTTCTCCTTTACATGGGGACTCTCGTGCCGTTCAGTCGGGCTGGTTTGCAGGTCACCTTCGGGTACGTCTATACCTTCAGCGTTTCTGTCAGCTGGACCTAGTAACGCCTAGGAAAACAGATATTGAGTTATTTGATTAGTGGGTATAGAATGTTGCAGAACCATGTTATAGGATAATAAGCGGAAACTGTGAGCTGTCTGCCTCTGGTCTATCTTCTAGAGAAGTTACCTGTGTTGTGTGTGTGCGTGGGGGCGTGCGTGCGTGCGTGCGCGTGCCCGTGCGTGATCATGTGCGCGCGTGTGTGTTATTTGTTGCGTGATGCCTGTGGCACGTTAACTTGTCATCGAACTGTGCTCGTGATGTAACGCCTACCTTTCTGCAGAAGTATACCTGTATTCGCTGCGTGATGCGATCCTGGTGTGCGGCGATAACGGCCTGCATCTGCCGGCGGTGCTCCGCCTGGCGTGCCAACATGGCGTCAAACTGTGCGTGGTGCGCTAGCGCCGCCTCTTGTTGCACGCGTTGCGTTTCTTTCTGGCGCACTGTAGGTTTATATGGACAGGCACAAAATGGTAGATTACATCAAGACAATCCTATGTAGTTAGTTTCGTCTGATTTTGTAATTAATATAAATGAACATTTACAGTATGCGAAATTGATAGGTATGTTTCATAAGCTTGTATTTTAGGTCTCATTTTAACGAAGAGAGGTGATATTTAACAACTACATACGCTCATCATATACATCATATTGAAAACAATAATAAGAAAAACTTGATACGATAATTAAGACTTGCTGAGGTCTCAAAGAGCATGTAGCCGAGGTTAGTAACTTTGATAAGTATGTTCTGGAAGTTACAACAAATAGTAGGTTGGTTGGAGCAGTTTGAGACTGATGCTAAAAAGTAAAAATCTTACTCTGCATTGCGGCCAACTTTTCTTCCTGTGCTTTAAGTTGCAATGCAACCATTAACTGTGCTTCTTGTTGCTGCATATACAACGCTGCTCCCTCTGTCGTAATATCCTCGTTACTGCCCTGCAGAACGCTGTTACTCGTCATAATCTTAGAGAATTTCTCAGATTTCGAATTAAATTGCGGGTACTGTTCGTTTTCTTTTTCAATTGGTGCATTACTTTCGGGTTTTTCATCCACGGCTGGTGTCGGTTTAGGTGCAGGTTTATCTTCACTTTTTTGAGACTTTTTCTTCTTGGTATCCCCACCAACCAGCCAGGCGGGCATATCAGTATCGTCTGCTGCATCATCATCTTCGCCTTTTTGAAAAATACCTAGCCAATCTTCGCTACCTTTAGATTTGTTCTGTGGTTCCTTCTTTATGTCCTTTACAGCTGGCCTTTGCACAGTAGTTTTAGTAGATGATACAGTTTGCTTAGATTCACTTTTGCCCAGGAACGATTCAAAATCAAAATCTTGGCTCTTCGCAGCAGTGGCTGGACGGGCTGCTTGGCTGGACCCAGCCGTTTTAGTTGAAGAACCGCCGAGGATATCATCAATCAACGACTGTGAACTTTTACCTCTCTCTAAAGTCTTGCCTGCTTCCTTTTTCGTCTCAGGCATCAAGTCGCCCAGAATATCCAGCGATTCTGCACTAGTCCCAGGCTTGACTTTTGCTGGTGATTTTCTTAAGCTTATTTTGTCAAAGTCTGATTTACTTTTAGAATCTGTTGCTTTTAAATTGATTGATTCTTTGGAAGCCGTTCGGGTAAATGTAGCTGGAGACGGAGATTTCGGTTTGTCCGTTTTGAAATCAGAAGATAATCCTTTTTTTTCTTCAGAAACCTGTGACTTTGGTTTATCTCCAGCATCCAAATCGAATAAAGCATTTTTCTTATCAGCTAAAGGAGTAGTTTTCTTTTTCGTAGTTTTTTTCTTACCCAGAATATCATCGTCAAAGAAACTATCGTCGCTGCCATCGCTAAGTATTCCTGCTAAAGGATCATCAAGACTAAAACTCATCGCAAATTATTAACAATGGATTGTAACGCTATGTTGGAAAAACCACGCTTGTTTGTGTACAAATTAGCCGCCATAGAAACGGCCAGTGTTGCCAGGTTACTTCACCTAAAAGTTTCGTCGCCATTCCTGAAAAGTTCCATTTTAGGTTGAAAAGTTCCATTTTTTCTAAATCACGAAATACTTATAAATAAGGCAATTTAAATAGATACCATTTATCGAATATTTTTATGAAAAAAATTGGTTTTATTTCGTCTCGTAAAATATAGATATGATTTTAATCTGAAAAAAAATATATTTATATATTTTTTTTCAGATTAAAATCATATCTATATTTAAATATATTTTTTCTTCCATCAATTAAGATCAACTGTTACCGTACTATGCGTTTTCTAGAAGCTTTTAATGAATGCGTCAGAGTTGAAACAAAGTTAGAGAAAGAGATGCAAAATCATGAAATATATAGATAGCGTACGTAGTAAGATCGCACATTAATTGTGATGTGATGTGACAGTGACAGCGACAGCGACAGCACCTATCTAGAAACAGAGGGGCTACCGTACAACATTTTTAGAGTGTGTTATTAAATATATTAAATAAATTAATGCCGGGACCTTAAAAGTTTCGAAAATTGTCCTAAAATCTAAAGTTCCTTCCAAGTTCCGCGGGTTTGCCAGAAGTTCCGAAAAACGGAACAAACGGAACCAAACGGCAACACTGAGAAACGCCAATGAAAATGCCACAGGTAAAACAAATCAGCTGCTAAACTATTTAACTAAGTCCTTGCTCTCGTACTGTTGTGTTAATTTTAATTATTTTCTTCAAATAATCGAGTGCAGTGCAATCAAATTCTTGATAAAGTTAGCATTACCTACCTGGGATGATATTTTAAAAAGAAATCAAGAAAATAATAGTAGTTCGCGTTTCTAGGCAGTTTCCCGTTTTTATTTTTGTTTGCCTTTGCTCCTTGCACACAAAACAAATTGATTTCTGAACGCACCGCAATGGTGACGAAAAATTTGTTGCTTCATGTCATTCGGTCGGCTCTATTTTAATTATTTTTCAAAACAACTTTATTATACTGGTGATTCTTATTCATTTACAAATCTTATATAAATTATGGATTATATTGGTAAGTCTTTTCAAGTCATGTTCATTTAAAAACATTGTTGATTTCTTTGTTACTAAAACGCATTTAGAGCTTTTGTTCTAGAAAATTGCAAACTCACGTTATGTTCTTGTTTACCAGCTTCCGAAAAGGGAGATTCTACAGAAAATTGTGATCCTAACTCCTTACTATCGAATGGCACAAAGACTGCGTTAGAATGTAAAGCAAGCTCTGAGAAACCACAGACGGAAGCTCCCGCGGAGAGCAGCGCATGCACGTCAGAGTCCATCGAGGAGGACTGCGAGATCCCAGAACAGATCGAATTTACCGTAGTCTTTAACAAAGGTAAACATGACATTACCTTCGCATATGATGCGCCCGTCTTAGACTTAAAAGCCCACTTGGAAAGAATATGTGGAGTGCCACAACACGCACAAAAGTTAATAATAAAAGGCATGGCGCGCAACGATCAGACTCTGAGGCAAGCTGGAGTCGTCAAAGGAGGGAAAGTCATGCTGGTTGGATCTAAAATGGATGATATTTTAGCTGTAAAGAGTGTGCCAAAGGTGTGTTACATTACCATAACATTCTTATTGGAAATGTCAGCTGTGGGTTAATAATACTAACATTTGTTTTGATTTAAAGGAAATACTAGAAGAGAAAGCTAGCGGTGGTCAGTCAAGTAAGGAACCTTTATGTGAGCAAAAAATACACAGGAAAGTGCTGGATAAAGGCATCCCTCCTGATGCTATGCCAGGACTTAAGGGTGTTAAGGTGAGTTATACATTGGTATGAAATGTAATGAGAGTAAGGTAATGAAAATCATTATTCCTAGATTGCTCAAGAGGACAAGGTTATTAAATGTAGTATTAATCGGAATTATGTTTCAGGAGCCACTGCCACCTGTGCCTTTAAGTGGGATGCTAAATAAGCACGGAGGCAAAGTGCGGTTGACGTTCAAGCCTGAACAGGACCAGCTGTGGCTGGGCACAAAGGAGCGCACAGAGAAACTTGCCATGACTTCCATTAAAAGTGAGGATGTAGATGCAGAAATACTTATTACCATAAACTTGGAAGAAATGTAGATTATATGTCACAACATACCATTTCTAATTATATTTTAATGCCAGTATTGCCTTATAGATAGCTGACAAAATTGTACTTTTTGCTCAAGGAACAACATAACTGTCTGTACAAGAGCAAGAGCAAGTTATTTGTACTATTTATGTCTATTTGAATATTTTCATTATTTCAGGCATTACATCTGAACCTATCAAAGACCATGAAGAATATCACATTATGGTAAGTAAAATGTGATTACCATCCAATTACCTCTGCTCAAATACTAATATTGGGGCTATATATGAACATTCATTTTCCAGGGTCTTCAATTAGGGCCAACGGAAGCTTCCAGGTATTGGGTGTATTGGGTACCTGCTCAGTACATAGAGGCGATAAAGGATGCAGTGCTGGGTGTGTGGCAATTCTTCTAATTATCTGTACATTTGTAACTCTCTGTCCAGTCACTGTCTACCTTCCCATACCACTTGGGCAGTTGCAATATTTTAAAAATATGGATGTCCAACACTGGGTACTGTAAAAGTACCATTTCTTTTGTGATATTACAATGCCATGTCAATTAAAATTGTCCATTCAAGTTCTGGCATTTATCTGGTCAAATGAGATATTATTTATTGCTATTGTAAGTTTGCATTTCATGCATTTGGGTTCAGTGAGCTGTACAGTGATGCCAGTAGAGAAACTTCTTATGATGTGCCGCTCCAGTGAGCATCCATGAGCTTATGTGCCCTCGAGTTTCAAACCTGATCTCTTTATGTGAACTTTACAATAATCTGTCACTTGAGTGAAGGATTGGACGGAATTATTGCAACTATTCAACTGCTATTGTTTTTTTTTTCTAATTGATGTTTAGTGTTTGTATTCTAATTGTTAGTGGCTCACAATATAAAATTGTGCAAGTATACATTCAAGCCAATCCTTCACTGAAAATTTTTGAACATAGACTTAGAAAATACAATGTTTTAAACTACTGATGTCTTTTTTAACCAAAACCATTCCTAAATTAAATAAAAATACATCAAATAAAGTTTATAAAAGTTTATTCATAATATAAAGACAAGTGTAAATTGCACAAACAAAATATTGCAAATACCTAAAGCTAATTTGGCAGATAACAGTAGTTGTACTACAAAAATGGCACCTTACAATAAAGAAAATATAGAGGGAGTAATAAATAGTTTGTAAACATAAAAAGTTGTAAAATTTTGGCATGTAGATATGTAAAAAGAATGCTTATTTTGTACTTAAAAGTCACTTATATAAATTGGTCCTTATTTTACCCATATTCGGATTGCACTGTCAGGGAGAATTGGCCTTTGGGGATACTGGTGGCATGATACCACAATCTGGTGTCCAAAAACACTGTAAAATGGCAAAAAAATAGTAACAAAATGGGAGAATGTCTCAAAAAATGATTTTAACTGTTATTAATATTAGTTAACTGAAACTAATAGGTAGTAAACCAAATTAATAGTCTCACCTATGTCTGCTGGTTCAACATAATACTCGAGTTTATGGCAAACATCATCACATTCAGGCACAGGGGCAATGGACCATTTCTTGACACCCTTTACTTGCCCCTGCCACATCAGTCTTGAAATATAGTCCAGCTGAAAAGTAGATTTCATAACATCTCATAACTTCTTACATACTCTGACCCAAAATGAAACTTTGCTTCTTGGTTCATAACTTCTAATAACATATTAGAATCCATTTAGAAAATATAATTAAAGTGCAAATAAGATAGAATACTTTGAGTCAACAGGTAGTCCAATTGAAAAATAGATTTCATAAGAACCCATAGATCCTAATAATATGTAATTTGAATCGAATTATGAAATTTGTATTACTCTGAACCGCAAGAGCAATCCGCAGACCGCATTGCAGCTGAAAGTTATGACTAATTTAGAACCTGCATCTTAAAAACTACTAATAAGAATAGTCCAGCTGACAGGTAAAATTTAGAAAAAGTCACAGAAAGATGCAGGTTACAGGAATCATGAACCAAGTTACAGATTCACTTACATGCATGACAGCTCCCATTTCATATCCAAAGAATATATTCTCTGTAGCTGGGAACTCTGCATCTTCAGGTAAGAACGCTGGTATGTCATAATATTGTCTCACTTTAGCTAAAATATCTGGATGACAATTACCCCTGTAGAAAAAATTATTCATAGTTTGTAGACTAGGCATAAACTTAAAAACCTTTTCCACAAGCCAGGCAAAAATCAGCCTTATAAATTATCATGTTTATAAAGACTGTCAGGAAAAAGTTAATCAAGCTTTGATTGTCTTGCAAAATAAAAATAAATGAAATTTTTCTGATTTTGTAGTATTTGACATTTATGTGTTATTTTAGGGTTATGTTCTCGAAGGTTCCAAACGGAACCCTATTGTTGTCACTCACACTGTCCGTCCGTCCGTTGTCTGTCACACTGGTTTTACAGCCACAGGGTTGTAGCTACTAAACCGTCTTAATTTTGCGGTTGGTTCCAAACACTATATGAGCAGTCTGACACACTCTTGGCCGGTTTGTTTTTGTTTTGTGACTGATATAGTATATCTGAATGCAAATAGATTGTTTTATTATACTTACCAACCAACATACCAAGGCTTCTGTCCCGGTTCATTTCTAGCCCTGGCATCAGGCATTGTGAAAACTTCCTTTAAAGTGAACAGATCTGTCTTGAAGTTTAGAAACTGACATCCTTCATCAACACTCTCATAGCTACCCACAGTGTTCTCATATAGCCTCTTGAACTTATAAAAATCAAGGTCCGTAGCTCTCCAATGGCTTATGGCATTTTTGACTATGATAGGTTTGGATAAATATGCATAATTCTGTAACAAAAATAGCTATTTTATTAAATCAACAAAAACAAATTAGGCCATGCTAACATTGAGGGATTTTAGCTCAGTGCCTAAAGCCACTTAGCTGGAAATAATGTTGCTTAGCTCCATAGTGTTTGGTGTCTAATATATACAGTAGCTTCAAATGTTTATGACCTTTAAGGTCAGCTACCTTTTACTTAGTTAGTTTTAGCAAGTGTGAACAAAGCATTATAATCATGGTCATTAGTTTATTTTGCGAAGACTATAGCACATTAGTAGAATCCAGGCCACTTGGCAGGTGCTAAGTAAAATTCCGACTAGTTTTCTTACCGCAAAATCCCGCCGGGAGACGTTCCAAAGTATAATAGGTTTTGTGACGTTCTCGCAATATGCGCAATCGGCGAGTGGCCTCGTCGCTTCCCACACAAGGTAATTATTAGCCAATAAACATCTCGCACTTAAAACACTATTTCCCACACTCACGCTTATCATTACTGATAGAAATACTAAAACTATCGACACCACCAACTTTCTGTTGTAAGTTTTGTTTGCAGTTTCATTATTATAATTGCAAACGTAATTATATTGTCTCAACCAGAGCCTGTCTAAACCTCCGTCTATGGCATTTCTTTGTATATTTCGTATTGTTTTCCTTATAACTCTATTACCGGGAGGCGCTTTTAGCATTATTATAAATGCAAAAAATTGTTTTTACATTTTAAGGAAAAGTTATAAATATGTTTTGAAACTGCCCTTTGCGATGTTTTGAGTTTGCTTTGAATTGACATTTCCCCTAAAAGTACATATTATATTCATTTGATGTATTGCCATTCCACGCGTTTTAAATGGAAGCTTAAACAGTTAAAAGCAGCACCTAGACGGTCCTGAGGGGCTACCGCGACTGAAAACGAACGAAGTTCGAATATTTCCCTCTCTGTCCCACTTGCTTATTCGTGCGACAGAGAGGAAGATATTCGAACTTCGTTCGTTTTTGGTTCGCGGTAGCCCCTCTGCAAACTGTACGACAAAAAGAGAAGACCAAGTCAATTCATCTTCATATCTCGCTCTATAGCATCTACGAGGCGGACTGCTTTGCTGGACCGTATGGATGCGACTTTATAAGGCCTACATATTTGAAACTATTTGGGAAATTTCGCCCTAAATCTTATTTTTTACTCTAGTGTTTTATATTCCCGGTGTTTGAAATCGTATAGTACAGGGGGGCTACCGCGAACTGAAAACGAACGAAGTTCAAATATCTCCCTCGCTGCCGCACGAATAAGTAAGTGCGACAGAGAGGGAGATATTCGAACTTCGTTCGTTTTCGGTTCGCGGTAGCCCTTCAGGATATCTTGCACTATTTCTATGATCATCTCGGTGTCTTGCGCCATTTTTGTACTGGCAGGAGTTGAAAATAATCACAACTGACACATTGTTCACACATGCGCAGTGGCGGAGGGGCGTGGCTGGTAGTTGCGGACGGCTGCCCCACCCCACTACCGCGGCCCAGACCGCTTGTGTCTGAATGAATGTTAGAATAGTCATAGTTTACTACTGCCGCCACCGCAAACCGCTGCAGTATGTGATACGCTTAAACTTATTTTATGAAAACTGACAACTGTTTGTTATTTAATAGACATACTTTGCCGGCTCCAGTCTTATCTTAGGAGCGCTCGTGGCCCAGAGAAGCCCCCGTGCTGCGTACGCATTTTTATCGGTGTCGAATCCTACACAGATATCGGGTCGGACAGTCTGGACACGCCGTAAGCATCAAATTTAGTATTATCCAAAGAGAATAAACATTCAAAATGTCTATGCTTGCACTGACGCTCGCTGCCCCGCCGCTGCCCGCTGCTCGCCCGCGATGTCGACCACCTCCACCTGTCAAATGTCATGTTAGGGAAGTCAACGAACCGATAACCGATGAACTTGGCGGTTTAGTTGATAATTAATCAAACTAAGCAGAAATGCCCCCTAAAAAGCGTGATAAAGACAGTGAAACTACCAAAAACTCTAAAATCGACCACCTCCAAGCCGACCATGAGTTGTTTTTACAAGCGTTTGAAAGTAAGTCCCAGTGTTAGATTGCTTTCTGTAATGAATAATAATTTGTGCTAGATAATGCTTTTTTGTGTTTTACAGAACCGACACAAATATACAGATTTCTACGAACTCGTAACATGTTATCGGTAAGTTCTATACGATGCTATGAATAGAATACCAAATACGATGCACTCTTACTACAAAATGCAGGTTTCTCTTTGTTTGCAGCCGATTTTCCTGAATAGAACATTGTCGTACATGAAGAGGCGGATGTCTAGGAGCAATAAAAGTCGCATAGGTTTCAAGGTCAACTCATTGCTGGAGAAAATCACTTTGAAAAAGAGCTCTGAACTGCAGCCAAACAGTTTGGGAGGGTACATGACTCTTACGTTCTTGGGGTTCTACGACAAGAGTTTGGTCGACCCGAGGGATTACCAAGTGAAAGTGGAAACCTTGCTGCTGAAAATATGTCATAAAAAGAGGAAAGAGAGCTCATCTGATGTCATGGAAGTGTCTGTAAGTTGACTAATGCCTACAATAAGCTGTTTTATAGCAATATACAGAATATTAGTATATATATAGTTTGTAAGATATGATTATAGTTTTATCATAATTTTCCATATATCATTTTACTAACAATATTCTTGTATGAGTCACGTGTTACTCGAAATAAATGTTTTCTATCATCTTATCATGTCACCTTAGGTCCTGGAAAAAATATTGTATAATTTCTCAATTTACCCTAATTTATTTCGGTAGTAAATTGTTAAAAATCAAAAACATATTATTTGCCAAATACATACAAGTATATGTTTAGCTATACCCATTTTTTACCTTTACTTTTTAAGATTGGCACATGCTCACTGCCACTCAACCCATCCAGCTCCGAGCCACCCACCATGGCATCAGCCGTCAGCATCTCCAGCGTCACCTTCAGCCCCTCACAGGGGCCTAATGTCAAATCCTACATGCTCATGCTCAAAGTCACTGTAACCAGGAACTCTGGGAATACCGCTAATGGTAGCACCAGTTCTACAGAAATCATGAATGGAGATAGTGAAGGTAAAATCAATCAATGTTTGTTTTAAAAAAAGTTATATTTCAGTGTAAATATTTTCAATATGATTATGCTTATCCACACTAGTTATAATTTGTTTATCATATTTGAGAAATGTATTTAATTTAATCAATTCATATATAATAATTTATTTACGCTCCATTTCATTCTAAAAGTGCATCAATGCTGATGTTTTATTAATACTCCTTATCATTTTGAAAAATATGTTTTATCTTTAATTTGATTCTTCAATATTAAGCCGTGGTCTCCCGGCGAAAAAAAATAAAAAATAGCATTCTTTTGTAATGAGCCCGGGGATGCCCGGGACCGTTAGACGACGGGTTATGATTTACTTAGCTGTGGTATATTTTTTGTTTTTCCAAAAATTGGCCTGTTTTATTTATTGTTTTGCTTTCAATCATTTATCTGGGCACAATTTAATTTTCAACTCCTGCTACATCTTAATATTTAATTGTAGCATAATAAATTTTTACTTAAAAACGAATCTATTATTTCTTATAATGTTCAGTTACATTTCAGTCAGTTTTTGTTTTGTATCCAGCAATGCTATATTCTCTTATGACTATAGTCATCATAAAAAATATTATTTCATCATAAACACCTTTCCAAATACAGAACCAGCTACAAAACGCTTGAAGTCATCAGAACACCTCAATTCACCAGACAGCAAATGGAGTAAACTGTATGGCAGTGAGCTGATAGTCTATGACAAGCATAACCGATGCCTGCTAACTAATGGGGAATATGATTTGGTGTTGCATGACGTAACTCCAGGCGGACGGAGCGCTACCATAGCCAGGTCTCCACATAAGGCTCTGATGGCGCAATGGGAGACTATTCCTAATGTAAGTTTCATAACATAGTGTCACTCTTTATTCGGCAAAGATGGTAAGAGTTAAGCAGCCTTGATAATGTTTGAGTGTGTTATCAGTCATAAGACTGTTCAAGTTTGATTTTCCTACATTGAAAAAAACGCATACAAAAATACGCAACTGTACCTTGTTTAGATAGATAGATAGATAATTTATTTCAGATAAGGAATTACATTATAAATTTGCACTCATGTCAAAATTACAAGAATTGTTATCATGATCGCCATAACATGAAAAATAACATAATGTCGACCAGAGTAATACAAGTACACAGAAAAATAAATGCATCTTCCATTCGGAATCGTCAGTCAGAAAAATTATGTCCATTACAAAATACAAATTTCGAAACAAAAATACAAATCAGTTACATTACATTACATTATAAGTTTTCTTTTAGCATTAGAAAGAATGACAGCAAATGACAGAAGTTTTTTATGAAGCACGTTCTGCAGTAAAAGTGTCAAATAGTTTCAAAGAATATTAAAACATGCTTACATTATATATTGTTATTCAATAATAAGAAATGTGTTATAATTTTCATTTATTTATTTATATTTTTAAATGATAAGGCGTCAAATTCGTTTCGTTTCATTCATCTAAAAATTGTACATTAAAAAAGCCCAAAGAGGCAGAGATTGTAAGTACAAATAAATTGCTTTCGAGACGTTTTTGCATTTGTAGTTGTGTACGGTCAGCACATAAAGAAATAACCAATAAGCAGTTTTATATATTTTATTTTAATTTGTACAGTCAGCTACATCAATGGAACTAATAATATTAAACAATGTGAAAAACGTGAATAATATTAATCATAACATTTAATTCTTATACTCTTCAACTCCAAACATTTCATACTCATTCTCATCCTCACTTTCATCCGATGAATCATTTGTGTTAACTATATTTAACACAAATGATTCATCGGATGATTAACTATAGTTAACACACATGATTCATCGGATGAAGGGCTCAGAACAAAGCCTGTACTCCGAACTTCGAAATCAGAACTTCGTGTCGTGTCGTCCCTTTCACTCTCGTGTTATACACTATATGAGTGAAAGGCATGATACGAAGTTCGGAGTAGCCCCTCTGATATTATATCTAAAGCCTCAGCCGTACCTTGAATTTTTGTTTCTTCTTTAATAGCATGCAGACAAACATTTTTTTTCTGACTGTAGAATGAGATTTATATTTCAATTTTAGAATCCCTGTAAATTTACAATACTACTACAAATGCAAAAACGTCTCGAAAGTAATTTACCTGTAGTCACTTATTCTGATCTTTCTGCGAATGCGAATGAATCATGTGAATTCAATGTGTGTGTGTGTGTGAGAAAAATAAGGTATAGGTAGAAATCATTGTCATAATAAGACCTGCACGCTTACACGTTCTTTAGTGGAATGTATTTGTACGAAGTTGTCAAAAAAAGTTGCTTTAGAAGAGTCACTTATGATGCACTGCAACCTGCAACTGTTATTTTTTAATTATTTTAACGTAATGTATTTACTTCGCCGAATTTATTACAGGAAAATGACATGCACACAGATATAAACCCATTTGACATATTCAAAGTACGTCCGCTACTCAAACTGAAACTAAGTTGGAGTCAGGAGCCTACGAACGGGCTGGTGAATCGCCCCAAGCTCTATCAACAGACAGAGACCAATGGTGCTAAGAAGGACAGTGTCACAACGAAAGAGAGACCTTCAGGGAGTCAGCAGAAAAATATTAGTGAAGCAAAAAATAGTAAGTAGACATACAAATGTAATAAACCGAAGAACTACAATATTGTCCCAATAAATTTCATATAGTGCTGATGGGTTCCTATGCGGAATATAATGGGTTGTTTGACGATAGTTGGCAGGGCGAGGCCTGCCAAGAGCCAAGTCAAACAACCCCAACCATAGTGCTTTTCTCAAACAATGTGAGGAAATAATAATAATAATAATAACGTTTATTCAAGAAAGTTGCTTACAATGCTTCACACTATACTTCTGCCAAACCAGAATATGGTTTGTTGGCAGACGAGGCTCCAAGTTACAAAATATAGTAAGCTGTATACACTCATAATACATTTAACTTAAATTATAGACACACACACACCCGTGCTAACTACATACATGTTCAATGCCAAACTTAAAATAATTCACCTGTAAGAACTTATCTATTAAATTGAGTGTAAGTAGTATAACGAAGTACATATAATATATGGTGTACGCGTTATTTTATGTTGGTTGTATATCATCTTTTAATTTAGATAACAGGATGCTGCTTACTTTCTAACACAAAGAAAAAGGTTTCTTTTCTTATAACACAAAGATATTGCAAAAAAGGTGATATTCTGATTTTAATAATTTACACTGTCCGTCAAAGATTTATACATAAACGACTTTGTACAGGTAAATCCAAATCAGATTCGAGCGAAGAGAACAAACGGCAACAGATCATCTACCAGTTCCTGTACAACAACAATTCGCGGCAGCAGACGGAGGCGTGCGACGACCTGCACTGCCCCTGGTGCTCGCTGGACTGTGGAACCCTTTACTCGCTGCTGAAGCACCTCAAGCTGTGCCACTCCAGATTCAACTTCACATACTTCGTGAGTATATGTAGTAACAAACGCGAAAAGATCACGTACTAGTTCCTGCACTGCCCCTGGTATTCGCTGGACTGTGGAACCCTTTACTCACTGTTGATGCACCTCAAGCTGTGCCACTCCAGATTCAACTTCACATACTTCGTGAGTTTTGGCCTTCTGATTGCAACATGTAGTCGACTCTTACGAGGCCCATGGGAAGAAGGGGGAGGTGTTATTCTAAATTCTAACTCCGCACCACACGGGGCCCACAGGGCAATAACTCAACCCACAAAGAGGCTTGACCAACATGTTTCTATTGGATCAGCAATGGTCGCAGTTAGAGGATAAAGTATAATATTTGTGAACAATCTTGCACAAATCGTTCTAGTCCCAAACTAATCAAAGTACTATGGGTACTAGACGACGATATACTTACATAAAATTAGTAGCCCATAATAGCCACTACCCGAATAACAACAAATCCCTTATTGGGATAATTTCACCTTTGTACCAATATAACCGAATTTGTCTGTATTTTTTACCTGTTTCGTGTGCAAAAAAGTATTTACATACATTCAAAAACGACTTTCGTCTCCAGCCGATTCCCGGCGGTGCGCGAATCGATGTCTCCATAAACGAGCTCTACGATGGTTCTTACACGGGTTCTCCTCACGACCTGATCGCCGCCCAGGGCCGGTCGGCCTCCGCCGGGCCTCGCGCCGGCCCCACCCGCCGCACCAGCCTCACGAGAGTACTCATATGGAGGCCTAGAGCCCGTCGGCGCCCGCAGAGACATAGCCTGGCGGAGTTCTTGGAGCTGGATGATAGTGAGCTGGTGGAAGCTCAGAGACCGTATCTTACGGGGCATAATCGGTGAGTTTCTACTTTCTTTGTCAACCCACACTCCCACACACCAGGTCTTATTGGAGTACTCATATGAAGGCCGAAGGCTTGTCGGCGCCCGCAGATACACAGTTTGGCATAAGCTCTTGGAACTCGTGAAAACTCAGAGACCGTATCTTACGGGGCATAATCGGTGACTTTCTTTCACAAGTCACCAATAAAATTACTAGTAGCATCCACCCGTCGCACCAGCCTCACGAGAGTTCTCATATGGAGGCCGAGAACTAGTCGGCACTCGCAGAAACATAACTTGGCTGAGTTTTAGGCACTGAATGATAGTGAAAAAACCGTATCCTAAAAAGTACAGGTTAACTACATTGCGCCGTTTTATAAAGTGATTGAACTTGTTATGCCACCGTGACCCGCAATGTAATGAAACTCGCATGCGAGTCTCGTACGTGTGTAAATAAGTTTTTAAGGACGTAATAATGGGTGAGTGACTAGAACCCTAATGCAATGTGCAGGACCTAGACATGGTATAGAACTGTATTTTCTCGCGGACTTCATACAGCTAAAAGATTATTTTTGATTCAGCAACCTTATTTACTTATATCTTAACATTTCGCTGTATTTTAGCACATTTACTTCTTTCGTTGTGTACATAAATAGAAAAAAGCAACTGGTTTGTATTGACTTAAAGCCTTGACATTGTGTTCGATCCATTGTTAACCTTAGACAAATGTAAAGCTACGAATGTTATTTCCAGATTGTATCATCACACTATCACCTGTCTGCCAGTGTATCCCAATGAACTGGATATAGACTCAGAAAACGAGACAGACCCGCTCTGGCTCCAACAGAAAACAATGATGATGATTGATGAATTCACCGACGTTAATGAGGGAGAAAAGGAACTCATGAAGATGTGGAACCTCCACGTCATGAAGTACAACTACGTCGGAGACTGCCAGATACCGCTGGCTTGCCAAATGTTCCTCCAAATGAAGGGGAAGGAACTGCTAGAAAAGAACTTGTATAGAAACTTTATACTCCACATGTGTTCATTGCACGATTTCGGGCTTCTCAGTCCAGTAGCGCTTTACCAGACCGTGCAAATGCTTAACCAAATGTTGGCAGACAACGCCGAAGCCAAAGAAAAAATGCGCGAATCGCTTAAAGCGCAACGCGAACACTGGAACGCGGTTGGAAAGTACCAACAACCTGTCGTCATAGAACAAAAACCTCAGAACAACACTGCCAAGCTGAATAATGTTGAAGCTTCACCGTCTGTTAGGAGAAAGACCTCCAATCTCAACAACAGAATCAACAATCCCGGCCCTAGCTACAATAAAAACGCGCCAAGCACTTCCAACGGTGACACTAAAAGGAAAATGTCTTCGGGCAGTATTCAGAGCCGCAAGCGATCGTCTATATCTGAGAGGAAACGTTCGGTATAGCGAATACTTAACCGCTCGGTGATGCGATGACGCATCTAACGAGGCTTTTAAGTACAATGTGGCTCTAAAGGTCTGTATCTCTAGTATAAGTTTTATCGAAGCAAAACAAACGAACACGTTTCCGTTTAGTCTCAATTTTTATAGCAAAAAGAAGTTAACACCTAAGCCCAACAGAGGCGCTGCTCGCGTTGCCATACAAATTAGACTAAACGCAAACGCGTTCGTGTCTTTTGTTTCGAATAAACTTATACTAGAGGTTAGTACTGGCCACGACTTTAAGCGGCAACGGTATATGGGTGAGGACCAAATTTTTGGCACATAATTAAGGCATTTAAAGCCCAACCAGAAATATATGACCATTGTCAAGAGGGCGTTATTCTAATTTGTACGGCAACAGAGCCTGTACTCCGAACTTCGTGTCGTGCCGTCCCTTTCACTCTCATGTTATGCACTGTATGAGTGAAAGGGACGGCATGATACAAAATTCGGAGTAGCCGCTCAGGTCAATATGAATAATGACAATTTGACTTGTTTATCTGTCGCTTCTGATGTTAATTTGAAAATGTTTTGTAACGAAATAGTTTCACTTCTAGAGCGTTTTTATCGCAGAATTTTATTATATACATATTAATATTGTTCCGCTCTTGACAATGAGTCTATTGGACATTTTATGTCATTTTCATTTTTTATTTTTAACACTACTATTTTTCAAATAAGCCACCACAGTGACAGCCTATCATTAAGATTGTTGCCAGTGTAATAAATTACTTCCTATGAAATTCCGTAACATGGTCCAGGGTCGGGCGATGTCAAATACAAACGCTTTCACTTACACGCTGTGACATGGGATTGTCAAACGCGAAGTTGAGGATATATGAAGGTTGATATTGCATTGGGCGGCGTGACGGATATATGCGTCGTTGGCGTCGAACCAATGATGCGCATATATACGTCGAAAAGGTTAATTGGCGTGCATTTTAATTGATTTCGTTGTGACACGAAATTTTTTATACAATTTACATGGGTATATTTCGTGTCACAATCGGAATTAATTAAAATGTAGGCGAAGTGAATGCCTTAACTATGTGCCAAAAATTTGGGATTCACACATACCATACGTGTGAGCGAGAGCTCGTACTACGATCTCTCGCTCACACTTATGGTGCGACGCTAGCAGCTGTGACCGCTTAGGTTTCACTAAGAATTAATTCATTTTTGGCCCAACACTCCAGTAATCCTAGACTCAAAACAACTTAACCGGCGAAAAAAATAAACAATAGCATTCTTTTGTAATGAGCCCGCGAATCCCAGAGATGGGTAGACGACGGGTTAATAGTGTCAAAATGCCTAAATCCTAGAATGTCTAATTTTTTCTTAATAATGCCCCACTGAATGTTACATTCTCATAATGACTAACAACCTTATCTCAGCAGATAATATGTTCCAAAGACCCGGTGTTCTGGGAAAAAGAATAGAGCTTTCTGGGATTTAGGCATTTTTTTTAAACTAAGTTGTCTTGAGATCTGGGAGCAAAATAAAATTAATTCGTAATGAAACCTAAGCATGTGACCGAGCCGTAAAACTCATTTAATAGTGCATGTCGTTCAAATTATTCTATTGCACATAGATAAATTGTCAAGACTGGACAATAGATCCTTTGAAGCGGCGGACACTTTTCAATGACCCATATTTCTCAAGAGTTACGGATGATTTTACAAATGACGGAGAATATAGATAAAGAATGATCTTGCATGTTCCTCGCGTAATTTAAAATTGGCCATATCCAATTGATGTTGACAAAATTATGTACTAGTATTCTGATTAGGTGATAGCCAGGATATAACGTTAAGTGTTAGTCAATATCCATAAAATGGATAGCATTGTAGTTAAGTTAAGTAAACCAGCTACAATCAATTGCAATTGTCAAGGCTACTGCATGCCGTGCATTTG
Organism: Epiblema foenella; assembly: GCA_963556455.1. Classification (NCBI taxonomy): domain Eukaryota; kingdom Metazoa; phylum Arthropoda; class Insecta; order Lepidoptera; family Tortricidae; genus Epiblema; species Epiblema foenella. Next base: position 14,138,639 of record OY747109.1, read on the forward strand.
GCACGCCAATTTCTTCCCCCATTGATCCAAATGTCAAAACTATTGAAAATGATCGACCGTCATGATCCCGTCAATCTCCAACAATCAAACTTTCCATCAACCTCCTTCAATCACTTAGATGCGATTGACAATCGCGCGTGCCTCGTTCAATTGCAACTGACCGTTGCCGGTGTACTTTAGATGTTGCACGGTTTCGTTTCATAAGAATATTGCTAATATGAATTCTCATAAATAAAATGTTCATCACAAGTGAAAATAAGACTAAATACAGTTTAATATAAGATTTCAAGCTTACATGGTCATTTACATTAGAACACAAAAAAAATACAAATATACATGGTAAATATCCCGTTTCAAATCGTAATTCTAAAATACGGTTTATTTTAAGGTGCAGCGGGACAGTCCAAACTGCGGGAATTTAAAACTAATGGAAAATATCTTCCGTGTTCTACATCATTTACCAGAGTGCTATATATGCCCGGATAGCGGAAAAGTGCTTTCACAATTTCACCAAGATGGTACTCTAGTTTTCATTTCCCGCAGTTCGGATTTCCCCGCTGCACCTTACACGGTTTTTCGATTGCGAGTTTTGTACTAATTATGTTGAGAAAAATTAGTTAAAATAGCTTTTGTATTTAGAAACATAAGGTCGAATCTTGAATTCTCTATACTCAGCCTCTGAAAACGGATTCTAAATATACTAGAAACTTTACACTAATTTACGTTAAAATAGTAAAACAGGTACTCGCTAAGACTTTTTAGTTTCTTGATAGGACATTGACAGCAAAATAAGAGTAGAAGTGTCGGTATCTGCTAAGTTAGATAGGCGAGGACATAGACTTAATCAAGTGATTGCCTTCCATGAAACCATAAAATAAAGCAAAATAACATATTTTCAACGGGACGCTAACCGAACGGTTATTTCGATAGTACTGAGAGCTATAACCACTGAAGTCAAAATCAGTAGTTCATCTCTATCGCACTTATACTACTCGGGTGATAGAGAAGGAGATAATACTAAGTTAGATACTCTGTTTTCGTGGACGCTATGTTATAGAATCACGCTGATATTTAAAATCTAAATAAAGTACGGAATATCGGAATGTTAATCTAGTGTGACCAATTTTAACTGATAGCAACAAAATTCTAACAATCCTGACACATTTTATGGGACGGTAAGTCACGGCTAGATTGATATTTAATTTTGTGGGTAGTTGTTAGAATTGTTAAGTTTGTTTTCTTGACAAATCTGTACATTACGTGCAATTATAAGGGTAGTCAATTTTCACCACGTAATTATTTCAGTTAATTTACTAGGTAATTATGGCCTCTGTGACAAAAAAGAGAATATCGACCGTGCCGAAGAAAAAACTAAAAAGAAAAGGTATGCAGTCCGTTGAATTATGTTTTGTGCGCGAGACATTAATTATAAGTGATGCGGGGATGTGTGTATGTGCGCTTTTATGAGCATCTGGTATATCCCATTACACACGTACAATAATTGCATACACGTTTAACTACATTGTGGATTGTGTTCGAACTCGAGAGAAAAGGGAGAAGTTGAACAGAGATTGGGGCCTTTTTTCATGTGGGAGTTTTTCAGTCTATTCTAGCGGATCCTGTGTCAAAGGCTGTAACGTTTGTATACGGGTTTTTTTGGAGATCAGTATACAAATTTTGTAGGTTTTTTTTTCCAATGAAATTTGAAATTTAATAAGTTGTTTGCTGGATGGTCATTTTGACGAGAGCTTCTAAGTAAATAAACATAAATAAAAGTTTAACGATATTGCGGATTACCAAAGTATAATGAGTTTAATCGGTCTATCAAACTCCGCAATGTAGACAATGTAGTTAAAACTTGCATGCGATTCTTGGTTTGTGTTTATTTTGCAATCACATACTTTTGAGAACCAAGAATCCACCACTTTATAGTTATCAATCCATGGGACTGCTCACCATACCATATTGCCATTGCTGTATTATGGAGCGTACCTAATCATTTGGTACACCAAGTTCTGTAGATATACATATCTACAAAAATTTATTCATACGTTATGGATTGTCAAGTGTACTCAATCACTGCCAAATAGAGTTGTATTCGTAAAATAACTTTCGTTAGCGAATGTTTTCTATCTACTGTGATGTTTCTAGAAGCACCTCATTCGTCATAAGACTACAATAAACTACTTCGTCTACTTTAAGACTATAATGGCTTGCAGGAGTCTGCTTATATTGTGGTCGGTTAATATAGATGTTTAGTAATAATTCAGTAAACAATAAAAATGTAGTATCTCGGTTCGTTTATACGTTGCGGGCGTCTGTATGTCTTGTCAATAAAATAGTTCGTGAGATCAAAGACTTGAAGAATAAACGCATCAAGTAGTTCATTAGTATTAAAGTTGAAATTGTTCATGTTTTTGCTCAGGATGACTGGTAGGTTATTTTACATCGACCATTAGCAGCGTAAGTTTACTTGCTTGAGTATAAACGTTCAAAATAAAGTGCCTACATATACAAATACCACTCAGTAAATGTGTGTTCATACAATCAAAATACAAAAAAAAACTGGTCAATCCATGGGTGTAGGAAGTAAGTGGTGATATATTTATCTATTTAATTTGTGTGGCAGCGTATAGCAAAGAAAGAGATGAATGGATGTATATATCCGCGATTACTTTCTACCGTCTTAACGGTCCACTTAGAATGTTCATCATTAATGATTTTGGTTAAAATTGTTCTCAATATCCAGTTAAATTTTTCCGTTTTTGCACCTACCAGCTGCTCCCTGAATAAATCGTTTCCGACGAGATTTTTATAATTATTTGAAGTAAAGACTGCAGGGTGTCCCGTTGCCTTATATTCGTCAGAACCGCGATCTGATTTATAATAAAATGTATAAGTAATAAATACTTCAACTATAGAACATAGACTGTTACATCTAGAAGCTATGTACAATAGAGAATACTGCTAATGTTATTATACAATCATGTAGTTATTAAAATGTGTTTAATTCATTTAATTGAGCGCATACCTGTTTTTTTACTTCAATGGAATAATTTTGTTATTCTTTTATTGTTCGATTGATAACTCGTACTTATGAAATGAAATAATAATTTTATTTTCAATACTCTTTGGTTTTATTTCCATAAGCAACACCTCTCGTCGATGAAAATATTAAATATGGAATGTCAAAACTATAAAGAGAAAAAAATGAGAAGTCATTTGACAAAGTTCACATTCTGAAATTTGTTGTTAAAATATGTCATATTCGAAGAATGCCCGCAAACTACCGGATATAAGTAAAATATCGCTACAGACAGACAAACATGAGGAGGAAGGTAGTGGATATCAACTATTTGTATAACCAATGAATTACAGTGTGGTCACATGTCACTATTATTTATTATTTTTCTTTGTAGGAGAAGTGATTCCTTGCAACGCGTCTGAGAGTTGCACTTATGCGGGTAAGAACCGAATATTTAGTTGCAGTGCGATTGTGCAGGTGTATTCAGTTCTGTCACTACAAAGGTTGACTCCAGCATTGTTGACATAAAAGTAATCTAAGAACCTATAGCCGGTCCGTTTTCTAAAGCCAAAGAGCCATAATAAAGTGAATAGTGCAACAATAGCACTCTTTATTTGGAATGGTCACAAATCGTTACACGAACTTTTGAATTGCAATCTAAGCTACGTCGCTTTAAAGCTTAAAATACCTTGTGCGATCCATAAAACGGAGATTATCAACTGCCTACCGTCAAATATTTTTGTCGCATTACCATTTTTTTTTGGTGACATTGGACTTTCAGTGCAAACTGTTACTTTAGCCTTTGCTATATGTAAGAAATCACTTGCGATCTTCTGCAATAGATTAATTAATTAGCTTATTTTTATGGCTGTGCAGCCTTAAACCAGCAGACTCACTATAACTCAATCACGACCATCTCATAGTTATCGAAATACTTGCTATTCACAACTTGTTTCTCCCCACCTCGCCGCTCACCCCTAGAATCAGGGACCGGAACCGGTTACCCTAATCAGGGTTTTCGATAGGCTTATTTTAGAAGTGGTTTTAAAAACCCTATCCATATTGGTAACCCTATGATAAGGTAACCCTATTGATAGGGTTACCATATTGATCGAGTTAACTCAACTAACCACTAACCAAAATCAAAACCCTATCAATACGGTAAGCCTATCAATAGGGTTTTTAACCAGTTCCAAACAAAAGTGATCTTTACGCACACTTCAATTAGACTCATTTTTAGATAACCGTGGCTGGCAGGCAGCCTGGCCCAGACGATAAGCTCGCTGTGAACCCACTCCCGGTAGAAACCAGTTTGATTTACCGAACACGCTCCTTATTTTTAATGCAAATAACTTTGTACTTTGAGTCCTTATGCTAGAATCGTATTTACTGTGCATGCAAGTATAGATTTCTAGCGGTGGATCGGGGCGAGTCGGCCGCGGCGTTTGTTTGTTTATTTTAAATTTTAAACATCTATTTTTAACTTTCGGTGCAATGACAGAAACAAATTTGTTTTGTCGAACATTACATACTAGAATGACTGTGAGCCATTGTATTGTGTTTGTGTTAGTCCTCGCGTGTTTCTTTTTGTTTGTTTTGTTTTGTTATAAAATAAATTATTTTCTGAATAAAATTTTATCTTATAGACGAAAAAGAAGAAAAAAATGTTTTTGAAAATTTCCAAAATCAGACTCGATAAAAATTCTATATAAAAAATATTGAACCTGCTCATAATGTTTCACAAAAATTGGTGATAAATGCTATCTGTTGAGGAGAACGACCCGAAATCTGGAAATTCGGACATACGAAGCATTTTTGTCGAAGCTGAAGTGGAGGGAAACTCGGTCAATTCTGTAAAAAAAAAATGACTGGTCATATGACGGTTATTTATTTAGTTAAATATTAAAAACAATCATTAGTTTTGACAGTACTAATCGGAATCTTTACTATATATTCCTACAGTTAAAACGATTACTGATCCTGCTACCTTGACCTGAAGTAACAGCAAATGCGCACGAACATAGAGTTGTTCAACCGCCCAATTCCGGGATTATAAAAAAGTTTTTTAGAAATCCGGGATTTTAGTAGTAGATATCCGTATACATATATTAATACTTGTATTTTAGTTAGCATTATATTAGGCTTATATATGTATAGAGATTCATTACATTATTAGGCTGTGTGGGTACTTTACGGAAGTTGTTAAAGCATTGTTTATTTATAACAGCACGGCGATGTGCAAGCGAGCCGAAAACTGATAAGACTTGCTATTTTCTATTGTTTTAGGATTAGCAAGATTGCGGTGACAGTCTAAATGGCAAAATAAAGTTGTTTATATTATGCCGACGTTGTTATCTTCTAAGAACTTAAACAAAAGAGTGTGCCCGTGCCTAAAGGTCATGGTATTTGTCATTGTTTTCAGAGTAAATCTACACACAGTAATTGAAAAACAAAAAAAAACAATAGAATTAATTTTCGTTCGTTACTTTCCTTAAATGTGCAGGTCTTGCTTCAAGTATGTCTTTAGTGCATTCTCGTAACCATCTAGTTGAAGACGTTTGAGTGTGACAGTGGATTTTATTGTTAGTGTTATTTCTTTCATTTTTGCTACTTTTGCCTTTATATCGGATTTTGTGATGAATATGGCTACTATTTATGGTCACTGATTAGTGCATTTTGATTGGATTGTAAAGTTTAATGGGTGTCATAAGAAAGGTGAGTGTGTAACGTATTATTTTTTACTTCAATTAGGTACAGTTAAAGTTTTTGGACAATAGTGAAGGTTGACTTGTAGTTTATATGAGTAACTATCGTGTAACACATTAGTCAATTAAATTGTAAACGAATTAAAAGCCTTTACTATGTTTGTTCCAAAAATTTGAACTTTACCCAAATATTAACACCAAATCTTTAAGGTACCGATTCAATGGTCATAGGGCCCGTACATTTCATGTCGTTGACGCAAAAATTAAGTAATAGCGCATACAGGGAGTTATTTGATAACACTACAAATGAGTTAACTAATCTATTGACGAGTTGAAAAATAAATACTTGATACATAAAACGTAAATGAAACAATTTGTTTTGTATTTTATTTCGATACATTTTTCATTTTATTCAATAGTGGATACAACCAATCTATCATTCAATGAAATTGATTATTTTCTAGTACACAGTAAATAGATGTTAAGAGGCCTTACATGTTTTAAAATGTTTCGATTTCAAATTATGACAAAAGTATTGTTAATCGCGATAAAGTGATTAAAGGATACGATGATTTTATTAGTTTTAGATAGTAGCGTAGGGATTATTTGATTTTATTGTGTATAGTAGAATTTAGGCAAAAAAGCAGTTTTTATATTGAAAATGGTCGATCCGGAGTGATTTTTGAAACAATATTTCTTAATGACAAATCCAAGAAATACATTTAAAATGTATGAAATTAGTAGTGATCGACGTTTTGGTTGCCACACCGCGGGATATCAAGTAGAGATGGTAATATGGATACGCTACTAAGACCGCAGTATCGATTAAACTGTTGTTATTTAAATGTTGTTAATATATATGTAAGAGGGATTACGGATTACTCATATGTAGAGTTTCTGGTTTCGATATATTATAGCTACTAGTTTGTTCAAGCATCAGAGTTGCCCACCCTTGCGCTGCAAAGGAAAATATTACAGCTTTTCGTAGTAGACTAAGCATAAGTATCTTTTTATGTATTAGTTCACCTTTTAGGTTTACGTTCATAATATAAAAACTACTATGAAGTCAAGATATTTTTCTGGTATCTCATTTAATGTAAAGCAAAACAGATTCGCTGTGTCCTTACAATTGGATACATCATGTGTGGCTGGGCATCAATGACACTGCGGTGCCAATGTAACGCGTTTTGGCTTCCATGGCTTGTCGTGTGCAAGAAGCGCCGGCCGCTCATCACGGCATGCAAGCCTAAATGACATCCTGCGCCGGACCCTCGTCACTGCCGGAGTTCCAGCTGTGTTAGAGCCATCAGGCCTAGCCAGGGATGACGGCAAAAGGCCTGATGGCATGACCCTCGTTCCGTGGAAGTTGGGGCGGCCCCTAGTATGGGATGCCACTTGTGTGGATACCCTCGCACCATCCCATCCTCCAGGGACTTCGATCAGGGCTGCGGCTGCCGCTTATAAAGCCGAAAATCTCAAACGGCGCAAATATGCAGCCATTGATACTGGCTGGGGCCTATCTCGCCCAACGGATTGCGATTGCAATCTAGCGAGGCAATCCGCCAGCGCCAACCTTGCCTTGACATTACCAATCAATCAGTTAAAACTGCAAAGTAACCGTATCTTCCTAATCTCTCACATTTTTCAATTGTATTTATTCATAGCACGAATCTCCGCTACACTTAAATGAAGACCCGAACCCGCGGGAAATAAGATCCGTTATATCGTGTACCCGTGTACCCTTGTAAAAGTTTCTGAATCCGGGCGGGTTCCTGTAGTTCGGGTTATTAATACCACCGGGCTATCCACGTCGGCATGTAAGACGTGTATCGGGAGCTCTAAATTAGACCCGCTCACATCCTACCGCGCAGGTAAACGCTCCGATAACAACAAAGGTAAAGAAAACTATTACCAACCTAAGTAAATAACAAAGCGCTAATTACAAGTATTAAAATATACGATACCTATTCGAAACTTACTTTTAATTTGTAACCTTCATAATCCCGGAATTGGGCGGTTTAGCAACTCTATAATAGATGAGCACGCAATCAGCCTCAAAGATAACCGTGCCAAACCGTGCTTTTGTTCTAATATTCATTGATCTTTTACCGACTACTAGTACTCTGCAAGTATTTGTTTCTCTTTTTTTCCAACGAAATAAATAGAAGTATGTATTAATTATAAGTCTCTGTAATGTGTGAATCGTATCGTGTGACTTCTAAGTAAATATTATTAACTTCAACACACCGGTGCAAATATTTAAAAACCGGCCAAGTGCGTCCAACACCTACTAGTCCACATTTAAAATCACTATCGAATACATTGAATCTAAAAAAGTCGTATCTTCATAGGGAACTCACGGTACTTACGACCTTTTGTTTGGGCAAGACAGTTTTTAAGCGAAAACTCAAAAACTGTAAAATCCGTATTGTTCAAACTAAAAATCGTTGAAAGTATTTACTACACTATATAATAATATATACTAATGCACACCACATCAATTTTTTTCAGATTCAAACTTTATAGTTTGGAAGTTAGAAACCCTTACACACACTTTCTATGACTTTGACAGTTAATATCTCACCAACAGTTGACTTAAATGGACAAGTTTTTTAGAGACCACCATATCATTTTTAAAGGCCTATCCATCGATACCCCACGCGATAATGTGCGTTGAATTTTTTTTTTCATCCACCGGTTACATGTATGAAGTGCCACACATCACTTTCATGTAGCCACAGAACACACCTTCCTACCAAATTTCATAATTGTAGTGCTTATAGTCTCCGAGTAAATCGGCTGTGACATACGGACGGACAGACAGACATCACGAATCTATTTTTGCCATTTTGGCTACGGAACCCTAAAAATAAAAAATAATAATAAGGGGTCCGTTTTCGCAATTTTGTCTACGGAAACTACGGAACCCTAATAAAAAGCAGTGTAAAGGAGGAATTTAGTCGTAAAATTAGAAGGCTTGCAGCGTTTTTCTTTTGGATTGAAGACTGAAATAAGAAAAAACATTTTAATTAAAAGTATATAAAATATTATTAACTTTATTCATTTTTTATTAAGCAGTAACGCTGCGAACGTAAACTACGAATTGAAAGTAGAAAAATAATAATTCATAATTGCTCGGAGCCTGATTTTTTCAAATTTTCATTTAATTAAAATAATTAGCAATAATATTATTTGATTTGTGAAACCTTTTTGTAATTAGATAATGTAATATTTATTAAAATATATTATTTAGTGAACTCAATGTAATACATCTTTACATATGATACATAATATATGTATATTTAAATAACAGAAACATATTATTGAATATTAATAATTCTTTCATTAACTATTAGGGGACCAGCCGAAAATTCACTTTAACCCAATGCATCACTAGCTGACGTTAAGGTTACCATAACCCAATGAAAACCCTAAACAAAAACCCTATCGCGATAGGGTTTTAAGCTTAACCCTATTGCGAGTTAGGGTTAACACTTCAATAAGCTTACCTTTACAATACGGTAACCTCATGATAGGGTTAACCCTATCATAGGGTAAGCAAATTGATTGGGTTACCGAATCGATAGGCTTAAGCCTAAAGAAGGGTTTTCCGGTCCCTGCCTAGAATATTTGGCACCATAATTCATAATAACAATTCATAATTGGCAGCATTTTCGGCTGTCAAGTTAGTTCGCCTAATTCTGGACTCGACTTTAGTTGCAGTTATATATCAACATATTCCAGTGACGGTGACAAAAAAATCAAGCGGAACAGCGGAAGACTCCGCATTGTGTTCCGGCCAGAAATCCTTCATTAGCATTCACTCCACCGACCAGCTGTGCCAAGTCGCCGACATCGAGAACCCCGCCAACCTCGACGAGTGCAACGTCGAAGTGCTCAGTCTCAACGAAGTCTTCCCTTCCACGTCAGAAGAGAGCTTGTCTAACGAAGATGAAACGCCAGCCCAGAGAAAAGAAAAGAACCGTAACAAGAAAGCATTTGTGTCTAAACCAGAGAAAACCACATATGTACCGACTAACAGCAAGTCTTCGACGGGCTCTGGGCGGCCGAAGGAGCCGGTGGAAGGTCAGGCTTCAGTGTATTCAGACTTCGATATACCGAAAAACACGATGTACGTAGTTGGGAGCGACCCTGGCGAGCCGAAAAAGTCATATCAAGATCCACCGAAGAAGATTTCAAAAACGGTAAGTTAGCTCGCTACTAATTAATTACCTGATTCTTTAGCTAAACCTAATTACGTAACTATATTTTTTGGTTATACATATTCAACAGCACAAGTAGCCACGAATGATAATATGTTCAAAATGCTAAACACACGTATAGTGTTTGTGTTTCTCTCGTGTCCAATTATTTGTCCTATTGTCCAATTTGCTACCATATTATCGTCCGTCATAAAAGATAAGCATACTTCGTAAATAAAGACTGCATGTGCAATAACACTTACTGGATTATCAACTCAAGGGTCTTTACTAAAGGTTTAAATTGCTTTAATAGAAATGTAACGTTACGGGCGTTACCTGAATACCTGAGAATGTTACAAATAGAAGGCTTGACGCTGGACCGCCATTTTTAGGGTTCTGTAGCCAAAATAGCAAAAACGGAACCCTTATAGATTCGTCATGTCTGTCCGTCCGTCCGTCCGTATGTCACAGCCGATTTACTCGGAGACTATAAGCACTAAAATTATGAAATTTGGTAGGAAGGTGTATAACTATAACCGCCACATAAAAGTGATGTAAAATTACAAAAAAATATTAAATTAGGGGGAGCAATCCATACATATAATCGGTGAATGAAAAAAAATTCAATGCACATAGTCGTGTGGGGTATCGGTGGATAGGCCTTTAAAAATGATATGGGGATTTCTAAAAAACTTGTCCATTTAAGTCAACCGTTGGTGAAATATTAGCTGTCAGTCATAGAAAGTGTCCCCCCCCCCTCTAATTTCCAAACTACAGTTTAAAATTCTGAAAAAAATTGAGGTTAGTAAATACTGTCAACGAATTTTGGTTTGAACAATATAGATTTTACGGTGTTTGAGTTTTCGCTTAAAAACTGTTTTGCCCAAACAAAAGGTCGTAAGTGCCGTGACGATTTTTTTAGATTCAATGTATTGGATAGTGATTTTAAATGTGGACTAGTAGGTGTTGGTACAGAACCCTTAATTTTGCGTGGATGAGGGAAAATGTTTCAGAATGTGCAACCCAAGCCCTTTCATATGACACCCCACTCGACGTATTAACTAGACTTTCAAATTTTGAGCCACCTGTTATATGTCACTTTTCACAGAAAATAAAGGAATAAAAATTAAAAAAGTCATGTTCTATGTATATAGGTAAGCCTCCTTTATAACTATTCCAAATTTCAAATCGATAGCATAGTAGTTCTTGAGATATTTAGCGATGTGACACACAGACAGTGAAACCATAAGGGTTCTTTTTTACCATTTTGGTACGGAACCCTAACAAAGATTATACAGTCAGCGTCAAAAGTAATCTCTCTTATTCCATTACAATAAAGACTTGGAACTCTTCATATGCGTAGGTAATTACTTTTGATGCTGATTGTACCACGTGCCTGGTAAATAGTCATCGCCGTGGCTTGTGAAAAATAACGATACCAACTTAGCATCGTCGCGTTCACGTCGGACATATAGCATTCGTTCTTTACTAGCAAGTAGGTATATTAAGTGCGAAAAGAGAACGCTAAGTACCTATATATCCGACATAAACGCGATCATAGGCGGGGTGTCACTCACATTTGTAGCGTTATAACCTAACCACTTACTATTTGCCAGATGAAGAAATTGCTCCGCAACATAGACAAGCACAAGAGCGACCAGAACAGCAAGAGCGAGAAACAGCCGATCAGCAAACTGACGATGCGTAGCATACTAAAGGACGGCCGCTGCGGGCCAGAGTGTACTGGCGATTCAGTGCATGAAGAGTACAACACACGTGAGTTGTAATCTCGAAGTATCTTATCCTAGCTAATATAGATGAGGGCCCTTGCGGATGCACTTCGACCCAATGGAATATTTTGTGCAAGTCTGAAAGTAACTGAATGAGATTTATTTAAATGTACATTTATCTGTTTGTTGTCTCCTAGTAGGGGTTTTTGATAAATGGGAGCAGATGAGGCGATGGCAGAAAGTTTATACTTACTGTCATCGATTAAATAGATTTGTTTTGTTTGGTCACCTATAGTATAGGTAGGTATAGGTACAATTTTATCGAATTGCCGCGCCTGGGGCTACCGCGAACCATAAACGAAGTTTTCCCTCTCTGTCTCACTTATGTGCAAACTTGCTAGTGCGACAGAGAGGGAAAACTTCGTTTGCTGTTCGCGGTAGCGCCCCAGAGGGCTACTCCGAACTTCGTATGGTGCTGCCCCTTTCACAGCACCAGTGCACCACGCTACCTATATAGGTTAGGGAGATTTTCTCAAATTTAATAAGCTGGCTATTATATTAGCAGTCAATGTAGCCAATAAGTTGTGTATATCGCAACACATATTTATTACCGAAACCTTAAGGGCGATACCTATATTTATGAAATAGATGTGCTGCATTTTTTTGTAGGTACCTACATAATACATGTCGCTTTGTTGACCTGTTGGTAATAAAACCCTTCTCTCTTACAGCAGACGACCACACACTTCCCTTCATGGAGTTCGAGCCCCCCAGCTACGCCAGCTACGTCAAACAGAACCCTGACAAAAACGTTACCTTCAACACACAAGTGGTCATCATTCACTTCACCGGCGACCTCTGCGTGGGACAGAGCGTCGAAACTCTCAGCAAAGAAAAGGACCAGCAAGCACGCAACTCTGAACTCAGGAAAACATTCCTCAATAAGTATAATGAACACTGGCCCACCCAGAAATAATTTGGCTTTGAACTAATAATGTTATTGGGCATCATCTTTACGGCCTGCCGAGCGATAGAAGTATGTTATGCACGCCAGTCCGGCTAGCACGATTTTGTCGTTTAGGGCTTAACGTAAATTTTATGTCTATTGGTTAACATGTAGATATCATTGACATATAACGTGCGTGTCTTTCGTGATCGCCATTAATACAAAAGTTTTAACACAAATTGTAAAGTACCTACAATTCTGGCAATTAACTGCAAAATCAAACAATTTGGACGATTAACCTATATTTTTTTATTTATTTATGAATAAATCAAATATCCTTGGTAAAAGCCAATTGTATAATTGTGGTATTATATTTTGTTAAGCTTTTATTATTTATTATTCAATTTGCGATGAAGCGCTACTCGTACCTACTCCTAAGTACGCTATGGACTAAACAGAAGCAAGTATGCAATAAGAAGTGGGGCTTCCTCGTAGAGTACCTAAATCGATCTACTTACACAAAAGTGCAAGAAAAAACACTGCATACGCAAGCGCTCATCTGCTCACAATTGTGGTAGCAATAAGTTAATGCGACTCCCAAGTCATAGGAAATAGTTTTATTACTTAGTGCCAAAATTCAAGAACGGTTGAACATGTAGGTACTGCACCTCTTCGTCTAACTCACGGTGCTTAATTTAAATTTAATAATGACAGCGGGATGTTCATTTAGCTATTTATCGATGACTGTATGCAAATATTACTTGTACTTTTTTTGGTTTGTAGAGTTAAATCTAATTTCTTTGCACAGATTAGGAATGAATAAAAATATTTGGTAGAAAATAGTTTTTATACGTTGAATTTAGTCATTGTTGCGACCCGACCTTAATGTTACCATGTTAGCTGAAAGAGATAATGTCACTGCCTCAACCTGAGTTTTGTCTGTGTTCGTCGTGCTAGCCGGGCGGGCATTCGTTGGCGTTCAGAGTTAACACGTTCACAGTCCATAACCCTGATAAGGGTCACTGCAAGCCTCTATTACAAAGCCGTAAGGTTTACAATTTGGATTCGGACAGTGAACGTGTTAAGGTTCATATGTCTAACAGCGTGTCTAAGGTTACGATGTTTAAAAAGTCGCTATTGCTGGCTAAATGTACATTAATTTAGAAATAAAATGTTAACTTATTTTGTAACTCAACTTTAATTTGCTATATGCAGTTTTATAAAGATCGGTTAAACCTATGTCTATAAATTTTGGTCACATTTTTTTACATGGCTTACCGTGAAAAGGTGTAACGGATCTTTAAAAAACGTACTAGTCCCTTTTCCGAACCCTTCCGCTGCCATTTGTCACATTAAATTTAAATGACAGTTACTACAAAAGAAGCAATATATGAGTCATTTAGGTGTCCTTGGCGTTGAAAGGGTCACACAATAGTTATAATCCAGTAACTTTATACATCAGAGCTTACGTCAAATCCGGTAGTTCTGATTTTTTGCAGACGTTTATGAAGTTGGGCTAATGAATAACCCAAGTTTTGACCTCAAAGCGCTCGAGCATTGGGCATTTTACGCAAAGTACCCCGTAACGTGACGTGACGGCCAGTGAAACATAGGCACTGGATGCGTATTGGGGTTTGCTACCCGTTCGTTTGCATTGTGCATTACCCTTAATCTAGTCGTGTGTATTCGATTTTATGAATTGCACCTGTTAACCCTTTCAGTACACATTAACAAATTATTAAACTATTACGTAAATATATTAACTAAAAAAAATGATTTTCAAAAAAATATTTATAATCAATATTATCACAGATCAACTAAGCAGACGATATTTTCCATAGCACTAATTCTTTGACCCTATCGTAAGTGAAATATTTAGGGAACTCTAAAGGCATCTGCTGTACTGTCCAATTGTTTACATCCTTAACTTTGTCCAATAATGTAAGGAATGTTTCATAGCACGGCGCCACCGAATCCATGTGTTCTATCGTGAATACGTAGCGTTTTTCTAACGCCATATAAAGCGTTTTGGGTGGGCGTGTGTTGAGCATCTTTTGCATTGTTGCAACGAACGCAGCGGTTACGTCGTCGTCGTATACCACTGGAATAGAAAATAACACGTTAAATCTTCAACGACAACCAATAACGGATATATCCCTCCGGTTCAAAGGGCCGGGTTCTTTCATCTGATCGGGTAATTTGGCATTTTGGCGCGTCATCTGAATTAAATGCCGTGAAAATTCGAAGAATTTGTCTTCTTCCTATTTTCAAGCAAGTGACAATCTTGTGTCACTTTCTTGAAAATAGAAAGAAGAAATAGATCGGTTGCAACCAAGCGCCTAACTACGGTAATAATACCTAATGGGAAATGGTTACAGTAATATGAAACCTTGCAACTCCAGGGGTTGCCCATGAATGTTGCCGAATAATTAAAAAAATAACTATATACATATATACTTGGATTGGTAAAGACACTTCTTATTTGAAGTGGGGTAGGGGGCTACTATCGCTATAAATAGACTAGTCAGTGGTTATATTCTCTTTATACTATCGCCAACACAGTTAACTGACCATTCGTGCACTTTATGAGCATTCTAATAAGGTTCAATAATGGTCAGTTAACTGCGTCCGCGTTTGTACTTACCATCAGCAGCTACGATGATGTCGGTATCTCTGATTTCTTTAGCGAGCTGCTGGCTCCATGCCGTGTCAGTGAAGTCCAGGGGGTTCACTTTGAACTGAGCTTTTATTAACTTCTCGTTGTACTTGGCGTTTAGATTTATGAGGTCTAATATACCGCCGAGATTAATATCTGGAAATCAAAATTAAATTATGTATTACATCTTGCAAAATTTATGATAGGTCTAGGGTACTTTAAGGAACTTAAGGGCTCATAGCTCCCAATGACCATAGATCTGTATCTCTCCGTTTTCTCGTGTTTTATATGGCTTATGGTATTAAGAACAACGAGGTTTACCGAAATATTACACCATCTTTACATTAAAACTCACTGTCTTCGAGATATATGGCATCAAACTTTGGCAATTTTATGCCAAAAAAACAGTTTTGACGTATAAATGCATAAACAACATACGACTAATATCGAAAATAGAGCTTTTTTGGACCATGTTCGATAAAATCATAAAAAATAAGTAGTCGGATTTTTCATTTTTTTTTTCTAAATGAATGAAGAACCGATAACCGTTTGTTCGATAAATATATCTATAGTTTTGAAGGAGCTATATCAACTCAAAAGTCGTTAAAAATCGATGAATAGCGCATGGAGCCCCTTTACACTTTCAGGGACCAACCCCTTGGCACATAGTTAAGGCATATAATACACCTATATTTTAATTGATTCCGTTGTGACACGAAATTTACATATAAATTGTTTTACAATTTAAAACACATACAACGAGAGAAAGTTGAAGAATGAAGTGCGCATTGACATTTATTTCATACCTTTTTTCAATGGCAAAATTGTATCGTTCAAATACCATTTTCAAATAAATTGATTACCGATCGACTCGCAAAATTTTAACGATGGTACTGGTTACTGCACTAAATTTAACAAAAATAAGACGCAGAATGTCAAATGTGCCTACCGTTTATATATTTACAAAAATATGTGACAATAAAATATTAACTCAATGTAATTGGTGTAATTGTGCAAATAGGTAGTTTTAAAGCTTAAAATCTAGTAAACAGGTTATTTTTTTGTTTCAAAAAACGTACAAGTTTACGTTATATGGGTGCTGCCATGTGTCAGTTACTTTACTTCTAACTATCACACACCAACCAGACATTTCAATATAGTTAGTATGTGCAATTATTGTGCAGAATAGTTTTTAACTGCTATATCGATGGCAAGCGGTTACTATAGCCTATGGACGCCCTGCATAATTCAGCGGAATATTTTGTTGACAGCCTGATGGTGAGCAAATACCGTAATCTATGGACACGGGACTTCAGAAGAATCACAAGCGCGTTGCCGAGCCTTTATTGACTTGAGGATTCGTTGTGTTAACAGTTAACAACATGCGCTATAACCACGCGCATTACTGACCGTCATAGTTACCAAAGTGTTAACAAAACACCTTACCAGTGCAAATGACTTTCTTGGCATATATTCCAGCGACAAAGCTGGTCAAGCCCGTACCAGCTCCCAGCTCCAATACAGTTTTGTCTTTAAGGGCCCCCTGCACTCCCAAATGGATCAGCAGGTCTCCAATCAGGAAGGCCCCCCTCCAAACTTGCAAACCTACTAGTGCTATTTTGGTTTTTGAGCTGTGTTCTGAAAATAATTGTGATATTATAGATTTAGATTTTACATAATTTATTTCATGATAAGGAATTACATTATAAATTTGCACACATGTCAAAATTACAAGAATTGTTATCATGATCGTCATAACAGGAAAAATGAAAATAACACAATGTCAACTAGAGTAATACAAAACACGATAAAAAGTAAACAGAAAAATAAATGCATCTTCCATTCGGAATCGATAATATTATGTTACTATATAATATTATGATACTGTACATAAGTTGTATATTTTTTTTGTGGAATAAAAATAAATAATTGATTTCCTCAGTTTAAACTTTGTCTCATAAATGGTTTTTAAGTGCTCTTATTAGAAAGCTAATATTAAATGCAATAGCTGTAGCATTTTAATATAACTATCTATAAAAATGTATGTATATTTTAATACATGGGATATGTATCATTTTTATATATGCACAAAACAAAAACATCATAACTCATAAAGAATTAAATGTAATTCCAAAATATTCTCTACCACTCTACCTTAACCTGTCGTCTACTGGTCCCTGGGATCCCCAGACTCATTACAAAAGAATGCTATTGTTTATTTTTTCGCCGGGAGACAACGGATTAATCATAGAATGAATTAAAATCGATATCTTTATATTTATACACAATATTCAAATAAAAGAAAAAACTCACCAATTCTGATAACTTCTTTTTGTGGCCTTTCAACATCCAAGTCTTCATCATCATCAAATTGGGGTTTCTGGTCACTTTTTGGCAGAAGGAAAGGGAATTCCGAAATAACATCTGAAATTATGAATTAATACTTTGAAGTTTAAATCAAATATGTTCCTCTGATAAGAAATATATTTTGTTGTATTAATAATATTAAGGTTGACTTACTTCCTTCAATAGTTGGTGCAACTTTGGTATTGTAGTTATATTCCCCATAAATTTCCGAAGTCACTGTAAGTTCCGGCATCTAAAATTATTAATTATAAAGATAATTTGTAGACACTAAACACTACCACAAGCTAGATCTCTATTCATCATTTTGCAAAACATAATGTACAGAATGGCTAAAATATTCTCAAGGGTATTTTATTGTTAGACTGAATATAGTTAAATGAAAAGGGCCCATTATCAATCATATTCAGACTGACAAATGTTAAAACTTATTAAAAATTCACAAAACACACCTTTGCACTAACTCTTAGAACAAATGTGAACTTGTTTCTAAATGATCTCAATGAGGAAGGACAGGGGCATAGAAATTGGAAGCCATCCAATTTTTTAACTTTTAAATAAATTCGCATAAATGATGTGCGCGTGAGTGCTAGTTGGAATCCATTAGTCATTTGTAGTGAGGTACTGTTGATTAGTGGTTCAATTTAGTACAGTCAGTTACAATTTCTTCATAAACATGTAAAAAACATTTAGGAGTTTCAAAATGCTTTGTTATTAGCAGACGTTTTTCATATGTACCTACACTAAAAATAGCCTATAAGAAATATACTCGAAAAAAGAATGTTCATGTACAGTTATACTGAAAATATAACATGAGGAATACATACTTACATCCATTTTCTTGCAGGTATGTCTTGAAACTAGAAATTACATGGAAAATTGCTTCAACCCATGATATATTATCATTACAATTCTATTAATGTTTAATTCATGAAGAATTAACAGTCAACCTAATGATAACTTCTAATGATAATTCATCACGTAATTCAACTAACCCAACTAAACAAAAAAATGAGCAGAAAGGCTGAAAACGCCTCGCCTAGCATATTCTATCTGAGATTTAAGAAGAGTGAGTTGGTGATAGACGATTTCAGAATAAATACAATAGTTCTCTTTCGTCAGTTTATCACAATACAGCATAGCAGCTAAAGCAATTAAAGACGTTCATTCATTAGTGATAGTATTAAATGTCAAAACAAAACAAACTGACTGATAAGCATGTGCATGTGTTCGGAAACTTATTTTACTTGTGAACCGTGAAAACGTAATGATTATTTTTTAAAGGTAGTAATTTTAATAAATCATTATTATTATCAAATTGTGCTTTAGTAATTTCAAGTTCCTTTGAATTATTTAATTTTAAGACAAATATTTTGTATGTGGCTGAAACGATTATTGTCCTAGCCTTATTTGTTGTTTCACGCAAATAAAAGAATAAAACATCAACCAATCACAGCCATACACAACGATCGACGCTGCCACGTCAAACGTCAAGTCGGGAAACTGAATGAAGTGGCATAAAATTTCGGTTTTGTCGGCATTTCGTAGTTCTTCGTCTTCCGGGTAGGTTTTAAGTGACCGGCTAGTTCAAAATGCGTTTTTTATTACTTACCGTAGCGATAGCCCTTCTGGGCGCCGCACTCGGAGACGATGTACCTACAGAGGACAATGTACTTGTGTTGAGCAAATCCAACTTTGACACTACAGTCCAGGCGAACAACTTCATCCTGGTGGAATTCTGTAAGTTTTTCACTATATAACTTAAAAATTCAGTAAGACATGAGAAAATAATGTGAAGTTTTTTTATTGTTTTTTTGTATAGAGGGTAATGACATGTCAAGATGCCGGTATAGTTACATGCGTGCATTGTGAATGTGCAAGTAGTTGAACGTGTTTTTTGTACGGTATAGATGCGCCATGGTGCGGACACTGCAAGTCTCTGGCGCCCGAGTACGCCAAGGCGGCCACTAAGCTGCTGGAGGAGGAATCTCCTATCAAGCTGGCCAAGGTTGATGCCACGCAAGAGCAGGAACTCGCCGAAAACTATGGCGTCCGTGGCTACCCCACTCTCAAATTCTTCAAGAATGGAAGCCCCATTGACTACACAGGTATTTATGAAATATAATTTTCCATTAAGTTAATTGGTTAATCTAAATTGACCACAAGTGTGACTCATTAAGTGTGCCTAATTGGCAGTTAAATGTTATTGCACACTTGATTATGGTTATGGCTTTATTTAAATCCATGTTATTACTAGGTGGTCGCCAGGCTGATGATATTGTCTCCTGGCTGAAGAAGAAGACTGGCCCCCCGGCAGTCGCTGTGACCTCAGTGGAGCAAGCCAAGGAGCTGATTGCTGCCAACAATGTCATTGTGTTCGGTTTCTTCCCTGACCAAGAGACCACCAAAGCGAAGGCATACCTGAACACTGCTGGTTTGGTGGACGACCAGGTCTTCGCTATTGTCTCTGATGAGAAGGTCATCAAGGAATTGGAAGGAGAGGCTGAGGATGTTGTTCTTTACAAAAATGTAAGTTGATATGAAATGTTTCTAACTTTATCTGTTTTTGTTTCTATTTGCTTGGAACATACATTTTTATTGATACTTTAAAATTACTTTAATTACTAAAATTTGACTGATGTTATTTTTAATTTGCTTAAACATATTATTAGTAGTTAGGTTAATTGATAATTTTTTCCATAGGTATATTCCATATTACCTTATATCAATTCTGTAAATTCTCAGTCTTAAAACAACAACAGTCAAGATAATATTCATAAAATGTATTAAAAAACACAATGAATTTGATAGATATTTATAATGCTTTCTAGAGATAAGATATTAACTGATAACATGACATTGACCTAGCAGGTAAGAATTTGTTGCACTGACTACCATAATGTCATCATGTGATAAAAAATATATTAAGATACATTACTTTTGAAAAGTTGTAAAACTATACAATAAAAAAAAATATGCTTAGTAACTTTAAGCATATTTCATCACAGTAAAATACAAGTCTGTATTTCTATCTCAGACCATTTTCTCTGTTTGATTGCACTTTCTGTTTACAAATTTGACACTTAAAATTTTTTACAGTTCGAAGAATCCCGTGTCAAATTTGAGGAAGCCCAGTTTGACGAAGATTCCATTAAGAAGTGGGTGTTCGTACAGAGCATGCCCCTCATCGTTGAGTTCTCCCATGAGACTGCCTCCAAGATTTTTGGTGGCCAGATCAAATACCATCTTCTGCTCTTCCTGTCCAAGGTAAAATTGTTCATTCTTACCGTCTCTCCTTTAGTGCTGGGGTTAACCTTTTTTTTTAATTAAGGACGTAATTTTTTCTCTGTGGGGTTCAATAATGGTCAAAGGTAATATTTTTATGTCTCCATTATTTAACTAGGTTTTACCTGCATCTTCACCCATGTGGCTCAACTATTTGCAGACAGGAAGCAGACTAGTTTAGCAGAAAGGACTTATTCCAATACTTGTTTTTTGCTGGAATCACATGATTTCAATCCTTTTAGCTCAACTGTGTCCAATTGTGTTTATTATTTGAACACCTATCTATACACTAAGTGTCACCCCGGCCGATAATAGAATCTACAAAGAGTCATTAAGTGATTCTTTGATTGAATTAACCAAAAAAATTGTAATTATGGTTTTGATTGTATAATTAGTTTATAAAGATCCATATATTTCAGTTTTCTATAGGATTGACCTTGGAAATATGATCATAACCTTTCTGACGTCTTAAGCAATCTGTATAAACACACCCATCTGCAAGATATTCTTGACAAAACCTGTTTCCATTAATTTGAATTTAGAATCATAAACCATTAACCACGTAAGTAACTACTAACTAGATTCATAAATGGGGTTTTGTTGAAACTAAAATTGTTCGTGCGTGGAGATGTTTATAATAACGTTATCAATGCATTTCACACTATAACTGGGGCTATTTTCTGCGGGTTGATAATTGGAGACGGTTGTATTCACGCCACGTATTCGTATGATAACAGAATAATTATACTAGTAGCAGATAAATAAAGATGATAGGATACTTGTTGCCAGCCCAAAGTTTGGTTGATTGGAGTATGGGTATAAGATTAGTGTGCTAATGAGATGAAAAACAAGAGATATACCAGAAAAGAACAAAATGCGACGAATCAGAAGCAGCATTGATTACAGAATGAGATGAAAGAGGTACAGAAATTTTATGAAAGACATTCCGAACGGACCAATATAACGTCCAAAAAGTAAGAGTATATAACATTTTTCGTGATTAGCAACCGTGTCTTGTAGAGTAGTTAATGCCCACGCAGTTCTCCGTAACATCGATCTTATGTTTATTTTACCGGTTGATCAAGCCGTAAATGATTTTAAAGACGATGGCGATGCTCTACTTTTTGCACTGATACGTTTTCTATACGGACACGTGTTGCTCTACTTAAATTTGTCGAGAACGGGATCTTATTATCATACATATGTACAAAAAGATCTTCAGTGTAAAGATAACTTTTGAAACATTTTGAATGTCGTGTGTCGCTGTAACCCGTACTGAATACGACTAATGCTAACTATAGGCGGCATGGTTTGTATCTGTCGGGAGTCCTTGATGAGCATCGTTAGCACGATCATGTTTCCGATACAAGTCTTTCGTCTCCCTCGCTCATTTGTTGGTGATGGACGAATGCTTTACGTCCGACATAAACGCGATCACGCTGGCTTTTCAAGTTCAACTTTCGCTCTCTTTAAAATAAAATGGTACTCGGAATAAAGATCTTATCCGTTGCCGTGCCGTGTGAACAGTGAATAATCAATGGTGAAAGTTCACGATGGGTCATCCGAGCGACCACGCTGCCTGTGAAAGCATAGTCTATTATCACTACCGTACGCAACTCGTAAAATACATACCATTATGATTCCTATTCCCCAGACATAAGTTCTAAAAAGTACACGTTACAAATGTGGCTTCACTGAGCATTGCGCGGCAATACCTGTTAGCGCAGAGCAAAAAATGTAGCGGCTTTTTTCCCTTTTACAAGTGGGTCAGTGAGTCCCGTTAATTCTGTTTGCGATTAATTCGCATTGACAGTAAATTAATGTAAATCGAGCAACTAAATAGGTATAAGAAGTTATGCACAAGTATGGAATGTAGAAACGTATAGGTACTTTCACAATTTATTAAATATAAGGAAAATATGCTTGCAAATCAAATTGTTTGCGTTTATTGAACCATTGAATTAAACTGAGTGGAACTGGTTATATAGAAATAGAAATCATGTCCTTGATTCACTAGTCACTACCTCATATAACATGTATAAGAGTCTCGCCATTTAAGTTGGTATAAGAGAAACTGAACTAAAAGGTCATGTTAGGTAGTATAAACGTTTTGATGACGATTAAATACTTTCTAGAACGTTAGAAAGTGCATCATAGACAACGAAAACTTGCTGAAATGTGCCATTTGTGACACGATCTATGATGAATCGTGATAATCATGATTCATGATGAATCTACAAATACATAAATAAATTGATACATTCTAAGTCAGGATTTTTTTCATTGACGGCTTGTTTTGTACTTCTAAGCCCAATGTTCTATTAAATTTAGACACAAGCTAAGCATTGTGGTTATGGATTATTCATGAGTTCAAAACGCATCTTGCCAGAGTTCACTTAACAGTAAAAAAGTTCTAAACGTCAATATTTCTAATACTATGACGGCGGTAAACCTGCATATGGCGTGTCTGGTGAGAAACTGACACCTTAGCCTACGGACACTTGCGAGTCCACACTGAATAATAACAATAACAAATTACCTTTTCACACAATGCTCACAAAATTATTTTTGTTAGATGTAGGCGACACGAATTGACGCGCGATTCTCACAGTACAATCTAATTAATGAAAATAAATGATGAAAGTGATAATTTATTTCGTCAGTCTTTATGACATTGACTTTAAGATTGAATTTTACTCAGCCTGTGATTCTTTTTTTCATTATCCTTTACTTATGATGTGTTTTTCATAGAAAAACGGCGACTTCGAGAAATACGTTGAGGAGATCAAGCCCGTTGCCAAGACCTACCGCGACAGGATCATGTCTGTGGCCATCGACACCGACGAGGACGACCACGCAAGGTTAGTTGGACATTACACCTTAATACGCCGCCAATAAGAATCAGTTTCGAACAACAGAAACCTATCTGTAGATCATTTGAGGTCGCGCTAGTGCTAGACTATTCAGTTATATTATTGTAAATTACACTTTTATGTGATCTCAATTAGGTTCAGTTTTTAAAAAAACCGGTTAAGTGCGAGTCCGACTCGCGCACCGAGGGTTCCGTACACAAATATGTACCGGTTCGAACTCAATCAATACAGGAAAATCTCAAAAACTATTCTAAATTTCAAATCGATAGCATAAGTAGTTCTTGAGATAATTAGCGATGTGACAGACAGACACATAGACAAAGTGAAGGGTTCCTTTTTTACCATTTTGGTATGGAACCCTAAAACCACAATAATGATCAATTCAATGGTTTTAATCAGCATCCATCACGATTGGTCAGTAAAAATAGGTGAGCGTCAGGATGACATGGTATGGTGAAGTTTTTCAGCGAGAGTAATTCCAATATTTTGTACATTTTTGTACTATATGGTACCTGACATCAAATAATTTGTATCTCGTTAAAAATCGATAAATATTGAAAATAAAGTGGTCAGCCGTCATGTTGACACGACCAAGTCCAGTTCTCCTAATTGTAGGCAATATACCGAATCCATCTTTTCTCAAATATTTAGTACCAAATTTGTGACCTTTGTTAATGATTTTTAGTATTTTATTTCGAGTTACCAAAAAAGGTACTTCACGTTCACACAATAAGACAACCAGTATGTGAATCGTAACATTTGCGCTATACACTGGGCTTGAGAGTAAACAACATTACGTTTATAGAGATATATTCCAAATGGTAGTCCGATTTTGTTAATTCCAAGTAATATCTATAATGTTATAAATAAAAGCAGCAGAATAATAAAATTAAGTGACCTTTAGCTCTACGTAGGAATATGTGTGGTCAAAAAGGTCCAACATGACCACTGGTACCATTCCCGTTAGTCTTTACTTACATCCGGTTTCAAAATATCCTTTATTGAAAAAAAAAATACTGTAATTGTACCAATATTAGCACAGAACTATGAAGTCTGCAGTGAAGAGATCTTTATCCAGTAGTGAGTATATGAATAGTTAGAAACAACAGTATGTATATTTCTTTTGCTGTATATCAGGGTTGTTACATTTGGCCCCTAAAAAATTTGGTACTTTATTGCAACTTAATTACAACAACAGAAGAAGTCATAGCCATTTATTTCGCTTAAAATGTTGTACAGAAAGTGTTATACATTTGTCACGGAGAATCGCACATTTCACCAGCAACTGGCATGTATAATTTGAATAAACTAGTTAGTTTGGTTTATTAAACTACTTACTTTGAGTAAAGGAGCATGTCTTGTTTAGAATCCTGGAGTTCTTCGGTATGAAGAAAGACGAGACCCCCGCCGCGCGCCTCATCGCCCTCGAACAGGACATGGCGAAATACAAGCCTAACTCCAAAGAGCTCTCTGCCAATGTTATTGAGGTAAGCAATCTATTCGTAGACAAGTTTACCCTTTTCCAGGCCGCACTAATCTAGAAGGCTTTACAAAAGACAAAATATATATTTCAAACGGGTTACGTTATGATGATTTATTTCAAGACGTCGTTTTTTAAATTCGAGAACTAAGATTAAAATTCTATTGAAAAGGGTTAAATGAATTTAGCTCGATCTCGAAGAGGCCACGAGGACCCTTGAAATCTGAATCTACTTGGGTTTCCAAAGAAATTACCACTCGAACTGAGACTGCTTAAAAAAAGTTTTAGCAAACATAATGACATGTAATATTTAGAAATAATGGTATGGAATTTACGCACAAAGTATCACAAGCGTATATATTATTTTTTTACACTGATGTAGGTTGTATATTGTATGTAGCTAAACCTCGCCACCCCTGGGCAAATGCCCGTAGCGCCTCCCTGCAGAGACATAAAATCGTATGCGTACGCAATATTTTTTTTACTCAAAAACTTAGCATTTATGTGATAACATGAATATACTCGACATGTCTTTTTTAGCTTGAAAATGTTATTTTTGTGAAGAATAGCGCTTGTAAACACATAACGAAGATGTATAACAGAATCTTTGTCAACAATATTGTAATTTCGTTTGTTTGAGTATGAACGGTAATGTTTGCACATCGATTCTTGTAGAACTCTCTACTCAAATCTTATTGCATTAGTTAGAACGAGGTTTATTTCAGGGAATCTACTTTGAACCTTATCAAAAGATTCTATTCGCTGACGGCGAACCGAATGCCTATTTTGAAAACACATTATTATCGCATTAGCGCGCCTGCAAAGTAGCCATGATATATAGTTTGAGCGCGACTAACACATTTATCGCGGTGAAATTGAAAGAATTACAGGAAAATGGTATTTTACACACCACTAGGCCATGCATAGTTTTATAAAGATCCTTTTTGTTGATTATTAATGTAAAAAAATACTGAGTTACCTACTAATAATTAAAACAAACAGGCACCTATGTTATTTATTAGGTATTTACTATGGGTTTAACGTAAATTGTCAATTTTGTAACATAGAACAACGTCAAGTTATCGACGACAAAAGTGCAAATGTTGTTTTGAAGTAATTATCACTTAATTCAAATTAAGAATTATACTTGTTAATGACGTTTACATTACAAATAAACGTGTAAAATCCTTTGTTATGGTATGGTAATTAACATACAAAGATACTGCTCTAACAAATGTGATAATCGCCATTGAAATGGACCGTATGGCGGTCGACACTTACGCCTTTACTGCCGTTGTTGGAATACAATAGTGAACCGGTGCAACGTAAGCGCCTGCCGCCATAAGGCCCCTTTCAATGTGAATTATCACAAATATTGACACTAGCAGAATGAAAACAACACAGGTGATGCACTGTTTCGATACGAAATTTTTAAATACTGGGATAGTAGATTTGACAACAGGTTAAGTTTTGAATGATATAGATATAATGATATAGTTACAAAATATGGTGAAAATAAACCGATTTACTTACTCTTTACTTTATTAGACGTTAAATACGTTAGTAGCTAGTAATGATATTGGGTGACAATGACCTAACAAAACAATGCAATCTAATATCATATCATATCATATCTTATCTCATCTCAATTGTCAATGTCTCTCGGCAACTGCCAAATTAATCTCGAAATTGCCCTTAATTTAATAGGAAACAGTGTATATCACGCAATAGCTTATTTCGCGAATAAGGTTGTTTTTTAAACAAAATCAAGCTTCTACTTCTCAGAAATTCTTATACTAATTAACCAAGATAAGCTACGACGTTATGTGTAACTTGGACGAAAACGCGTGAATGTGGAAATGCCCGAAAATTTACGGGGTCCATGGTCTGGGAACTTGTGTGAGAGGTAGCTCTTTCGGACCCGGCCAATCCAATTATGCGGGTTGATTACATCAAATTTTAATGTTAATTCAAATACACATTTCATATGTCAAAATACTTTTGTGTGGAAGTGTTTTTCCGGCCCAAGAGGAGTATTTGCCATGAATATTTCTTCTTTTCGTCCAGGAATTCGTGCAATCCTTCTTCGCTGGCACACTGAAGCAGCACCTGCTAAGCGAGGATCTGCCCACTGACTGGTCCGCCAAGCCCGTCAAGGTTCTCGTCGCCACCAACTTCGATGAAGTCGTCTTCGACAACACCAAGAAGGTGCTCGTCGAGTTCTACGCCCCATGGTGAGTAGTTGGTAGTTGGAACACGTCCACTGATGGAAATAAACCACACACAAAGATCTACACGTGAACAACCGAACAACGGTTCGGTATTTAAGGCATAACATAATAAATTACCCTCGTAAGTTTCCCTCTACGTTCTAGGCCGGCCAGTGGGACATTACAGGCTAAAAATAATGAGGTGTAAACTTTTTACCCGATTGCGCGACGCAAAGAACGGTAATGCCATTATGATTGTATGTTTGTTAAAAAAAGTTATTGAGCAAAAATGCATTGGGAACCATTTTTTGCTTAGGAACGATTTCAGCAATCCTATGACTAACCCGTGTGTATATACGGCGAGATCATTGCAAGATAGAATGTTTCTAAAACCGGTAGACAGAAAGTGTCTCCATTGTTTTTAAGTTTTATGTGTGACTCAAACACGTGCGTCTAATCTAATAGGCACGTCATAAAGATACTGGAAGGTCTGGAAGCACATCACAGTCAGGAGAAAAACGCCATCCATCTTCAAAATACAGTGACCTCACTGTTATTCAGTAGCGTTAGATAACAAAAGCGTACCAAATGTAATGACTTCAGCACGCTATCTCAAACGATAGCGATACCCACAAATTCATATAAATTAGTTGTTTCAATAGATAATGTACGATAACTAAGCAAGTTTAGCCTTTTCAACGGATGCGGAGCTAGAGATAATAATATGTAATGTATCTGCTCAGAACCTGTAAAAGTCTGGAAACTAATTATCTTACGATACAATACTGAGGTAATTAAACCTGTCATGAACACGTTTCAAAGTAATTATTTTTAACGCTAATAAGTAATCTTCCTGAATGTAAAAGTAAACATAAGGTAGCAAAAGCCAAGACAACAGACCACGCAAATTCGACATCTCTGGGATGTTATTATATCTTAAATATGTATAGTTTGTAAAGTTTCTAAATATACCGCCTAACCTAACCATTATCCTTTTATTAGATCTTTTATTAGATATCAATTACATTTGAAATAATCGCTTCTTATTTCCACGTATTCGAAGTAAGTGTAAGCACGTGTATGTATAATTAGATGCGAACCTTCACTCATTGTCAATGGCACACGAATAATCAGCCGCCATAGCTGATTAGCGCATCGGCTTCGGGGCATTGACACTTTAACTGTTCTTTAACTTGTCTGGCGAGCGGTAGGCAAACTTAGGAGACGCGTAACACACGATATAACTGCGAGTGTTAGCATTTCGCTACATAGGTACCATAAAATCATAATGTTGTTTAATTTTTAAATGATAATTCAGTGGGGTTAGTTATTGGTAGTTTATACCTGACAGAAAAAAGTCTAAACTTTTTTTTTTCGTAAAAAAAACCCTCAGGTTAGCTAAAGTTTGATGAAAATCTTGGCATTATTTATGGACTACATAATGAGCCGTTTTCGCTTTTTACTCCCGTTTAGTTGAAACCATTTCCTTCTTAATAATCCATTGGGTGTTTTACAATAAAAATGTTGTAAATTGAAGTAACCTTACATATCGCCTGTATAATTTATTATCCTCACATTTTTTCCACAATTGTATACCACGTTGTCAAGGTTAGATTAGGTACATGCAGACAATGTATAATTTTATAGCACGCTACGATGACTCCCAGTATCTACTAATAGCATGTGTGATTTAAGCATGCTACTCACAATTTACAACAGTAAGATTGCTTGAATTTTTTTAAATCATTTTTACTAGCTGATGTGAATGTGAGAAATAGACCCTACCAACGTTCATGTTTTAAATCTACCGTGTGACTTATCGCTATTGATTTACGATTGAATTAAAAATCGTATAATAAAAATATTTTCACAACCTTATTAATAAATGCCGATCAAACATATTTTAGCTCAAATGGCGTTAGAATTCGTTAGCCTTTTTCAATTCAATTCGTACGTACTTCCAGTCAAATATGTGTCATAAGCTGAATGAATAAAACTGGATTTTGATTGTCATTTGAAAAAGATTTAACCTCTGGGTGAGTCTTGACAATTGGGTATAGATAATAGGTAGTTTACTCAAAGATTACGTTATCCACGGTAAATCTCAAATTAGGTACTTTTTAAATGTTTCAAAGATTCTTCTTTCATTTAGAAGATTCCTCTCTGACGAGAAATGGGAGTTCTTTAGAACCTTATTATTAGTATTCCTTTATTTTTAAAGAGTGATATGTATGACCAATGACAATAGGTACATATGTCGTTTCTAAAAACGTGGCGCATTCTTGCAAGGCCTATTGACCTTACGCAACCATGGCGCAACTGTTTACCCCAGTAATTTGCACAAGTGCACCATGAATGTGATCGTTAGGAACAACTGTCTCGAACACAATTGTTTGTTCGACAGCGTGGAAGTAGCATTATGGTAATATCCTTGCTAAGTCGTCGGTGAGTAATCGTTGTGACGTGGGGCGACGTGGCTCGAGACAGTGGGTGGGGTGTCAAAGCTGTTTTGTTAATATAAAATTGTATCGATAAAACACATTATTTTTGGAAATAATTATATTAATGTATGAACCAATTTTGTCTAACTACAATAGTAAGTCTTGAGATCAAACGTCAAAATAGTATAAAATAATATTGGGAGTTGAATTGAAATTACGGTTTATTAGTATTGAAATGATGTAGGTGTACCACTCGATTGTAAATGTTTCCTAATTTTATTGATGCGCTGACAGCACTGTCTTACCACGCAATGCAAAGTTAAATAAAAATGTGATAAGATAAAAGAGGTCTTCATAAGGGGTTAACAGTTACGTGTTGAAAAAGGAACGGTACATGAATTTTATTTTTCAACCAAGCAACAAAGTTTATCTATGCCGGGTTACGCCTCTTGGGCCAGTTTTAACTGTCTAGTGTCTACCCCTTTTAAAAATAGAATCATGAATTTATTGTTTAAATAATAACATTAACCCTGTCTATATATTCCCAGGTGCGGCCACTGCAAACAGCTCGTCCCTATCTACGACAAGCTCGGAGAGCACTTCGAGTCGGACGATGACGTAGTCATCGCGAAGATCGACGCCACCGCCAACGAGCTGGAGCACACCAAGATCACCTCCTTCCCCACCATCAAGCTGTACACTAAGGACAACCAGGTCAGGGTCACTCTCTCACGAAAAGATTCTCAACTCCCGCACTGTACATATCAGCAGGGTTGTCGCACGCGTGTTTATTAATTAATTCATTTATTTGTTTTATTCACTGAGTTCAATAATACAATGCTCCACAAAACTATTTTAAAGTTTGACTGTGGAGTTGGACCTAGTTAAGCCTGGACATTTAAACCTGTTCTTTTTGAATCTCAAAACTATTTGCTGTAGCGCAATTTTGACATACATTTTGCACTGAAATTTAAGGGCATTTTATTTTTTTATTTTGACGATACAACGACGACACCTAATGTCGTCTTGAGCTCTCAAGGTAACATTGCTAAGAACACTACTCTCTGTCTTCCAGTATCTAATTGGTGTGTGAGAAATTTTCACAAACGTAATTGTTATATTATTAAAACGTTCACATGTTTAAAGAGTTATTTGCCAGTAGAATATGATAATACACCATCTTTTTGTCATGGCACTAAATAGCGTACCAATTAAGTATCTAGTATACATATATTTAATAAATATTTGGTCTACTCATAGGTGAAGGACTACAACGGGGAGAGGACGCTCGCCGGCCTCACCAAGTTCGTGGAGAGTGACGGCGAGGGCGCCGAGCCTGTGCCTAGTGTGGTGAGTTATTTATTCATATTAACATCTATTTTAGATAAATATGGATGAATGATTTTTTTTAAATGGTCACGATATATGGTTTGGAATGCTTCTTCATGCTTCATCCATCGCGAAGGGCCACATGGGTCGTGACTCGTGACAAATAAATTGTGGGTTTATATGGACGGCGTATTACCCATTATCAGTTCAC
Organism: Epiblema foenella; assembly: GCA_963556455.1. Lineage (NCBI taxonomy): Eukaryota > Metazoa > Arthropoda > Insecta > Lepidoptera > Tortricidae > Epiblema > Epiblema foenella. The sequence goes on from OY747109.1 coordinate 14,170,096, forward strand.
AGTGTGACCAAGGAGACGTAACCACGAAAAAAAGCTAGAAAAAAATGATCGGCACATGATTTTCGAAATATAAGACTAGTTAATTTATTGTAACGTAAATCGCAAAAAGAAATAAAGTTTTATGTGTGGGCAGAAGCAACAAACATGATTAGAGGTTTACTAATAGATAACGACTACGTGCACAGGATGCCCAAATATTATCAAGAGCTGTGGAGAATACGTTCGTTTTGTATCTACTTAATATATTGAATCTCTCTGAAGCCATATAAAATGACCGACGTAGCGAAACCGTGTCAGCAATAATGTTAATACATCTTATCAACGATTTTATGAGACCGCCATAGAGTCGGAAATGTTCGGTAACGAATTAGTTGGGCATTTTTAGAAGTTTTATTTCGGTTAACACTAACGTCTCAGATAGTGAACATGTGATATTGTATTTAAAAGCCTAATGGTAACTGACCAGTGACAGTGGCCTTGCACATAGCTTAGGTTCCTGTAGTTTAAGTTAGGTTTTGTTTGGGGTTAATTTATGAACCATAAACAATATACTTAAATGTATTTTTTTTATTTCAGAGCGAATACGAAGAAGAGGACGAGGTGCCCGCCAGAGACGAATTATAAGTTTTCGGCACCGCCATGAGACTTCCGTAGCATAGTCTGTATAGATTTATATTTACTTTTATACTTAATCTAATTTGCATTTCGTTCGCTAGACTGTTACTTTACGACGTCTAAATTCTGTTGGGTTGTACTGTTTACAAATTTGATATTTATTGTGAAATACTCTGAACTTCAAACTTGGTTCAGCCGGTTCTCGAGTCGTTATTCGGGGAGTATTGATGGTAGTCTTGATACGAACACCATCGTTAACATGTTGTATGAATAGTTCTACCGGCCAGTGTCCTCAGTGTATTGTATCTGTGGTAAGCATAATTTATTTGATGCGCTTAGCATGCGTAATTTTATGTACAACACTAACGTATTTATAATTTCTGTATCATAATTATATGTTTATTAACACATTCCTTAGTTGGTTACTGTTAGGTTGAATTTCATCGAACAATCGTCGAGTTAGGGACACAGGCAGTTTTATAATATTTGACGAAAGAATGGGTGTCAGTATAGAAATTTGTTGGCCATAATTACGTACTTTTTCAAGCAAATTTTATTTTTATGTTTGTGAGCGTATATAAATATCAATTCATCACAAAAGTTATAATTTTAAACCAATGTTTATTTTTATAACAATCAACCTATTTTTATACTTGTTGTGTTTGCGTTAAATTAACTATGAAGGTGCTGTACTATCGATTTAAAATGTATAACCCTGCTATTTTTCGATTAATAGTCAATTGGTACTTATTAATCGCGAGTTTTGGTGTTTATGTTTTAAAACTGTAAATATTATTCAATAATATCCATGTAAAATAGTCTTCAAAGGCCAGGATACGTGTATTGTCGATACAGAAATTGATAAATAAACAAAGTAAAAAATATTTTTTGTTTCCTTATAGCCATCCTATTGATAGGGCTTATTCCTTGAAATCATGTTTAAATGAGATAGATACGGTTGCATTTGTTTTGTTCATTTCAATTTTATTTGATACACTGGTTGATAAAAATTTCACTACCATGGTAGTAGGCTTTAGGAGAACAGATCCTCCCCAATTGCAAATTGCCAAGAAAAACATGCAATCGGCCACGAAACGACCGGCAGTGGATGTGTGATAATGTGGACTCATTATCAACAATCACATAAATATTTCAATTAAAAAACATATTGGTATCATAGTTATTTCATTTATTATCTTAAATACAATGATTACAACATAAAATATTTTTTTTAACATGAAGATTTCATCTTACAAGCCCTAGCTAGTATCTCCAAATATTTATATTCAAACTAGCAATACTGAAGCATGTTTGAAAAAAACGCAGTCAAAACATTTGTGCTTGGAAGTGTGCTAACTTCTGTACCTCTAGTATGTTTTTTTGAAACACAACAAACGCGTTTGCGTAAGAATAGTTACCACCAAAGGCCCACAGAGGCGCTTTTAGTTTGTGTCCGTTTCGAAAAAACGTATACTAGAGGTACTGAAGAGTATCGCTAGGGCAAACAATATTAAATTGTCACAATTCAAGCCAGCTGGCGAAATACATCAGAACCTCAAGTGTAACTTTTGAGACAGTCGAGTTTTATTTCTGTCCCTTTAACAGCTGTTATCCCGGTACGAGAAATCGACGACGGTCCATGACCCTGACATGGGTCACTGCTAGCCTCTATTACAAAGCCGTAAGGTTAACAATTCGGATTCGAACAGTGAACATGTTAAATGTGTACAATATTGACAAACTGTATTGGCATGACAGCCGTCAAAAGAACAGTAGCAAATCTCGTTAATTGGGGTCATGAACAGTTGAGTTCTGACGAGTTCCGACAACTAGGGACGTTACGTACAAAGTACATTTTAGCGCTTGACGCGGCGACAGGAGTTTCAAGTGGAACTTAGAAACTGTTGCGAATTGTACTTATCATTGGACTGGCAAGGGCTTGTTAGAAGACTACAATATGCGATTTGTTCATCTCTTATATCACATCAATGCCGTACATCGGATTCAGACAATATGGAATGATTGTGTTACAAACATTAGCAGAAGCTACTTTGGTACAACATTAAGGTAACTTAGTCGCGATTACAAATAGTCAATATGGCCCAAAATCGTTCGTACCAACATAACGGGTACACGCAATGAAAAGTTAGGCGGCATTCCATATCTAAAACCCATTTTCGAGACTTAACAATTATCAAAACATTCAATAACTTAAATCTTCATTAATCAACAAAAAAAAAACTTTCAAATGCAGTCTGTTAAAGAATTACAACAAATAAAAACATTAAATAATGATTTCGTTTTAATATTTAGTAAATCAATAGTGTAAAAGAGAATACTACGATGTTATTTATCACATGGGTGTTGACGATTGGAGTAATTTAAAATTACGAGCAGAGCTCAGTGGAGTCTATCGAACGAATCATGATTCATTAAATATTATTTGCACCCACAAATATCATGCCCAATTGGAGGTGACAAAACTTTATGCAATTGATACATTAAATTTATCGTTTTATAGGTGTAATGAAATGGGCTTGTTATTATCCACATAATACCTAAGATTATTATTTTTTTATCTGTACACATAGCTTTTATAATAATTATATTCAGGATTCATACGATTTAATCAGAAGCCTCATTTAGTAGGTGCAAATAATATTTCACAATCTCCACTTATATAAACTTATCCTAATTAATATATAAGTAACATGGTCACTCTATCATGAAGTTAAATTATCAGTTAAACTCAAGTGTATCAAAATATTGAAGTCACTTGTCTTTAAGAATGAAGTACGTGAAACTAATTTCAAATGTAGATGTGTATTAGTCAGCTTATACAATTAAAACTATCTTAAAAGCCAGGCACCAAACGGCATACGCGTATTATTATCAAATAGTTACCACATTTTACTAACGAAATACAAACTTGCAAAAACCACGTGTTTTAAATGTACTACATAATGTCAGACTCACTAACTAAAGAGTGTATTGGAATTGCGTTTTAGCAACGGTGTGGATCAGAAGTTTAATTACCGTTGAAACTGGTTACTTCGCCTATGATGCCTATCTTCGCCTACAACCATCACGTCTACCAAGCGCCGGCTTTAGATAAAGGCTACCGCGTATGAATTTGCCGCTAGAGGCGCCAGTGTGCTGCCAAGCAATCGAAATGTCAAATTTCTTAGTTTGTGGGTGGGTTTCGCGGGTTTATTTTTAATAAGAATAATATGGTGAATATTTTTTGCAATACATGAGATTGATTATGGTAAATGTGGGTTATGGCTCAACGAATTTTAGTGCTTTGAGACAATATTATCTACTGTGCTTTTTTATATACAATACGGGATGTTCGATTTTTTTACAGTGCGCGTACTAAACTTTGTTTTTACGCCCGTAATAACTCATAACAAACTTTGACAGTGACAGACAGTGGCGCAATGGCGCAAACTGGCGAGAACAAAAACGGCAGCCCTCATTCAAGGCTATATCACACAAAGATAGGCAGTAGAAAGAAGGAATGCCTACTGGCGAAGTAATAATCGGATTTTAAGGCACCAAGCAGCAGCTTTGGATGAAAATGGAACCAGAGGGCCTACCGCGAACCTCAAACGAAGTATCTCCCTCTCCATCGTACGTGCATATTCGAGCGACAGAGAGAGATATGCTACGTCTTCGGTTCGCGGTAAGCCCTCGGGCAAAGATAGACGCCATAAGCGAAGTTACGAGTTTCAAAGTTTTATTATTTATTATTTATTATTATTATTTATACTTTGTGTCGTCGCAATAAGAGCTACGAAAGATCAGATAATGCAGTATCTTCGATGGTAGTAGGGAGAACTATTGGTTAAAATCATCGGTAATTATGAATCCTCGTATCTACATCTACTACGAGATCCAAGTGAAAAATAGGTTGTAACTGTACAAAATACTAAAGGTAGACAGGATTTCGCGATTTAAAAAAAGTTTCATGATTGGTTTATACCGACACCAATTTTATATGGAAGAGTTAATTAGTATTAAAACGCTTGTTTAACGACAAGGTTTGTGCCGTACGGCGCTTTAATAAAGGCGGCTTTTAGTATAACTTGGGTACTACCAACAATAGCCCTGTTCCGAATGCACGCACAGAGCGCTGACATGTAAGCACCTCGAGCGTACATGTCAAGTTGACGTTTGACAGATAACAGTCAAATGACACGCGGTCTTGAGCGCGCTAACTGATTCGGACCAGCGGTCAGCACTGTAAGCGCTGTGAGCGTGTTGGCGTGATTCGGAACTTGGGGAATGTAATGTATATCCTTAAAACGTCAAACATGACATAACTAGTATTGGGGTGACAGCTGTCATCGTTCCCAAGTCATGTTAAGGAATTCACTGCCGGCAACGCATATGTGCGTTCACGTGCATACATAACGAAATTAGTTTTATACATTTAATATATTTAGATTTACATCCATTATGCGATGGTTCATACCGTGTCAGGCAGAGCGCATCCGAAAGCATCACATCATATGAATCCGAGATAAAAAATGCTTGTAGACGCACTTAAAAGTAAACAAATACAGAATTAGCAAACTTCAGATGAGTACTAGACATTTTAAATTATATCGCTAATTGAAGCAATGCGCTCCCATACGAATCATAAATAAGAGTCGATTCCAAAAAAACACATTAAATGTTAGACATCTATAATACTCGGCTTCCAACTTGGTACCACTTGTAAGTTACAATAATTATTTTTTTCACACATAAACGTTTTAGCTACTCATTAATCCACAGGTTTTTACTAAGCCATTTCTGGTAGTCATATTTTCTCGGTTGTTGGTCATTTTCTTTCTACCTGACTTGTAACGTAAGGGATGCAAACAAGCGAAAAAATTAACTTGTACTAAAGCTTGGGGTATGAATAATATCGTTCACTTTAACGTCACTTACAGAAAGTTACTACAGATAACTAAAATGGATCAGTAAGGTTTCCTTCTGGTTGCTTGCCACCACGCGAAACTAATATCATCCATTTAGGCTTAGGAATGATTAATCCAAGTTGGTTTTTGAATAAATGAAATTATTTTCTGACTCTTTCCTTTCGCAAAAATGCAAATGAGATCAATTTGGATTTTAATAAAAAAAACTGATGTTTTCTGCAATTTAGATGGAAGTGTCCTTACGGAACCATTAAACCTTCGTAAGCGTATACCATCTCTTCCCTTACTACACACCTATAGGCGAGTAAGGGCCGATGTTTGGTGGTGGTAGTGGGGGCGGGGGGTAGGAAGTCGAGACAAAGTCCCTGCTGGGTAATGTGGCAAACGAAACTGATGCAACACAGTGGTCCCATAGTACCTTGACTCATCAGAGCGCGAACATGGAGTCCTGGTCTTCTTTGTTGATCTGGCGGTGGCGGGGGGTGGTGGTGGTCGTGGTGGTAATGTTGGTGGTGGTGGGGGCGGGGGGCAATGAGTCGGCGGCCGCGGCACGAGACGCGAGGAACTTGTCAAAGTCGCTGCTGGTTACGCTCTCAGTGGTGCCGTTTGCTTCTGATGCCGCCTAGATAAAATCAAAATCAAACATTTATTCTGCAAATAGGCCACAAGGGCACTTTTACATGTCAAAATATTAATTTACAGTTTAAGAAAGTCTGACTATAATAAATAATACATTTTTCATGACAATATATTAATTTACAGTTCAAGAAGGAATAATAATTTCGAGTTTACAATTATAACTAAATTAATTTCATATAGCTGATAAGATATCAATGTGAATTTGTTTCTCTGACTAAAGGAGCTTGGCAAGATCGGGACATATGGAGAACTCTTCTGCGAGCCCTATGTCCGTAATAAAGAAAAATAGGAACAAATCATCATGTTAAGGAATTGCACAAGAGGATTCATTACAGAAAAAACTGACATCAAAATGCAAGAATTTAGAAAAGCTTGTTTTCGTTTATGGATCCGTGCGTTTCAACCGCCTTACTTTCGTGGATACGTTTTTGAAGAATTGGCTGTAGATTTTGGTGGCTTTTCTGAGTTAGTTGGTAGCGCTCGTGTCCTTCCCAAATCTGACATTAAATTTTATCTAATTCGACAAATTAGTGACCACGAAAGTAATTTGGAACAAACGCCGAAATAATGACCCTTATGTAACTCCAGATTTTCCACCAAAACACCACGAAACCACGAAATGAATGGAAAAAAAACACGTGATTGTAAGCTCGTATTAGGAATCGATACGAGTACTGTGGTACAGCTAGTTTAGTGTAGGTAAGCTATGGTGCTGCAATTGTGTGTGTGCAACTTTAAACGACCTTGTCTAAATATTGCAGGTTAATTAATTAGGTCTGATTAATTTAATTTGCATAACGATGCAACCTAATAAACAAATAAACTAGTGGAGTTTATTCTTAACTAAATGAACAGTCAAAATCAAGGCGCTAAGAATGCATATGTTACATGATAGCAAGATAAATAAAAATAATAAAGAAAGATACTGAGGACTTAGTGAATAAGGAGCACTTACACACTCCGTTACTTCAATAACAACTTGGAAATTATAAAAATATAACACACCTTCTCTTGGGCCAGCCAAGCTGCGATTTCGTCTATCTCTCTTTGGTCCATTTCAGTGGGCTGTGTAAAATATATAAAATAAACAAAACAGAAATAAAAATAAGAAGACAGAAGAGTTCCCTATGAAACGAAAAATAAATACAAATGAATAGAAAACCGTCTTTACACAGAAATAACATTTTCTCAAACGAATTATTTAGTCCGGTTGTCTGACATAATGTGAGAACACGTACAATTCAATACAAATAGCAATAATTGAAAACGAGTGGATTACCGACATGCGTGTCGCTTGCATATTACTTGTGTTAAGCGGCAATTACACTGCGTCGTTCACCTAATGCGGTCGCCGAATTCATTTTAAACTACTTAGGCCAACAACCGTCGCCTTCACATTAGTCTGTCCGCCTACCTATAAGCCTTGGCAGCTGTCGATCGCCGAATGCGGCCGATTAACGTGTTCTTTACACTTTTGCGGTCGCCGCATGCAGCATGCGGCGAACGACGAAGTCTAATTGCCCCTTTAACAACTGTTTGGTTATACAAGTCAAAATTTACATAGTCCGAAAAATATATAGACTATAAGTACCTATGAAACGATTACACATTACAAGAAATACAAAACCAATAGTTATGCAAGTTGTATTTTAACCGCGAGTGTGGAATTAAAACACGACACAAGCGAATGGATTCTAGGGTTGAACTACGAGCTAGCGAATCGATACTATGGTTCGAAAATAGAATCCTGCGCGAAGCGAGTGGTTCAAAAATAGAATCCTGCGCGAAGCGAGTGGTTCAAAAATAGAATCCTCAGCGTAGCGAGTGTTGCAACACACGAGACGAAAAATAACTTGCAGCCGTGTGTAACACAAATCTTTTCATCTCACTAAAGGGAGGAAAATACTAGCTCGCAGGCTCGTCCGTTTAAACAAATACTCAGCCTGCAATTGCCTCCTTCCCGTCCACGGCAAGAATGTACTATTAGACAATCTTGGAATATAATCGTATGTCAATATCTATATAACACAGTACTCACCAAAGGCTGTCCCTGCGTAGCGCGCTGATTGGCAGCTGAGGCAAGACCGGTCGATGTTTGCTCTTCTAAGTTTGCGGCATAACTGCTTCTGTGTATCAATCGTATTATTACGTTTTAGGGGACAATCTCATACAGTTGTGAACGTGTCTCGATAACCATAGTTTAGAGAAACGTAAATTATTCGAAGGACGGCAATTCCGACAACGACGTCATTACTTGGAATCGGCCGAATATTTCATTTCATTTATTTATTTTGCTCACAGAAAGTTCCATGCAAAAGATGTCTATGTGTGACAGTTAGTTACAATAAGAAACATATTCAGCGTTTTTGCAATTGTAGTCTCATAAAATACAATAATAGAGATGATAGTCAGAGTTGACATTTACTAAAATCGTAAACCAATATCGGTTCTCAGTGTTAGTTGAACAAAGTTCTCGCGATTTCGCGTCGGTCGCCGCGAGAGGACGGTCTCAGGCAAAAATTCTGTTGTCATTTTTCAAAATGAATGTTTCCAAATCCAGCGCGTTGCCACACGTGCTTCGAACGCGCCGTCTGGCCGGACCAAACCATCTAAACCAGAGCCTCAAAGTATGAGCTTTTTCGAAACAAAACACAAACGAACGCGTTTGCGTTTAAGTCTCAATTCGTATGGCAAAACATAGTTACAACCAAAGGCCACCAGAGTTGCCATACAATTTGAGACTTAACGCAAACGCGTTAGTTTGTTTGATTTTTCTTTATTATTGATAAAGGGAAACAAACAGCGTAAAATAACTCATGCAAATACTTACAATTAAAATTATACAAATGCCAAACCAGTTTCCACTAATGAGCTTATATCATTATGGTTGCTCAGACAAGACTTGTTTATATAATTCAATTAAAAAATAGTTAATTAAATACAATATAAAGTACCATGCACAAAATTGACCTTACAAAAGTTTAGTAATTTCTATGAAGTAGATAGTATCACTATTTTATTAGTATTGTGTTAACATATAAATTAATTAACTATTATTTCTTTACTGAAGGAATGAAAAACAAGTCAATATGAGAATATTTCTCGTTATAATTTTTACACGCTCTCGCAATAAATCTGTTCCTTGTTTCAAAAAACTTATCTACTATCTCTATCTTAGGTACAGTCAACTGGGGTTACTTTCAAATTGAGGGGCGACTTTAAAAATCCAGTTTTTATACCGTATGTTAGTTTTAATTTGGTTAGCATGAAGTCAGTGAAATATCTTGGTAAATTTCCTAACCATTTACAAAACTGAATCAGACTAGAAATACTTATTGATGATTTTATAAGTATTCTGATTCTATCAAAGTGGCCCCGTTTTTTCCTAAAGTCACCCCAGTTTACGGTACTGGTCCCGCCGACGTTGCATGCCTAGTGCTATGAGCTCACCCTGTCTTGTTGTTCTCGTAGCTGACGTTGCGCGACTGCGCGAACATGTCGAACTCGTCCTTGGAGCTCGCGGACTTGTCGGAGTGCGTGTCTTTCACGGCTGCAAACATTAACAATACTATACAAATACTTTTTTATTACATATAAATACAAGCAGAGCTAAACAAAATAAGTTTGTAATTTAATCACCTTTTGCATGTATTTTTGTTTAATAAATTCCTACACGCATATGCTAAAAGTACCTTATTATCCTTGAAAAACCACCATACAAAGTTATTCAGTCGCTCAAATATATAACAAAATTCACCGATAGATGGCGATGTACCCATGGCGTTCAATTTCTACACCATGTTGTTGAGATTTTCCTGAATTAATAGGGTTGGAACCGGTACATATCTGTGTAAGAAACCCGCGGTGCGCGAGTCCGACTCGCACTTAACCGGTTTTTTTTTTATTTAATACTAAATAAAAAATATATAACTTCCTTAGTTCCTACCGCTACAATAAAATTACGATAACCCAGAGAAAAATACGAGAATAATTTAAAAAGTAAGAGATTTTTTAATTGTGTTTGAAAGGAAAAATACACTTTCTCAAAATAATATGACGCATATCTTAGAAACTTTGTATTATAGTAAGTGTGGTATAAAATGTTCCTCCTACTATCGCCTCTTAAAGTCTTTGCACCCAGGTACCAAACACCTTGTATATGTACTTACTTAGCTTGGTAATGTCAGGTACATCATCACTCAGGTCAATTAGCGCATCGTCCTCAGTTTTCTTTGCTAGAATGGGAAAGACACATACAATGAACAAACAGTCTTATAAACCTTGTTCCAGAGATAGGAGCTCCGTAAAGCGTCAACTACAGACCAAAATCTAATATGATTAAACGAAAAATTCTTATATATTTATTCATTTCGGTCATCTCGGAAACTGCTTTAACGATTTCGATGAAATTTGCTATGTGGGGATTTTCTGGGGCGAACAATCGATTTAGCTACGTCTCATTCCTGGGAAAACTTGTGTTTCCCGAAAAAACACGAAAACGCCGAGCAACGCTCTATCTCCCAGGTACAACAGATTAGTTAAAAATTATCTATTATTGATTGTACCCTAAACCTTATAGCATTTGAAGGAGGGGTGTTAACTCTCAGACATAGCCCTCACAATATATTTTATTTCATACCCTCGGAAACTTACGGGTCTCAGCGGCAGGCACGCCCATAGCGGCTCCCAAGATGGCGGAAGGAGTAGCCCCGCCTGTTGCTGCATTTCTGAATACGTAACAACAAAACGAAATTAATTAAATAAGGGGCCAATAGGGATGATGACTCATGTTACAATTTATAACATCGTCGGGTTACAAGCAAAAGTCACTAAGTAACAGCAGCTCGTATATCAGCATCGTTTCAGTACTGAGATACGAGGTTTCGAAAGATTAATGACAGATTTGATAGTGAGTTTTGCTTCTCACCCGTCGACATAATGCTATATGGATAGAAAACCATCAAATTATCACAATAAATAATAAATTTTCAGATTAATTAAAATCATAAAAGGACTACAAAGATTCGCAAAAAACGTTGTTTTTTGTTTATTGGTCAAATGTAAATTCGAAAGTTACCAAGAGGATGCTCATGATTCAATAAAAAATAAATTGTATGGTAACTATGTAAAAAACGCAATATTTCACGACAAAAGCGCCAAATTTCCCTTTTTTGATTTTCTATACGTCGGTAGTACGAGGCCACGCAGGCGTGACGTCACGCAGTGTCAATCAGTATGAACCGTTTTCAGTGCTCGTAAGCTATACTGTACTTTGCCTCTTATTGTAGTCTTTTGTGTTGCTCTGATTGTAGTTGGTCCCATACAAACATCTGATCGTCTCTAAAAACTTTTTTGTCATCATGCCTATCAGTCGCGTCATGGGACAGCTGGAAATAAGGAAAAAAGGATAATTAACGATCAACAACTTCGATTTTCCAGGAAGCATGCAACATAATAGAACATTTTGATGCAAGTGCGGAAGGTTTATCATTTCGCACGAGTCCCGAGTTGTCTTGGACAAGGCTCGGGACGAGCGAAGTTGCGAAAAAATATCAAAACTAAATAAAACAGTAATTAAAAGAGAGACAAAACAAAATGTATTTTCTTGCCATTGTGGGCTTTGCACGTACCTGGTCTACATCTGGCGTAGTTTTCACACATTTTATTTAACAATCGTATAAATCGCACATACCACAAAAATATTAAAACAATACGTCATTACAAAATTAATTCAAGAAAGAAAACAAACGTTCATTCATCCGTCGCGGCGGTCCTGCATAATCTTAGGTCTCGCGTAATACTCGTTAATAATAATTTATCTGATTGAATCGACCTATGACCATAGGTCGATTCAATCAGATAAATTATTGAAAACAGTTTTGGAATTTTTAGTATATGATAACCCTTTAACCTGCTTAATATGCAATTTTAATGTTTTAAATATAATAGAGGTAGAGTGTTAATGCCAAATGCTTTATTAAATAAATGAGTAAACTGATTGAACCTAATAGTCTTTTGTTGGATGTTTGGATTGGACCAACAGTAAATTAAAAAAATTGGAAAAGTAAAAAGCACTAGTGCGCGAAATTCAACTTTGCGAACGATATACAGCTACATAAAGTACCACTTTTTGAGCAACTGTATTAAAAAAAACATTGTTCATAAATGAAATGAACAGTAGTTTATACTTAGTAGCATAATACCGCACCTTAAGGGGCTCCTAGCTCCCAATGTCCTTCGATCTGTAAATCTCCGTTTTCTCCTTTTTTATGGTTTATCGTATTAAGAACAACAAGGTATACCGAAATGATATACCATATTTACTTCAAAACTCACTGTCTTCAAGATACATGGCATCAAACTTTGGCAATTTTAGACCAAAAAACCAGTTTTTTGGACGTGACTTTTGTGAAGATGAGTTAAAAATAAGGAACTGTTACATGTACATTTCTATATATAAGTGCATAAACAACATATTAGTATCGAAAATAGCGCTTTTTTGGAACATGTTTCAATAAATCATAAAAAAGTGGTCAGTTATTTAAAAATTTGGCTCTTGCAAATGTACATAAAGGATTAAAGAACCGCTAACCGTTTGTGCTATAAATATATCTATAGTTTTGACGGAGCAGTATCAACTCAAAACTCGTCAAAAATCGACGAATGGCGCGTGGAGCTCCTTACTAGGGTTAATAAGCAGTGATGACATGTATTTTTGTGGGTTTACAAAAGGTTTTTTGAATGAATTATGAAAGTAAAAATTAATAATAATAAATTAGAATGAGCCAATCAATTTTCTTGTAGCCGTGGTTACGTCTCCTGGATCACTTTTAAAAACTGTGATTTAATGAGTTATAATTTCACGCTGTAACGATGTTTCTAAAAAAAAATCTGTCAATTTTTCTCCTGGTTATACAGAATAACAACAAAAACTAGTTCATTGACGCAAAATCATTTTTATAACATAATTATGTCGAGCCACTGATATGTTAAGCAGTAAAATATTCGCAAAATAAGGGCCACGTCAATTCTCGTATAAGTGTGCTCAGTATCGGTAATGGGCTTCTCTTATTGCGGCCTGCGGGGAGTCTACGCGTCCCGTTTCCCGGGACGTAATTGAGAGGGTGGCCTTGACAACCCTAGTTTGAAACTTCGTATATAGGTGTAGGTATCTACCAGCCTCTGGGATCCCAGGGATCATTACAAAAAATGCTATTGTTTTTTTTTTCGCCGAGAGAAGACGGCTTAATTTTGAGTTTCTCTTATAAATTAAATAGCACATGATACAATAATATACTGCGCTAGGTATGGCGTTCCGGAACATCAGTTAGTAGTGACCTAAAGGCATCAGCATATCGATAGGTACGCCGACGTAACTGTGTGTTGTCGACAGTGACGTCACTGTAGTCACAATCCCGATTATCAGACCTTGTTTTCTTAGACCATGGTCGTTGGCATGCGGTAGCGTGCCAGTGAATGGCGACTCTTCAGTCACGCGACTAGTATTACGTTAGTAGTTGTTCTAAATTACACCTTAAATCTACAAAAATAAGGTTCACATTCACCTATTGTTGAGTAAACGGGCGTGGCGTAGCAGCAGATTGTTGAGTTGGTCGTTGGCATGCAGTAGCGCGCCAGTGAGCGGAGACTCGCCCAGTCGCGCGACTAATTCCGCGACGCGCGTTTGCATCGCACGGAGTGTGTCTGCTAATTCCTGTTCAATAAAAAATTAAACTACCAGTTATTGTTTTATACAAATTCTTCACCACAGTGAATCATGCAGGATGTTCAATAATTGAATAGGTACAGTACATGTTTGACATGCTGCGTCTAAACCCCATACTCATAAACGTCTATGTAACCTATATTAGTTAACTAGCCGCTAAAGCTTGTTTGTCCTTATTTGTCACTTTCAGTTTTTTTTTATTTATTAAAAATTTTCAGTTGGAACAGGATATTTTACATACATATGAGCCACTATTTAAAACCTCGAGGGTTTAAATAATAGTTGGCGAGTATTACACTTGCAATAATAAATAACATAATATCCACAGTATTCTAAATTTAGATAATATTTTTTAAGTAGTTTTTTTACATTTGCCATGGTTAATACTGGTACTCGTGAGGTCATGCAATAACTCCTTAGGTAGGTTGTTCAAAATGGACGGACATATATAATAAATCGTTCTTCTACCATAAGTGTTAGTATTGCATGGCAACAGGTATGGTGGTAAATAATCTAGGGTACGTAATTTACAATTACAAGGCCGTTATTTTTTTCTAATGAGGGTATTATTTCACATTCCTCAGCCAGTATGTGGACATACATTACATACATTTTTATGAAAGGGGGTAATAGTATTCAGAGTTGTAAAGATAGAAAAACATGACTCTAATACCATTTGTTATTTTACTGTAACACTAATATAGTGTAATAGAATTTCTATTACATACATATTTTCTAAAAAACGTATGTATGCATTAGTGTTAAAGTAGACTCTTATTCTACATGTATGTATGTATCAAAATAGATATACAATATACATCTGTAGGTGCGTTTGACGCAAAAACTTGACAACGAAAGCGATTCGCGAAAGCACGCGTTACGCGACAAAGATAACACGATTCCCGTTATTAGTCCAGCCCATCTGATTTGTAAAACAGTGAACCTTCTGTGAGTAAGTAGGTTTTTTTGACCGAGTTAGCGATGCGAAGGTCTCCGTTTCAGCTTGGACAAAAAGACAAAAATGCTTTCGTATATCCGGATGTCCATCCGACTGTTCTCCTCTACAGGTCGCGGAGCCATGGGGGTTGAAAACGTAAAAAAATGCTAGTCAATCCTGACACCTGTCATTTACATACACAGATCCTAAGTCACTTTTGCCCTCTTATCTGCCGGGGACTGTAGTTATGTGTTGTGTTTCTATGTATTTAAGTATTTATATCTATTAAATATATCGTCGTCTAGTACTCATAACACAAGCCTTCTTGACCTTACTGTGGGGCTAGTTCGATTTGTGTAAGATTGTCCTCTAATATTTATTTATTTTATTTAGGGCTTTAACTGCTGTTACATTGTAACTTCTATAATATTTTATAAGTAAATAAATAAAAATAAAAACTCACGTTGAGCAGCTCTATGTCGCTCTGGTGCGTGGCGGCGGGCGGCTGCGCGCAGAGCTCGTTGAGCATGTCCGACATCACCGCCATGTTGCCCTCAACCACCGCCAGGTCGGCGCGGAGCTTGGCCGTCTGGCTGTCTGACAGATTCACCTACAATGACGACAAGTTCAATCCATACGGTGTACCCTGTCCATTATCCATAAGTGTTAGTAGTATCAGCTGTTTCCCCCAGATAGTTACCACTGGTAATACTGTTACAAATTCGAACAGCTTAGCTAGCGAGACGTTTTTCTCAGTTATCCATCGATATCTGCGTTTGGTTTCCATGAGGTTTGTTTGAGCAGAAAACTGTTTTTATTTTTCACAAGCATTTGCCCGCGACTTTGTCCGTGTAGAACTAGAACTTTACGTTTAGTCTCAATTTGGATGGCAACAAATAGCTACACCACCTAAACCCACCAGAGGCGCTGTTCGCATTGATACAAAAAAATATATATACTAGGAGTACAGTACTAGTTAACACTTTCATTGCCAGACCAAATTCCAAGACAATCAGGAGTCGTACGGCATGTGAACAAAGTTATTGAGAACTCGCTAGGGAAGTTCTTGGGTACTAAATGTGTTAAAACTGTCGCAATGTCGGATTTCCACTTACCGCGCTAGGCGCCACTTCAGCAGGCGGGTGACCGGGCGACAGAGGAGCCCCACGCGCCGGAGACCCCACCGGCGCGTCGCCGTCCGGAACGCTCTGCGAATGCATCACAATGTTCAAGTGCAAAAACCAACGGTCCGACGGACTCCAATTCGCTATTTGACTTTTTTTATGGTGCCATTCGAACCACTTTTTAGAGACGATCAAATGTTTGTATGGGACCTATAACAATGAGAGCAACACAAAAGACGAAAACAAGAAGCAAAGTACAGCATAGCTGATGAGCCCTGAAAACGCTCTATACTGGTTGACAGCGAAATGTGACGTCACAGTTCTATAGCCTCATACTACCGTTGTATGGAAAAACGAGTAATTTGCCCTTTTGGTAGAGAAATATTGCGTTTATGGACATAGTAGCAATAAAATTTATTTTATGTTGTAACATGAGAATTCTTTTGGTAATTTCCAATTTACATTTGGAATTAAAAAAAAACATTTTTATAGTATTTTATGTATAATTTTGAATAATTTGTCTAATTTACTATTTTAAAAGTTAAGTATTTTTTAAGTTTTCTATACATTTGGCCACAATATTTTAAACATTTTAACATGTTAAATATCCAATTTAAGTGCTTATATATACACGATCCAACGGTCCGATGGACCTCAATAATACCTTTACAAACTGTTTTAATATATTAAGAATGTTGTAATTTAAACTTTTCAGCAATCAAAAAAATATTGTTTTGCTTACTTATTATGAAATGTATACTTTTTTTAATTTCATTTAAATGGTCGCTTTAAAACAGCGCTCGATCGCGGATGATTACCTGACACCACGAAGTTGCAGTATTCATCGCAGTTTTAGTGTCTAGTTTTTAAGTTATAAATTTTTGTACGTATGCTAGTTATAAGGAATTATCTATGGGCCTTAGTTGCCTGATAATGAATGATTTTATTATTATTATTATTCAAACGCGGCCCAGTGCTTGTTTGACTTCACACTGCTATAAATGAAGTAACCTCTACTCTTCGAAGAATTGTATCTTAGTAAAAACGATTGTCACAGCAGTTGTTTATAGGGGTCTGACGTCACTAGCATCATGGCGTCGTTTCGATCATATGACTTACATATAAGAAAAACTGAAACTTAAAACGATATTAATATTAAATGGGTTAGGTTCTAGGAATTATAAGCTTAACAGTACATTTTATAATCATTAATTACATCTGTCAAACCCCTATTGCAGTGGTCCCATCTCTAACCAACTCCGAGATAAACCTTATACATCTCCGAAGTCCATCATTGGGTCCATCTAGTATTACTAGTTCTAATTGAGAAGGAATCCCATCGCTACTAAGACTTGAGGAAATTTGAAGAAGCATAATAACTAACAAATGAAGGACCAAGAGGACGCCGAGTCCTCTTGGTCCTTCATTTGTTCGGTTAGCCGGATCCCTCTCAATCCGTCGGATCGTCTGATAGGCCTCTAACATCGATCGTAGCTCTCATCATGAGATCAAAGGAACGTTAGCAGTACATAGCAGGATAATTGTTAATATTCGTTTGGCAAAACCGCATCATGATAGTCCAAAAAATCACTCAAGCCTTTCCCTAAATGTTTAGGTAACATATCCACGTGGTGCAATGTTTTATTCAGCTGGTATTTTTTTAAGGTAAGAACATTGCCGTCTTTTATATATGAAAGTAAATATAATATACTGTTAAAACTGCTATATGTAAGTAGTTGTTTTTTTATTAATTTTTACTAATATTACTCAATCATAATTTATGAAGTATGAATATGGTTCAAAGCTAAAGCCTTCAAATAAAAAACAAATGAAACCACGTTCAGCCGTTCATTCACAAACAACACTTTCATAACAGTGCAGTTACAAAATGTGCAACAGTGTGTGCTATCTAACTAATGCTTACCCTTTGAGGTGTAAATATAGGCGCCATGGCATCTAAATCGGTCATCGGGAACTCTACTCCTTTTGTACGTAGCTCGTTGTACACTTGGCCGACACCCTGAAACGAAATACTGATCAATATTGTAGGTATTTGAGTACCAGCCCAGATAGCAGCCAGGTTTTACGGTCAGGTTTAATGTGACGTTATGGGCTATTTCGGCCATAAAAGACGACCTATAGTGCTAATTGGGCTGACAAAAAACATAGTAAGTCGATTTTCCGAAAAAATTCAACAACTGCGATACGTATAAATAGATCAAATGAGGGTCGATTAAAAATAAGTTGATAGTCTGTGGTATCGATGGTCTAAAGCCCGATACTACTGTTAAATAGGAAAACTTATATGTAATACGATTTTTCAACGAAAATATAGTTGCAACATCATTCACATTTAGAAATGAACAGCAAATAGTATGGTTGTGACCTAGAGCATCAATATTTATCAATCCCATACAAAAAATACATTCAACCACACTTCAGTTCAGTTTATATCTGTTCAGCTCATGTAAGTGTTGAGGAGTAAGTTATATTCACCGCCACTAGGTAGTTTGACGAGCGATTTTTCCACATTCCCGATCCCATTTAAGTATCTTCAAAATAGACCCTATTTATAAAAGTTACAAAGACCACTTTACAAGTACGAATACGAGTAGGTACTCAAGAAACAGGCCCCGAAAGTCACCCAGTTCCTCAGTAAGTTACCTGAAGGTCGGTCTGGCTGGAGAACGCATCAGCCCAGCATTGGATAAGGCTCAGAACTTTCTCCTGAACTACGGTTGGCGGATCATTCTTAGGCCCAATTAGTTTTACCTGTGAACATAATACTTTTACATTTTATATGCGTATATACGGGTAGGTACTTCATAAAGACTACACAGGCTTTGAATTATCTGTAGGTAGGGTCAAGTTTTAAAATATAGAATTATACAATTTTGTATGTATTTCAAAGCTATAAACCCCTTTTCATTCATAAAACTTAACAAAGCTCTGCTAAGTAAAATATGTTTCTCATTCTATAGGTACGATTTAGAATAAGGGGGTAAGTATCCAAAGGCAAATGTGGAATGGTGATGACTAAGACTCGGTTTTATAAAGATCCGTTAGACCTTATGTCAGTTTGTTATGTCAAAAAATGTACTAAGTTACTGAAATTTGATCTGACATTTGGTCTAACGGATCTTTATAAAACCCAGCGTAAGATGTGACTTCATATTAAGTAATTTAAGTATTAACAGTAAAATTAAATTAGAATTGTTGTGTAGGTACTTATGGTAATTTATATTATAATTAAATATACAAAACAAGTGACTAAGAATGTTGTTGAAAATAAACGAGTTTATTATCTCTATCACATTACCAGAACCAGTTTTTATCATTTTAACCAACTTGGTGCTGTTGCACAATCTTATTTCATGGCAAATGGAATATAAAGGATTATTTATGACATAACTCGTTAGAGAAGCTATTAGGAGGAGTGAATTGAAAAAACAAAACATTGCGTTAGCATCCACACTACACTACTTATTATTATTTGTTTGTTATTATTGGCCTTAGGCTACATATTAACCTACATGATTACCGAGAAATAAAACGGTTTGTCAATTTTCGACTTTATTTTAATGACATTAAGGTGCAAAAAGTGACGAACATTTCATTCCGTGACTGTGTCTCTTTTAAATCCTTATATCTTATATTGCGTAACTATTCGCCAAATATCTTCATATATGCTGTTTTACGTAACATTAAAGAGAAAACTACCAAATTACCAAAACTGGAAGGAGGAGGAAACCAAATGTAATCCCCATACCGGTAACTAAATTTGCTTTTGCTAAGAGACAATATATGGCACAATCTGCCAGATTATATAACTTCTTAAATAGAACCATAGATATATATCCCTCCGCCTTTAAAGAGTGCAAAAATAAAATACTAAAATGGATCAAAAATAAAAACTATGCTGACCTGGAAAACTTGTTAATAAATATAATTTAAATAAATAAATAAATATTAAAGGACAATCTTACACAAATCGAACTAGCCCCACAGTAAGCTCAAGAAGGCTTGTGTTATGGGTACTAGACGACGATATATTTAATAGATATAAATACTTAAATACATAGAAAACATCCAAGACTCAGAAACAAATATTCATGCTCATCACACAAATATTTGCCCTGACCGGGATTCGAACCCAGGACCGTCAGCTTCACAGGCAGGTGCACTACCCACTAGGCTAAACCGGTCGTCAAATCGGTGTCAAAATTTAAACTACAACTCTCGGCCATACGCACGTAAGCCCGCACGCACGTACGCCCGTACGCACACACACACACACACACGCACGCACACGCACACACACACACACGCGCACGCACGCGCGCACACACACACACAACACACACACACACGCACATACACAAACCACTTACAGCTATTTTATATTTGCCTAATTAACCCTTTTCTTTTTCTTGTAAAACTTTTGTTCTTAATTATTTGTCAACAGGAGAAGGTGAGAGCTGAAACATTGTAGGACTAGTAGTCCCAACATCCTGAATTATACTAAACTATATACTCTCTCTCCTCCTCTATTAACTTAAGTATCTCAATATCCCACCTAATGCTGATATTGTACATTGGTTAAACTCTAAGGAAGAGCGGTGACTCTTGACACAGGCATCTTGATTGCTTAAAAAGAGTCACCAGCCCGAATATTGTAAAGTTTTTAAGCTTACGAATAAATCATTTTTATTATTTTTTATTATAAAACATAATTTAATATTACATTAGCATCTTCCTTTATTATATTCGTAATCTAATTTAGTTTCCACACTAATAGGTATACCTATACCTTTCCTTAGATAATTATCTTTCTGTATCGTACAGAGATGCTTTGCTTATTATTTCATGGAACAAGTACGTATACCAAGTTTACCAAGTCAATATGACATGTATGTGAGAGCAAGTTGGTTGATATCAGCTGAAGGTCGCAGTGAATCATTGTGTAGGCGATCGCAAACATATCTGGAGACAACTAACGATAGTTAGCCGGTTAATATAGATTAGAGAATAATAAAGTTGTCTTTATGTAGATACTGGTTTTTGGAAAGTAACTTGCCAAAAGGTTACTCAAACTGTCAAATACAAAGTTTTAAATAAGTATTAGTTCACTTAAGTTCGATGTGGAAAAGCAAAAGATCAATATCAAAGCTGTCTTAATCTAATTAAGGTGTCTTAAGCATTGCACATATTGTAATTTTAATGCTATTGGCATATAGTGGAAAGTCATGAGTTTCCACTATATGCCAATTCTTTAATATTTTCTCATGAGTCAAGAAAGTCATGACATGATTTTTATCTAAGTATCTTTGAGTATGTAACCTAATGCGGCTGATAATAACGCAATTCATTCACAGGAAAAGGTTTTTTTACCTTTCATTAAGTTGAAGAATATAAAAATCTGATAACAATATTCCTTGTAAGCATCACACCATAAACTCGAGTAAATATAATAAATTTAGAAATATAATGTGATGAGTCTAAGTTTTATAATGTAATCTTATCAGACATTTTATACTCAGTTCATTCACTTCACAAAGCTAATACTATCAGCTGCCATTCAGCGCTAATCCCTACCAGTAAAAACACATATTAGTTTGCTTCCGTATTATTGTGATATCAAATGTGTAATTTACACTTTCGAATTTTTTAAATACTACAGAGATATTTATATTTTTGGATTCATAAATCAAATTTAAATTGGATTAAATTACTGAGAGTAATACACCAAGTATTTATTATCATTTTAATGTTGATCTTAAACCCAAAAATTATATTTCCAGAAAGTTCTAGAACTAAATAAATTCTTCTACTTACAGTCACAAGAAATATCAGAGTGAACAAGGTGCTCACAACTAGATAGTTACCAATAGAAGCCTTGGCAATAGAGTTGTACAACACAACTCTGTTAAGACTTTCCACAAGGCTTCAGAGTGCATGTTGAGATAATTATGAGCATCCTAAAGAGGGTCTGGAACCGGCATAGCTACATGCCACAAGGCGTCAGCATGGCATACAAATATCTCATAAAATCTCTATTATAAAGGAGTAAGAGATAGCGTGGATCAGTGTGAGCATTCCTTTCTGCATAGCTGACTATGACTATGACTTCGGGTTTCATGATGCCACACAAGTTAGTTGCTTCTCCTTGCCACTAGCAAAGATATTAACAGGTTGTACTTAAATATGCCTTTAAGTGCGGAATTCTAGTATAAAATATAATCATAAAATAACAATGGAATGTTAAACTGATTTACTCCACAATGATAAACAACTACTGCATGGCTCAGTTCCAATGTTTATGTATATACAATGCCTACAAGAGCACAAAAGCATATAACATCAAAACCACATGAACTCAGAAACTGTGATGAAGTGAATTATATAAAACAAAGAGGATAATTTACGATTTAATAGAGGATAAATTATGATTATCTCTGTTTTCCTATAGGTATTAATTAATTTAAAATCTAACACAATTTTTACGTTAAATTATAAAAGGAAAGAAAACATGAAAAACTCTACGAAAACTATTTATGCTCATCTCACAATATTTGTAATGAATCGAATTTTAACACTAGACCATCAGTTTCATTGTAAAACATGTACCTACTACAATGTCAGCATTTTAAAATGTTGTTAGTCATGTCATCTTCATCAATTTTTTATTTTATTATTAAAGTTCCAAATAATTTAACGCAGAATTTGAAATTGCTTAGCTGCTAAAGCCATGACATTAGAGACTCACCAGCTCCGAGATAAACTCCTTATTGCACACCAGTATATGGAAGGACTTGCCGCAATTCTTTACACAAGTCTCCAGTACTGTGAGAGTGTACATCACTACTGTGTAGTTTTTCCCCGCACTTTGGGTCAGTCTTTTTCTGATTGCCTTTATGGCATCCTTAGGTCCGTCTGCTGTGCTGTTTATGATATCACATATTTCCATGTTAAGCGCCCAGTTTTCTGAAGGAAGAGAGCCATCTGTAGCTTGTTCTGAAAAGTGATATGATGTTTAGTTCAAGTATGATACAAAGAGTATAAACACAAGCTGACAGATTGAAATCCTCCTCTCCTAAATGCCACACTTAGACAGATAACATATAACATTTTATAATATACATATTAAGTACTTTGAAATTCTGTGATGGTAAATAACATTTCAACCCTAAAGGTACTTATTTAAAATTGAAATAAACTAATTAATGAGGGTCAAAGTTATTAGCACCTAAACAGTCCCCTTTTCCATCAAGTTGTTCAATTTCAAAAGACTAAGGAGATAAACAAATCATCTTGTGACAAAGAGAAAATTGTATTTCTGAGATAAATAGTGCGCAACAAAAAGGAAAGGACACTGATCGCGAACTTTTGTAACAAATATTCCCATTTAATAGTTCCTATAGATAATTGTGTACTTCCTCACCTATTTTTTGACCCACCGGCGTAGAAAACGGGTTTCCTACACCAAAGAAGGACATTTTCAAGGATTTATCGAATATTTATCAAAAAAGGTTTCACCGATTTCACTTGTCACTGCAAAACGCAGTAATGTCAAAATCAGTGTTGCCAGGGCCCTTGGAACATAAATTGCGATTCGTTTCTGGAAAAGTTACTTTTTTGATGCAAAAGTTTTACATTTTTTATAATTTTCATAATTACTTATCAAAACGTTGGATTTTAAGAAACGAGTAGCCACATACAACTACTATTCGGCGAGTTCGGGGACAAAATTACGCCGGACTGATGGGCGGTATCTCAAATGTCATACATAGTTGCAACAGATGGACAGTCTTACCATGTGTGTTCTTTTGTCACCTTTTCTGTATGGAATTGTCTCGCTTGGTCCCGTTTATATACAATTAACCTTTATTTTTAAAAAGAATTTCATCATTCTCAAAAGTTACGAAAATTACCCTTACGACAGAAGTTACGTTAAATGTTACGCGAGCTGGTCAAAAGTTACGAAAAATGTAAGAAATGTAACCATCTGGCAACACTGGTCAAAATACTGAGGGGCTACCGGGAAACGAAAACGAACGAAGTTCGAATATCTCCATCTCTGCCGCACGAATTAGCAAGTGCGACAGAGAGGGAGATATTCGAACTTCGTTCGTTTTCGTTTCGCGGTAGCCCCCCAGGTCGTTCGGATAGGAAGTTTATATGTTGGTTTTAATACTTTGAATAGCTTGACCTCAAGTAATAATTGTCTTGCATACAATTTAGTAATACACAGAATTTATTTAATAATAAGGTGTATAAGTATAAACTATTTAGCAATGTGTAAAAAACCGTTTTATTTTTCCTCCACGTATAGTATTTCACTTCTATTTGTAAAAACGTTACTACAATAACTAAACGCCGGCCGGAAGTAAAATGAATAGCGGCAACATTTGAATATAAAAGGCTATGTCAAACAAACTAACAATAAATTCAGTTGTAAGTTTTATCGTAAAATAATTTAGAAAATAACTCATAATCTCAGTATTCATAGTCATATATATTCTCTTTGGTATGTGAAGCTGGTTACTTGGCAACCCGTAGTTATATGTAAATAACATCATTTATCACTGTTTGTTAACACTTGCAATAGTCCAAAAAACGATTAATATAATAAAAGAACGGTTATTTCATTTAAGTACAAAATGGAAGACGAGCATAAAAAGAAGGAGAAAAAGTCTTTGAACAGTCTAATCATCCATCCTGCTATTGAACCTGGAGTCATTGACAATGCTATGATCACCCGCTGCATTCTGGAATATGGTAGACTATAATCCTTTATAGATAATAGTAAAAAACTTGCATGAAGAATTCAATCAACTCGGCATATTTAATTTTAGAAAATGAATTTAGTACCTAATTAGTATGCAAGTGCACGTATTTCAACACAGGGCCTAAAGAGGAAGCTGGAAGATTATTCGCCGAGGAGGGTGTCCACCTGGACGAAGCCCCTATAGTTCGCCTGGAGTTCCAGAACATTCTCCGAATCGACCATCTCTGGATGCTCACGTCCCTCAGAAAACTGACTTTAGCTCACAATTGTATAGAAAAAATTGAAAACTTGGAACGGTTGACTGGTCTAAATGAGTTAGACTTGTCCTTTAATTATATCGAGAAGATCGAAAATTTGGACGAGCTTATTAACATTGAGGTGTTGACGTTATTCCACAATAGAATAAGAAAATTGGAGAATTTAGAAAAATTGGAGAAACTGCTGGTATTCAGCATTGGCGATAATTTGATTGAAGACTATAAAGAGGTGAGAGAGAATATATATTGCCGTTATTGTAGATAAATATATACGTACAAAACCTACTCATTAAATTTAAACATTAAAGAAATTAGGTAGGGCTTACCTTACCTTACATATAAAACGCATCATGCAAACTATAACATTTAAAGAGAAGCATCCAACTAAAATAAAATAATGGTTCGACTATTTGCTCAAGCTTTTAATTTTCCTGAGTCTTAAGAATAAAGTAGCGTACTTACTTAGCCACAAATAGACTTAATTGTTATGTTTATTGTTGACTGTGTCATAGGATTCATGATTGACACTGATGAACACTGTGTGCCCTGGTCATCAACATCAGCATACGTCCCACTGCTGGGTATAAGCCTCTATTGCCTCGGAATTCGGATAGGGTCGGTAGGTGGGTTAATTTGAAAGGCCTGCTAATTTGATGCGCCAGTTTGCGGCCACTTGGATGAGTTGATGAACTGAAAAGATATTTTCTAGCTTTTTTAATATATTCCCGTTCAAAAGCTACTAATTAAAAAGCATACGACTCACTATTTATTTAGGGCATGTAAAAACGTAAATATCTTTAATTGAAAAAACTTCGTTCTTCAGAAGGCCGCAAACTGACGCAGGCCGCGTAACTGGCCTAGCGTCCCTACCCTCATCAATGAAAATCATTTGACCTTTTATTAATGCCATTGTACCCATCAGAATCGCATTTAATTGTTTTTACATTGCGGTTTGGTTCATACGTTCATAGGTTTTAACTATCTTTACCAGCCTGATAAAAGTTAACATCATAAAACACACGTTCAGATGGCGTACCTCCGCCGATTTCGCTTTCTCCGTTCAGTGAGTTTCAAGGGCAACCCGTGCTGTGACGATCCTATGACCTATGAGTTCCTCAAATCGGCACTGGTGCGGGTCACGTACTTGGACTACCAGACGGTGACTGAGGAGGAAAGGGAGAAGGGTGCAGCGTTTTTCAGGTAATAATAAGCATGAAACAAATTGTAATAATTATGGCTTAATGTTTTTTTTTCTTGTTTTTAAATCTGCAATCGATTATGCTAGGTATAAGCATATTCGTTAAAAGCTTTATAACATGTCGAGTGTGTCTTCCATTGAGGGCAACTACTCCTCCATTAAATCTAGTCCATTCAAATGTTTTTTTCTTTTGAGCCTCTTTCCGTAGTCTCTGGAATGGCTTAAAGTACCTGGGAGCCAGTTACTTAAAGTATTTAAACACTGGTCATCTCTGTAGCGTTTTTCTGGTTGTGTCTTTTAATTACCGCCGAGTGCACACCTAATTCGAAAATTTGCCGTAAGTAAACAATAGTTTTTACGAAAGCGGCTCTGCCATCTGACCGTCCAATAACCAAATGAAAAAGTATACCTTGGGATTAGACCGGTTTTCTCATGATATTTTCCTTCACCGAAAAGCCACTACGTACGAGTCGGGATTCGTAGTTCGTACCCACGATCTCCAGATTGGAAGACGCGAGCCTTACTGCTCGCCTACAGTGGCTTAATTACTTAAATAATGATTACCAAAACAAATTATGGCCAGCGTTGCTCACACAAAAATATATTGGTACGAGTAGGTACCTACCTCCATTATTCCATTAATTAAAACTAGGAGGGCGATAATGACATGATCATACTGAATCTATGTCAAACCTCAATTTCACTCTAAAAAACCAATTTAACTACTTGCCCTACCCAATAGTTTTGTTATCTATCCCACAACTCAGTAGGTAAGTACGTAGATATTTTTTCGTTTATGTTTATTCTTCTTAAGGCTCATACTACAGTCTACATGAATCTCAAGTCCCGCCCCCGAAAGCCATTCACGGAAGCAGAAATTCTAGATGCGTATAGTCCTAGCCTTACCATTTTCAGAGGGTTACTTCGAAAACTAGACGATCAGGACGAGAAGGCTGAAAAGGAGCGCGTTACCCTCGAGGAATACAACGCTCGGGTGGAGTTCTACGCGATGTCCTTTGTGGAGTACTTGGCTGGCCCAGAGCTACTTGAGTCCATGTTCGCGAAAGACCCCGACGGATCACTGTTGCTGAAAGTGGGTGGCGAGCTGTTGGGGTTCTTTGAAGAGTAAGCCTTTCTGACTCAAATCCGTATTAGAATTTCTAATTTTTTTATACTGAATGACGGTGGCAAACCAGCGTGAGGTCCACCTAATGGTAAGCCGACACCGCAGCCTATAGACGCCGGCAACTCGAAAGGAGTTACGTGCGGATTGCCGACCCTTTATAAAATTTGAGGACGAGGAAAATTTGAGGGGGAGCAGGAGGAATTTATTTGAAAGGCCTTGGAATTCGTTTTGTTTGGATGCGCCTTTCAACAACAGCTTGCAGAGTAAGTAGGTAGGTAGTAGTATTACGGCGGCGATGTTCTGTAAGATAAAAATACCTTCCCCAGTTGGGCTGCTCCAAATATGAACTTGATGTGAAGAGGCCGATGTTTAATCATGATTACATTACATCCCCGCCATAATACTACTTGCTCTGTAGGTATGCCGCCTCCGTTCGGCTCTTACTGCCAACACAGCGAATCATTAGGTAAATCATTTTGGAGCGCCAATATGCATTTTTGTGCCTCTGGAGTTCCAAGCGTTCGTCATTGTGTTCACTTAGGCAGGCAGTGGTAGAACATTCGCTTTTTTATCACTAATGTCCCTTTCAAACTATATTTTAAGTTATTAGTCGCCATATTCAAGGTACAAGGAGCAATACGTGGAAACAATGGCCGGGCTAGTGGATTTCGCTCAGAACGCTTACAACGTGCGGCAGCATGAGATCCATCTGTTTAGGGAACTGGTGGACAACGCGTTAGCAGACAGCGTCGCGGCGAGCAAGGTGTAAGTGTAGTTCCACCAACAACATAAATAAGTTCCTAGGTCTCAAAACTCTCAAGCAACAAAAAAAATAAGCTGTCGGTCAGCCCACGAGAACGGGAGTGTTTGAGTTAAACCCGGAGTAGGAGTTGGTACAATAAGTAAGTACCTATCTATTATACCATTTGAATCACAAGGAAATTTTCACACTTGCTATTCAGAAAATATAATCATTTGTAGGATATTTCATGTTTTTAGCAGCGGGCCTCATAGACGGTGTGAAAAGCAGTACGTGTCACACGGTAGCAAAATTATTACCGTCTTGGGCGTAAACACTTGAATCCCTCGCTACGCTCAAGATTCTACTTTAGAATCCCTCGCTACGCTCAGGATTCTATTGTAGAATCTTTCGCTTCCCTCAGAATTCAATATACCGCCCTCGCCGTAAATATATCATTTTGCTCCCTTGAGACACAATCTACTATTGATGGTTCAAGCACACGACTATTCAAAATTGATCTGCAACGCTTTTGTTCCCTTGACAATAGAGTTGTAAGTAGGTATTGTCAACTGCTCATCATGTCAGCTGCAGCGCTGCTGATCGCAGGCACTGACAGTTTGTAGGCATGTATATTTATAATACCCAGGTGACTTATCTACTTTGTATAGGTGCCACTCGAGAGCATTTCAGCGTGGTACGTAGGTGCTTATGTATATAACACTTCTCATATTTTCAGAGTCGTACTAGAATTCCAATCGAAGAAGGATAAACTGATAGCGCAGATGCAGGAGATAATCGGAAAGTTCACCAGCAAGGAGGCAACTGTGGAACAATTGGAGCCTAGGATCATGGACCTGAGCGAAACATTCAACGAAATCTTGTATGACCTGTGGAAGGCTCTGATGACTATTGAGATGCGACTTTATGAACAGTGTGAGGTTAAGTACCACTTCTTCGGGATATCTAAGTTATAAGGAAATATAGTGATCACTTGATCACCCAAGTGTATTTATAGGTCGATCAGTGTCAGTTTATCTATGGGAGAGTAAGGAAGACTTCCAACTCACCATGAAAATTCCCTTCATTCTATTCGCGAGAATACTGAATCTAAGAAGTTCATTTAGTTTGTAAAATCAGAATTGAAATCTTTTCTAATGTAACTAACAGTTTTAAACTAAGTAGGTACTACTTTCGGGCTAAAGCATGGCTAATGGAAAGCAGGATTGATTCTCAATTCGTATTTACAGGAATCCCGGACGCAGTTCTCCGTAAACATGACGGAAATGATCACGAAATTGCTAGAAGTGTCTCGTAACGCCTTCGGGGCGTGGCGTGAGATTGAGGGTGTCTGGTCTATGCGGCAGTTTGAGACGCTTTCCAAGTTGCTCGGGAATAAAGTAATGTTGGGAGATGCACCTCCTGAATTATTTGAGGTTAGTTTTAATCTAATTCGATTCCGATTAAGTAATTATTTGTGCATATTACTGCGATGATCACATTGATTACTACAACTATCGCATAACCCCTTCGGGGCGTGGTGCGTGATTGAATGTGTTTCGTAATTTTTCTCCCACTTTAAAAGATAACAAGATATTTTAGCACTGGATCAAGATCGCAAAGGACCAGAGGGGCTACCGCGAACCGAAAACGAACGAAGTTCGAATATCTCCCTCTCTGTTGCACTTGCTAATTCGTGCGGCAGAGAGGGAGATATTCGAACTTCGTTCGTTTTCAGTCGCGGTAGCCCCTCAGCATTCACCACCGCGCGATTTTCTTTAAATATGCCTGAAGAAGCCTATTGCATTTACCTCTAGGTGTATCTCATTTCGGTCTACATAACCCGTCAAACCCGTTTAGTCCTATACGAGTAAATGTTAGAAGGCCTTGAATCTGTAAGAACTTCAAGAATATAGTTCTTCGATTCATTTTCGTATGTAAGAGTGCCTTTCCGCCAGAGATGTGCTATGCTACGTAGCTAATGTTGCTATGGATGCGTTGATATTCACCAATCATATTCATTGTTCCACAAGTTCACATAGCACTGGTGGAAACCACGGAAAGCTTTCCCTTCCTCGCATAATAGCACATCTCTGCCTATGCGGTATTTTACTGATAGTCAAATCAGCAACTTTTTATTAAACGTCAAAATCGCTTTGTTAGTAAGAAGTTTGTAAAATTGACGTCATGCTAATGAATTACTATGATCAAAAAGCGTCATTTTTTAAATCTTTATGCGTATAAAATCTTTAAAATAGCTAAAATAAATTAATGATTAACGTTTTCCAAGAATTGTCGTAAGAGTTGATAGTTCCAAAAAATAATTTATCTGTACCTTTGTTTAAAATACCCTATTTTCCAGGTAATGATGGACAGAGATGCCATGATGAATCTCGTGGCGTCGTCTTCGGACAATCACAGCCGGTTCATCGACGACCGCGAGGACCGGCTGATGACGCGCGCCAACCAGTGGAGAGATGATCTCGTGCAGGGGACCAATGAGTAAGTCTCAGTATGCTTAGACACGTACAGTACTTTTGTTAGCCACAGTTGTAGTTGTGACACACACATACACATAGACAATATTTTTTTCACCTCAGTGGCTCAAACACGGCGGTTTTGCTGCTTGAAACCAGTGAGTAAAATGCAATTTTGCTGCGAGCGTGAAGAAAACTAACTTTTTAATTTTTCATATCGTAGGTTAGTCACAGGTCATCTTTTCATACTGCAGGGTGTAATACAAACTTGGAACATTTAAACTTCATTTTCTCTGTCACTTTCACTCCGTTACAAAAAAGAGAGAGAGATAAACTATGTCGATTCGTCATTCGACTTCGAAACTTCGTAGTAGGCCCCTAAAAAGTGGGAACGAAAAACTCTTTCCGAAACAAAATAAAATTCGAACTCGTATTAAAGTCGTATAAAAATATTAAACCTATATTAAATCTAATTAATATAATCGTATTAATATTTCATTATTCTTAAAATACAATGAAGAAATGCGATATTGATTGCGAACATTAATTATTATAAGTCTTTAGTTTTTTTCATACGGTGAACGAATATAAATGCATATACAGTTTCAGAACGCATTTTATATTCTTTAAAAAGTTAGCGCGATTGAACTTTTTAAATGTTATTCGTATTACGTTTTCTTGGATATAAAACATAACTTAAACTAAAAACTGTACTAAATGTGAGTGAATAAATTGACGAAGCCGATGTTTTAACTCCTCAAGAGTTGAGAGATGCCGTCAAAGAGGCTGAACTGTGTTTTATGCCCGAAAAGTCTCGACAGAAGTATTTAAAGAGACACGAAATATTCAATAAATGACGATCCGATAAAGGAACAACCATTATCTCGGAAAAAGTATAAGTAAGTAAGGTTATCCCATAACAAACAACCGAAAACCATGTGGAGCAATATTCGATGCTCAAGCGACGATGAAGACGAAACACAATATACATATTGAAACGTACCCAAAACTAGTTGCATTTCTAAAACGGTTGTCAGTGGGCTTTTTCTTAACGTCATGTAAAGTGAATGTTATGGGAAAGTGTAATTATAGTTAATGTTTGTTATTTCACATGTATTTGTTGTTTGATTTTTTTACATAAAAATTATTTGATTTATTCTTTGTGGCGTTTTATTCCATTGAGTTATATGTTCTCGCCGCTGAGGTGAAAAGTTGTATGTATCACACGAGAGCAAAGATATTTGCATCTCGTGTCTTTGAGTCCCTCGCTACGCTCAAGATTCTAATTTTGAATCACTCGCTACGCTCGTGATTCAATTATAGAATCTTTCGCTTGCTCGGGACTCAATATCAACACTTGCAGCAAAAATCTACTTTGCTCTCTTGTTGAACAAATAACTATATACAAACGCCTAAGGGAGGCGTCTTAATATGATTTGAGACGTTAGTGCCGTTAATGAAGCACGAGTCTTTTGGTAGATGTCGCTGTACGCCTCCCTTAAGGCGTTTGTATAAAAATATAGTTTACGTTAGCAGCGGTACTGCTTAATACGAAGGAACGGTTGATGAATTTGGGACTGGGTGGCGATTGCACCTATAGCTCAGTTGGCTAAAGCGACTGGCCGCGAGTGCCGGGAGGTCGCAGGTTCGAATCCTGCTCGGTGCCTAATTTTTTAAATTTTTCCTTTATTCTAAATTCACATAGACAATGTAAAGTCATAGCTCGTACGCTGATGCACATATATGTGCATGTATAGCATACAACCATATGGCTCACCCGCGTTCGTGAGATAACAGTACTGTCATCCGCGCCCAACCTATTTTTATATCTCAAGGTCATTATTTTTTATTTATTTATTTTAATTTATTACTTGATTGGACTGTTTTGATATACGCATCTTAGGCGCGGTTAAGCTTTCTGTCGAATGGTTTAAAAACATTATTTAATTGTTTAAATGATTTATCACTAACGGAGACAGAGATTTAAAAATAGCTGCCAAAGCAACACTACCTCATACAAATATTTGATTGTTTATAAAAACTGGTTCGAATGACATGATTTTTTTGTCATCATACCTAACGCACGGACTGGGTTGTGGTGGTAACAATTTGTTACTCTTTACAGAAACGAAGTAAAGCGCAACAGAGACAGGATTCTCGAGATAAATTACTATATAGACAACCAGCGAGAAGAATGGACCGACATGCAGATGCAACTGACTGAAGCTGTCGACCCTGAGACTGCGGCACTGCTAGGCAACGATTTCTAACCACAATTTTTTAATCAAAGAAAATTTGACAATAATTAAAAATATATATATTTAAATTGTTCTTGCATACCTATTTGCATTGCAGTCGCTCGAAACGCCTTAGGGGTACTCGGAAATTCGAATTTCAGAAGTTACGAAGTTCGAATTTTGGAGTAGCACCTCCTCAGATTATCTTGCGATATGCTAGGTGGCTAGAAGTAGGCAGTTTGCACACTGACGCGGTTACCGCACGACAGAGCGGTGTGCGAGCGAGACAGCGCTATACAAGTCTAGTGGTGTCCCGCTCGTACTGCGGAAACCGTCCGGAAACTGCGGTGTGACAACCGCCGTAGCTTGACATTAAATACTTGTTTTTATATCGTACCTACTTACGGTCTATATTGTGTAGGGACGTGTAAGTATTAGTGCCTTAACATGCCCTACGCATTTTAATTTTTGCAGACTAGTCTTCATCATCCTAGCCTTTTCCCGGTTGTGCCCTAAAGAATCCGGGCTCAGCTTTGACAGACTAAGTAAATAAAATAAAATAAAATAAAAAAGCCTTTATTGCTACTACCAATAAAAAAGTTACACTATTACTACAAACTATTGCATTAAATACTAGGTAGAAGTCGCCTCTACGGCGTAGGCCTGACAGACTAAGTATTACGCTCTAATTATTTGGCAGCCTTCTTCTTCAAGCTCTGCAAGTATTTATCCAATCCTAGCTGGACTTCTGGCCTCAGAATGAATTCCATACCTTCAGCAATGTCCTGCTTTCGAATCACTTTCATTTTGTCTAAAATACTTTGCCTTATTCTTAGTTTAGTTGTAGTGCGCGCATGAGGCGGAATGTTATCGAACCTCTTAATGAAGTTTTTACATTTGTCTATGGCATCAATCTTGTCGGAGGCTGTCTCGTCTATCATCCCAATCTGAAAAGAGAAAGTATCTGTGACAGGTGTACTCATTTCAAACTTGCGGCCGATCAAGGTAATTGGGAACCTGGAGTGCTACCGCGAACGGCATTCGGAATTATCCCTCTCTGTCACACTTGCAAGTTTGCACATAAGTGAGACAGAGAGAGAAAACTTCGTTTGTGGTTCGCGGTAGCCCCTCTGTGTTGGGAACTAAGTTTTTTGGGGTGTTCAACTGCCACATTTGACATCTGTCAGCTGTCAAGTTGATGTTTATTTTTTTTATTTCGCAGCAGAACTAGGCACGATCCTATTAATGCCTCCAAACGCATGGTATGCCAAAGATAAGATTCTAAAAAATATTTCTTAAAAACGATACTTAATGAAAAAACCGGCAACAGTTTTGAACTCTGTAATAAGTCTACTATTAATAAAAATATATACATGGTCCATATCCACTCCAAAAAACTTAAGGTTCCCAATTGTGCCAGCTGGCAGTGGGTGACAGTGAGATAGAAACAAGCAAGCAACGTGTGCTTTTTCACTGCCAGTGCCACCCACTATAAACATGGTGAGGCCACTAGATACGAATAAAGCCACACCCGTCCTCGCCCGGCGAAAAAAAAAAACAATAGCATTATTTTATTATGTGCCCGGAGATATCCGTCACTGGCAGATAACGACTTAATAATCAATAATCGAACATAACCTTATCGACAGGCAGGTTGTGATGTGAGCCAACGTCTATTTTTCAAAAGAAGGGGTATAGATATTGTATACAACAGGTATTTCCATTGTTTTAATTCGGTTTTGAGGGAAGATCTAACGGTCAAACATATGGTCCTTCGAACCGGATTTTGTGAGGTGCAGTAGTAAATAAATACTTCAAGTAAATTAAGATACGTTCCACCCATGAAATAAAAGTGCTGGTTTTGGCTTTTCGATAGAAAGGCAATGCCTTTCTATGCAAACCTCACCTTCAACGCCTCATCCACAGTGAAGTTTCCCCGTAGTAAGCGCGAGCTCAGCGTCCCTCGTACTGATGGCGTGCCGCATGGTGTCCATGAACCACTCGGTGGGGGTGATGCCGAGGACAGTCTCGTTGAGGCCGATGGTGTACTTGCCCTTGACCATGACCCGGTACTCGCAGGACATGGCTAGGAGGCAGCCGCCCCCCGGAGCGTGGCCCTGGTGTGGTGATACAAATTTATTTGCAGGAAGTGCATTTAGTATAAAAATGACGTAAAGAACGTCGGGTTCGGGTGAAATCGGTTATTTTGGCATAAGAACGTGTACATGGGAGAAAGACGTAGGTTCAGACCAAACCCGAAGAGTGTTCATATATTGTAACCGACTTTTTAGGCTATGGTCGGTTGTGACCATTCCCAGTACCGTACAAAGCCCACATTTGCGTGAACAAAGCGCTTCACAAAAGATGAACACGACCAATGACTTTATTGGAAAGTCGTTTTAAAGCACGTCTCAATTTTTGAGCAGTGCCAATGTTTGAGTTACAACAGTGTTTACATTTTATCCAATTATTGGAGTTACAACTCTTTTTAGGAAAATACCTTTAGGTTATGGGCCCAAGTACACCACTTACATTGATAGCAGCAGCTGTGGCAAACGGGAACCCGAATAATTTGATCCAAACATCTTGAAGATTGGTCGAGAACTGTTCGAGTCTTTTCAGGTCAGGTTTGTACACCTCCGTGATATCCAATCCAGCTGAAAACACAGTCGGTGATGCCTGAAAAGACAAATGTTATGTTATAGCACCAATTTCACAAGCATTGCACCCGCGCAATCAATGTTTTTCGTTGAACTGTCCATGTTCAACCAATAGTGAACTCGGCGCATACCGATATAGTCCGGCAGGCCTTTAATATCGCTATTTTCGTATATATCGTATAGTTCATAACTATTATTTATCGAACAAAATGTTTGACTCAAAACGATATGACCGCCTAGGCTGTTAACGCGAACGGCATTCGAAATTTTCCTTCTCTGTCGCATTTGTAAGTTTGTACATAAGTGCGACAGAGAGGGAATACTTCGATTGTGGTTCGCGGTAACACTCCTGGTCAATGCCACTGTGCGAACGGGACACATTCCATTAGGTATATCGCTGAAACCGTTGACTCCCTTTGTTAGCGCGTGATAACCCTTGCGCAAGAAACAAACGAATGAACGGCCTATAGCTACTACTGCGGGCTGAACATAATTAAATAATACAAATGTACCAACTCACGGAAGTCAAGATCATGCCTCTGGGTTTGTTCTTAGCCATTTCATCGAGCGACTTGCTGATGGCTTGCAGCATGTCCAGATTGAGGCTGTTGACCGGCGCCCGCTGCAGCGTCATGATAGCGACTCCTGCATCATCTTGGACGTCCACCATCGCGCTAGTTGATATAGACCGACCGGCTGGTAAAAGTCTTGCAGCATGCCTCGTCAATTGCCTTGAAGACAACATTTTCACACTTTAATGTAATGTGAAAAATCCCGGTGACTGATAGGAATGATCCGTTGTAGGTTTACTGTTTTAGTGTAACTTATTGCACGAATGCATTGATTGTTATCTTGGCAAGCAAAGTAGGTAGGTTAGCCTTTTGTTATCTCGCAGACTCATAAAATATGTCTTATCTCTTAGATTACCACCCCTTTATTAGTCATCCTTTTTTAGTGCTATTTGAGTCGAGCCACAAAGGTTAATGTATGTTCTTTCGCATCTACCTGCCAAAGAAAGTATATTCGACCAAGAAAGTGGTCTACTACTATTGGACGTTAACACATATATTAGAGTCGAAAAGTTGTAGACCATTTTCTTGGTTGACTGTACCAGCTGTACCTACTATATATAGCCCTGCCAACCAGTGTTAACCGAGACGAAGCGTTACCTCTTCCGCACTCGCGCGGTCTTCTGGAGGAAATCACACGGTTTTTTTATGGGTCCGTCATTACTTTGGCGGGTACTTAAACCGTCCAACCGTCAACATGTATCGTCAGCGCTGACACTGTCCATATTCGGACATGGTCTGCCGATTCCGGCTCGTCTGGACAGTTGCAGACTGCACGGTGTCCGGCAGAACAAAGGTCACACAGTATTGAATTGCAAGCTCCACCCCCATTTGACCTTCCTTGACAGTCTGGCAAACTCGCCCGCGGAGGGTCTCATCATACCGCAGCCCAGCTAGCGCAATAGCTTATGACACGTTTTATGTGACATTTTAGTACATTTCGGCCATAAACATGACGGTATAAGAAATCGTGCTATACATTTAAATATCAATCGCGCATAGGTAAATAAAATCCGTTATTCATGTTTGTACTCGTGAGTTGTAAAATTGATGGCGGTGATAACTTGTGTAACACGATATTAAATGTAATAGGTACAAAGAGGGTGAGTAATTTGCCTTTAATAGAGACATCCCACGTTTCCCGAGGTAGATTCTATCCCGCTCAAGCAAACATTGACAGAAACATCAAAAAAATCATATTTGGTACAAGGTTTTATTGCCGACTGTACCTTTTTTCACAGTAATTAACAGTCGTTGAGAGGGTTTCAATGAGCTCAATCACGAAGGGTTTATCTTGCGTAGTTTCGGAGTTGCTATGGCCACCTTCTGTCTCCATCGCCAGATCAGCGGCAGTACCAAAATATTGCATTGTCACCGTACTTACATAAGCATGCACAGTTCAATCGGTTGGTGACAACAATAATCAGTTGAAAGACTTGCAAGATTCGTCCCACACAAACATACATATATGTAGGTTCAGAACTAACAAGTCAAGCTAAATAAAAGATTGTAATAAAACAAAATATGACAAATAACGTTCTGTAATCTAATAATTTATACTTATCACAGCACCATTATTAGAATCACCGCATAACATCGCGCAACTTGTTGTCAAGTCGCATCACTACCAGTCACTACACGCACTTGACACGCACGATTCCGCCAGTAGCCATCTCACGCACACAGAGGAGGGTAGATTTTTCTCGACGCGTCGCGCCGCACCGGCAGTTTGTGCTAGCGTCACTTTAATTGTTGAACTAACATTACCATTACTTTGCTTTCTTCGCCTTCAATCTTTGTATATAAACTTCTAACTCTTCCTGGAATTCAGGGTTCTGTAATATTGCAAGAAAATCGGTTGTGTCCTGGTCACGGATTCTCTGCATATGATTCAGTGGTCCTTGCCTTATTTTCAACTTGGTGATAGTGCGGGCATGCGACGGTATCGTATCAAACTTGCTTATAAATTTTTTGCATTTGTTTATGGCTTCACCCTTATCTGATGCTGTCTCGTCAATCAGACCAACCTGAAAAGAAATATTTTGTGACTACATTTTTCATTCATAAATTCAGAGATAGTAACTACATTAGGCCCGTTCTATGACTACTCGCCGCACAAGACCGGTTTCTCTCTACCCGCCGCTGGCGACATTTCCGAGACACCTGAGCGAACAAAACATCCGGACTTTTTTTTGGATTCTTATAGCTTTGGAGCGGTCTTCATTCGCTAATAGAGTGACTCCGGAACGCCCTTAAGGAACGTACCGGGGGGAAACGTCCGGACTATGATACAATCATGAAGTAAGAATGAGACTGGAGCCGGCAATACACACGTACAAGGATGTGTGAAAGAGATGTAAGCAAAGACAATAACACACATGGGAGCGAGATACAATGACATATCTCCTGTACTTCATCGCGTATAACGCCGTAATGTTTGTCACTGACACCGAAACGTCATCGATGAATGGCATTGCTGTCACCACGCATAATTCTAGGTAAGGATGAGATGTCATAATTGTTCTAATGGATCAGTCTTCTGATACATCTCAATTTAGTCAGGTTACCATAAGTCCGTCATTCGCTAATCCTCCTTCTATAGGATCGTCTTTCTACGGATACAACAATATAGGTACTGCTCCAGTAGTGTGGGTGACAAAATAAGCTACGGCATCAGCCTATCGATGGTATGCGGACGTAAGTGTGTGTGTGTCATCGACAGTAACGTCACTGGTGTCACGATGCGGATTGTCTGACCTTGTTTTCTTAGACGAGGATCCGGACGTTGTCGGCCGCGGACACGCGTCTGTTACCGGTCGGATAGAAGCCAGGGCCTTAAGACGCTAAGGCCTACGTCTGCATTGAGCTGGTAAAACAACAAAGTAAACGTGATAGGGTAGTCTACGGGAGTATGTACCTACTGATTAGAACGTTAGATAGAGACGAGCGATGAGCGCAGCTTCGCAATGCAGCAGCGCAACAGTGTAGTGTTTAAATTTTTACGTACGTTGCCGGAACCCGCATACTCGTGTCGAGACAGGTATGGCACAGCGGAACGTTATTTGAGGACCCGGGAAGTAAGTACCACCACCACAGAGGACCGCAGCCTTAATAACAACACTACTTGCTCATTAGGTATGAGGTGATGTGTTCTAGCCCAGATAGCACAGGATAGGTTACATGTGGGTTATTTATAGGCTCGTGTTTAATATGACGTTTATCTACACCCATATAGAAAATCGTCTTTAATGTGCTCAAAAGTGTACGTAAGAACAAGCTTTAGAATATCGCGCCGTCCCGGGGCGGAGATGGTCATCGAAAGTAATGATACCGTATGGCCATCCCCGCCCATAACGATACAGAGGGGCTACTCCGAACTTCGTATCGTGCCGTCCCTCTCACTCATATAGTGAATAACACGAGAGTGAAAGGGACGGCACGATACGAAGTTCAGAGTACAGGCTGAGGCTCGTGCTCACAAGACTTCAACGGGCTCACGCTCGAGCTCACTACACTTGCAACGCAATGTTTCCTGAACACATGAAAGAGGATTTAATACATGGATGTAGATAAATAGCTGGTTATTTAGTGTCATCAACCTTGCAGATTTTCAACAAAGGACGCCACTTGGCACAGTTGTACCTAATGGTCATCTGAGCAGATTTAGCCCTGTACCCACGAAATTCGTCCATGGTGGTGGGGGCTGGAGGGGGGTGAAAACCCCATTTACCGCGCTGTACTCTGAGCTCGTATTCTTCATAAGTTTAGTAAATAGGTCATGTTTGGTATCGTTTTCGTATAATTCAAGGATGAGGAATTCATTTTTGAAACAAAATTTTCACTCGTCCGTAGAAAAAAAACAGAGTTCTGCACAAAACTTGAAATTTTTTTTTAAAGTAATTATACAAAATCTTGCACTACAATTAAACCGCGAGGTAATGCACTATAAAAAAAATATGAGTTAATAGCCCATTTTATGTGAAATGTATAAACATAAACTGTATTGACAGATTTAACCTGCAAATGTGTAAAAAAAAATAATTCATGTAGCGGCGGAGCTGCGTACTGGCAAGAAGCTATTTTATTTCTACATGGGTTTAGAAAATAGGTCTTGTTTGGTATCGTTTTTGTGTAACTCAAGGACGAGTAATTAATTTTTGGAACATAATTTTCACTCGTTCGCAGAAAAAAAAACAGTTCTGCACAAAACATGAAAAAAAAATATATGAAATACTACAAAATCTTGCCTTACAATTAAACCGCGAGGTAATACATTATAAAAAAATGAATTAATATAGAATGTACAGACATAAACTATATTGACAGATTTAACTTTTAAATGTGTTATAAATACAATACAATACAAATACTCCTTATTGCATACCTCACACAAATGAATCAGTAGGTAGAGGTAGGCAACAATATAGAAATGAATAATTAATGAAGAATTATTTAATAGTTCTGCACAAAACCTGAAAAAAAAAATTCTAAAAAATCTACAAAATCTTGCCCTACAACTAAACCATGAGGTAATGCAGTATACAAATATGAGTTAATAGCCCATTTTATGTAGCATGTATAAACATAAACTATATTTATTGACAGATTGAACCTTGAAATGTATTAAAAAATAATTTATATTTAGCGGTGGAGTTCCGTACTGGTAAGATTCTACAGAATTCTTAATTTTATTGTTAGATAATGAAACTGATTAGGTGCTTCTAAATGAAGAAGTAATATTTTATGATATTCTTAATATTAAAACAGATTGAGATAACCATAATTCCGAATTTTTGTATATTTGGTTATATTGGTATCCCCACAATTTTACCTGGAAATCGTATGTTGATATCAGTGCAAAAAGTTGTCATAAAATAAAGACAATAGTTATAATGTGCCAAGTGGCGTCCTTTGTTTTAAATGCCGAAGATCATCTCAACTTCACATGTAATATAAAGCAATAATAACAAATCTGTCAAAAATCGGCAAATCCTCCTTTAAATTTCCTGCTTTGGCCTTTATCGGAATCATGAAACGCGCTTTTCTTCCCTTTACCAAAAAAAGAAACTGTATTAAATACGTCCAGAAAAGGCGTGCCTGTCCACAGCTCAATTAATCTAATAGGCAAAATCCTACGGGGTCTCCCCTCAAACTATGAGATTACTGGCTTGGAGACCAAAAACACTTGATAGTCTGCTTGCACGGGTAATGATTTAGGTACCATCCATTCTGCCAGAGGAGCTACGACGACGATGTGTCAAGGATTTCTTTTAATTTTCTTGTGAGCCACAGCATAGGAGGAAAACGAGCCAGGCTATTGGCCTCAAGCACCAAGGAACCCATCGCCAAACACTGGCACCTTATTGTGGTCTGAATCCCTCCGAATCGCGAATTGTTTACGACTCGGGCTCCCTATCTGTATTCCACACCGGTGTATCCTAGCGGCAGATTGGTTGACGGGTCTCACTGGTGATAGCCATGGCAAGATATTCACAGAAACCGTTGGCCGCTTTTCCAAATAGGCCGCTCTGAATGACATCATCCGCCGCTCTCTAGTCAACGTGCCATCTCTTCTTGAACCAATTAGCATCGCTAGAATCGATGGCAAGTGGCCGGACGGCATGACCCTCATCCCCTAGACTGTGAGACGCAAGCTGTACAGTCACTCTGGCTCCTTTTCACCTCCACGGGACTAGCAATCACCCTGCCGTGGAGGCCGAAACGGCGGAAAAGATTAAAAAGCACAAATATAGGGACCTCGGCACTGGTTACACTTTTATACCGTTCGGTGTCGAGACCCTTGGCCCATCCCAGTGCCCGTCAACTATTCAAGGACCTATTCAAAATGTTGGTGGATTACAAGCTCGCTCAACGCATCGGCATAGTTATTAATCAACGAAACGCTGCCAGCTTCTTAATGACCCAATTTTTTAAACATATTTTACTTTAAGTAGTTTCGATTTAATTTTCAGTAATATATCCCTTATTTTCAGTAATTATATAGTAGTATCCCCAGTAGATCCCTTAAAAAGTGTAACCAAAAGTATGGATTCCAAGTAAAATTGTGCAAACCAATGGGACCAAGTCTCAATCTGTTTTAATGTTGAGAAGTTAAGAATATCATAAAATATTACTTCTAGATTTAGAAACACCTAATCAAAGTCATTAGCAAACAGTAAAACGAAAAACCCTATAGCTTCTCACCAGTACGCAGCTCCGCCGCTAAATAAAAATAATTCTTCATTAATTATTCATTTCTATATTGTTGTCTACCTCTACCTACTGATTCATTTGTGTGAGGTATGCAATAAAGAGTATTTGTATTGTATTGTATTTTTAACACATTTAAAAGTTAAATCTTTCAATATAGTTTATGTCTGTACATTCTATATTAATTAATTTTTTTATAGTGTATTACCTCGCGGTTTAATTTTAAGGCAAGATTTTGTACTATTTCATATATTTTTTTTCAAGTTTTGTGCAGAACTGTTTTTTTTTCTGCGAACGAGTGAAAATTATGTTCCAAAAATTAACTACTCGTCCTTTAGTTATACAAAAAACGATACCAAACATGACCTATTTTCTAAACTCATGTAGAAATAAAATAGCTTCTCGCCAGTACGCAGGTCCGCCGCTACATGAATTTTTTTTTTTTACACATTTGCAGGTTAAATCTGTCAATACAGTTTATGCTTATACATTTCACATAAAATGGGCTATTAACTCATATTTTTTTTATAGTGCATTACCTCGCGGTTTAATTGTAGTGCAAGATTTTGTATAATTTCTTTAAAAAAAATTTTCAAGTTTTGTGCAGAACTCTGTTTTTTTCTACGGACGAGTGAAAATTTTGTTTCAGAAATGAATTCCTCATCCTTGAATTATACGAAAACGATACCAAACATGACCTATTCACTAAACTTATGAAGAAATCGAGCTCAGAGTGCAGCGCGGTAGATGGGGTTTTCACCCCCCTCCAGCCCCCACCACCATGGACGAATTTCGTGGGTACAGGGCTAAATCTGCTCAGATGACCATTAGGTACAACTTTGCCAAGTGGCGTCCTTTGTTGAAAATCTGCAAGGTGCTCCATACAAATACGACACTAAATAACCCACTAAAAGTAGTGTATGCAACTGTATAATACATAATCAGGCATCAAAACAAGAGTGTGGTTTTATAATAAGATCACTAGTGTCTCATACATTTCAGGGCTGGTGGTGAGAAATGTCGCCAGAGCTCCTGAGGATGCGCTATGTCTATATTAAGAGTCACGGATAAGAGACCTGCATATGTTTGTAACTGTCAACACAACGAAGCCTCAAAGGTTCGGCTACGCGCTTGTGATTATTCTGGGCTCGCAGGCATCCTTAGGCTGTCTGCTTATCAGGCAGGTCGTAAGCCAGTTAGCCACTGCCGTTTACACAAAAAAAGGGACTTGTATTATTACTTTTCTCACTCATCTCCGACACAAGTCGCGTGGCACCAGTGTGGCATTTGCCTTATAAGTAATTACCTACCTTCAATGCATCATCAACACTAAACAGCTTAGCTTCTGTAAGGGCCGTTTCAGCTTGCCTTGTTCCAATGGTGTGGCACATTGCATCCATGACAAAGTGTGGGACGCCTATGCCCACTGCTGTGTCGTTGATGCCAATGTAGTATTTGCTGTTCACCATGACACGGTATTCACAACACATGGCCAGGAGACATCCTCCTGCTGGAGCATAGCCCTGGTAAAATTGTATAAACATTGTTTGAAATTATTAAATGTTTTTGTCTTTTCAATTTAAATCTTAACTTAAGGTGGGTATTAAATATTACTGCTACAGCCATAGATAACCTCCACTAGATAGAGCTTATAGGGCGAAGCGCGCGCGTCACACATGTGGGGATGTTCCCCGTAATAAACTGCCCCGCCCCACGCCGCTCAGTCAGTCTCGTCCAGGTTCATGACCTATACGTACGTGGCACAAAAAAAATCTAAAAATTGGTTTTGATTAACCGTCGGCATGGGTTTTTATTCCGTAAAGTGGTGTGGGAACGACTTCCGAACTACAAGTCGAAAGAATGGCGGGATAACACATCACAAATAAGTTAAATATATACAAATACACATTTAATTCTGCCCGGCGGGGATCATTTTACACTGGCCCACAAGGCCCACAAGGCGTAGTGAAGTGTGCTTGTTCCTTTCCAACCACCTCAAATGCCAATATACTTTCTCTTTCTGATGACATCACATGCGCGGGCTAGTGATGTGCCAGTGATGTTCGGTTCCGATTTCATTTAATTATCGGTTCATCCGTATTTTACCATATGATTTTAATACTTATTAAAATTCTATTGATAACATAATCAATTAGTTTTATTTTTTTATATTGAATGTCAGTTTTGACGTAGACAATGTTCTTTTATTATCTGAATCATAAGTAGATCTTCGTATAAGGAGGTGGAAGATGGTAATAGTGTAGTGTTTTTTTTTTATCTCGTTTTATTTTATACGCTATACAAATCAGTAGTTGTATGGGAAGGAATATTTAGTTAGTTTGTTCTCATTGTAGTTTTGTTGTTGTCTTATTTTATTATGGAGTCTATATACTCGTAGTAGTAATATGTGTTAATCCATATTGAAAGGGACCTTATGGCGGCCGGCACTTACACCTTTATTGCCGCTGTTCCAATACAATAATGAATAGGTGTAACGTAAGCGCCTGCCGCCATAAGGTCCCTTTCGATGTGGATTATCACATATAATTAGTTTAGTGGTGATGGATTTCCTTTAGCAATTAGGACTACTGACATA
This sequence comes from Epiblema foenella, assembly GCA_963556455.1. Classification (NCBI taxonomy): domain Eukaryota; kingdom Metazoa; phylum Arthropoda; class Insecta; order Lepidoptera; family Tortricidae; genus Epiblema; species Epiblema foenella. Next base: position 14,214,922 of record OY747109.1, read on the forward strand.
AGACGGACACAATACTGAATTTCGAAGAAGTATAAAGGATTTAGAAGCAGAGCCATTGCAATTAGAGTTTTTCGTATCGTCTTGGTCGGCAACTAGGCCTAGTGTCGCGAAGTGGATATAACGCTGGACTTCGAAGGAGTATAAGGGATCTCGAAGTTGGTTAGAGATGGTGCCATGATATTTGGGTTTTTTTTAATCGTCTTGGTGGGCAAACAGAACTAGAGACTGGTGAACCTTTTCCACTACTAGTAGTGGACCCGCTGCTGAACTTCGAAGAGGTATAAGGGATCTCGAAATCCTTGACCTTATAAGTAACCTACGTGCCAAATTTGGAATCTCTAGATCCAGCGGTTTGGGCTGTGCATTGATATGTCAGTCAGTCAGTTAGTCAATCAATCAGTCAGTTTCTTCTTTTATTTATATGCCACTAATTTATTCCTTTTACAGTTATTTAATTAATACTCACCAGTGCTCTAGTTGTATATTACGCTATGTATAATAAACAATATATAATATACAGGAATCAAAATGAAATAGCTGCTGCAATCTTAATATACTACGCGATTTTATATAATATATAATAGCAAAGGTTCGTTGTTTACATGCCTAGAAAATATTATTCTACTCGTAATACCAATTCAACAGACATATACATCATCTAAAATAATTTACCTAAAATAAATTGCAGTGCCCGAAAAAAACCGCTAATAAACAACGTGTCCCATCGCTATGCCGGCGCGCCATTTTACAGCGTATTCGCGCGCTTTTTGAAACTGCCAATCGCAGCGCTGTTACCAACCTCCCCGCAGCCCGCACTTACCGCCAACTGTGGTGACTTTTGATCCGAACTAAATCGTTCATAGGCTCAATCTAGTGGAGGTTATCTATGGCTACAGCTTATTCAAATTAAACAAACCTAAAATAGAATTTGCCTTTATACTTGAACTAGCGGCCGCCCGCGACTTTGTCCGCGTAGATTTTAGATGGTAACAATGATATACCGACGACCGGTTTAGCCTAGTGGGTAGTGCACCTGCCTGTGAAGCTGACGGTCCTGGGTTCGAATCCCGGTCAGGGCAAATATTTGTGTGATGAGCATGAATATTTGTTTCTGAGTCTTGGATGTTTTCTATGTATTTAAGTATTTATATCTATTAAATATATCATCGTCTAGTACCACCCATAACACAAGCCTTCTTGAGCTTACTGTGGGGCTAGTTCGATTTGTGTAAGATTGTCCTCTAATATTTATTATTTATTATTATTATTTATATAAATGAGGTCTAATTTTTTCTGTCAGTTGTCTGACGCTGTTATTAATCTCTTTTTTTAATTTGAAAATGGATGTCATTTTCATAATCGGCACCCCGAGGAATCACAAAGATGACACCCAAATCGATTTTTAAGAAAAATAAATGTGAGCCATCTTAGATTTGAAAATGGATGTTATATCCGTAATCGGCACCCCGAGGAACTACAAAGTTGACACCCATATCGATTTTTAAGAAATATAAATGCCCACCATCTTGGATTTGACAATAGATATCATTTTCGTAATCGGCACCCCGAAGAACCTCGAAGTTGATACATATAAATCGCGTTTTAAGAAAAGTAAAGATTTGCTCCCCGCACAAACTTGGAGCCCCTTTTTCACCCCTTTAGGGGGGCCACTTCGAACAACGCTGACATGTTGAGAGTCGAATATACAAAGTTTTAAATCTCTCACTTCAAATAAGATTTGCTCCCCATACAAACTTTAAACCCCCTTTTCACCCCTTTAGGGGAGCAATTTAGATAAACGTTGAAATACGCCATTAATATATTTAAACAGAGAGTCTATATACAAAGTTTCAAATCTCTCACTTCAATAGATACGTGATTTCATACAAACTTTCATCCTTTGTTTTACCCCTCTAGGGGATGAATTTCGAAAAATCCTTTCTTATCCCTAGCCAACGTATAAATGTAACCGACTGCAAAAATCAAGCCAAAACTCTAGCGTTAGCAGTTTCGGCTGTGCGTTGATGAGTCAGCCAGTGAGTACCTACTTCTTTTTTTATATGTATAGATTGAACAACTAATAGAAGAAACTAAAAGTCATGGATGCCTAAATAAATTTTGAAGTTGCATGCTTGTTCAGCTACCAACTATATAACTAAGTACTAGAAAGAAGTATATGCATATATCGAAAGATGTGTTGAAATAATAATTATATATAGCCCTTCTTATCTACATCAGACACTTGCATGGTATACTTGCATTGATAGCAGCTGCAGTGGCAAACTTGAATCCAAACAATTTGATCCACACTTCTTGCAAAGTTGTCCAAAATAGCTCTGCTCTCTTCAGATCAGGTTTGTACATCTCCATGAGGTCCAGACCTGCTGAAAATACAGTTGGTGATGCCTGCAATAGTATTAAATAAATGTGAGATGGTAAGTATCTTTTCCCCTGTTAGAAAAACAATTATGCATTAATCAAAAATATAGAATTCTCAACTCCTTCAACATCCTAGCAAAGAGGCCTTTCTCCCGTCACTGACAAGTCCCTGGGATCCCAAGGCTCATTACAAAAGAATGCAGGCACATATTCAGAGGGGGGGGATAGTTGGGATTTATCCCGAATCCGAAAACGTTTTTAGCCGTCTATTTATTTATTCGCTTGCGTGTTCTTTCAATAAGTAGGTAAATAAAAATATAGTGTTTCAATGTTTGTCCCCCCCCCCCCCAAAAAATCTGGATACGCGCCTGAAAGAATGCTATTGTTTATTTTTTTCGCCAGAGATGATGGCTTAAGAAAAATCAAGGGTTTTGAGTTTTGACTACTACTTAACCCGTCTACCGGTCCCAGGGATCCCCGGGATCATAACAAAAGAATGCTATTGTTTATTTTTTTTCGCCGGGAGATAATGGCTTGAGAAAAATCAAGGGTTTTGAGTTTTGACTCAACTACTTAACCTGTCGTCTACCGGTCCCAGGGATCCCCGGGATCATAACAAAAGAATGCTATTGTTTATTTTTTTTCGCCAGGAGATGATGGCTTAAGAAAAATCAAGGGTTTTGAGTTTTGACTCAACTACTTAACCTGTCGTCTACCGGTCCCAGGGATCCCCGGGATCATAACAAAAGAATGCTATTGTTTATTTTTTTCGCCGGGAGAGGACGCTTGAATATGTTTTCAATTTATATTAGCATCTTTTATAAAATTTATTAGAAGGAAATATACTTGCAGAAGTCAATATCATGCCTCTGGGTTTGTTCTTAGTCACATCATCAAGTGACTTGCTGATGGCTTGCAGGAGATCCAGGTTGAGACTGTTGACCGGCGCCCGTTGCAGGGTCACCACCGCGACTCCTGCGTCATCTGCCGTAGCTACCAATGGCCCGGCTCCAGATCCAGACATAGTCCGACATATTGATAGAAGTTTGCCATGGTGATAAAGTTTCCTTAAAGTTAACATTTTCGTATGAAAAAAAAAAAGGTTTAATGTCACATGAACAGAAGTGGATCTGTTATGTTTACTTATTTTGTTGGTTATGTCTGTTTAGTAATCTAATCACATTTAGTGATATCACTTACGTCTCATCACTTTATCAAGCATATTTGTTTCAGTGTTGCCAAACCGAATTTGAAAAAAGCAGGAGACATGAGGCTAAAAACCAGTAGATTGGGGGAAAAACCAGTAGGTAGAAAAATTTTATGCTCCAGAACAAACTCCAAATCACAAGTTTTCTTTCTTTTTACTTCCCAATATTGTCATATCACAAATTTTCTTTCGTTTTAGTTACTTCCTGATATTGTCAAATCACAAGTTTTCCTTTTTTTTTATTTTTGCCTGATATATCTTTTACTGAGTAAGGCTACAATATAAGCAACCTGATTCGATGTTTGGAATCACAGGGAATTTACGAGATACCTCAAAAACTTTCACCACTCTTTTCAAAGTTTTCTAACTTCAGGCACGTCTAAGTAAGTAAACAAACAAACAAAGAGCCCACAGATACTTGAATAGAATTGGAACTAAAAAACTTCGTGTAGGGCCAGCTCTCACTATCCGATACAATATCGGCGTAGGATCCGACAAAATTGTAAAGAAAACCGCTTAGTGTTCACACTATCCGATACGATGTCGGTCACATTCCCATACATTTGTCGTCGGTTGTGACACCGATAAATATCGGATAATGGAAACATAGCCTAATTTCTTGATAAATGACGTTTGTCGATGTCATTTAAGCCCGCATTAACACTTGCTTCATAAATATACGTCATTATCCATGCGCAAATGCATGTACGTAAGAAAAAGTTTTAAAACCAGAATGCAACTCGTAAAATCCAGTAGATTCTCTTGCAAATATTAATTGAATATATAAAATAATGACCATTCTAGATGTATATACTTATAATTATGTGTTGTAATTAAGTAATACTATTATTAATGAATTGTAATGTATAATATTTGCACGCTTGTAGATGGGCTGAATACAAGAGACAAATAATTATGTAACATCCAGTGAAAAACTGTATTCGTAGCAAATAAATAATTTTGAATTTTTTTGAATTTTGAATTTTGCAAAACCAGTAGATCTGGCAACACTGATTTGTTTAAACCGAGGGGCTACCGCTAACTTAAAACGATCGAAGTTCGAATATCTCTCTCTCTGCCGCACGGATAAGCAAATGCGCACTATTATTTTAATTTATATGACAACAGACTAAATTACATTTTGAGTTCGTTTACCTGTCAGCTCTGATGTAAATTTTGAAATGTTTGACAGCGAAATATTTTCATTTTACGAGCGTTTTTTTTCAGCAGTTTATCATATAAATTATTCTTATTATTAATAAGGTTCCGCTCTTAACTATAAATAGTTTTGGGCATCTTATGGTAATTATCATTTAATTTTCAACACTATTATTATTGAAATAAACCGCAGCTGTGACACTGACAACCTATCATTGTAATTATTGCCAGGGTAAGAAATTAGTTCCTATGAAATTCCTCAACATGGCGGCGCATGGTCATATATTTCTGGTCGGCCTTTATACATTCAGTGTATAATTGTTTTTTTAAATATTGTGAAAGACTAAATCTAGACTATTCCATAAGTCGTTTGCCCCATCTTCTCCCGCTAGCTTTTACTGCAGGTTGGCGAGGGAGGGCGGACACATATTCCGTTTGCACTGTCTCCTAAGCACTAAGCTTAGGAGACACCCCTATGAAAAATAACTGGCACTCTATGCTAGGGATATCATAGAACTGAGGCAGAGGTAGCTGTGCAAATATACTTGTGTTAACCAACGTTAAATAAAACGTGTTTTAAAGGATCAATTTAAGTATATTCAACATGGACGTGGGGGGAACATACACTGATGAAAATAGTGATTAAACATTCCTCTACCGTTTACACTCATTTGCATATCTTACACCTTACAAACGTAAATCGTATACCTACAGTTAAAATTATTTGATATGAAATTTGCGAATTAAACAATCCGTTCAAATAGCGACCTTACCTACTTAACAAAATGGTCCAAAATTGTAATGACACTGCTTGAAGTTCAAATTGATTTTAAATAATTTCAACTTTAATGTTCTTTTCTCTCGAATGTCTATTGTGCGAGAGCCACACATACATAAAATTGATATAAAATCTATTGATATAATATAATGATATAACAATTTCACTGATTCATATTTCATAACAATGATAAAATTTATCTTTTATAGTATACAGGTGGACAAAAGTCCATAAATATTCAATACAAAATTGTAATACTTAGTAATAGGCACCTGACTCTCTGAAGATTGCATTGTAGGTGGCGGCAGTGGTGTGAAAGTATGTTTTGTAGACAAGACTTAACTCAAATCAGGCACGTATCCAGAGAGGGGGATAGTTGGGATTTATCCCCCCCCGAAAACGTTTTTAGCCGTCTGTTTACAGTGATTACAGCGATTTTTACACAGTTCATATGGTTGTTTCAATGTTTGTCCCCCCCCCGACCCAAAAGTCTGGATACATGCCTGACTCAAATATGAGGTGGATTGTGTTTAATGGTCAGATATTTGGCGGCGAAGAAATATTGACTGAGATTAGACTAACGATGAACGCCAAGAACACCTAAAGGTGTCAAACTTTTCATATAATTTCATAGTTACGTTTGTGCTTTACACTAAAGTTCATATTCAATCTCTAATGGATGGTGACACTGCCGTACCTGAAGTATGGCGTTCAAAGGGTAAGTTCAACTAAAATGACAAGAGAAAATCATCAAAAGACAGTAGTTAATTTATTACAACTTAACAGCATAAACAGTAATATTATAAAAAGTCGCTTGCCTACCTTCTTAATAACAGTAGCTGCCATAGTAATTTGAAATTTCCACTTGTCATTTTGATTTTAGTTATAGTTGTCATGCAGTCTTAACTAATTTGATGCATCATGGACAGCTGGACTGTGACTGCAGGTAAATTACTTTCAGTTTGACACTGACTTAGTGCTTATTCCATTGAATATTCTACTTTAATACTAATGTATTAACGGAAAATTTTACCAGTTCCTTTTTGACACATCACAACACCCATATAACGTAAATGCGCATTACACATAGAAACAATGAATAAAATCAAGTAATAATATTAGAGCTTCATGAGTAGTTAGAAAGTTGTAATACGCTTTTTAGCAATCAAATGAATGTATTTTTTTTCTATCACTGATGAGTAGTAATTTATGATAATAATTCACCATGAAAACAGTTACGAATATATCGTTTATTTTCTAAATTTAGGTTCGGTTTTATAAAGATCCGTTAGACCTTATGTTGGTTTGTTATGTCAAAAAATGTACTGAGTTACTGAAATTTGATCTGACATTTGGTCTAATGGATCTTTATAAAGACTAAATTATTCGTTTCGATTCAGATGATATTTCCGTAAGTTGATGGAAATCGATCAAATGAATGAATTTAAATTACGTGTTATAAAATAATAAGTATTCCAATAAATTACAAACGAATGAAGTGTGAAATCGCCTTTATCGCGTAATTTGGAAATACAGTATCGATTTCTGAATGATACAAAATTAACGAAGGTAGAATAAAAATCATATGACAAAAGTTCTTACTCTAGACTCGTACCCAGTAATGAAATATATGGGAACATTAAAAAATAAAGTTTAATAAGATCGATTTGAATAATCATTCAACAGCCAGCCGCAGCTTAGCTCAGCTTAGACAATCGATTCGTCTTACCTTCATCACTACTAACGCCAATTCATAACTGTCAAAAAGGAATTGATAAAATTTTTCGAAAATAATATAGTTTCTATTATACAGTACATATGTACACTGGCTAAAAATAGTATGTTTGTAATAAAAACTCTATTACTTTATCGCTAAAGTAGAATATCCAATGGAAAAAGAGCATATTATGTTAGTATCAAACTCAAAGTTCTTACTGTACGCAGTTATTTGGCTGACTTCGCCTTCAAGCTCTGTATATACATCTCGAGCCCTTGCTGCACCTGTGGGGACTGCAGGAACTCAAGGAACTCCCGAGTATCCTGCTGACGAGTCTTCTGCAAATGACTTAGCGGTCCTTGACGGATCTTCAGCTTGGTCATAGTGCGGGCCAGCGGTGGAATCCTGTCGAATTTCTTTATGAAACTCTTGCATTTGTTTATGGCGTCAGCTTTATCTGATGCCGCCTCGTCAATCAGGCCAACCTGAAACAGTCAAATTTATTTGTATATACAATTATAAGTCTGTCCGCTGGTCTAAGGCTGAACAGCCATAAAGATAAGCTACTTATTGCAAAAGGTTGCAAGTGATTTCTTACACATAGCAAGTAGTAGATAATCTCTTTTTATGGAACACACAAGGTATTTTAAGCTTAAAAGAAGCTAGGCTTAGACTGCTATTCAAAAGTTCGTGTTACGACTTGTGACCATTCGAAATAAAGAGTGCTATTGTTGCACTATTAATTTTATTGCTTAAGACTATACTCGCAGTTTGATTGTAAAGCAATCTTTTAAGTAGATGTTTTGTGTACCATTGCCTGCACTACGTATTTAATAATTCTCTTAATATTTTCAGGACAGTGGCATGTCATTGACTAAACGAAATAAAAAATGACTCAAATGCTATAGCACCAGTTACCTTTTCTTTCATTAATTTCATACAAACATGCAAAACAAAATTTGACACCGTAAAGTCAATTACCTTCAATGCCTCATCAACAGTAAACAGCTTAGCTGTAGTAAGAGCTAACTCAGCATCCCTTGTCCTAATGGTGTGGCACATTGTGTCCATGAACCACAGCGGGGCGACAATGCCCAGGGCAGTCTCGTTGAGGCCAATGGTGTACTTGCCACTCACCATGGCACGGTATTCACAGGACATGGCCAGAAGGCAGCCTCCCGCCGGAGCATGGCCCTGTATGTATGTGTAATAATAAGCCTTTTTTATAGATATAAATTAAATTTGTAATTAATTATTGGGTTGTCCATAGTTGGACAGAGGCCTCCATCTGATACCATCTGGTTCTATCAGCGGCTAATCTGGGCCATGTAAGTCGTGCTATTTTGATGATATCATCGCACTTATTGCTGCGCGGGCGGCCCCGTTGACGCTTCGCCATATATATATAAGATAAGATAAGCTTTTATTTCCTTACATCATGTTTTTGTACATTTTAAATTAAAGAAATGAAAATAAATGTCTTTGTATTCATTTTAGAAAACACCATTTTCACTTTTCATCCACTTCTGTACAAGGACCGCCTAGAGCGGTGAAAACCTCCTCCAAAGCTTTCCAGGTTTCCCTGTTTTTTGCTGTTCTTGTTCAGCAGCTTCCATCTACCTTTTTGATATCATCACTCCATCTTGAGAGTGGTCTTCCTTTCCGTCGTGTATGGGGTACCAGTTTGTTACAATCTTTGTCCATCTTATATAGTCATAATAAAATAGGAATGATGATGTGAAATTGTAACGTGTTACACTTACAATTTATAACACAGCATGGCTATATGGATAAAAAACCGTCATATTGACACAATAAGCAGTAAATTAGACAAATTAATTAAAATCATAAAAAGATGTGGGACTATAAAAATATGCAATAACGTTGTCTTTTGTTTGAAATGTAAATCGATAGTTACCAATAGAATTCTCATGTTTCAATAAAAATGGAATCGTATGGGAACTATGTGTATAAACACATATGTAATAATACGACAAATTTCCATACAACAGTAGTACGAGGCTACGCAGGCGTGCCGTCACGCCTGCGTGTGAATCAGTGTGGTACGTTTTCAGTGGTCCTTAGCTATGATGTACTTTGCCTCTCATTTTCGTCTTTTGTGTTGCTTTAATCCGGTCCCAAATTGGTCCCATACAAACATTTGATCTTCTCTTAAAACTGGTTTGAATGGCATGAAACATTTTTTTTTGTCATTATGCCTATTCTAAGTATTATTTCGACACTGAGATAGAAACAATAAAATTTAAACAGCATTATTTATGTTGTATGAATTCTGATAGTATATATTATTGGCAATAAAAATAAAAACCTGTTATAGCTTTTTCATGTGATAATTCCTACAGCAAAGTATCAGTATCAGATATTTTAGGCTTAGTCCACTCTTGTATCTTTTTACCGTATCGTATCTCCGCCGTGTAGCAACGACGAGTAGCATGATCGTTAGTGTGGACGCGATCATGCAACGCGCCGTATCTGATACACGGCGTATCTTAAATACTCCGCACACTCGCGCATCGGATACGCGTAGCATGATCGGTAAGTGTGGACGAGCTTTGATACTGTATCAAGATACGAAGGTGTGATCTGACACGGAATACACTGCGATCCAACTGGAGTTAATTTTTGTCCGATCATCAAGGTCACGATACGATACGCCATCTCAATACGCTGAAACGATACAAGTGTGGACGTATTTTTTTAAACGACAATGGTAATGCTATGTTATGCACCTCCACACTTAGTATACGCATGCTCGGCACGGTATGCCTGATCTCGATACAAATGTGAACTAAGCTTTAACTTACATTAATGGCAGCAGCTGTTGCAAACTTGAATCCGAACAGCTTGATCCATACATCTTGGAGGGTCGTCCAGAACTGTTCAACTCTCTTCAGGTCAGGCTTGTACATCTCCGTAAAATCTAGGCCTGCTGAAAATACTGTAGGGGAAGCCTGGAATAACATAAGAATAAAAGCTTAAAGTTCAGCTTTTTACTAATGTAATTACGTAAGCGTAGCCATCTCTTTCTATAGCACGCAACACACTCTTTTGAGGCCCCGCCCTTAGCGCTAGGGTTACCACCAGCGAGTTTTGTTAAGTCAAAATAGTTCCTACAAAATCAATGAAAAAAAGATGTTCAAATCAACTACATAGATAAATCTATGCGCTGGTCATGTACTATATTGCTTAACCTTGAGTGTTGCAGCGCTAAGCTGGCCGGTCCGGGCGGACAGGTGAAAAAGTATTGCATTTGTACCTACCCCTAACCTACCTTAGTATTTAATGAATTGTCAAATTGACTTACTTATTCAATTATTGACAAATGTTATGATACAAAACGGACAGGTCATAAATATACTCAGGTCATAAATATACTCGTAACTAAGCTAATTACAATAATGGACAGATTTTTATCCTATTGCCATCATTATTATGATTTAAAAACAACCATATTTCTCAAGTATCAACTACACATAGTCTATAAAACATTTTAAGTCGCAAAATTGATAAGAGTAACATATAAATTTTTATGATTTTAATAAATAAATATTAGAGGACAATCTTACACAAATCGAACTAGCCCCACAGTAAGCTCAAGTAGGCTTGTGTTATGGGTACTAGCCCCACAGTAAGCTCAAGAAGGCTTGTGTTATGGGTACTAGACGACGATTTTGATGTTGAATTATCCATTTTATTTTGGGTGGCCTGAAAACAATGTCTTAGCATATGCGGAGTGGTATTCTTTTGGTGTATGTGGCTGTTAATAATTGATTGTGCAGTGAGTGTCCACTCACTCACTACTCTGATATTTTTCTTTTAATCTTTCTATTATAATACTTTTTTTATTCCATTAGAATACTCACAGAAGTCAAGATCATGCCTTTGGGTTTATTCTTAGCCACTTCATCAAGTGACTTGCTGATGGCTTGCAGCAGATCCAGATTGAGGCTGTTGACCGGCGCCCGCTGCAGCGTCATGATAGCAACTCCTCCGTCATCTTGGACATCTACCATCGGCCCCGCCGATGCCGACATAGGCCTACACGCTGGTAAAACCCTCGTGGCATGCCTGGCTAGTTGCCTCAATGGAAACATTCTGAAAAAGTAAAAAAAATATGTTTGAAAATAGAACATCGACTACGCTAGTTGAGCTAACTTTATTATAAGCTTTTACCAGTCATTACCAAACAATTGATTGCGATTTGTCACACATATTCATATTAAGATTAAGTCATGCCTACCTTATTCTTTTATTGAATAATTGAAAATTATTTGAACCTTGGACTTCTGCAATAGTTCGTAGCGTGGACACCGCAGAGGCGTTTTTTGTTTTTTTAGAAGTTAAAACTTTGCTTAATTGTCAAAAGTTTAAATTTATAGCTTGCTTTTCAAACGCAATGCAGTGGTTTATAATAATAGTAGAGTTCTATGTGGAACTAGCCCTGTAAATGCCACCGGTTATGTCAAAATTGTCAGATTGATTGTCACTGTCAGTGTCAAATGAAATTTGGCAATTGGCATTGCTGTTTTTGATTGCGAATTATTTAAGCGTGAAAATTCGTATTAATTTTTATGCTTCTCAATATGTAGTGGAACTGAATTCACAAAGTGATTGATTAAATAAAGCAAGATGTCTCTCGAACAAACAGCGTGCGATGGTAAATATGAAATTCTGAATAATTATCATTAATTTGACAGCAGTATCTGGAGGGTCCATACCCTCTTCAGTGTTTACTATTATACCGGTTGGAAATAATATAATATCACTCTCACACAGCAAAATCAGGTACTTTGATAAAGCAGATTAAAGAACAGGTCTACATTCCTTTGTGTATACAAGTTATACACAAGTTTTCGTAGATCAACATGTTTACGTTTTACAGATCTGAAAGCGTTTGAACGACGCCTGACTGAAGTAATAGCATGTTTACAGCCGGCGACGACTAGGTGGCGAAGTAAGTATGTAATTGGATGAAATTAAATGGTTCATAATTTGTTAAAACTATAACTTTACTACTATTTGTACCTAACATAAATATTTAAATTGCAGTCTTGCTGGCGGTAGTTTCGGTCTGCACAGCGATCGCGGCCTGGCACTGGCTCACAGATCCTCTCACTTCAGTGGTCTCACTCACTCAGTCCCTGTGGAACCACCCATTCTTTGCCTTCACTTCTACATTTTTAGGTAATTTTAAATTAGAACTGCCACTAACAACATTCATTTTAATTGACTACTTATTATATATTTTTCCGTGAGTGTTTAGTTATAATACAAAGTTCCTGTTGCTGATGACGATATTAGGATAACATTTTAATTTCCATATCATGTTTTATTTTGATGGTTAGAGACATTACACATCTCTAACTAAGCGGGATTGATATTATTTTCACTTGGTTTTATTTCAGACATGTAATTAATTTTATTTTGAGTATTGTATTGTTTTGTTTGATAAAGATAGGTTTTGATTTGTGTGTTTAAGGTTTGCTCCTGATAATTGTGGGACACTAGCAAATCTTAATATTTAACAAATCAGTAATAAAATGCACAGCTCACTAGCAAAAACCTTGACCTTGTTGCCTTCTGTAAAAATAAACCTTGATGCACCTTATGTTCATAACAACTCATAACTTATGTTACCATCTGAAATCTCTTCTCAACTCCTTTTATAATAAAGATACTTCCATTTATAAGGTTAATTAGTTATGCCATGGACCTCTTATTTAACTGTATTGTAATAAGAGTAAATATCACAAGAAAATTCAACATTTAATATATAACTTTAGTTTTATTCTTTTATTTTATTTATTTATTTGCATCAGGCAACATGGCTCATACACCTTACAGACTAATGTACATATCAATAAAAGTAAATTTAATAACTTTACACATAAACACACTACAACTGCGATGTGTTATGCAGCTTCAGGTAACCAACCATGAAAACACCTGAACTTGACTCCTTTCGGCCAAAATTCTAGCCAAAAACTTCGAATTTACTACAGACTCACTTTTACTCACTGAGGCAAGACCTTTTCATGAAAATGATATTTATTTTAATTTTTCACTTGTGTTTTTTCTTCTTTTATATAGTATCTTATCCATAGTAGTGGCAGCTTTGCTGCTCGACATAGTAGTGGCAGCTTTGCTGCTCGACATAGTAGTGGCAGCTTTGCTGGTCGACATAGTAGTGGCAGCTTTGCTGGTCGACAAAGCAGTGGCAGCTTTGCTGCTCGACATAGTAGTGGCAGCTTTGCTGGTCGACATAATAGTGGCAGCTTTGCTGGTCGATGTATTACTGTTATTATAATTTTAAGCATTATTTGTACCGTTGTTTGCCCAAATAAACATTAAAACATATCTGTCCCAAATAAATGCTTTCTTTTAATTCCAAATTTTCCATTGCGTGGGCTGCATCCTTTTTGTTAAACTGTGTCCAAATGATGTGTGACAATCATCATCATCATCATATCAGCCGAAAGACGTCCACTGCTGGACATAGGCATCTTCCAAAGAGTGTCACAATGGGTCCTGCGCCTGCGCATCCAGCGGACTCCCGCGACTTCTACCAGGTAATCAGTCCACGTTGTGGGGGTCTACTCACACTGCGCCTTCCGTACAACCGGTTTGACAATCATGAGAAATTAATTCAATTCTTGTTTATTTGTTCTAGTGCTTCTATTCATGATGGGAGTCCACCGCAAAGTAATCGCGCCGAGCATCGTGACCGCGCGCACCCGGGCCGTGCTCAACGACTTCAACATGTCATGCGACGACAGCGGCAAGCTCATACTCAAGCCGCGCCCCGCCAACACCTGATGTAAATATTAATTAAGAATACATTACTTTGTAGATTTATACGGATTTTTATTGTGAGAGTTGTAAGGTCAGTAGTTTTTGTCACCCCAATAGAAATATAATAGGACTTATTGACTCAAATCTTAAATATTATTAATTGGAAAGAGACAAGACCAATATAATATCATAAAAAATGGCGAAACTACGAGTATGGGACATTCTACTTTTTCATGACCAGTTTTCTATTACAAAAAATATCTATGCTATGTATTGAATTAGTGTACACAAATAGGATTTTATAGGAAGAAATTTATAGGTAAAAGTACTTAAATATTAACATATTTTTGTAATAGGTGGGTAAACAGAGTGGTAAAAACTATTTTTTCATAGAAATGGAGAGACATCCAAGGACCACTGAGTTACTCGATTTATGGATATTAGTCATGGTTCGTTAATTACCAAAACTATCGTAAGTGATACTGCAATTAAACCTCTTTCTAAATAACAATACAAAAATATGAAGTTAGGGTCAAGTATTCCAAAATCTGCATTTAAAAAAAAGTGTCTTAAAATTATGTACATGAAACAGTAGAATGGCCCGTTTAACTGTTTTTATGCCTGAACCTTCCTGTCAGTTATACGCCAAAATGAATCTTGTATTTCCCTCAAGTGTAGTTACTTGTACTTGACCATTCAATTAACTATAACAGCAACTGTTACCGTTCATATAAAATCCCATCTACTTATACCAGGAAACACCGAACACAAAAAGGAATTAAATGTCATGTTACATGTAGTCACATTGCATTCCCATTGAAGTTGTGATTGTAATTTAATAACTTTAAGTTTCATTATTGTTTGTCTCCACTCTCCTGCCATGTGAAGAAGAGCTAGGTAAAATAGCAAATCTCTATTTTTAAAACAATGTAATAATGCGTACAAGGATAACGACTTTCGGAAATAATAATAAGAAGTTTCAGTACCTACGTAGCAACGTCTTTCCTGTCAACAAAAGAAATCCTTTTGTGACATGCAAAATTGTATACTACTCGTACTGTTTCAGGAAATAGGGCCCTAATCAGTGGAAATAAAACTAATTATTTGTGAGAGTCTATTTATGTTTATTAATTATAACTTTGGTGTGTTTATTATACTACAAATAATGAGTACTACATATTATACAAATCGCAATAAATTCAAACAATGAACAACAATCAAGATAACTACAATTTTTACTTCCCTCTATGAAAAATTTGCTATAAAATTGTCTAGTTTTAACAATCAATATTACGGATACAATACAAGCCATCTTGCAAATAATGACAGAACTTCAGGGAATCTCCAATCAAACGAAAATTTGCTACTTTATTCTCAAAGTTTTCGTTACTACACTTAATTTTTAGACTCGACATGGAGTATTCGTTATTGGAATTACTTAAAATGGAATATTATTTTCGAAAACTTATTCGATTATAAAAATATATATAAAATTACGACTCTAGACACTTGGGCAGTGTAAATTTGGAATACGTTCCTTATTTTTATATTTATCGGTTCTACGATCCAGCGTCGCGTTTACGTGAGCAAAAGTAAATTTTATTAGCCCTATGTCACATAAAAAGTGAAATGTTGAATATACGTACATCTGCTTGTTAACGAAACTAAAAATATATATGACATTCGTTTCGATTCGTCACCGGTAAAAACAATGATGTCCGTTCCAAACCCGATGTACAATACATATATATTATATTTCACCCCGAAATCACTCTCACACTTACTTAAGTGTGAGAGTGATTTCGGGGTGAAATATAATATAATGCAGGAGCAAATCGTTTCTCACTTCTAATGACATAGACCAAGTGGTCTGTGTCATTAGAAGTGAGAAACGATTTGCTCCTGCATTAGCAGAAATACAATAAAATTTACTTTTACACAGCAATAGTTTAATCAATCAATTCCTAACAGTAGGTAAATGCAATTAAAGTACCTATACTTACATCCACCTTTGCAAGCAATAGTCACAATATTCATAAAGTTTTACACATGCCAACAATACAATAATAAAGATTGTGCTCACTGTGCGAAAAGTTTTATTACCTAATCAATTAATGATATTTTAGAACTATGATAAAGAATCCTTTGCTGCAACGCACACTGTATTTAGAGGTAATGATAGATCAAAGGAGTAATTACATCTAAATGTAATTTTCATACAAATAATTACAGTTTGTTGTACCTAATATAAGTTTGACACACAGGGCAGTCTAAGGATTCCTTACCTACGTAAAATATATATCATAAAACGTTGTGCCAAGTGTTAGACAACTATATTTAAATTCGATAATTTACCGTAGTTTATGGTTTAATAAATTTTCAATGAGATCCTAGGAAGAAAGGTAAACAATATTTTTATAGAGGACAGAAATTCACAACTCACGAAGTGTGATTTTGAGCATATAACAGCGGCTTTAAATATTTGAAAACATGTATAATGTTCAACTTACGACAGTATAATTGAATGAAAAACATAGTAAATATTCCTAATAATTATAAAGACTTGTAAACAACTACATACGACATTATATTACTTATGTTAGGTTTTTACATAATTATTAATGGTGAAACACATTATAAAAAATCCTTTTAAATTTACTATGATAGATAACGTCAAGGCAGTGGTATATTATGGATAAATATAACATTATTAACATGATGTACTTTACATCTACATTAATTTAAGAAAGGCATTTCCTGACCAATATAATAATTATAATATTTGTTCAAGTATCACGCTTTTGAACATGATTTACTGTTAGTCGATATTCATAAAAATGCCATAAGATTAGTTAGTTCATCGCTTCATTTAGAAACTAATTATAATACTAATAATAAGAACGTTCTGCCTATAAAATGCCTTTGAATATTATGCGATAGGAATCGTCGTGTGAGAATTTACATTTCAGTCTTAACACAATTAAAGTAATATTGTTTTTTTTTAATATTGTTTTTAAAAGCGATTCAATAAATGTTGGTGTATTTTTTATATATAGTAATAATAGGTCTAGGTTCACAATATGATTTTATTGTGAAACCGTACTGACGAACGGTACTTAAAATAGTAATAAATATTGCACACTCAGATGTGGTAACGAGGAATTCTAAAAGGCATCATACAAAATTAATATAAGTAGAGTAAAACGTAAATATAAATAATACTTGTTTCTTAATTATCTACATATTTAAATTCTTAAAGTTAAAAGTTTATAAAAGCTGATTTACAAATTGCCTCTGTATGCTATACATTTATTGTGACGATACAATTTTATGTAACCTTGCATGTGCGGGGTAGGGGGTAAGATTTCTCGAGAACTAATATCATAGGCGAATTTGCTTCAGAAGCACTTCTGCTAACCTATGTAACTTCCTGACTATTAACAAGTCTATGTACAGGTCTCAAAAATATCCTCCAGAGATTTTTAACGACGTCTATTTATATCTATTTTGTAGTTTATTGTGATATCGGTTGAGGTTTCATCTTGACGAAGTACTGTCGCGGATAATCTTGTAAAGAAGGAATGCTTGTAAAGGTGTATATTTGCTACATTACTATAAATGGTAAAAGGTTATTACAAAACGGTGTGATTATAAAATTATCTATGCCTGCTTAATCTATGCGGTCGGCTCTAGTGTTTACTTATGCATTATGCATTGTAAAATAAACACTAAAGCTGATGTTACCATGCAACGTTTCAAAAGCATGCTGTTCTTGGAGAACCACGTTAAAAATACACTAATTAGCCACAGCCACATATTACAAATAGCGAATACTAAATTAAATAGCAGTAATTTTGAATTATGATTGCATCTGCAATGTTTTGATACCAGATTGTACATATGGACACAGTTCCAATAATTAGTTTATTCACGGCCAAATTCTGCTTCACTAAAGGTAGCACTATTGTCCATGCATGCCATGAGCTACAGTATTTGTGACCTGGTTCCCGAGACAATGTTTGACGCTAATCGCCCGTTC
The DNA here is from genome assembly GCA_963556455.1 of Epiblema foenella. NCBI lineage: Eukaryota > Metazoa > Arthropoda > Insecta > Lepidoptera > Tortricidae > Epiblema > Epiblema foenella. The sequence continues at coordinate 14,233,013 of OY747109.1, forward strand.
ACACAGTCGCACAGAGGTTTCAGAGCCCGTTCAGATTAGTCTTATTTACTACATCCAGAATACTGCCGTGTATATATATATATATGTGCTCAATCATACCTCCTCGTTGCACACAACGGTTGTATAAATATTCCCTGTGTGAACGGGGTTAACACAGCTACACTAAAGCAACGTAAATGCGTCGATGAGAAATCCCCTAATTTATTGTCGATTCATTCCCCACAGCAACATGCAAGGCTGGAATGTTGACCTCACGCCGCTAACAGTGTCTTGATATTTTTCGGCGTCGTTTGATGGTTCAGATGCTTTGTCGTGTATCGGAGGGCGTTCAGTAGCGGCTCGGCCTTCGCCGGCGTTTGCTGTTGTAGGAACTTTACGCAGCCTTTCACGTCTACTGAAGACGAACGGCAGAACGCACCAGAAGGATGGACCCAGTCGTATAGGATGATCAGGCCTACCATCACGCGCAATACCAGTAGTGAAGTCTCCTCGCGACTGAACTGTGCGACTAGTTTCCTGAAAACGAGAGTTTGTTTTAAAATTGCGTAAACACTCGTGTAATAAAGTAAACCAGGCTGTGTTTACGCTATGCTGGAATTTACAGCAGTAAAACTATGTACTAGGGATTCGGGTCAGCGTATCCCGTACGTGAAGCAAGCGGAAGAATAGATAAGTTCGTTATGCAAAACTTGTAAAGGAAACTATGGTATAGTATTTAAATTCATGTAATAAAGTAACGATTATAATAAAGGAAGTGTACGTAATCAGATCGACTGGTTGACCCGTTAAGTAGGTCTGACAATAGACAGATGCTTAGCTTATTGGCCGTTCCCTATAATTGTATTAGAACCACGACGAGTTTAATAATACGTAGGTCGAGAGACCGTGACACAATTAAGATTTCCTAATAACTGGGGCCATTAGTGAGACAAGTACTTGCTCATTTTACTTAATCTTCCTAACACTATATTCTACAGGAAAATCTAAATATAATACATATGAAGAGTCAAGTAAGACCCATTTTAAATAAGAATGAAAATTGGTTTAGTAGGATAACAATAATATTATAAATGCAAAAGTTTAGATGTTTGAATGTCTAGATGCTTTTTACTCAATCACGCAAAAACTGCTGAACGGATTTTGATGAAACTTGGTATACAACGCGTTTATAGCCCGGATTAACATATAGAATACTTTTTATCCTGAAAATCATCCCTCGAAGGGATAAAATAGGTAGTGGTAATTAACGCAGACGAAGTCGCGGGCAGAAGCTAGTTCGTTATATTCAAAAGTGTGAACTTTTGAGCGATTGAAAATTGCTGAGGTCATTACCAGAAGAGCACAGTCGTATCATTGCCGATAGAAACGTTAGAAATGTTTCCTTCCGCCCCTTACATAAATTCATAGTGATAAAATCTGCCAAACGGCGAGGAAGCCTAACTACATTCATTAAAATATCGTATCTAGCACGAACCAGCTACCGAAACTACGTCCGCCGAGCATTGTTATTCACGGCGTACGGCGCATTGTCACTTTCAATAGTTGGTGCCCCGTAAGGAAGTGGACAATCACGCGCAAGGGGCGACGCGAAATGCGTCAGGAGTGGGTTTGATATTTGATAATGATCAGGTTTGAGGTAAGTGGTTCGAAGATTCAAACGACTATTGAAAACGGCAGAGATTGTAGAAGAGAGTAGGAACTTGTACAAACTCTAGACAAAATAAAGCGTAACTTCGCTAATGCGGTGCGCGTTAAGATATTTGAAATGCAATTGATTGTAGCTGGAAAATAACTGAAGCTAGATCAATGAGTTATGCAACTACCATGCAAGTATCATGAATTTAGTGGGTATAACAGAAGACGAAACGAAAATCTTTTCAACGTCAGGAATTTCGTATTTAATGTTACCCTTCAACAAACGGTGTTCTGTCGGTGCAATTTCGTGTATAGATAGTTATTACGTACACAGTTACACATTGACACGTTATATGTTACTGGGCATGTATTTGCAAGGACTAGATGCGTTATAACAATAGCCGCAGTATATAGGAGCACCACAGAAATGACTAACCAACGTGCAAAAAAACAGGATGACTGGCTGTTGAAAATACATTTTCCTGGAATCTGCTTGTCAATTCAATTAAAACGATTATTTAAACGCGTGAATCAGAAGACCAAATTTATAACAGCGAAGACAGGATTCCTAAAGGATATTTTTAAGCGAGGAAACGCCAAATGACATGATACGGATTGAGGCAAGACATGAGTCAGCACATGTTCAACATGCGTTGAAAGTATACTTAGATAAGTTCACGCCACTGATTATTCTGATATAAATCTAACTTCAGTTGCATAGATACGGTAGGTATATAGAGAAGGTTATCTTATCTGTATCAATACTATCAATCAACATCTAAGTGGAATTGTGTTTATAATGTAGTGAAACGGCAACCTTTACCTGAAGTTATTCCTAGGAAATTTACAACATACCTATCTCGTATACTCGTAATAGAGGTTCCGCACGACTATTGCAAAAGCAAGACGCAGACGATACATATTCGCCTTGCTTTTAGAACTGTATCGATTTGATTCTTATTGAATTTGCAACTCCGTATCTATACGTTTAATATTTACCTGAACTCTGTCTGAATATTCAATAACGAGGGTCATAGTGTATCACACTGCCAACAAAAGTAATCGCTATCTACTAGCTATCGCACTTAATACTTAATTGAGTTGAGAGAGATGGAGATTCACGGATTTCGATATTCGCTTTGATGGTATCAAGGGACGTAATATGGAAGTAGGTACCTAATCTTAAAAATCTTTAGGAGTCACCCAGAACAAAGTGCTTCCAACATTTATAACCCCGTTGACGATTTATTTTCACTGCACCGGTTTTGGCTGATACGACCTACATCATATCGGAATGACAGTTGAATTATCATAATGTATTTGTGTTAAAGATAGCGGTCCGCTGCCCAGCATATCGATATCACGGGCGAACGAAATCCGATCCGGACCTGTAATAAATACGCCCTTGACGCCGCATTTAATGCTTATACAAGCTTGTACAGGTTTAGATGGCTTTGTATGCAGTTAGGAAATCTGGTTTGCAAGAGAAACCTGAGATTTATCGGCTATTGTTTGAGGAGTTGGTTCGTGCAGGGCTGGCTAAGCGAGTTGACTTCAGTGTAAAACTTTAGACGTAGAAGGATGGAACCGTATCAATATCAGGGCATTCAATTGGATGTATATTTGAGCACATTAAAGGACGACAACCTCGATGCCACGCGTTCTGACCGTGACCCATCAGGGATAAATTGAAAGCAATGTGAATGGTACTTAACTCCAGGTTTTCCTATTTATTACCCGACTGCGCAACTCAAAGGACGATAATGTGTTATAATGTTTGCAACCCAATGCTTACTTAATTTAGACACGCGGCAGCGTGTCAAGCCAAGTTCAAAAGAAGAGAACTGTGGCTTTACCATGAGTTTGCATGACAGTACTCGCTAGCGACTGCGTAAACGATTTAGTATGCCGATTCCTAGTTCTATTGCGTAACCGCCAGAGGCGCTGTTCTTTGCCCATAGATTTTTTTACGCAGTCGCTAGCGAGTACGGTCATTTAAACTCATGTTAAAGGCACTGGCGACGCAACGGCCGTGTGTTACATGTGTTACGTGTCTTACCGACCATTTGGAGGCACCTTTGACCCCTACGTATCTCAAAATCTATTGAATGTAATATACAATGTATATGAAGTTTGATGCATTCATTAAGATCCTTAAGGCTAACTAGATCCCCAAATTTCGTGAACATAGCTCAACCGGTTGTTAAAATACAAACATCTAAAAATAGGATTTATTCCACTGACCTATAATAGAGGAATGACCTAATATCAAAAACCTAACCCACTTCCAGACCTAGGAAGTTAAAATTTGGCATCCAGTTGGGTAATTGTGTGGTTACGAACTTGAGAAAAAGAAACATTGTTTTTTTTACGATTTGTAATATTTTCCAAAAACAGTTTTTATTCACAAAATAAGCGCCTATTGAATTTTAGTTTCGAATTCAACTAGAGTTAGAGATATCACAATATCAATTTAACAGTCCTAATTTTATTTGAACAGTATAGTATAGTACAGTCAGAGCTAAATTTCTAAACAAAAAGTAATGATATCCCATCAAAAACATAAATTTGAAATGAGAGCCACGTTCATCATTCAATATTAAGAATGCGCGTCCTTGTTGACTTCGCCGACAAAATAATTGATATCTATACAGGTGCCAAGTTCTGTGTAGAAAATCATGAGATTTGTTTCACTTAGGGATTCAAGGACTTTTTGACTTGGCTGGTTTGTACGTACAGGTTATATTATATTTTCTCTGTTATTTTTTGTAAAATTTGGATTGTTGGAGTGAAACTACTACTACTACTACTTGAAACTAGCCAAGTCAAATCCTGACCTTGAATTACGAGTATATCCCAAGTGAAATAAATTTCAGGATTTTCTACACAGAACTTGGCACCCATATATCAATATCAATTCTTTTGTCGGCGAAGTCAACAACTATGCATATTCTTAATATTGAACTTGGCCTTCATTTCACATTTATTTATTTAATGGGATCGGGATCACTCCGATCTCTTGATTTTTAGGGTTCCGTACCAAAATGGTAAAAAGGAACCCTTATGGTTTCACTTTGTCTGTCTGTCTGTCTGTCACATTGCTAAATATCTCAAGAACTACTTATGCCATCGATTTGAAATTTGAAATAGTTATAAAGGCTTACCTACATACATAGAACATGACTTTTTAAAATATATTTTTTTATTTTCTGTGAAAAATCACAGATAGGTGGTTAAAAATTTGAAAGTCTAGATAATATGTCGAGTGGGACGTCATATGAAAGGGCTTGCACATTCTGAAACAATTTTTTTTTATTTTGAGTCATTTCTCAGTCAGTCAGAGTTTTCATTTTTGTTTTATGTGGGAAAATCTAAAAAGAAATACCGCCCCCCCCCTGATCTCCAAAGTTTACCAAGGAAAAAATATAATATTATTACATAACATTGACATCAATGTATATTTTACAGGAAAAATATAACTGTAGCTCTATCTAGTTTTTCTTCTTTTTTATCATCAAAAAACATTTCTATACTAAGTTTGTAATTTAATCACCTTTGCATGTATTTTTGTTTTATAAACTCCTATGAGATTATGCTGAAAGTACCTTCTTTGAAATAAAGAAATAAAATGAAATTGGTTTACATGATAAAGAATTATCCTTGAAAAACTACCATACATAAAAAGTTATTCAGTCGCTGAAATTTGTAACAAACGTCGCTGATAGACGGCGCTGTACCCATGGCGTCCAATTTCCACACTATGTTGTTGAGTATACACCTGTATACAGAACCCTCGGTGCGCGAGTCCGACTCGCACTTGACCGGTTTTTTGAAAGCGTACCAGGCAGTCTTGGCATAGCCTTGCAGTCCCCCGCGTTATTAATGCTATAAGATAGGACGAGATAGGGAGATGAAAGTCCTTGGTTTTCTCATTGTGTCTTATTTGCAGGACTGTTACACGTTAAAGTTTTAAGTTACGTTACAGAGGCTTCAAGAGAATTGTATTTGTCACACTTACGGGTTCTCCAACATCCTCAAGCACACCTTGGCCATCGTGCTGAGCGTTTCCGTTGTATTCTCAAGATCTTGCTGGTTATCGTTGACGAACTGACTCGTCGCTTCAGACAGCACTTTGAGCATGGGCGTGGCTTGCGCGTAGAAGAGGGACATGCGGTTGGCGATCTCGGCGCTGATGTGAGACTCGTCGGGAGGCAGGTCCGGGTTGATCAGACCGCCTCGTGAAACGCTGCGTCGGTAGTAGCTAAAGTCGTTTTGGATCGCTGGCGTTTTCATCTGCGGACAAAGGAGTTTTTGTTTGTATGAAATTGCAATAATACCTAAGCTTGGCGCCAGCATATCCATGAAAATAGTCAAGCTATGGAAGTAAATTAGTATTAAGAATTACGGAAGTGTATGTGTGTGTGCGTGTATGGTGTAGAAGTTATGCGGGATTATGATTGCGAAAGTGATAGATGCCTTAAACGATATACTTATGCGATAATCGTAAGTTATTTTCGGGATTTTGTCTATGTATCGTGACGATAAAGCATTCCTTACTTTCTCATTTTCATAGCAAGTGTCAGGCACTTTAGGTATCTTTTGCTTATAATATAACTTATAACATGACTCCCATAACTAAACTCTATCATACTACGACTTCTGCACTGCACTTGGGGCGTATTTTCCAACTTTTAGTTCCAGCAGCTCATTCCTTTCACGCCGAAAACAAAGGATGCAAATATTTGGCAAGATACTACGTGAATTACCTCTCACTAAGGTTCCTCGGTGCATTCGCATCTTATTGATCATTGTCTGAGAGATATTATTCATAACAATCCACTCAAAGCACAAAGAAAAATTCAATTGTTTGATCGCGCTATTCGCGCCTGAACAAATATTAGTTTATGTTATTTTTCATGTCCGTGTTTGTTTGTTTAATCTAATGGTTCCATGATAGAGGTTTTCGGGTATAAGAAAACAAAATATATGTCCAACTTAATTTCAATAGCAACCTCTAGAAATAATCATATAAATCTGTCGAGAAAGTACAATGTACGCGCCTTTAGACTATTTTATAAACACATCACTCAAAGCAAGAGGGAGCATTAGTCACAAGTCTCGCAAGACGATTCCCATATTAATTCAATTCCGAAATTAGGCCTCTGGTTAGGAATTCCTAGTGAAACGCGTGTGGAACGGATGGTCCGGCGATAAGCCATACCTACCTTATGTGCCACGACCACCTCGTGTCTATACAGTCACCACACCATTGTAATAAATAAATAATAATCCAGTATTTTAAAACCATATTTGTATTATATTTTCTGGTTCCATTAATAATCGTGTGGGTTACACTGGATCAACTGGTCTATGGGCCTTTCAATGGGCGGGTGTGGGCAGACTTGATTGATCGATGTAATCATGCCTAGTAAACTTTTTATTGTTATATCATGCTCTTGTATGTGGCCTCTTTAATACAAAGGTAGAAATAATGCGAATGGTATGTGTGTGTTGCGGGTGCCCTGAGTAAACGAAATGGGAATAGGAAAGCAAAGTATTTTTATTATCTACATTAATATCGACAGTACCAGAGCAGTCAGCAACCGATATCTTGGTACAGCAAGCAAAATCTCCCAAGAAGGAGACTAAGAGTAAGTAGTCTTGAAAATTTCGCAGCGGAATCCGAGAGCGCAACCACAAACATAAATATGTGTATACCTACATACAATCTAAGTATGTTTTATTCGTAATGCTATAATCATCATCGTCATAATTGGCTTTTGACATCATGCTCACTTATTAGTTTTTAAGGCTGATCCTGGCTGATGCGGGAGTGACAGTTAATAGTTGCGTATTTGATAAGATAAGTATATAAATACATTTAGGTATGTCCGGTGATCTCAGAAAAAGTGGCGTTTAGTCTCAATTTTCGACTGAATTAGGGGAAGGATCTTAGTGGAACCTAGAAAAAAAACCTATGAAGCACTTTAGCGACATATATACACGCAGTAGATTGTATTCTCTTTTCAGATTTCCGCGGCAAAGATCAGAGAAAACAGATACGTTAAAAAGGAACAAACAACGCCAACCGTTCAAGCCATCGTATTATCGGATGAATTATCAACGAACCACATAAAAACCGCTCACACGTAGCAACGTAAACGTTTCCGATAAAAAAAAACCGCTACAAAAACCTTATCGAATAACTTAATTCACGGGATAATAAGTGTGACTCAGTCATGCAAGGTCGTCCGAAGGTCGACTCGACTTTCTAGTTCGCTGATGATAGTCTACAATGCCTTTTTGGTCGGTGACTAATGTTTGGATGTCTCGCAAACGCAGTTGACTAACACAATTCAATAATCTAAATATTTTCGCATCTAACATGAAATCAATCAATTATTTTATTGTTTTGGTAACTATAAAGCTAGCGATCCTGGGTAGTCACTGTAAAAGTAAAGACAGATGCCGTAATAGGAGCACAACTATTTTGCTGCCGAGTCTTGTATGTTCTCTATGAATTTTAGTATGTTTTCGTTACATAGACGACCGGTTGAGCCTAGTGGGTAGTGCAACTGGGTTCGAATCCCGGTCAGGGTAAATATTTGTGTGATGAGCATGAATATTTGTTTCTGAGTCTTGGATGTTTCCTATGTATTTAAGTATTTATATTTATTGAATATATCGTCGTCTAGTACCCATAACACAAGCCTTCTTGAGCTTACTGTGGGGCTAGTTCGATTTGTGTAAGATTGTCTTCTAATATTTATTTATATTATTTATTTAAATACTCTTCTAATAACCATAATACTTTACCCCAGGCCATAAAGTAGCTATTACCATCTGCTACGCTCACAAAAATCGCTCATTTTCGCGCTAGGGGTAGACGTAAAATTTTGTACGCGCCACGGGCGGTAACAAAATAATCCTCAGATCGCATGTTCGGCGGCTCGGGCCACAAATAGCGAACTGAGCCATTGCTCACTTTACCGCCCTCGGTATGTAATGTACAATTTCTATTAGATGTGTGGCTATCGTTTACAATTCACCACTATCAGAGTTCTTTTGTTTATTTTAACGAACGAATCAACAGAAGCTATACAAAGTGATTGCATTGCAGAATGCAGAATAAATGTGTCTTTGTTTCGTTTGGTTTGCGACTTAATTGAATCGGATAACATAGCTGTAGCTTTTGCAATCGAGGTGAGATAGTCAGACGTTGCTATGGCCATCGTCAGTACCGTCGTCAGATTGTTGGATTGTCACCGATCTTACAAAATATGCCTAATTTCAGCAATGGGTAATAATAAACACATATGTTTTGATTTGTAACAGGAAATAATAAAGTTGAATAACGAAGAGTGAGCAATTTTCAGATTCCGTCAAAAGCAGCTTATTTCCTCCTATCTTGGCGTGAGTCAGGGAGCAACGACTCCCAGGCAGGGTCAGATGGGCCCAATGTTACTGATTGCCATTTGTTCAGATAAATAACACTCTAATATACCTACTACAAAAGTTGTGTTCGTCCAATTATGTCGTCAGATCATGTCTTATGTAAGTGTAGGTTTTGCTCACGTGCCTATGACATCGCTCAAGCCGCTTCAGGTCATTCAGAATCATTTTCTCCATAGGGTCGACTGATGCCCCGTGGTACGAACCTCAGTCTGCACCATGACATGGGGATTAGCACCATGTATGGTTTCTTTAAGCAGACTGCCAGACGTTATTTTGACAACGCTCCCCATCATAGGAATCCGTTAGTTGTCGACTACGTTCCCATCCCTCCCCCCTCTGTCGTAACTCGGCGATCACTGATTAGGGGCCGCACGGTCCGGCACACACTCACGGAACCCAGATGACCTAATCACAGCGTCCAACTCAGTCACTTAGGCATTCTCGCCGGCGGGGACATCCACCGCGCAATCGCGACAACACAGACACATATAATCCCTATTCGTCCCGGTACCGCCGCGTACTGGGTAGAGTTAGTCTGACCCAGGTCGGGCCTAGCTGAGTTTCTTTCTGGACGCTGGACTGATTTGGTTGAAGCCGCTCAAGAGATCTCACTGGAGCGCAAACTCTTAGAGTATTCCAGAGTTTAAGCCGCCCGCGTGGTCATGCCGGAGGTTTCCCCAGGCCACTCTCCAACCACTCCTATCGCTTTATTGGGCCCGACCTTTAAAACCACAATCAGGTTCAAGAATAAAAAAGCTCTAACATACGCTCTATACACTTGCACTTTATACGCTTTAGTATATAACGCTCTAAGATACAGATATAATTATATATGATCAGATGTTATCCTTCGGAAACCAAACTCCCACTTGTCCAAGAAGGCCCTGACTTGGCAGATACCCGGCAGACGGAAAAAAGGTCGGTCCAGCCCAGAACAACTCGTTCCGTGAATCAACAATTGGGCTCTCTGGTGATGAAATCGGAAAAAGAATTTATAATATTGATACTTATTACCATAGAAACATCCATGATTCAGGAACAAATATAACATGAATATTTGTTGAATCAAGAACCCAGGTTTACAAGTTTCGTGGGCAGGACCACTACCGCTAAGCTTGAATTGTCGTCAAATAATGACTATTTGACAGCTATGCGTAAACACTCACTAACTCCATAATTTTGGCAGTTGTCAAATATACTTTCGCTATATCAATATAATATTTATAATCGTTCAATTAAACAAATGATCTATAATATCTTGTCAGTCCTATGTTTACATAACAAATGAACATCAATTATTGACCAAACGTAATGTTGATTTAACGATTTTGGTTACACACACAGTTTAGAGAATAGCAAACAATCATAACAAAAGTGAAAATAAAAACAAATTTCGACCAAAAATACTTGTATCGTCATTAACATCACATAACGCTATTATTTTTATTTTTTTTATTTATTTAAAAAAGGTACACTTTACAGACATCACACAATAAATGATACAGTCAAGTTTGCACAAAATCAGTAGTTTATAGACCAGCATGACATCCAAAGCAAGTGCACACAGCATGATCAATAAGTAAGCGCATAATTGACCAAATGCACATACAGCACTAGTGTCTAGTTAGCAGCTATTAGTTATTGATGAAATGATTTTTCACGTTATCCGACTGAATGTCGAATTTCACTTTCACTTATAGGTTTTATGACAAAATTGAAGTGTAACTTATCACATAAATATTTCATTCGTATATTAATTTGACGACCGCTTTAGCCTAGTTGGTAGTGACTCTGCCTTCGAAGCTGGAGGTCCCGGGTTCGAATCCCGGTCAGGGCATTTATTTGTGTGACGAACACGAATATTTGTTCCTGAGTCTTAGATGTTTTCTATGAAAATATATAAGTATATATTTATCTATATAAGTATAAGTATGTATATCGTCACTTAGTACCCATAGTACAAGCTTTGCTTAGTTTGGGACTAAGTTGATTTGTGTAAGATTGTCCATAAATATTTATTTATTATTTAATTTAATGTCGTATTTCACTTTCACTTATAGGTTTTATGACAAAATTGAAGTGTAACTTATCACATAAATATTTGATTCATATAATAAAACCGAATGACATCATAAAGACTATAACAGCTGATATATATCTACGTAGGTCAACACAAAGTCCTAAACCTGTCTTCGGGAGTGTTATCAATCACTTAGCAAATTTACTTTTCGAGCAGACAGTGGCAGGTAAGATAAAGGAGAAGTTAAAATACTCGTAAAATGTCATTTTTACTTGAGTTGCATAGAGTATTTGATAATGCTTTCATTTCACATTCCTGGCTTTTTTCAAGAACTTGTCAGGATATTAGAACTAGAACCATGTGTCACTACTTTTCTTCTTGCTGAGACTATTAATTACAAATTGTCTACTAAAACAATTTCGGTAGAGACCATATTGTGCAGGTACCTATGTACAGGATGACTACTAAATGGTGATACATAATAACAAAATCGGATTCAATCCATGATTCTTAACCACTTTTACTATTATTTTGTGTCACCATTTAGAAGTCACCTGTGTAATGTGTACATTTATAACAAATTTGGGGTTACTAGAAAACCATCTTATAATGAAGTGTTTTCATCACACATTCATCGCCACTAACATTAGATTATGTTGAACCGCTCTAGAGATGTAGACCAATATCATCGGAGTGAAATAATCCCTTGTTAGGATCGGACACACGAATTTGACGCAGCGTATACTTCTTACGTGTCTTACACGTCACGTTATGTCATGTCATAGTGTCATGACGTACCTTTTCCTACCCTTTTAAGCACGGGTATGTTTATAATTTATACTATTACTATTTACGTTGTTGCGGTGTTGTCCTGGATACTCCGAAGGTGAGTAAAGATATAGGCCGATCTAGCAGAGACTTACTAGCTGTCAAGTACGAGTATGAGAAGAGAAAGCATAGCACATTTCTGGTGGATATTTGCTCAGACTACGATACAATCATTTATTGGTGAAATGTAATTTTACACGTCAATGCTACAAAAGTGTTAATTTTACATTTGATTCTTACGATCATTACAATTGGCATTTAATTAAAATGCACAATTTGGGTTACCACACACCTCGACAAATTCGACAATGCTATAGCATGCGAGATTGTACGACACCTCTACAATGAATGGAGCTCCCCTATAGCCCCATTATTAAGTTTGATCCCACCGACTCCGAGCGAGAAATCCACAATTGTAAACAACAATAAATAAGGCAGTAAATAAAAATAATAAGGTCGTTTGCAGTCAGCCCTTCCGTTATAAATAGATCCTAAATAGCAAAGTTTTTTGTAACTCATAGTCATAACAATGCTGTTCTACGCGAAGTAACAATTTCGACTGCATTTTGTCTCTCAAATGGAACTACCTACGATATACATATGCACGACTTATGACCTTGTACTCGCAATAGGTTGCTCCCAGTTGTTATTGAAGTGTCTGTGTAATTTGTCATTTGATATTGGCAATGTGGTATAGGATATATTTTATTTATCCTTCATAAATACGGTTGGGCGATAAGCAAACGCCACGGCTCTCTTAAAACGGAAATAAATAGACATGTATTTAACAGAGACTTATTTTTAACCGACTGCGCGCATAATAAAACGAAAAGGTACTCGAAAACGTATCATTTGAGCGTAAGATCACATAAAACCTCAACGTTGTTAACTTGATTGAAAGTTGCACGATTTTGCACATATTATAACAACCAACGGTAAATAAACCTCAAAAAGGTCAATTAAATCCCATTTCGCGGTCAGGTACGCGCAAAATTTTGTACTTACCACGGGCGGTAATAAAGAAAGCCTCAGATAGCACATTTATCGCCCTTGCCAGGGCTCGGGCGTCATATAGTTGCGGTCTGAAATATTCTTCGTTTTCCGGCCTGTACGTAATGTAACTATTATATAACTTTGCCTTGTGGAGGACCAGTTTGTTTCTTGCTTATTACTGTTTATATTTCCAGAGTAAACAAGTATACCGTAATAATGTCATGGAAAGTACAGCTGCAGATTCATCCGAGTGCGAACACAATGGGGATCCAGGCCGGTCCATCTCCAGGCGAGCAGCTTTGTTTTAATATGCCGTTGAGTACCTAGCCTACGAGTATGACGGCTGACGTGTTGGGTGACGTTACATGGATATATTGTTGTCTTCCTTGTGGATTCATATTTATATAATACATAACTTTCGCTTTGAGAATCGTTTTGAATGATAGACACTGAAGCCGAGCGATAAGACAGAAGACTTTCAAATCTATCAATATGAAACCCCCTCGCTGGGTTTAATACAAAACCTAAGAACGAAATATAATTTTCACACCTGCTATTCGGAAACGAGTCATTGTTGCCCTGAATGAGGGATCAAAGTCGAAATTTTCTTCCCTCATTTTTTTGAGGGCAACAATGACTCTTTTCCTCATAGGTATGTGCCACTCAAAAAAAATATTAATTAACTATTAGCAAAATTATTTCTAAGACATTTCACGTTTTGAATTCCTCGCTGCGCTCAAGACTATTAAATATTATTAATAAAACATGTTGTACATCGTGAGGAAACCAGTCTAATCCCAACAAACAGTACTGGTATAGTTCTCCATCGTACACAGCAACTGTCGTCTCATATATTGCGCGCATACCTCGTCAATCGTCATATTCAATCGTCAATATCGCTTAGTTACCATTAAGACTTAGTTGTAAGGCTATGGGTCGAGACTGAAAATCAGCGGTCTGGCTGAGTCCAAATCCTTTCAATACGCAGACATGCTTACGTTACTGTACATTGGTTAGAAGTCTGTAAATTGTTTGGGCTGTTGAATAAATTTATTTTTATTTATATTCTAAACTAACTTCACTTAACTTTCTATTAACTTTGGGGGAGGCCTATGTTCAGCAGTGGACGTCTTTCGGCTGAAATGATGATGATGATAATGATATTCTAAACTTGAGGTTACTTTAGTTGTGCCGTACCTTGTACTCGTCAAATTTGAGGACAAACTCTAGAATCTCCGCAAACTGCTTGACGAGGGCTTGCTGCTGCTCCAGGTGCTGTGTCGGGCTCATGGTCCCGCCTACTAGGGAGCCAAGCAACCGTGGTACCACCTGAGAACAAACGATTACGTGATAAATAAGTTTCTGTCAAAAAACCGGTTTTTGGTCTAAGCTTTTATTGTCGATTGTACTTTTTTTTCACAGTCTTGCACTACTCGTTAAGACGGTTCTAATGAGCCCAAACACAACGAGTATATCTCGTGTAGTTAAGGAGTTGCTATGGCCACCTCCAGAATCAGATCAGTTCGGTGGTACCATAATATTGTATTGTCACCGAACTTACATACGTATAGCAAATTTTAGCTCAATCGGATACCGACTGGTGGCTGAAAAAAAGATTGAAAATTTTGAGGAAAACTTACATACGAACAGTGCAAGTTAAATAAAAGCTTGTAAAAATGAGAATACTAGTACTGTGCTTTCAAAAAACTAATGCGAAGACGATTTTTAAGCATACCGTCCAAGAATCGATCCGAAGGATCAAGGATCGATCTGTTGGGGTCTGAGGGATCCGCTTGGCTACATAACGTAAGAATTACGACAATTCAGTATTATACAGTAAAATAAGTGGAACCGGGATAGCGCTTCCTCAGTGACTGATAGATCTATACACTATAGTGTTACGAACAAAAATTGGACCAAAGCAACGGAATACTTATTCGATCAATCTATGCCTGTCCATCTGTCACGGGTTGTTACCATATTCTCACTGCACATAATAAATTATTCGCTCTCGTCCAATTCCGTATAATCTGATTATCCGTAATCTGAGCTGCATGCTATACCCGTTGCGAATATACTATCCCTGGACTCTGGATACGAACGCAGAATTTCAAAAAGAACAAAACGTCACTGAAAGCGACCTACATCCACGTATTGCGCCAACTCGTTACCTCGGAGGTTGGATTAGGATTTGCCTCAAAAAATCAGTGTAACTCAGGAATTAATGTTAGTCGAGTTTTCGCATTATTTTTTAGTCTGTACATGTACATTCGCCAAAGGCACTTGTAACACGACTAAGTCTAATCCAAAACGCAGTGATATAAGAAATTTGTTTGTACTACATTACGTCAATAGTGTGTTATATCAGCCAAATAGAGATGTTAACGTTTAGAAAACACTGCGCACATAAGTACACGAATACACATTGATATTGTATGAAATAAAACATCATATACTAAAGGTCGACACTTCAGTACGAGTGGGCGACAAGTACCGTCTGACCCAGGATAAATGCATCGCTGACCCCAATTCTTAGTGTGGGTGTCAAGGGTAAAAGTATAATCTAAGATATTATAACTTATAAGTAAAGTCCTTCACAGAAAGTTGAGGCTTTGCCCAGAATAACACTCAGCTAACTCTGTAATATGGATTGAATTCGAAAGTTTTGAAACTCGTGGATGAGTTTTCGAATCCTACTAAAGTAATTAAAAGTTCGAGACAAGACTTAAATTAAAACCAGCACTTATGATCTCTTATGTAGTCCTGTTATTAAAGTCGATACAAAGAATCAAGAGGTTCTTAGAGTAAGAACAAAATTAAATCGAGAGCAGTCATCTAGTAAACATTGTTTGTTTCTGTGTAATGCGCATATACACAGTGGGCGTTAATAATCCGAAAGATTTAAACCAACGATTTTAGAGCCTAATTAGAGTATATAAAGTTATACATATAACATAAAGTCCAAAAACCCATAATTTAAGAGATATTAATTATTTAAAACAAATCACAAGTTAAAAAATCACAATTCTAACACACCCTACAGGCGTGACTTAGCCACCTACTACGTTTACGCGCAAACGCACTAACTGCATGGTTGTTAGCCAGTTTCACTTAATTAAGTTTGGTATCTATCCTACAAAACGGTTTCACTACCGAAAATTGTTGGTGGTGATAAAAGGATGTGACTTGCAACTAAAATACAGCGTAGTGCTTTAAATACTTATGATATCTTTATCTTACACACTTTAATCACAAGTAGCTTTCCTCTTTCTCTTATCGATAAGACTAGACTTCAGTTTTGCTCTGTTCTCAATCGCGAGAGTGCAAACTATTTATCTTCACTGATAACTGGCTGATAGTTTGAAATTGATGTTACTAAAATGAAAATGCTCGCTCTGTTTCTCAACTTGAGATTAATTAAACTAGCTCACTCTCTGAAGTAAAGGTTTATTCACAAAGAAGCGGTCAATTAATATGATTTAATTTGTACTGAAATAGTAATTTAATTAAGAGACCTAATTGGACCCATGTTGATATAGCATTACGAGTATTTACTTGTATTGTCGTCAAAAATACGTGGTTTAAATCTTTCGGGTGGTTAACGCCCACGGTGTATATGGTCAGATATGAGAATAAACACACTGGAGGGGCTTTCAGTTTAAGAAAGGTTTTACTCTACAGGTAAATGTAAAAATAGGTATGTAGTTAGTTATCTTAAATTACTTTCTATCTTTAAGTGGTCCTCTTATCGTAGTGGTGTACCTCATATTGTGGGTTTGTATAAATTATATCTAAGTAGGCGGGTACTTAAAAAGTAGCAAGGAAATAATATATGCAACATCCGAAATGTATATGATATGATTTACAGATTATAACCTGTAATTGACTATGTTTAATTTTAAGTGATATTTGTATATTGTGAGATAAATAAATCATATCATATCATATACATATAAAGCTGGAAAAGGTAAAAGAAGACGGGACTTCTTTCTATCTTGGGTTTTAGGGACTGCAATCGCAGTCCAAAATTGATTAAAACTACAATTGAATCGATTTAAAGTTCAATAGTAGACTTACATTAATTTCAAACCTTCTTTTGATGCAAAATTAACACACATTAAAACATCTATTGGACGATATAAACATGTTCGAATCTACAGGTAACACAAGACACAAGTTACCCTTATTGATTAGTTAACAAAATTAAGTACGTGCGTGCCCAAGATGCCTCAAATTACAGTAAGCGAAGTTTGGCAGGCTATTAAGCGAGACATAATGTAATCCAACCCGGAAGTTCCCCGGAGAATAGGCGCTAATAAAGAAATATTGCCATGGACATTGATGCCTCTTTGCGAAGATTATTCCAACATTGGACTTTCCTACTCGCTTCAATTTAGAACGGCCCTTGCCGCCAGCGACGTCAGGTAAAGTGGCGTGATGTTGGCAGACTTTACTCGACACGTTGCGCTACATAACAGGTTGAACAATAAATCGTGTCCACACGCGTGGTCATGCCGGAGGTTTTCCCCTGGATTCTCCTCAGGCTACTCTCCAACCGCGCACTCCTATCGCTTTATTGGGCCCGGCCTATAAAGCCACAGTCAGGTTCAAAAACAAAAAAAAATAAAAAAATAAAAAAAACGTGTCGCGTAATATTGTCAGACATGTCCAGGAGTCATGAACAGGACCTACTGGGAATATTTCCGAATTTCTGTAAGGTATAATCCTGCACGGAAATATTACTGTCAATTTTTAATTCAGGAATAATTGTCAAGTTTGTATTCTTGGCGTCTTTAGCCTTTTCCTTGGCAGACAAAAGTTTCGCGTCACTCGTACTTCATTAACGTAGACCGGTACCATTATCGTGTGTATGATGTTATTAATTATCTAGTGCAAACATTAAACAATCCAGTTTTTGCCATTCAAACTGTTTGGTGAAATCAGACTTTGCAGTGGAACGTTTATAAACAAAGTCAGGAAGCAATTGTAATTTAGTCGCTGGTTCGAATACATCCTGATTCTGGGCTATGGGAAGTATGTCAATGTTAGAAAAAGTGCCAATGCTGGTAAAATCCAGGCACCGTTATACTCTGTGGGCCCGAATAACCCGACCAGCTTTAATAGTCTATTCCTGACCATATTTGCAAACTAAAATGTCCTGCAATGTTTACTCGATTGGGTCTAATGTTAGAGAAATTATTGATTTTTATGTAGTATATACGCGATTTTATGTAGGTACTAGCTGTTCCGGCGAACTTTGTACCGCTCCTGACTCGTTTCCTACAAAATATATGAGAAAGTTACTTTTATAATGCATGTGCTCGAAAAGTGCGTTTTCTAAGCAGCTAAACTGTGCCGAAAGTACCACTTCTCCGCACTAGTGCTTTTATACTTTTCAATTTTGTTTTAATTTTTACCTTCGTCGTCAGCCCGACGCAAACAGAATTTGTTATTTGAGAAAAGTTTTAGGAATTTGGTTATGATAAATTAATAGTTAATATGTATTTTAAGTTTCTTTTTGTAAGTTATGTTATAAGGGATCTCTTTGTTACTTTATTTGCAAATTAAAAGCTTTTTTGTTGTTAAAAAAATTATAGATTTAAATTCTTATAAAAAGTAGGTATATAAATATGAATACTTCATTAAACGTAATATTAATCATATTAGATTTAAATATTTATCTATAAATAAATTGTAAATATAAGTACACTGACATGCTTAGCTGAATGCAGATTCAGCCTGCGCCTTCCGTTGGCGTCGACGTATCGAGCAATGTAAATTATAACCTATAAATTTTAAATGAACTTTACGATTAAATTTTTCTTTTCCTCGCACAATGCATTATCAAACGTTGTACGATACGTGTTCGAAATCGCAATTCCCAACTCGTGTATTGCTTACTTGTATCGTAAATAACTATTTTTCGTACATTTTACCGATATTTTAATAGTTATTATGCTATTCGGAACAAAGACGAACCAAAAAATCAAGTCATAAAAATCGGCCCAGCCGTTCTTGAGTTATAAATGGTGTAACTAACTCGACTTTGTTTTATATATATAATATAGATGTCGTCCCTTTCCATAATGATACTGCTTCATATGTTATTCGGGCTAACGGTGTAGGTATAGCAAGGAAGTAGTGGTGAGTAAAGTAAAGCAGCGTATCCTTACGTTGTATTGAGGTCCTAAGGACCTGCATTGGTTCCTTGGTGGGTCATCAATATCAGCGCACTTGTGGAGTTGCAACCGTCATTAGGCTACGGTGTCTACTTATCATAAGGCAGATTGTAAGTTTTCCACCATCGTGATAAGCTGATAAGTTCCTTTAAGAATAACTTCACAGTATAATAATGTTCACCAATATGATCGAACGGGTATTCCGAATAGGTACCTATTCGCCGCCGCGGGTCGGCCACTAACGAATCGAATGTAAGCAATTATGGCGATTCTCTGTTCCTGTTTCGTAATGGGTCAAACGGCGATATCCTTTATCGGGAATGTATATCGTTCCAGTGGGGAGACAATTATTGCTTGTTCGGGGGTTTTCGCTACGCGGAATCAGTCAATAAACTTCTACATGGGTAGGGTATGTAGAGGTTTATTGACTTTTATTAAATTATGTCGTACAATCAACGTGGCCTTTTAACATATCGCCCAGCAGTTTATTCAGTACTTTAGCGTTTCGCGATACAGAACCACTTCACGTTTAGGTATGTAGTTCAGAGGCTATAGATTTTCCCGATACTGCGTTGAGTTTAATTTAGTTAATCACGTATACAAAATTCCACCCCAATTTCACTCCCTTTAAGGTATGATTTCTGACAAAAGATATCCCATTTGGAACTCAAGCCAACTATATATATAGTTAATGAATTTCGTTTATACCACTTCAGCGGTTTTCAAGCGTGTAGAGGCAACTGTTAGAAAAATAAACTTACAGTTATTCTAATTTCCGTTTACATCATACATTTCGAGTTTTTCTTATTCATTTATGGTCGAAATTGTTAAAAGGGTATTAAAAGTGTGGCCAATGACATGATCTTAGCGATAGTTATTTGCAATAGAAACTTCCGGCAGGACCATTTTCGTAAATTTTTTGGTTAAATAAGTATTAACAAAGAGATTAAGTGTTTAAATATTGTTAGTTATTCGAATAGCTTATTTTAACTAAACATTAGCTGTGTAAAGTTTAAATTATTTTAAAACCGAACGTAATTGTTATGCGCTGTAGAAAGATGGCGCGCGGTCACTAGCCAATTGGTGGTTCTAGCTTCATGTTCTGAGAAACAACTCTCATGTAAATAAATTATATATCGTGTATTTGTGGTGTTTTTATTACAACGAACAGACAGACAGATAAATAAAGATAATATTTATTAGTAGGCATCAGGCTTAATTAATGACTAAGCGAACTCATACTTAATTAACGGTGAAAGTCTACCACAGGACCTTGAGTTCTATTGAGTTCCTTTGGGGTTTAAAGTTAGTAGTTCAGCCAAAACATTACAACTTCTCATAAGTCCATAGTTCTCCTCATAAGAAACTAATTCGCTATGTGCCCCACACTGAAAGTAACAAGCTGCCCTTGACACGGGTTTACTTTCATAAATATTAATTAAGCGAGGATCCTAATTATTACGGTAATAAATAATAATATAATATGTGTATTTAGGTTCCAATAAAAAATAAACCTTTTATTTGCGGTGGCGGTGGGGTTAACCAAGTGGCTGTGATTATAAATAGTTACCCTGACAGTATTGGGCGAATATTCAGCGTTTTTACGGCGGTTATTTTACGTCATTGTCGTTTCATTAAATATTGTTAAAGAAGACGATGATCTGAGTATTTTGTTAAAAGCGTAAACCAATGTCGCTGTGTTTTCGCCGGTTTATCCTAACTTTGAGTAGATAATCTTGAGTCGACAGTGACTTTAGAAACGAGCGTTTCAAACGCTCGGAGAATCGTCCTATTATGAAAATGAATTTAGTTTCAATTAAACGGACGGGACGGTACCTAAATCACGCATTCAATGTGTACTCCCTTCCACGCATGCCGAGCTAACTAAAATTCAGAAAGAGCGCGAAATTAAAATGTTTGGGATTGAAATTGAACCTCTGTGGAGTCTTGGTGTTTACTACTTATTCCGCCTGGAGACCGTGATAAGGCTGTAAGAGCTCCTAAAACACACGCTCGTTTCAGCCACTTTGGAGAGTTTGGAGGTAGCTTTAGTCATAAGACCCATTTCGCTGGCGAACGGAATCAAATTTAAAATAATGTTTTCGTAAAAGTGATTCGTGGGAGCCCAGTGGAACTTTTTTGTGGAACATTATATTAGGGTTAAATATATTTCACGTTCCATGTTGTTATTGCAGGACAACTTGTAGCCTTATTGGCGCCATTTGAACATTATAGGTGACTGACTCAGACATCACGTCATCAAAGGGTTCCTTGATGACAATAAGTGATCAAGAAGTTCAGACGAGTTCTGTTAAAACACGTCTCTAAGGAATTCTTTATTTATCGGCGATAAAATAATCATCAACCATTATATATGAAATGTTTCGCTTCGACGACGGAAAAACACCTTAAACTTGAGGCTTGAACTATATGTAGACCGTTTAAACTAACCTTAATTTATTTTATACCAAGTAAAAAGATAAGAGTTAACACATTATTATTGGAAAACGGGACTTAATCGCGTACAATACTAATTTAATTTAATTGTAATTTCAACCGGGATGACGGTTTTAAGATTTCATCTTCGTGGAATCCAGTACAGTAAGTGCAAGCGTGAAAATACATCGTCGATTACATTAACGGACATTGTTAGTGTTGTGTGTCGGGCTAGTGACAACCCTTGTGTAAAAGTGTTTAATGCGGGTTGTTCGAAAACCCCGTACGGTTAGAAGATGTATACCCTCACGCCGGTCAGCTCGCGACCACGGATGTTGTGGTAGATTCAAAACGTTGGGCAAACCTCGAAAATTAGTATTGTAGGCGATTAAGTCCCGTTTTTCCAATAATAATGTGTGAAAATAGTGTAAGTTTAAATCAATATACAGATAAGAATTACTAGATAGTTTAACACCACACCATACGGTCATTTACATACTGCTTCCTGTTTCGCGTTGTAAATATTTAGTTACCAACAGTATTAATTGGTTCCATAAATTATTTCCTTGTCTTGAATTATAACACTGGAAACATAATAAGATTTTTTTTTTTATGTTATAGGGGGCAAACGAGCAGACGGATCGCCTGATGGTAAGCAATTACCGTCGCCCATAAACACCTGCAACACCAGAGGAGTCGCAAGTGCGTTGCCGGCCTTTCAGAAGGGAATACGCTCTTTTCTTGAAGGTTTGAAGGTCATATCGGTCCGGAAATACCGCAGGCGACAGTTCATTCCATAGTTTGGTTGTGCGAGGCAGGAAATTTCTTGAGAAACGCACAGTTTTGGACTGCCAACCATCTGAATGGTGAGGATGGAAATGCAGACGCGTAGGACGATGACGAAAAGATGCGGCAGGGATCATTCCAAACAATTCCTCCGAGCACTCCCCGTGATACAAGCGATAGAAAATGCAGAGTGAGGATACATATCTACGCAATGCCAAGGAGTCGAGCCGATCAGAAATACGCTGGCAGCTGACGATTCGAGCTGCTCTCCGTTGAATGCGATCCAGAGGGAAAAGCTGGCACTGGGGTGCCCCTGCCCACAGATGAGAGCAGTATTCCATATGTGGGCGAACCTGCGCCTTGTACAGCTGTTGGCGGTGGGCCGGAGTGAAATACTGCCTCGATCTATTGAGCACGCCGAGCTTCTTCGAGGCTAATTTAGCCTTACCCTCTAAATGGCCACGGAACTGGACTTCACTCGAGATGACGATACCGGACATCTGGCATACAGCTCTCACACCGCGGTATGGTCGGCGGCTCGTGTCCCCCGTCATCCAAAGTTGAGTTGGACGCAAAGAGTTTGCCCAGTAAATCGGCTTTCTCCTTTGGGTCGTAGGCCAACGAATCATTTTCCATGTGCAGAAGTGGAAAGGATGGCATACAGAAATTTCCCTGGATAGCTTTGGCAAGGGACCAGAACGCACGGGTACCCGAAGGCAGGCGCTCTAGCCTCTCGCCAATTCTACCAATGTGCAACGACTTCGCTCTGGCAATATCTTTTTTGAAGGACCTGGAGGCAAAGTTGAACTGTTTTTTTAACGCATTCGCTGGTCTTTCCATCTCGTAACATCGCTGCTTTTTTATAAGTGTGTCATAACATAGTGCTTACTTACTGACTGCAATAGTGTATTTAGAAACGGTAATTATTATTGTGGTGTTATGTTCTTATAATTATATACAATGTGATACGAGCCCCAATGCAAAATAGCTCGTCTAGTCGCAATTCTGCATGCGTATTTTTTTTCAAAAACTAGTATTTCTACCCGAATCGACTTTGATGATTAATGGAATACACTAGACGCAATGTCACTAAAGCTAGCTTAGTTTTGAGTTGTACAAAGTGTACATCTCGTTATTTATTTTAAAATAATTTAATTATAAATATTACATCTCACACGCAAATAATTACGTCTGCTTCATATTTAAGGCAAAATAGGTCGTCTATTTAAAATAAAACCTGTTTACCAGGGTTCGTAATATAAAATATTATTTTCAAATTGAATACGGAATATTCTCTGTCATGTAAAATGACAAACCACTATATAAAAGGGCAAATTCAGCCTAATTTTTTATTACTCCAAATCGTTTTTCTATCGAGATGGCACGAGGTAAGCCAGTGACTGAAGAAGTGCGGAAAATTATAATCTCCAGTAACAATAAAGGCAAATCTACGTACCAAATTGCCAAGGACCTTTCTATGCCAAGGTCTACAATCCAAACTATCATCGAGCATCATCGAAAACACGACAAAATTTCTTGTTTAAAGAAATCCGGCCGCCCACGAATTACTACTAAAGCAGAAAACAGGATTCTGAGGAAGATCATCAAGAAAAATCGTCGTGCAAGAGCTGGAGAACTTACGGTACTATGGCGTGACGCAATTAAAAAAAACATTTCAGTGGATACTTGCAAGAGAGTGATGAAGAGGATGGGCTACGGTTTTTACACTGCTAAAGAGAAACCGTTACTTACACAACGGCAGAAAACTAACAGGTTGAAATTCGCCAAAAAGTACAGAAATTGGACCGTCGATCAGTGGCGTAAAATTATATGGAGTGACGAATCTAAATTTGAAGTCACAGTAGGCGATGAACGAAGTAAAGTCATTCGCGAAAAAGGAGAGGCATTTCAAAAAGATTGTCTTAAGCGTAAGGTAAAGTTTCCAGCTTCCTTAATGATTTGGGGCTGCATGTCGGCACAGGGTGTCGGCTGTCTGCAATTTATAGATGGAACCGTCAATGCCGAAAAATACAAAAGCATCTTACAAGAGAGTTTGCTGCCGTCTATACGTAAGTTAAAGTATAAAAATGCGTATACTTTTCAACAAGATGGTGCCTCATGCCATACCGCTAAAGCAACGATGGCGTGGCTGAAAAAGAAAAAAATACCTACCATGTCGTGGCCATCCAGCAGCCCGGACTTGTCTCCCATAGAAACGTTGTGGTGGAAAATGAAGAAGAAGTTGCGAAAGGACCCGTCCAGATCAAAAGCTGATCTTAAAGAGAAACTTACCTGTGTTTGGAATGAAACAACCCCGGAAGAGTGTCGACAGCTGGTAGATACAATGCCGCTCAGAATTAAAGCCGTTTTAGATGCAAAAGGAGACGCCACCAAGTGGTAGACGTTCTAATCTGCGTCGGTAACACTAAAGACGAACTTTTTTGCATTTTAGTACAATTGGTGAAACAATGTTTTTTTTATTACCAAGGAAAGTTCGTTTTTTTTTTCATTGAATAAATAAAATACGATTTATAACTTATACTGTTTTTATATTGCTAATTCTTCCAAACACCTTCGTCCCCCAGAATTTTTAGGTTAACGTTAGTTTAGTACATTTTTTTCCTACCAGACGTACTCATTTGCATTGGGGCTCGTACATCGGTGGCAATTATTGTCAAGAATCACGATACTTTTTACCTTTGCTTAGCTTTAAATGTAAAGTACGGGTGAAATCGTTTAATTTGGCATAAGAACGTGTAACAGCAAAGCTAGAGAAAAATATTCTTGGTGCCCAGGGGCTTAGCTTCTTTATTACCATGTTAGCTTCTAACCGAACCAAGAGTGGTCGGATCTGTGCTAAAAGGCTGGGAAGTGCCGATTCAGACAATACATTGACAATAACTTATTGTCTAAGATTCTGTCAGAAGCCGCACACCTATGATTCTTGCACAGATCCGGTAAGTTCACTTTTGATCGGCCGATTGCCGTGCATGGTACCCTTGGTATGGGGAGCCAGGTGAGGTCATATTGGACTTTCATAAGCCTCTTCAAAGCGAAGTTGCCTCGATTTGAAGAGTCTTAAAGCAAGGCAGGTTTGCACACTACTTTAGTCGAGAATCACGGAGTCTTGAATGCTGGCAACATGAGGTCAATCAGACACTTACGTTTGGCATTCCATTTTATATCAATGTGTTCTACTTGTTATCAAGACATTGCAATTAAATTTGAATGGGAATCCTAAGTGTCTGATCGATTCCAAACTAGCGAGCGTGAAGTGGCTTAGCGTGTGATACACTGTAGAACATAACATTAATCAAACAATCTATAACACTGAGTCAACAGCAATTAAACGCGAGATGCCAGCGAGGAATTCAGCGGAAAGTCTATCTTTCAACGATTCCAAGGAAAACATCCGTCTAAAATCCGGGTCAAGGCCAGTTCGGGAGCCTTGACTATCGGGCTCGACCCACGCGGAAAATTAATGTTCACAACCGTGTGTAAACGATTATTAATACGTGTGAAAAAGCAATTATGTAGATACTTAAAAAGACGCGTTGAGGTAAAGGAGGCACGCTTCGTGTAGTTTTCCATGCAATGTTTTACATACATTATTGGGACAAAAACTTCGTAACTAGCGGAATCAAGTAACCACCAAAAATGATAGGTACAAAAAGTATTGTAATGAAGCTAAGTCGAACGAAAACGTTTATATGAACATTTTACGCTAAGCTAACGTTAACCCCTGAACGCCTAATGTATGTGTTTAAAGCATTGCACTGTAAATTGCCTCGGTTGATGTATAAATTAACTGTATTACCATCGCCATTAAAGCACATAGCATTGTAAAGTGTAATTAAGATTACAGTACCTCAAGCACGCATGATCGACGGCGCCCATTAAATTAACACCAGTTATAGTTAATTTACTTGTTACATTTGAGCGAATTACGCTTGTTTGAGCTGTGGTTTTACTTGTGTTTGTCTCATTGAACTGATAGCTGGGAGAGTGTCATAATGTCAGTAATATAAAGGTCAGAGTTGGACTTTTTATGACGAATATAATATGAGGTTCTGATTGAAAGAGTTGTGTTCTCCGCAGTTTTGCCGCAAAGGTTTACAGTTATTTTGGGACTGTACTTTTCTACGCTGTGACATCATGATGATCTCAGCGACCGACAATATAAGTCATTGCTTATAATTACCTCCCCAATGCACCCAATTACAAAGACCAGATCGGTGCGTATATTTCCTTTTAGTTTGTAGTAAAGAACCATTTTAGTGCTATCTTACGAATTTTATATCTTGATAAAATAAACCCGAAACGACAGAATATTGGTAATCACAAGAAACACACTAAGCCGTTGTCTATCCATGCATTTCCGGGCACATAACAAATTAATGCTATTATTATTTTTTTCGATAAGAGAGGACGGGTTTCGCTGTAATACCTAAAGTCCATGCTTCGTAGTAATTACATAAAGTATGAATCATGTGGGCGAGCTGTCCTCATGATCCATGATTAGATTAGGAGGAACGTGCGCCACGCGTTCTTCAAGGGGGTATTGTCTATTTATAGGTCAAGCTATTGAAAGTGTTGATTGAACTTTGCAAAGTACATTAAATTTTACTGCGAAAGTGCCGACGAATATAAATAAATAATATAAATATGAGAGAGAAATTAGTCAATGAGATAGAAAAACGGACACCTACCTAATGAAGCTTCGCGTTAAGAGTATATATAGCATATTTTATGTAAGAAGTAGTTCTGGTAGAATGACAGTTTTAACGATTTCGTTACAGTTGGTGATTTAACTCTACATGTTTCAGTATAAAAAAAATCTTTGAAGCGGTAATATTGGTATAAAGACCGAAAATCAGGTAGAGAATCAGTACACACCTTAGGTATATTAGATAAATATTTAATTTAGTCAATTTTCACGCACGCACGCATGCACTTTTCAAGTAAGTACCTATGTCCGGTTGGGTATCTCCGTACTTCATCTACAGAAATTGTGCGCTACTCTGTATGTAGGTATTTATTTAACCGTGAAAACGTGTACATTTTGTATGTAAATTCAATTGCAAGTGTAGGTACCCGTTTCTATGGTCTTGAACGTATTTCGTCAATCCAGATTTGTGTCTAATTGTTACGACTAATGTAAAATGTACATATAACGTCATAGTAATTACATTAAACTGGTAAAATAATTATAATGACAGATAATTGGAAAAGTGGAAATCGGTATTTGTCACATATTAAAATTTATAACATACAATGGATAAAAAGACATCAATGTATCACAATAAATATTACTAATATTATTTAAAAAGCTAAGGGGGCTATAAAGATTTGCAAAAATATTTTTTATTTTATTTTACAGACCACATTGAAATTCAATGTAAACCAATAGAATTTTCATGTTTCAATAAAAAAAATTGTGTGGCACCTATGTCCATAAACGCAATATTTCACGAGTTTCTGTGACGTCACATTTCACTGTTAATCAGCGGGGCTAGCACAACTGCCGCTGCGACGCGACGCGAGTAGAGAAAAATCTACGCTCCTCTTTCTGTTCCGCACAGATTGAGCGAGACAGGAATCGCCGAGTCGCGCGAGATACGACTTGGCAGCAAGTTGTGCTAGCCTACCAGTATGAAGCGTTTCTAGTGTTCGGCAGCTATGCTGTCCTTTGCCTCTTGTGTTGCTCTAATTGTAGTTGGTCCATACAAACATTTGATTGTCTCTAAAAACTGGTTCGAATGGCATCATAAAAAAATTAAATTGCGGATTCTCGCACCAAATACACATCCGGTCCGGAGCAGCAGATGCAGAACAGGGTTACAGAGAGCAGAAAGCATGCATTTGCAGTGCAACGTACTGCATGCACCATTAACTCTGTTCCACGCTGCTCATCTATACGCAATCTCTAATGTTAAGTAGGCTTTAGAATCTATATACAGGAGATATAATACAAAATTGAATGACGATGTCGGGACGGACGGACTACGTATTATTGTGATACGATCATTCTACTATTAATTTGCTGGTACACTCGACTTGCTCACAGTACTTCCAACAGTGGCCTTAATTTATTGAAGAGTTCTCTCGTATCTTCAATGTCTGAGCTTTGCTGCTTCATTCATGTTAGGCTTAAAACATTCTATCTAGCCAGCATGATTGCGCTTAAGTCGGAAATATAGCATTCGTCCCTTACTAGCAAATATGTCAGTGCGAGAGGGACGAATGCTACATAAATGCTCCTAAGCCGTCGTCTACCGCGGTCATTTCCTATGAAGTTAGTTGTCAGGAATCTCCGGGATTGGTAGATGAAGGGTATAAGATACCAAAGAAATATTTTTTTTCATTTAAGTTATTCAAACTTATATGGACTTACAATTTAATACCTACCTCTTTAAAAATCTTATAAGACTGAACACACATGAGAACCGAAAATGAGCCGCATTCGCGGGAAATCTGCATCCCAACATCCAAACATGAAACATGGTACTAAGTGTAATTTAGGCATTGCATTCACGGCTCGGCATTTAATTCCAACAATGGTGCATTAATATTCTGCAGTGTAGGCGCCAAGTGCCAATTCGGGTGAATGGTTACCAGTTTGCGGTGCGCAGCACAAGTTGGCAGGCGGAAACTGTCTGCTGGTCTCCACTACTTGGGAGTTGGAGCGGGAATTTGGTGTCCTGATGTTCTCAATAATATTGAGTGAAGTATATAGAAGTTTAGTTATATTTTCACTATTCAGTAAATTCTACTTGGCGCTCGTTGGGCAAGTTACATGAGGCGCAATGTTGCTAGGAAGCTTTAAGTATATTTTGTACAAAATATACTAGGGAGTAGAGTAGGCAACTTTTTAAGTGGTTTAAGATTGATAACAGTAAAATATACTTGTTTTATTTCGTTTATAGTGTTGTTATACATTGTTTTGAGTGGACGGCTAGTCTAGTAAACCCGCTGTGCGGGTGTATCTTGCTGCTGCGTGATGCTTGCCCAAGTGCAAATAGCATATTAAAAGGCTGGTGCATTAGTGCAATGTGAAGTGAAACCTAAGCAAACCATGAAATCGTCTTCCATATAATGTGTTTACAAAAGATTTGTTGAATTCAATGACACGGAACGAATTTCTGTAATTATAATTCAATAATTACGAGTAAAATGTCCACTAAACAGATCTAAGACTACATAAACAAAGATTATATAAGATATCGTCGATCAAATATTAGACATGGAATCATGAGTGAATGACCGATTAGATTATTTGTGTTAGGGCCCTCTGGATGATGTAGCCAAGCTGGCAACGGGGAATGGAATTGTATTGAACTCAGTGCTAAAGTGCATCGAAGCGAGCCAATGTTAAACAAAGACAGCATTTACTTACAGTGTTTATTTTGTCTTATTTCCAATTCCTTGGAGAAAAGGATTTCCTTTGCTTAAAATTAAAACTTTCGTGAATAGTACTATTAAATTAGATTCTGGGACTAGAATTTGGGAATTCTGTTCGTAATTACATCTTATTCAAGGGAACAAATAAACAGCCATAAATGTTGCGTTTGTCATGTTTCTGAATGAAAAAATATTCCAAGCACTTAAGAGATCGAGAATTTTAAGTTGTGATATTCAAATCCTAGAAGCAATAAGACAATAAATACATTTTATGAATACTTAAGCAATGTATTGTAAATCCTTACAACAAAAAATCATCAAAGACCACTGTAATAATAATAATAATAATAAAGGCGTAGGGATGTGACGACCCCATCGCCCACTGGTTTTCCAGTGCAATCAGTCAACGTAAGGCGGCTTGTGGCGAGCTGTTAGGGAGTAGCGGCCCTACGTACCTGAGTCCTCCTGGGGGTGGCCTGTGGTTGGTGGGACAGGCCCCCCCGCCTCTGGCTTGCCTTAACCGGCCGACCAGAGTGGAGTCGCAAGAGCTGATGCTCGAGGGTGGATGTGGTCACCTAAGTGGCGAGTTGGCTATATGTTTAAAGTCCAGTGCCACCTCTCCACCCCCAGCTCTCTGACCGGTGTTGCCCTTAGGCCATTTTATAATGTCGCTATTTTATGGGGGCCCATCTAGCAGAGAGCGAGTCACCGTCTGCCGGAAATAAATATCTGAGACAGTTTTATCAGGCAGGCGTCCGTTGTCTCACGCAATAGCCCAGCCATTAATTCATCATTTTCACCCAATAACCCAGTTCATTTAGGCTCCATCAACCAGAAATAGTCCCTGTACACCCTGGCGGGTGCTGTCTCTGTGTGCGTCCCATGACACCGGGCAGGGACAGTATCCGCTCGGTGTATCCCTTGCATTTCATTAAAGTGTCAAAAGGGCCTCTACGTGTTGGCTATGTGGTACTCGTTTGGTACTTCGGTGCCTCGGTACTTCGGCTCCGCGCACGCCTCCCAAAGGTCCGGGATACCATTGTCCCGTGAACGGGAAAGATATACAAATAATAATAATAATAATATATTCTTTATTGCACCACAAAAAGAAATGAACAAAAATGATGAAAGGAATGAACTGTACTTACTGAACATGTTCAATTATATTTCGATTATATTACGGTTGCGATAGAACAAGTTCACGAAACCAGCGGGTGTCTAAACGAGGGAACGAGATACAGGATCTCGACATAAAAGAAAGAAGTAACATCATTACGTCGGATGAAATCATTCATTTTAATCAGAGCCAAGCCCATGCCAGCTTATGATAAATTTATGCGCAATCATGACCCGCGCCAGTCTGGTTTTAAGAAAATTCGTGTTCTTATTAAGGCACTAATTATTTAGGGGTTTTGTATTAAGATGACAAATTAGGCTTCTCGGAAAGCATTGCTGGTGACAGTCCCATTACGTTTATGCTGCAAATAGGACTTTTTTTATCTTTGAAATAAAGAGCTTTGTGAAGGTTGGCAGCGACTTACAAAACAACGTTAGAACGTTGGTATGACAGGTAATCTAGATGGCCGAATAGGTCAGTGGATGACGCAGCACAGCTAGGTATTTGTACTATTTTTGTTAATACATTAATCATACATTGTATCAGCTCTTAAAGCACAAATCCGGTTTTTGAAAAAAAATTTCAACAAAAGTTTTTGATACATAATAACTATAATAAGATACGAAGAGAGGCTATTATTTTGTTGAAAGTGCGCTATAGTATGAATGTGCACGAGATACACATACGTAAATATGCACTCAAACACGAATTATTACCACAGCCCATAAATCTATCACCTGAAGGGATCGAAATAGGTACATGAGCTTCATCGTTTTATTATTAGTATAATACTGAATCCTTAAACTGTGATATTAGGCTCCCTTCATGGGGATGTACACGTACATATAGCAATCAATAAAATGTCGATTCTTTACGCAATATCATATTTTATGTACCTACTTATTGTGTAGTGTGATACCAATGACTAAGCAACACTAAATTACCTTTCATTTCCCTGGACAGATACGATGCATGCCAACTGCAGATTGCAACTACAAGTTCCAACAATGCATTCAAGATGAATAATGGCAGCAAGCGAGGACCTTTTATGACGGCGGCCTTGCAAGCCTTTCTTGAGAGCACGACATAGCACCTGCCAAGGGCCAAGTCAGGCTGCAGCTGTTACTCAACCAGTTCGAGACCAACTTGAAATAACATACGCTAAAATACTGCTATTTATAAGTGTAATAAAGAAGTCTAAAAGACAGGTGCAAAGCTCTTGTTGACGCGAACTTTTTAACTCGGTTGTCGATAGCTAAGAATCTTTGGTAGCTCTAAGCTGCCCATTTTCATTTCATTTCATTTCATTTATTTATTGATAAAATAATTTACACGTCAACATTAATATAATAAATGATTACATAATTGTAATTGGTACAATCAATAGATTTAGAAATAAAATTAAAATAGTATACAAATAGTCAAAATCAATCGCAATTACAATTTCATTAGAAATAAAAATTTTAAGATACAATTTCACAATAAAAATAATGTCGAATTAAAAACAATAAAAATTTAAAAACAGTCAAACATTACAAATTTTACACATTGTGCGTGTGGGTCAATGACACCTTATCGATAAATTCATTGCAGGGTTTTAATAATTAGATCGTATAAAGAATGATTTTACTAAAGAACTTATATAGAGCCTATAGAGGCCACTTAAAGGCAGATTAGCTAATATCAACGTAGTAAAATACATTTAGATTACAGCACAACTTGAAGTAAACAAATTTGAAGTCAAACAAGTCGAGAACACAAGACGAAAATCGATTTGCAGTATTCGGACTCCAGGTAAACAAACTCATATGAACGAGGTAAAATGAACGCGGGTAAAAAGGCGCCAAAATATGCATGCAAATGTATTGTTTTCTTATTTCTTTTATGCAAGCTTCATAGCACTTTATAATCCTCTTTTAAGTGCATTCTCCTGTGCCTTTTTCCGTTTAATTTGGCACACGGCTGGGCACGTAGCTGGCACGCAAAACGACAGCGTGGAAGCGGGATAGCGAGTGAAAATCTAGCTTTAGCGGGCAGTAAATAAAGTATTGTATCTGGCTGGTAGCTGTTGTCGCAAAACAAAAGGGGAGACATAAAGTATGAGCTTCGCATGTACTTGCGGTCTTTGTATAGTCTGGTATGGTATGCTGCGTAATATGGTCTGTTGGGACGATCACGTTGCGAAATGCGGCACACTGCGTCCTACATGACAAACTAGTGGAAAAAGGTAGTTAATTTAGTTATTTTGAATCGGACTTAAGTCTGTTTATATAGTAAACTGGTATTTCGACAGCATTGGGATAGGTCTACTCTAGTCTGAATAGTTAAACAGGGTAAGTCAAGCCATTCCCTGGTATTGTGAAACCGTTTATGTCTGTTCAAGCCTGCTCTGCTATTCAACATTGTAATTGGAGAAGTTTGTTTGTAGGTATAACAATTTTTGCTGTGTCTGACTGTAGGTACCTACATATATTTACAAGGAACGAATCGATAAACCCTTTCAATTTTGTAACTTATTTTACATTACTACTAGAAAAGGCAATGAGAAATCGAATGACTACAAATAGGGATTAATGTTTATTAATTGCTTACCATGTAGGTAACTACGCCCATCTCGATTTTTTGTAATATGACAGGCCACGTTGAACTAACACATCCTCAAACAGAAACTTACAACTTGTGTAATTATCTAACAACCCCAACTCCAAGCAAAGAGCAATAAAAGTCATGAAACAACGCGCCTAATATGCATCTGCTTTTACGTAATTAAAATGTAAATTTTTTTTCAGCCAGCTCCGGTGGCGTAACTTTTTATCTTAATGTTGTTATAAAATAGTCATTAAACATGTTCACCTAGCATAATTAGCTTAATAACGAGCCATAAATAGCTTTGAAAAAGTGATTATCATTACAATTATTCGGCGATAAAATCTGCGTGTCTGTAATGGGATAAACAAAGTTAAATTATGTATTGAAAGGCTGTCATCGAGTTTCACGACATTGTTACGTTTACATAATGATTTGAAGCTACGACGGGGTCATTGCTCGCTTTTATTTCACGTGTATTTAATAAGTAATATTACAACTATAGTGTATAATTTGTAGCAAAAGTCACGCAACAGACAAATAATTCATTAAATATCCACTTTTTAAAGTCTGTGGGAGAATGCAATTTTTGGAAATTCTTGACGAAAATGTACGTTTATTTCAGACATAAAGCTAGAAATACTATACAAAATAATATAAAAGGTGAAAATGATTTTATGAATCAACCGACTTAATAAAGAATTTTTAATAGACACCTAATACAAGTAAATTATTGGTGCAATAACAATGTAGAGCAGCATTCTATATTATCTGTGCATTAGATTAGATAGATAACTGAAGTCGGTACATATTTACATACCTAAATAGGAAGAGCCCTGTTGACACGCGCAGCCTGATAGCAAATTAATTGTCTCAATAATTTTCATATCAATAATTCAATAAATTGATGGATCCGTTGCCCCCAAAGGAAGCAGTCCACGTCATTCGAACAGTTCTCACGATCTATTCGTGTGATCATTTTATTGGATGATTGTCACATGCATCGTATCGTTTGTGTGAGTTGCGTAGAGATTGTAATTTGTAGGGTTAGGAATTGCAAGCCGGCATTACGTCGGATGTGCGGTGCGATTAACTTGATAGACACAGGCGGGATTAATTAGCGATGATAGGTAAACAGATGCACATAACCTTGGAACAGTAGAAGAGAGAAATTTGCGGAAAAAAGGTCAAGTGAGATTATCATAATCAGTGTAGGATGTGCATTAAGGAATATAAACTTCTACGTAAATTTTACGATAAATTCTACTCGAGTTAGACGTGTTTGGGAAAAAACAGTATACATATTTGGATGGAAGTTTACGCGGACGAAGTCGTAGGCAAAAGCTTTTATAAATATTTATTAAATACTAGCTTTTTCATTAATTCGAGGATTCCCTATTTCATTACTTCGAGGGACGTTTTTTTTTGGGATAAAAAGTATCCTATATGTTAATCCAGGCTATAGAATTATATACCGAGTTTCATCATAATCCGTCAGCCGGTTTTACGTGTTTGAGTAACAAACATCTAAACTTTTTCATTTATAATATTAGTAAGACTATTTAACAAAACAGTAATGTTCAAGTTTAATGAATAAATAAACAATTGGGATGGGAACCTTAAGTTTTTTGGAGTGGTCCAACTGGTCCATATTATACTTTTTTATTGGTAGTAGAGTTATTATAGAGTTTAAAACTGTTGCCGGTTTTTTTATTAGGTATCGTTTTTAAGATTTTTTTTGAATTTCATACTTGACATATCATACGTCTGGAGAGATTAATAGGATCGTGCCTTGGTCTGCCGCGAAAGAAAAAAAACATGAACTTGACAGCTGACCGATGTCAAAGTGGCAGTTATATCTATGAATGTACAAAATCATACACTTCTTAAAAACGATACTTAGTAAAAAAACCGGCTAAGTGCGAGTCGGACTCGCGCACGAAGGGTTCCGTACCATTATCTATAAAAACATCATGGGTTCATGGTGACAGACGGACTGACAGAAGATTTCACAGTTCGAAATAATTTCCACACGATAAATAAGCTTTTGTTATAACATGCAAGATGCCGAATTTCCGACTATCCTAAACGGACCAACGGGTCAATTTGAATAAAAAAACGAATGTAGCAGGTAGTAACCATCGAGTGGGGTCCAAATAATGGCTTCTTTTATTACGAGTCTGACCAAGTCAGGATTTTAGCAGTTTTTTGCTAAAATGGGAGGACGTTTGCGTAGTTAATAGTGTACTTTTTTATTGTCGAGGCATGGAAGGATGCAATTACAGCCTGTGTATTCGTTTTTAAACTATACACTTTACCTTGGTATATAGCGATTAACTCCCACTTTTCAGGCGAATTTTGATAAAATTATTTTAGATATAGTACTAGGCGAAATACAGCTTGGGTTTCTTTACATCCAAATCGAAAAAAGAGGAGTATGCGTGTGTTATTGTTTAAATTAAAGCTATTGAGTATGAATATTAATTAGTCTGTAACATGGGAAGTAGACTGAATAATTAATTTAGGAATAACATCTCTGAATTTAATCAACAAATACAGTCGTTAGCGGACATTGAACCTTAATTGAGTCAGGGTGCTTAGTTGATTTTGCGATAGCTAATTAGTGTTTCAAATGAGTTTAAAAACAGAAGACTAACGACTATTATTTAACAATATTGTTATTATCTGCTCGAGACCTTCAAAGGTCCGCTGAGATCGATGGGGACCTATTTTAAACGAACCTTTACCGCTGTTCGCTTCATGGATATACGCAGCCACGCTTGGCTCCTTGCTATTTATAACGCCCTGGAAAATACTATATTATGACTTTAATGACTGCTGGAGGAAAGTAAAGGGGTTGTTAATGTATGTCGATTGTGTATACATTTTTGTACGAATACAATTAGGGTCATACACAGATTTAGGCATAACCTGTGGGAATCTGCCAAAATTAAGGGCTTTAAAGCCCAATGAGTAGAGTCAGTCCGACCCAAGTCTTGCCTGGCTGAGTTTCTTGCTGGATTCTTCTCAGCTAGGCTAGGTTTAGTGAACCAGCAACAAAACTCCCAGTAGCTCGATTCCACTCACACCTAAGATTCGGTTCAAACCGCTCAACCAATCTCACTGGAGCGCAAAGTCTTAAGAGTATTCCAGTGTACAAAACCACCCGCGTGGTCGTGTCGAAGGTATCCCTTGGATTTCCCGCAGGCTACTCTCCAACCGCGCACTCATATCGCTTTATTAGACCCGGCCTATAAAGCCACAGTCAGGTTAAAAAAATAAAAATAGGTACCTATATTATAATCTAATACTGGCCGGTCTCATTCCAATTGTGTTTAACTTAAAACTTTTTACAAGCTTTTATTTAGCTTGCACTGTTAGTATGTAAATATGTAACAGTTGTCTTCAAAATTTGCAATCCTTTTTTCAGCTACTTGCCAGCATCCGATTGAGCTGGAATTTAGCATATGTATGTAAGTTCGATGACAATACAATATTATAATACCACCGAGCTGATCTGATGCTGGAGACAGAATGTGGTTATAGCAACTCCTAAACTACAAAAGATATTTTAATTGTCCTGTTAGGGCTCATTAGAACCGTCTCAACGAGTAGTTGACCACTGGGAAAATAAAGGACGATCAGCAATAAAAGCTTGCATCAAAAATGACATGTTTGACAGAAACTTATTTAAGGAATACTACCGCGTTCTGACTTCGGAACTATGACGGTTGCGTTTATCGCGTGATAAAGACATCAGAAATTATCTCTTGCTATTGTTGCCTTGATAATTAGAAACTGACAGAGGCATCTGCAGCAAAACGATACAGAACATAAAACTATTATTTTAATGTTGGATGTTAATAAAATATATCTTCTGTGCTTCTTTATTTTTACCTAATGTATAGTCTATACAGATCCCATGATGTCTGTAGTATAGACTAGAAGTAGAATTGAGAAATTTTGTTAAATCACAATATATTTAAGTATAATTCTGCTTTATAAATTGATATGTCAGAATGAGAATTCTGTTTCCTGTTTAGGTTTTCTATTACTGTGTTTTCAAATGCATTTGAATAAAGTAAACATGTAGGAGATGTAGCTATAAGTATTTACTTGCATACTAAGAACCTTTTGTTTGTGTTGTGTTATCTGTGAAAGAACTTATCACTTGACAAAATGTAATCACAAGTGATAAGCTATCCTGATAAGATACAGTTCATCAAAAGGATGTGTACTTTAAAACATTGCTATTTTATGTACTTACTTGTGTATAAATGTAATAAATAATTACTGCAACTACAATATCTTTAATTAAAAAAATAATTAGTGATGATCCTGATGATGTGTATTCTACTAATGCTCCATCTAGACAGTAAAGTTTGGATGTATTTTACTCATTCACACAAAAACCATAGCCATACAGATTAGAGGAGAACTCAATTAAAAATAATATTTTTCATCCCGTAAATCATTCCTCAAAGAAATGGAACTGAGAATGGATGTTAATTCGAGGGTTCACATACTTTGTTTCCTGGACATGAACATAAAGATGTGTTTAACCCAGAATCATTGTTCGAGAAGGTTAAACAGTCAGTTTCTATGTCTGTTTATTGAACAATCTGTAAAACTTGTATGTAAGGCTGTATTTTGCAATACACATTTAAAATTTTATATCTTTCTCTAATCTTGGCACCAAGTGCTACGATAAGGTGACCTCACATGAGTTTAATGAGTCTCATTCAGGGTGACCACTATTTACTACAACCAAAATTCCCTGACTTTTCCCGGTTTTCCAGGTGTTTTTTCAAGTTTTTCCCTGACCATAATCTTAAATGTAATAAATATAAAATATATAATTTGAATACGTTTTTTCAGAATTATCTGCTAGCAAATTACAATTTATAAATACAATGAAATAATACAAAAACGGAAATAATAAGAAGTAGTATCTGAATAACTCAGTCGGTAAGAGCGAAAGCATTGTTAGACGGAAGTCGTGGGTTCACATCCTATGTCAGGTGACGTTTTTTGTACTGTTTCGTTGTATTTATATATTTTATTTGCTATCAGATATACCCTAATGTCAAAGGATTATTACAGGGTTGAGGATTATCTAACAGACAGAAATGAATGGCCCAAACCAAATACCAAAATAGCGTAAAGATTCATGTATAACATTTTCATTGTATCTAGTGGACACAGTTCTTGCAGGAAAACATATCAAACGATTTAATTTAATATCTAGGAGAAATATTTTCCATTATTATTCAAAATCAAAACATTTACTTTGCAAGTAGGCCTCAAGGACACTTTTACAATTTTTTTTTTAATCTCGTATTTGGTAATACCATGTAATACGTATGCAGTTACGTGCTTTCTTGTGGAACTACGCATTATAAATACCTATTGATATTTTTTCCTCACTTTTTAAATTCTCTTTTGTTGTTTACCCCTCAGA
This sequence comes from Epiblema foenella, assembly GCA_963556455.1. Taxonomy (NCBI): domain Eukaryota; kingdom Metazoa; phylum Arthropoda; class Insecta; order Lepidoptera; family Tortricidae; genus Epiblema; species Epiblema foenella. Next base: position 14,271,910 of record OY747109.1, read on the forward strand.
TTTACTTAAAGTAGGTTAAGTAGTATCATTGTAATAAGCAAATTTTTGGAGAAAATGACTGACTGTCGAGTTTCTTTCGGCATTTCTTCTCGTCAGTGGTCTCATGAGAAACGCTAGTAGTTTTTGACTTGCAAAAGTGCCATTGCGGCCTACTTGCAGAGTAAAGTTCATTTATTTCATTTACATAAAGAGACAAATTTTATTCCCTGACCTCCATTAAATTTCCCTGACAATTCCCTGACTTTTCCATGACTAGCGAAATTCCCTGACTTTTCCCGGTTTTCCCGGTTTTCCAGAAAGTGGCCACCCTGCTCATTGGACTGGAGTGGTTATAGTAAAAAAGTCAGTCACTGAAGTTTATTAATTGCTAAAACTTTTGGGAAATAACTATGTGTAATAAAACAAATAAACAAGTTTTATCTGTAAACAGCATCAAAATAAATTTATCAGCAAAAATAATGCACATTCAAAACAATATTTTGGAACTTGACTAATAAAGTCTCAGTCTACAGTAGAAGTCTGTTCAGTCATTCATAAAAATAAAAAAAATGAAGATCAGCAATTTCGGTCAAAAGCTTATTATCATTACTTAGCTATAACTTACCCGTTGGAGCTCCACGGAGTGGTTATAGCAGCGCAGCAACTTATCCACCAGCGGCTTGATTGCGCGCCAAGCTCGCTCCTGCGATATCCGCGACGGATCCGCTATCGCCTCCCTAATCTCCTTCCCAGCCCCTTTGTAGCACTGTATCTCCTCCAATATCTTCTCGGACTCCAGTAAAACTCTCTGAACCTCTTCGTACACTTCCTTCTCAGTCTCCGTCGGCGCAGCGTTCTCAAAATCCAGAAAGATATCGTAGCGCGGCGAGGAACAACAATTTGAGTCGTCACGGGCCAAAAGACTCAATAACTTCCCCATTTTTGCTTCTATAAAAATAATTCACTTTTAAATATTAGTCATCAACGACGGTATCATTGCCTTATAAATATTAGAATCGTTCTATGAAGAGCACTTCTGATATTAATGGGACACTTGTCTTTTTTGCGTTAGATGATAACGTTTTTATAGAAAATTTGCTGTTCTTCAATTTAACAAAATAATTTAAACACACCCAAACAATATCCATAAACCACCCACAGTGACCCAGCCCAGCCCGACTGCGACAGACCGTACGCAGAGTGCGAAGTGTCAACTAAACTGTCATTTGTCAAAACGGACATTGGCGCTCTTCGCACCTATGTTGCTACAGATCATAGATTGATGTCATATCGACAATGAAAAGAATAAGTGTTTATAAACGCACTTTGCATACGTGGTAATAACATTTTACATGACTTGGATCTTATTTTTTTATTACATACTATTTACTATTTACTACCTATAATTAGGCTTGAAATTTTAAATCATTGAGGTTGTATCGATATATTTGAAGTTAGGTTGTGACAACACTAGCTCCATTGCTACCAGCAAAACAGAAATATCAGTAATGTTGCCATTTATAAAATTATCACAGGCGTTTTTTAAATGCAGTTAACTATGTCTCTTCTAAAGCGGGAGATCCATTGTTTGAGTAACGAACCGGCGGCGGCCCGGCAACCATCAATGTCACTTGACAATACTAGGTAGAACGTAGTGGTTATATTCTCTTTGATACTAGTATACCTAGGTACACAACGCTACCGCGACCAGCAAGCAAAGTTTTCCCTCTCTGTCGCTCTTAAGTTCGAACGTGCAAGCGCAAACTTCGTTTGCTGTCGCGGAAGCGCCCCTGATCTATGAATATTGATCGTTGCCGCCGCGTTCGAAAACTTCGAAGGGGCTACCGCGAACCACAAACGACTTTTCCCTCTCTGTCTCACTTATGTGCAAACTTGCAAGTGCGACAGAGAGGGAAAACTTCGTTTGCTGTCGCGGTAGCGCCCCCAAACCTTTGTCAATGTCGTTTACGTGCTTGAAGGACATTGATGCTAGTTTTGATTGATGGAGTTTGACAGATGCGGCATTGATCGTTGCCGGGCCGCCTCAATCATTTTGACATAGGGATGTCACTTCCGTCTTGAAAATCAATTATTTTGCTCTAAATTAAAATCGATTAAAAAACAATCTATTTTTGAAGAAATAATAATCGATTTTTTCAATAATGGACTTTTTATGTATTTTTCCTATGGGGTCGGTTCCGCGGTGATTATTGTCATGCGATACACTGGTATCATGATCAGTATTACAAGAATGTTGACGTGTATTGCAGCATCGTGATAATAAGACTGTTTTGCATTCCAACAAAACAGTTATTATATGTGTGAAGAAACAGCATTGATGTTGAAGAAAGCTATTTAGGTCTCTACTATAAAATCGTGAAAAACGTCTCTTACCTCTGTTTTTTCTTCACTATGTTACCTTAATAACTGTGTCCAGCAGAGAGCGCCTCCGAAAAACGTCTTTGAATCGGCGCCCTTTGTCAACTTTTTGTTGTCTATGCATAGGCTTCATCAGCACTCACCAGCAAGCTGCTTGGTGCAATGCTGTTTCTTCACACATATAATAACTGTTTTGTTGGAATGCAAAACAGTCTTATTATTTGTGCTCCGAAACAGCATTGATGTTGAAGACCTGTTTGATATCTGCTGGTGACAGAAAACATGCTATGTGACTCAAATAGATGAATTGATGAACAATCAACTCTGTTGTTCATCAATGTATTAATAAAACTATTTTTAGTTGAAATAATCATTTATGAATTACTTAAAGCGAGTAACATAAGTAATTATTAGTATCATTTCAATCATGAGATCAATTGTCAATTAGTTTAATTACTTAATATAATATTATTATTATTACCTCTTCAAGAGGAAGTTTGGAACAAACAAGTTTAGAAAATAAAGCTTCCTAATAACATAAAAAATTATATCTTCTTTGGATTGCTTTGCTTTGCCTACTAGGCTATGAAATAAAATTAAATAATATATTCCTCAGGATTACCCTTGAGGATTGAGGCTGGTGGTGAGGACTATTGTTAATCATATTGTCAGTCACATTCATTAGAAAATTAATTAGGACTTCCATAATTATTTTGTTACTATAAATAATTAATGAATATGAACATTGAGTAGTTTGCTTTACTTAAGCTAAGTCGCCATACAAATTAACAAGTAATCATAAATTTTCTTTACACTAATTGGATCCTCATAATGATTTCAAAGTCTGAAATATTTATTTCTAATCATCATTTTCATCAGGCCTTTTTTATCCATTAATAATTTTTTTGGAATTAGATACTAGTAAAACTGTTAGCAAGTAGGTCTGTATGAGCATCTAGATTTAAGTTTTCTCCATGTCTATTTATTTCTCGGCAATAGTGTCTACTAAATGTTTGGACACTTCTCCAATTTGCCCTTTTCAGAAATTCCTCCAAAGGTTGTCTTTCTAGGAAACTTCGTGATGCTACAGCTGCTCTTACGCTGCCCGGTGGTGCATTTATTCCTATGTCCTTAAATATTGTTTTAACCCATCCGGCAATGATGGTTCTAGTCGCAGGTTTTACTTTTCCTGTTATGGAAACAAATAAGTTTGTAAGTAAGTCTCCTTCCTCAGGTAGTCTTCTATTCCTGGTTGTTTCAATTACTTTCTTTATGTGTCTTACTGGGCATAAGCACTCATCAGGGTGTTCTTTTAAAAGCCATCCAGATTGCCTTCTATTAGCATTGTCAGTTTTTGATCCAAATTTGGGCCACAGAATTAGGCTTTTGTTATTTTCATCTTCTATGAAATTGTCACCCGCTAAGTCTAATAGGGTTAAGTCGTGTACTCTGCGACCTGAAGCCAAAAGTAAGATAATAGCCGTTCTTCTAGACATATCAAATGGTGTTCCTGAGTTGGGACTGTTTCGTAGCCAGTCAAAAATTAGTTCTGTGTCCCAGACATGTGTTTTCTTTTCTTGTGGTTTGAGAATAGAAATTGCTTTTAGGACCTGTTGGACGAAGAAATTGCTTGTTAGGTCCTCTGTTGCTAAATAGGTCACGATTGCAGACTTGTGGAGCAGGATCGTTCTGTATGCCAGCTTGTCGTCTAGATAGAGTTTGGCTAGAAACCTAGCCAAGTCATTTCCTTTTGGGTGTCGGGGGTCGATACAATTTGAGTGACACCAGGCGGTCCATCGCCTGATTGGAGCTTTGTAAGTTTGTAATGTTGAGTCCCTCCAACTTCTATTCAACAGTTGTCTTTCCTGAGAGGACCAGTGAGCGACTTGTTCAGCCCACCCCCAACTTTCCACGCCTGCAGTGTCAGTTTGTCCACTTGGGCTGGTACTCTGCCCGTTGTTAGATCGATTAGATTCTCCGATAAGTTTCTTATTGGGCGAGGTTCGGCTAGAGCTCGCGCACGTAAGTCCGTTAACCAGAAACACTGGGTCCACAGTGGAGCTATTACTATGAACGTGCCCCTGGCCGAGTTCAGATGTTGTAAGACACGTGGAATTAGATTGGGAGGGGGGAACACCCAGGCCAATCTGAAGCTCCATTTCCGACTGAATGCGTCGCAAAAAATTGCCGACCCATCTCTTGAGTCCCACGTTACATAGCGGTCTACGACTTTTGCGTCCCAGGACGCGAACAAGTCTATGTCGGGAACGCCCCAAAACTCGAATACGGCTTCCGCAGCCGGGGGCAGTAAGTGCCATTCCGGCACTGGTTTGTTCCTGGACAGGCGGTCGGCTATGCCATTGTACCTCCCCGGGAGGTACGCCGCCGTGAGTGTCATGTTGAGATGCTCGGCCAGGGTTAGGAGATTGGTTGTTAACTCGAGCAGAGCCAGGGACCTCGTTCCGCCCTCGTTCCTGATGTACGCTACCAAGGTTCTGTTGTCCGACTGGACAAGTACGTGGGCATTTCGTAGTGCATTTTGTTGCCGTTTTATGGCCCCATAAACAGCGAACAGCTCTTTGGTGTTTGAGTGCCACATCTTTTGACGGCCTGTCCATTGTCCTGTCAAGTAGGTCTCGTTGAGATGAGCCCCCCACCCCGCATCTGCTGCGTCTGTGGTCAAGAAGTGGGTCACCTCTGTTTTGGCCATCCTTACTGAACTCCTTCCTATGGTTCTTTGCCACCAGTTTAACTCCTCTTTTACTAGACTGGTTAGTGGTATTTTTGATTTTGGTCTGCGGTGTGTGAATCTGCGCAAGAACCTCTGTGTCTGACGGCAATGCAATCGACCCCGGGGAGTTGCCATGTTTGCAAAGTTCAATAGGCCGAGTATGCTTTGTATTTCCTTTAGAGTGGCTTGTCCCTTTTCGAGTACCTTCTTTAAAAGTTTTCTTGTCCTTTCTGCCTTTTCTTGTGGCAAAGTCATAGTTCCTTCTTGTGTGTTCCAGGTTAGGCCAAGGTATTCTAGTTGCAGTGTGGGGGACAGCACTGACTTTTTTATGTTTATGTGCCACCCTAGACTTTCTAGTAGCTGCAGTACCTCTGGGATCTGTTTTTCTAGGAGATTTCTGCTCTGATTGACGATCAGAAAGTCGTCCAGGTAAACCAGCAGTCTTATACCCTTTAGTCGAAGAGTCTCTGCAACCCAATTGGAGACTGCTGCAAAGGTGCGGGGGGCAGAAGAAAGGCCAAATGGGAGTGATGTTAGCTGGAGTACTTGCTGGTTGTAGCAGACTCTCAAGAAGCGACGATGACTTTGTGCAATTGGAAGATGAAAGTATGCTTGCTGTAGGTCTATCTTCGTCATCCAATCGTTCTTTTGTAGAAATTTTGCGACATCCGGTTGTGAAACCAGTTGGAAATGTTTCGTTGTTATGTAACGGTTGAGGCCCCTGAGGTCGAATATGGGCCTCATACTCCCGTCTGATTTTTTTCTCAGGAACATTTTTGATAGAAAGCCTGGGTCCAGGGTTGGAGGTTCTTCGAGGACACCTTTTACTTTCAGTTCCTGGATTATTGTAGACATTTCGAGTGACTGTCTCGTTGTGAATTTTTTTATTAAGTTCTGGCTTAGATGTAATAAAGGGGGTCTTCGACTGAACGGTATTCGGCCCTTTGTGACAGTCTTCATTATAAATTGATTTGCACCTAGTTGTTTCCATATATGGGCTTTGTGTTGTAAGCAACCCCCTCTGAAAGTCTCTTTCTGTATATAGTCATTTCTGTTTACTTGAGGTGTCATTTCTATTCTTTGCTTTGATAGAACGAAATTTATTTCTCCTTTGAAAATGATTTTGATTATTATTCGGTCTGTTTTTTCCCTCGGAGTTGTTTCTGTTAACCTGCGAAGCTGACTTTTTGTTAGCCTTAAAAGTTGTTCGAGTGTGTTCACTTTTGCTGCTTTTCTCCTTCAGATATGTGGGTTTATTCAACCACATTTGGAGTCCCCCAAGGGATTGAATTAATGGTTGCAGGTCATCACGATTAAATAAATGTTCAGCACTCGGAGGAATGTTCTTTAAAGCGGTCTTCAGGTTAGTGTTACTAACTTCCTTCAGAATTCTCTTCTTGTTACTATACAGTCTGCTCTTTTTCCACAGATAATTTGCATCTTTTTCTCAGAACACTTATGCGTCGGTGAGTCAGGTCCCAGAAACGACATAACTTTTTCAAATAGAGATGCTGCATTTAATTCGCTAGGGTTTCGCCATGCCCAGTCTACTAGATTCTGTAAGCCTTCCTGTAATAGTTCACGATGTTCTAGTTCTGCATTTGTCAATACAGCTAACATATTTTCTGTTGGAAGTAAATAATCTTTGGTGGCTTTAAGGTGAAGTAGTTCGTCGTTGAGCCTCAAGGCCACAAATCCCGGAGTGGCTGCAAAACCTTGTAATGTTGTCTTGAAACGCATGTCTTGCCAAGCCTGTGAGTTAAAATGTTGCAATTTAACAAGTTCTTCTAACCTATTCTTTTTTGCCGGCTGTACAACATTCTTGCCATCATAATCCGTGCTGAGTTCACCCAAATTTACTTGGTTGGAATTAGTATTTGGACTTATTAAATATTGAGACGCGTTGCCATTGCCACTAGTACCTGGTAGACTGGCCGGTATGCCAGAAGTTGACGTGCTAGGTTGGTCCATACTGGCACCAAGACTCGCATTCCTAGCAAAATTGCCCTGGTTGGCATTCGTCAAGGACGTCAGGTAGTGAGGCAGTTGCGTCAGGTAGCCCGATATATAATTAATTTGTCTTTCTAGGGATTTAATATGCGGGTTCGACTGACCACGGCGATCGAGTTTACGTCTTTTATTAGGTGGGTACGATGTTGAGCTCTCCTCATCCGCCGAGGATGAGGAAGAAGACTCGCTCTGACCACTGGACCCACTATTTGGGCCATGCCGGGAGGACCGTTCTTCGTCCGAAGCAACGATCACAATCTCTTGGATCTCCGGCTGGTCAGAAACATCGTTCTTACCTCTATTTTCCCGTCGGTCGTCTTCTAATTCTTCCATCCTTAGTTTTGATCACAATCACAGCACTTTCTAATCGCCACTTCACATATATTTCACTTTTAAAAGCAGAGAAAAATTTTTCACGTGTTGTATTTCGCAGAAACGAAAACAGCTATGTATAGACAACAAAAAGTTGACAAAGGGCGCCGATTCAAAGACGTTTTTCGGAGGCGCTCTCTGCTGGACACAGTTATTAAGGTAACATAGTGAAGAAAAAACAGAGGTAAGAGGCGTTTTTCACGATTTTATAGTAGAGACCTAAATAGCTTTCTTCAACATCAATGCTGTTTCGGAGCACAAATAATATCTGAGTATATCTGAGGCGCGATTTATTTATTTATTTAAATTATTTACACAGCATTACAGATTTAGTCTAATACACTGTGAAACGAAACATCAACTTAAAGGAACAAAACAATGATACTAATTATCTACGTAGGTACACTAGAAAGCCTATCATCCTTCATCTCACAGAACTTCAGACACTCCCTACACGCAGCCGTCCAACGCCACGCAAGCAGATCACACTCGGGTGCTGACACCAACAGGGCATTCAGCAGCGTCAGGGCGCGGAGGTGCGGTGAGTTCCTGTGAGACACAGTGCGAGCCGGAGGCACTGCTAAAAGCGGGCGCGTACGAGGTCTAAGATCCATTCGTGGGACTCCTGGAACGTGCAACCTCACAAATTGCCTCACTAGTTCAAGGCAATCTGACGATACCTAAGGGGCGTGGTTTCAATATTAGCTTCATTGCTAGAAATGTCCTCATAATGCCAGGGTCTTTTCTAGGACTTTATAGACGATTTATAGGACTAGGACTTTATAGTATATATTCTAATATTCTCATGTCCAAGATAGAAGAGGTAGCTTACAATATTCTTTGATAAATTATGTTACGATTGATTGGCTGTGAAAATCATAATCGATTTATGGCAAAATCTAAATCGATTTAAAAATCGTCAATTCTTTAAATAATGATCGATTTTTTAATAATCGACTATTTTTTGACATCGTCATTTTGACATTTGACATTTAGTGGAAAACGGCGGATAGGGGCACGGGCAATGCCCATTGGGCATATCATGGATGTCCACGGCAAGCCCTTACCGTCCACAGAGTACTCACCGTCCACGGTAGAATAAAAACGTCTGCATATATTTTCATACATTTCAAATCCCCTGTTTTATCGTGACTGTAAATCGTAAATAAAAGCAACGTTTGTTTGACGTTCCGATAAGTCCATAAAACCCACTTCAATGTAGCTATCAATAAAGTAGATTTTGTTGAATTAGTAAAGATGATTTCGCTAACTTGTACACAGGCAACAGTTACGGTGATTGTCACTGGTTTGTCAATGTCCTAGATAAGAATGTATTGAATATGGTAAAATACGAAATACTTAATCCTCTACAGTCTACATAATTTAAGGTAAGTCTGGGGTAGTTGGCCATAGTTTTTCTTGACCGCTGTAAAAAATAATCTTAGACATTATTATAAAAATCTGTATTTGATTCATGAGACCAAAATTGCCACACTGTGCAATAAAGCCAGTATTTCAAAGAAGAGTCGAGATGGAAGTGTTTCGTAGTAATTTTCGCTTATCCGCGGCATATCCTTTTCGTTTGTCATTATTTTCTGATTTTTACACGATCATACTATTAATGGGACATCGGCGCTACTTTCAAGTAGCTTTTCTTATAAACGGACTTCAACTGGCTATCTCTTCTTTTTTTGTGGGAGAGATGGCCACACCTAAAATTAAAAAAAAATGAAAGCACGACCCGTTTGATTTTGAGGATAGAACAATGCGTTACTAATATGCTTAACAATAAATACAATAATAATCATTATAAATCAAATTGAACTTCACATCCACATGAAACAAGAACTCCTTAGAAAATATTTATGCTAGGCAAAACAATCTACAAGCATTTTCCTTACTTTTCAATTTTATTTCACTAAAATTTTGAACAGTAACTAGCCACGTCTAGTCAAATCTTCTATGAAATATTTCGATGGGCCATCTCTACCTTATGGCCAACTACCCCGGAATTACCCTAACTGAAATTATTTCAAGACCTAGCTAGGAGTGCAATATTATTGACTAAGTATCTATGCCCACAGTTCAATCAACAAGAAAGAATCAGAACATGAGGTTTTTTTGGGTACGTATTAACTACGACGAACAGGTTAGTAAACTGATTTTATCTACACCCTTATAGTAAATCCTCTTTAATGTGCTCTATAGCTTTAGCGGGCGCGCGCGCGCCGCCCCGGGGCGGAGATGGCCATAACCACATCATTAATTGAACCTTTATGGCCATCTCCGCCCATTACAGCACAGTCGCGCGCCGCCACTGGGGCTGTGGGCCGGGGTATCTCGCAAACATTGCCTCCTCTGGCTCAACGCGCCTACATGAAACACATGAAAGAGAATCTGTACATAATTAGATTCTGTGAGCTGTAGACCTCGCGAATGTTTTTTAAAACCGTCAAAAATTGACGCCAAAAATTCTATATAATAACCACACTTGCTCAAATTTTTTTAAGCGAATCGGGCGAGAAATGCGACCTCTAAAGTATTAAAAATTGACTCGCCAAACAAAATCTATATAATTATCGAACCTGGGGGCCAATTTTTGAGTTTCGAATGCTCGACTTTTCACTCGAGATCGGTCAAGAAAATATGATGATTTGACAGATGTCGAGTGAAAAGTCGAGCGTTTGACACTCAAAAATCGGCCCCCTGCTCATAAATTTTCACGAGAAATGGTTGAGAAATACGACCACAGAAGAGAACAACCGGAAACTGAAATCTGGAAATACGGAAATCCATTATCCGGACATACGAAAGGATTTTTGTTGAAGCTAAAGCAGAAACCTTCGTTTCACTCAGTTAAATAAAACACTCGTGTGACCACACTCGTGTCGTAATGGCTCTCATTATATAGCAGTTGCATAAACTACTATTATCAATAAGTGAGCTAAACAAGAAAAAAAACAATGGTTATTCATAATCATAAGTGTATTACATCGACACATTGCCATTAAACATACGAATTTAATTTACAAATAAGATCTTTTCTACGTAGGTAAGTAGTATTTACAAAATTCTCACCATTTTACACATAGCTACACAGATTCCTTCAAGCAACTCCTGCAACTCCGTGAGCAAATTGAGGTATATTACTTAATTCTATCCCAGTAAGTAGGTGTGTACCTACGTAACATTAATCTACTTAATTATCGTTGAAATAATGTACGACTCAGATTATTTACGTTCCAAGTAAATAATATTTTCACAGTAGAAAGGTTTGTCACGCAAATCTATATATTTTTTGTTATTGTAAATAAATCAGAAATCCTCATATAATACTTTATAGGTATTGAAAATGTTCATTTAGTTCATTTTTATTTATTCACGACGATACTAGTCACGCGTCTTCACGGATATAGCCTACTGTAGTTATTAATAATTGTCATGAAATTCTACCGTAGACTTCTAGTCTTGCGTTCATATTGGTAGGATGATAAGCCTATATAACTCAAGATTTCAAAAGGTGTGAAGCAATTATAAGTATCTACAATGGAACCTAAGGGTCCATGTGTGACGGCCAGTCTCTCGATCTACCTACCTACTTGTTTTGTGCCCAATAAGTCTGAAGCGCACAGTATTTCAAGCCCCTGTAAAATCATTATAGAATTAAGAGAAAACTGGACAGAATAAAGATTAAGTAGGTACTGATTTTTTAAAGTTAAAATAAATTTCTAGTCTAATAAAGGTTTTCTATGACCCCTTACAAATATCTTAATGATCGTATATTTTTTAAAGATCAGTCTAACATTCGATAAAAATTTACAACTTTAATGTCTAACATGTTATAATTATATTTATTAAGGCTACGGCCTGCGAGAGGCCTCATTATTTCTGAGTTACTGTATTCACTATGTACTCGTACTTATATGTATGTTTGAGGCGATATAACCCTATTACATGTTATGCTAAGCAGCAACTATACCAATTTTCAGATTATGTTTCCAAAATCGTCATTTTTAATTTAATACGAGCATTATTTAATCAACTCAGCCTTTTTAATATCGGAAATGGAATGTGGTCATATTTTACAAATATTCAATTGACATTATTAATACTTTCAATGCGCACGTTTATGACGCACATGATGCGCCTGCGCTTAGAAGTTTCCTTTTTTACTTCAAATTGTTTTCTAAGTGTAGCTCTATTCACTATGCGCTACGGCGCGGCGTAGCGCTACTTCTAATTTGTAAGGTTACAGCATGAATATTTGTAAAATTCGACGCTGTTGCGTGTTATGTGAAGTTACAATGTTACCCAAAATGTTAGTGTTAAAATCCTTTAAAAGGAGCGATTATATCGACAAATTATACGGCCAAGTGAACCTTTTAAAAAACAAATTTTGATATTAAGTAGCTGACCCCGGGCATCTTTCAGGATGCAACTGTACTGGGATAACGCTAGGTGGCTAGGAGGATGATGAGTTGATCTATTTGGTAGAAAATGTTGTTTGGAAACGTATCATGTCTTATGCGTTTTAACATAAAGGGTGAATTCTAGCGAATTCCAAAAATGAGACGTTTTAATGAAAAGCAAAATGTGTTTAGCAACGATACTAATAACTATACACAGAGCAATATGTAAGCGAAATGTAAATCAACATGTGAATGATATGAATATGACACTTAATTATTATTATAAAATGACAGGGGACAGATCTAATATATATCTTTACAATTTTTCAATTCGAATACGATAACTTCATGATAACCATTTCGTGGTTGCTGATACTTCAATTTTTACTTAAAATCTTAGGCCATAAATACTCTCATCACAATTTTATAGGTAAGTAGGTAATTGAAATCGCCTTTATTATTTAAACTATCCCTTATATAATAATGGACAACTGAGGAGAGTTTGTGCACTACCAACGACGCAAGTTAACATATAAGTTTGAAAGCCAGTATGTGGTGGATATAAACGCTGCCTGAAAAAAAAGGCGTTAATTGCATGTTATTGTAACAAAAGGTGACCATATGCTCTTGTTAGGCGGAGTCAGCAAAACTGCTGTTATTGTTTTTCCGAATAGGCATTGACATATTGAGAATATCGTGGGAATGTGGGATTCTTAGGGGATGTCGACAGCAACGGCGTAACGTTACTAGACATAGGCACGGTATGAGTTTTTATAGTTAGGTACCTACATGATACGACATGTCGTGTGATGTCCGGCAACGTTGCGCCACTTCATCCGATGTCGCCGGCGTCACGTGTCACGGGACATTTCCCAAGTAAATCTTTGGCTTTATAATAGTCTATTCATATTTATGTCTGCCTTCAATTGTCATAGTATTTCAAGTCATTTATCAAAAAAATGCATAGTAAATATAGGATAGGTACGAGTATAATAAAATATTAGGTACATTGGGGTGGAGTGTTAATTATACTTAAAAACGTGAATACATATACCGTTCATGTACACAACAATAAATAGAATACAAATAACATCTATATTATCTACGGTTATCTAAATTATAGTCTTAAATTATTTGGTGTAAAGATCCGTCTTATTTAGGTCTATAGTAAAAAATTGTTACTTCATCGTTAATTTGAAAATCGCGCTAGTTCCAGTACGACTAGTATTATCACACTATCATGAAAATATTGAATTAAATAAACCAATTCTTAATAGGGCATGGAAACATATTTATTGAGTAGGTAGGATGTAGGGTGTACATTCTGGAATTAATTACTTAAGGGTATTTTTTAATGGATCCTTTATTTGAAATACCCTTTATTTGTTCTCGAGGTGTACTCAGCCCGTGTAATTGGAAAACAGTTCTACGAGTAGTATTGAACTGAGTATGTGTACATGCTTCTTAGGATTGATTTCTGGATTTTCTGGCATGCTTAGGACCGGGATAGAATAGACAAACTGTATGATTGCTACTTCTATGGGAGCTGCACGACAACTGCGCGAAGAAGTTGCAGTTGTAATGCAGTCGCGGCCCTTAGGTAGTTTAAGTTCTTCCATTTTGGAAGAAAACCTATAACCGACGACAAATCTCAACTTGCGATGACTACCATTTTATTGTTCATATCTTTAAACTGACTTCAACTTTTTTCTGCTTCATGTAAAAGGACTTATTTTACGAATTGACATATTTTATTTCCAATTTTTCGCTGTTGTACATTCCAAAAATGAACGAGTTCAATTATTACAGTATCTGGGTAACTGAGTAGACTTGTATCATAATCAATTAAAGCTGATTACTCGCAGCAACACCCCACTGGCGGCCAAAACATCATACTAGTAGTTGCTGCCCTTTTTTTAATAAAATTCTTCAACTAACATGAGTCTGACTATCAGACTTGTGTTTAAGATATTTACAAACCGGTTAAGTCTCATGCTTTAACTTGTGTTTTAGTTTTTTATCTTGCTTGCTCTCCATAATTATAATTAACAATACACAGGCAGCCATCAGTAGGTACAGTCAATGTCATTTAAATCATATTCGTTATTCGACAACGATGAGTGTGGGAATGAGATAAGGATAACTGTCAATTCATAAAAAGCATTTTGAAGTATAAGGCAAGACTGTCACCTTCACCCCCATCCTAATCGCGGCTAGATTATACTCCTGGGAACTAGACAATATCTCATAAAATGTCACGTAAAAGTACAAAATAAAAAAGCGTGTTTCGTCGTTTGTTTCTTTGAATGAAATATTCATTTGATTTTGAATGAAATGTTCATCTTTCAAACTTTCAAAAATTATGAGATAGGGATGAACATCCATTCAAATACACTAGTTTCGCAAACTACCTACTTATTCTAACAACATACAAAATCCTTGGTGTTTCATGATGTTAAACCTATCTAGAATATTACATACACACATCCGAGCATTCATTTAAAGTAGGTATATTGCGTTACAAATCAACAGTAACTTTTTGGCAGCCTATTTATTAGCAGAAAATGCCCGTTGAAATGCGAGTAGAGTATCTTGTGATATGCAAATTATGCAATTCAAAATGCGCGTGCTCTGGCCAGCAGAACCGTAGGTAAGAACAGAAATTTATATAGAGTATGTCATTTTGTTATCAATGATTCATTACCATAATGTCGTTTCACTGGTAGCACGGAATGCCGAATATGAAATTAAAGTTAGTATAATACGTGATGATTCCTTGCCGGCAAATAACTTAAATTTTTGATAATTGTTTATATTTTCGTTACACTTAGACTTCTGAATGTCTAGTGGTTGCGTGTTGTCAAATTAAGGACGGTAGGTTACCTATTGGGTTACCTATTGCGACTGACGTGGATGGTGGTCCTGCCAGTTCACGGATTTGACTCTTAATCCCCCCATTATGCACACAATCTGTCTTGATTGATTCATGTTGGCGTTAAACGGTTCCTTGCTACCAGAGGAGGGATATCAATTAGAACCAAAACCATCTATCGGAAGTACTTCATAGCGGATACCAGGAGGAACTTCTCGATGAAGAGATCGGAGTCGAGCGCGGCAATGTGCGCAGCGCGACCGACGAGCGCGCTCGCCGTGTGAGGGAGCGCGTGCTGCACGTCGTAGCGCACGACTGACACGGACGACGCGCGCGACGCAAGCGGCGACACCATGTTGTGCACCTGAAGATAAAAACCTAACGTTTAACAAAAAGGACTATTATTATTGACCTGCACGTGTTTATAAAATGTAAGAAACAGAGAAAGAGTGTAAATTATACTTTACATTTGCATTGCTTCAAAAACACATTTTTGAGAAGACGGTCACATAAGCTTTAGATAAGCGCAAACGAAGACCATATTTGGAGCAAGTTCTTGTATGAAAACTAAAAGAATTCCTTTAACTGTGAATGTGTTAGGTTAAGTTGTTATATATCTATGTATCTCGAAGGTTCTTGAGAGACGGGCCATGAAGTGATCCTAAGTAATAAGAGTTTTTTTCGGAACGAAAAAAATAATTAGTCGACAATTAAGGGTCTTACCATTTCTCTGTAAGCCTGTCCCAACAGTGACGTGTCCTTTGCTGCTGCCTTACAAAGCTCGAGTCTGGCCGAGTGTAGCGGCACGTAGCGGTCTTGTCCCGAGCCGCACAGCAGGATATGCTTGAACTGGTGCAACTGACTCCGTTCGCTGAGCCGGTAGAGGAACGAACGTCGAGGGTCGGACGCATCGCGTAGTGACAGTTGCAGGAGAGAACCGGATTTCTTCCACTTTTGCATGAACCACATTCCTGAAAAGAGGATATATTAGGGTCAGTTAGCCATTTACGATCGCCTTTTTAAATACACGGTACATGTCTGCTTCCGATGGATGCATTGCTGTAACACTTAAAGAAAATATATAAGAATTATGAAAATTAAGTAAACAAGTTTTACCTGCATTCACTAATCCACTGGAATTATATAGTGTTCCAAGGTGAGGTCCGCTCAGAGACAAGAAAGTGTGAAGCTTCCCTAGGAAAGGTTTCATTTGCGGCCTCGCCAGTGCGGATCTAATGATGATTGTCCCCAGGGAGTGGCCTACGAAGCTAATTCTAGCTGGCTCGTTGGAATTCTGTATGTGAGTTATGATTTCTTGAACAAGCCTGTAATGAGGATTTTAAGTGTTATTTTTGAAGTTAATGCAATACTAAAAGTGACTGTGGTTCGTTTTGTAGCTTCTAGGTCACTACATATTTTGTTTACAATTTCGAATTTTGTTTGTTTACCTGTCAGTCATGGTATCGAAGTCGGAGAAAGTATCCCCTTGATTTCGTTCTGACATGAGGAAATCCAAGCGAGCTCCGGGCAAGCCTAATTCTAGATACGTCTTGACTAAGCGAAGGTCTGCTGCGTTACCATCTAGACCATGTACGCAGATGATTAAATGAAGTCCTGAAATATATCATGAAATATTAACAATCTGATATGCAATATACATACAAGACAAAATATACATACAAGGTAAAAATTAAAAACTGTTTATAATGTAATTCCTTATCATGTAATAAATAATCTAATCTAATCTATTAAATCGAAAGAGGATCTGAAAGTGGGAACAACATCTTCAGGACTCTTTGTTAGTTTACGCTAGTTGTCCTGAACGAGAAGGAATTAGGAAGACCTACAATTATAGATGATATAATTTTCACCTTCAGGATTAAACATCCTGTATTCGTCGCTGATATGGAAATAGGGTAAAGAGCCCTCCACCGGCAATGTGTAGTCCGAGTAAATAGCACCGGGATACTTCACACTCTTCCGGAACTCCTCTCTGCACTTGACGAAGAGGCGCTCTGACTCCGCCAGGCCGAAGATGCTGACAAGATTGCTCTCGCGTTGCTCTGAATTCAGATTAGAAACTTTGAAAATGTGGAAGTAAATGACTTTCTCAAGAAATGAACAGTTACTGAACCTCAGGAGTATTATAAAACATCATTTGACAAATCTTAATCTCTCCGTATAATCCGGCGTGGTATGATATATTCTAATAGTAATATACATGTATGTAGTACTGCAGGCACTAAAACATTCACTTCTGAGATGAAGCAATATTTGTGCAGTAAGTGTGTAAAGGTGAATGTTTCTTGCATTTTTAAATGTGTACATGAAAAGCAGACAGCGCTGCTTGAAAGCTAAGTTGGATTGGTGTTAGTGCCTTTAAGCGTACCTTTGTTATTTCCATTCTCGTTTCTAGAAGCTAATTCGCCAGTACTTTGGCTCTTATTCAGCGTGCCACCAGATGGAGGTCCGTTTGAGTTCACCGACTGGAGTGGTCTCAGTTTTCGGCGCTCCCTAATACCTGATGCGAAGCCGAATAGATTAGTTAGTAGCAGAAGCACACGAAATACACGAACATATTTACAGGGGTAATATTGTAATTTACAGTAATACCTTCGCAAACGTGGTATAATGGATTGTCTAGTTCGAGAGTCGAGGGTTGAGCTGATTGCTTTCGAGCCGTTTTAGAAGGAGTAGACGACTTGCTGCTTTGTCTGCTTAGTTTAGGTGACTTTGTTGTTGGTGGGTCCTGAAATAAAATAAAAAATGTTGTTTTTAATACCCAATTAGATCTTTGATTATTACGTCTTAGTTATATATATGAAGCTTTACCTTAAATTCGTCAGGAGGCGGCGGCGCATCTCTAAACTGCTGCGGTGGAGGTAAATGTTCGTAATCATTTTCGGCTTGAAAGTGTGCCAAATCAATTTCGGACCTCGCTCTATTTTGATACTTCTGTACTGCCGCAGCTGCCCCAGAGACTTTCTTGTGACTTTTGCAATTACGGTCAACTGTCAAACTTCTAATTTCAGCCGCTATCAATTTTTCAGTGTATTCAATTCTGTCTTTCAGCACTTTCTTTACTTTCGGATTTGACTTAACAGGCTCCTGTGACAACTTTGGCGATATAATTTCCTTCCGTAAATAAGGGTGTATGTTGTCACTAATTGTTTGAGATTTCTTTACGGTGCCCTCGTTTGAAGTTTTAGGTGTGCAGTTGTAAGATTTTCCTTGTATAGCACTAAACGAGTTATGTCTTTGATTAATTTTACTGACGTTTGCTGGAATTTGTTGGAAACAACTGGCAGTGCATGTGTCAGAGTTACATCCAGCGTCTATTCCATTACTATGCATAAGTTTATTATATTCGCATTGGCTATCGGTGCAAATAGAATCACTACAAATTGTGCATTCTTCACACACTTCTTTATCACAGCATTCGATTTTTTCATTTGGATTAGTCTGTGCTACTTTTACGGCTAATTTCAAAAGTCTTTCTCTGAGTTGATCGCCATTCAGAACTGTTCTTTTGAAGTCGCTGATGGTTTCACTTTTCTTCCGACCATCAGTTTCGTCATTGGAAACCTTGGAACCAGTTGAAGTCACGGGAGGAGGGAAATTTTGATTTAATTGACAACTCGCGTTATCCGGAGTCGAGGGTCCAGAACTGCGCCCGCTAGATACCCATCCACTTTGTTCACTTAAGCTTGATGTTGAATTGCTTCTACTTCTCTTTTGTTCTTTATTTGAAAAATTTTCAGGCGGTAATAATTTGAAATCTTTGTCAGCAATGTCAAGTGGTGGTGATCCAAATGCTGGAGGTGGTGCTAAATTTGGTAATGATTCAGACCCAAAAGTGTTATTTATATTAGGTGCATCTAGAACAGACGCAGCACTCCTGCAGTGGCGTAAAAGTTCGGGGCCTTGATCTAAACTGTACGGTACACTTGCTGACGATTCCAATCTCCTTAACTCAAACGGTATGCTATCGCTGCTGGAAGATGACGCTGCTTCAGACATGAGTTGAGTCATTTTCTCGGAAGGTTTATGCTTGGAACGTTTTTCTGGTTTTCCACTAGATCTTCCACTTTTAGGTGTGACTATACCGGACTTAGGTGTTTGTCGCCCTGATTTTGGAGTTGCCAAGCCTGATCTGGGTGTGATAGCTCCTGACTTGGGAGTCGCTTTCCCGGATCGCGGTAGTCCCCGGTCAGACTTTGGTGTGCTGCGATCCGATTTAGGCGTACGGTCTGACTTAGCACTGTCCCTTGATCTGATAGAATGATGACTGTTTAGAGAATCTCGACTTGAATTTATCTTAGAGTTTTCTTTGGTACCATGATTTAATTTAGATTCTTTAGACCGGCTCTTTTTATGCCTCACTGAAGGCATTGTCGAATGTGGTGTAGACGGCGGGGTTTTCGAATAGGTTGATTTTGAAGTTCCGTCGCTGCTTCTATCTAAAGTCATTACAAATCCACTGTCATCACTACTCTTGCTCGACTTCTTTTGGTAGTTCTGAATTAAACTACCTGTATTGATGTCGTAGCTCCAGTCGCCTTTTTGCAGATAGTAATTTAATTCGTGCCGAAGTTGATTTCTAGCCGCTTCAATATCAATCTGTGGGTTCTCCATATTTTGATGGAACACGTGAGTAGAGTTAGATCTATGAACATGTTTATTAGAAACTAAGCTAGTTTGATCAGTCACTTGGTTTTTTCCACTAACCGGTGGGTAAGAATTACGTGGAGGCAACATAGGACGGGGTAAATTTACACTATAGCCTCTTTGAAATTCTAAAGGATTACGAATATTATTCACTTGCGGAGTACCCTGATTACCGAAAGTATAACCGTACACTTGGTTAGGATTCGGTCTTCCTTCGTACTTATATCCTACATTATGAAATACTTCATTGTTTATTCCATACGGATTTATATTAGGATTAAATGGATTTTTGTACTTTTCTCTGAATTCACTTATGTTTCTCCTGTAGTCGTCTCCTTTTGAGCCACATCTAGTAGTGGTGTTAGTGGGGTAAGCGGTAGTAGTAACACTGCGAGGTAAAGTGGTAGGTTTGATTTGCTGCGGCGGTAGATAAGGTTTGAGAGGATAGTTAACTGAAGTATTTGAACTATTTCGCACATTTTTCGCAAGAATTTGTTGCGAATAATTAAGCGGCGTCATTTGTGCAACTCTTAACTGATCCAGTGATTTGCTATGTCTGGCAGGAAGAGTACTGACACCACTAGTGATCTCATGTTTTTGATGAAACACCTCGTTTGATTCACTCGGCTCTTTTCCCTGTCGGGACGTGTGATGGTTTTTAGTTACATCTAGAAGAGTGGAAGCGGAGTATCTCGACAGTTGCTGTCCTTGTTGAATGGAGCAAGAGGCGAAGGCGTTGTTAGGTGGTAGTTGGATCTCACTGATTTGGTTGTTCTGCACTATGTACCTGTTACGACCAGTGAGTTCTACTTTGTTAGGCGCTTTATTGATTTCGAGTACGGCTTGTTTGATCAAGTTCCTCTTTGGGGAGCCACTGGCTGATTTCTGGGGGGTAATGGTGAGGGTGGCTTGTACCACGCTGGAGCTACTAGCACTGGACTTGGGCGATTTGAACTGCGGCTCCAGAACGTCCATGATTGTTTTGGGTAAAGTGAGCGTGACTCGCGACGCCTCGGACGAAGGTCTTCGTGAATCCATAAGCGATGTTATACTACAACCGCAGTCTTCACCAAGCGGTTCCGTGCATAAAAATGGATCTGAAATAGAAATACCTACAATTGTTCAATTCTGATGGCATTGGCATAAAATCATAAAGTAGGATATGTATAGAGAAACTTACCACTTCCAGATTTACTCGCATTCGAATTCAAAAATGAACGTCGTCTTGCAAACTCTGCGGTATCTTGGTATCTGTAATCAAAGCAGAATGCATTCCTTAGTGGATCAGAGATAAAACGATACATGTTATAATTAACGAGATAGAAAAAATATTTACACCCGATTCATCAATTTGATCTCACTATCATATAACAGTTACGAATCAGGAGAAGCAGATTGTCTTTTTCTTAGTTTGATCGAGCTTAGCATAGGAACTGAAACCTGTTTTTAGCTTTTAATTAGGCTTGGGGTGTATGATGAGTGGAATTTAGATTACTGAAAAAGCAATCAGATTAAGCGATTAGTGCTGTAAACTTACCGGTCTTCAAATATGATGGGCATGATGTGAGGATCGCCATCGAGCGCGATACAGTGGACCGGAAGCGGTGGCAGCAGAGCCAGATAGCGCGAGCGCCGGGCAGCCTCCCCGACGCTTTGGTAGGACTGGTAGTTGCTGTCATAGCATCCAGCCAGCGAGTGCCGCGGGTTGTCCAGCACAAAGAAGCATTCCGAGAAGCGTTTGATGCTGAAATGGAGGATAAAGATAGATAGGGTTCAGTGTCTTGGGCTAGTTTACCTTCCTAAGAGTTCTGAACCAATGTTTAATCTCACTTATGTAGATTAAATGTATCTTGACTCCCGCCAATACTGTTTGTTTTTGCATTATATTACAAAATTACCGATCGCGTCTATGACGATCTATAAAGCGGCGTTTTTGTCATTAAGATGGCGGAGATTTGAGGATGCACTGTGTTGAGAGCGAGGCATCTAAATTTGTCCCTTCTGTTGTCAACACAGTGCATCCTCAAATTTTATAAAGGGTCGGCAACGCGAACGTGACTCCTTTGGAGTTGCGGGCGTCTATAGGCTGCGGTGGCCGCTTACCATCAGGTGGACCGTAAGCTTGTTTGCCACCGGCGTTGTATAAAAAATTAAGTGAGTCAAAAGTACGGGACACAACAAACGTATCATAGGCTTACACTAACTTCGACCCTCATGCAAAAGAATTCGCCTTGTTTGGACGCAGTAATCGCGCCATTTTCTTGTGATATGTGATGAAGTGTTTACCGTAATGCGTGGTGGCGAGCAGCGAGCGCGTGGTGCACGTGGGGCCGGTCGGAGGTGTGGTGCAGGAACGCGCGCCAGCGCAGCGTCACCTCCGCGCACAGCCGCGCGATGTCGTGTGCCGCGCCCATCGCCCATTCCTCCTCCTCGCCCGCCTCTGACTTCTGCAAAGGAAAGAGGAAAGAATAGTACTAAACGCCCAAGAAAGAGGCATGTTTGTCAAGGAAAATGATTAATTTTTACTCAAAATAGATACTAAAGCTCGGCTTTGGTCTAACAGATCAGATCTTTATTGAATCCGGCCTATACTTCATTATCCTCCTAGCGTTATCCCAGTACAAGGATGCCCGGGGCCCACTACCGAAATCCAAGATCTAACCTTTCAACCCAAGGGGAAACTAGACCTTATTGGGATTAGGCTTACGAAAAGAAAAGTAATTGAAAAGTCACCACAATGTCTTCTTGTTACACAGTGTTTATTTTTACCTTGCCGATATCGCTAAGGTCTTTGATCCTCTGTGCGACTTCACCGACGATGGAGTTGGACGACGACTCCTCAGGAGTCAGCAAGGCGCCGGTGGACCCGCAGATGGAGAGGGCGTTTTGGAGCCCTTCTAAAGACCCCAGCAAGATTCCACATACTTCAGCATGAACTTGCCTGGAAGCACGAATCAAAATCACAGTTCAGTCACAAGGTTATATTGTATGAATATAATATGAAATACTTCTGTCTAAATTGACAGTTTGCTGACTGAACCCATTGGGATTAGATTACACACATCGTTTCAAGTAGGTACTTCAAAGTAAATGTGAGCAGGAAAATTATCCTAAATTATGCTATTTCGCATATGATACCAGAGATTCATTAAACAAATAGGATTCGTATCCGGGACAATCTATTTGGAAGTCGCACGCATGAACCATTTCGTCTATTCGCTTCTTTTATTTTGATATATTGGGTGCCAAAATATGCAGCTATACGAAAACATCTGAGTCACAAAACGAAAATTCCTCCGGTATTTTATCAAGTACTTGTGAATAAAGTCACCTGGCATGCGCTATTTTGCTGGAATTCCCACCGGCACACTTGGCACTGGAGCCAAACAATACATTCTCTAGGCTCCCTGATGCGCTGAAGTTGCCCGCATTCTTCATCAGCTTGCCCCATTGTTTGCTTGATCGTGGTGTACTGGAATTAGTATTTCGTTTCAGTATTAATAGGTGCGCTATTATATTTAAATTGATACTTTATTTAAGATTCAACTTTCTTACCAGCTTTGTACATAATGCATGATGCTTTTCCTTGTGATCAGACATGAAATGAAGCAATTAATTAGTTTCTCAATACCTTCTCAATGTACATTATGTATTGTTTACATTGGGGTCGGCAGGAAAAATCGATGGTCGACAGTGGAACGTTTTTTTTTACTTTGTTTGTCCAATTTACCTAACGACTCAACTGGCATGGATAGTGATGGAGACCTAGGCGAAGCACAGGCAGCTGGTAATGCAAGCCCTGTGGGAACTGGAAGTGCAGCTTCAGCACGCGGCAGGAGACGGGTGCCAGGGTGCTGGACTGTGCATTGTCGCTGCACCATAGCCCTATGCTAAGGCTCAGTGTCGTAAAGTAGTCAAGACAAATAGAAGAACAGATGGTACTTACTTGATGTAAGGCTGATGCAAAGCGACTAAACTGGTATGGATAGTGATGGAGACGGCTGATAGGTGGAAGTAGTCAAAGAGCACAGGCAGGTGGTAATGCAGGCCCTGTGCGGGCTGGAAGTGCAGCTTCAGCACGCGGCAGGAGACGGGTGCCAGGGTGCTGGACTGGGCGCCCTCGCTGCACCATAACTCCACCCCGAGACTCCATTCCGCGCGCTCCAGAGAGTCTTTTAGATTGCGGCTGTCAACTGTAATTTAAACATTTCAGTTAGAGGACCTTTATGAATATCTTTTACATTTTTGGTACAGGCCCAAAATACGTGCTAGTTTCTAAGCCAAAAACTAGCTTATAGTCCTATAGTATTTGCTTTTCATAACTAAGTTTTGTTTATACAACGCCGGTGGCAACAAGCGGACGGTCCACCTGATGGTAAGCGGATACTGCAGCCTATATACGCCCGCAACTTCAAAGGAGTCACGTGCGCATTGCCGACCCTTTATAAAATTCGAGGATTCACTGTGTTGACAGCAGAAGGGACAAATTTAGGTTCCACGCTCTCAACACAGTGCATCCTCCGGAGCTCTAGCAACCTTGCTCACCTCCAGGAACACAACACTACATACCTGTATAATAAATAATGTTATCATGGCTGTGATCTTCTGCAAGGTGGAGGTACTTCCCCAGTTGGGCTGCTCCAAATTCGAACAAGATGACATTTTGCTGTGCCTTACCTCTCTAAATGTAAATGAGACGATATGAATAAGAAGGATGTGAATGAAGACATGACGAGTAATAGACACGTATATGAAGAAAAGACATACTGCGACGACCACAAATAAAAGATGATGATGAACTAAGATGTGAGTGAGAGGGATTGGTGACAATGCTTTATGATAAGCTCCGTAATAAGCGAAAGAACGAAATCTGATGAGGGTTGGAGCCTTTGGAGCTGCGGATGCACGAGGAATAGAAACTCACCAAGCAAATGAGCTCTAAAATGCACGATGTCCCTCAATGTGACCTCCTCGTTCCTGTACATGATCTGGAAGGCGCGTGAAGCGGCCAGCCCGTTGATGAGGGACGCGTTAGCAGCAGGCCGGCCGGTGCGCGCCGCGCCGTTGCCACTGGACACCGACGCCTCGATGTGCACGGGGACTTTTGGAGACACGCGGAGCCCCACGCGGACTTGGTATAACCTGGAATGTTAGTAAACTTGGATTTTAATTTATACTATGGCTATGAATTATACTCAATCAAACATTTTAATAATGTAATTGATCCAAGTAGGTATGCACGATAAAAATCGTTTTAATATAGCGTCTATTAGTTAATTGAGGGTCCTTGGGGATCGTATATTTAATCACGTGAGGCTCGAAAGGGTGGAGGGAGGGGGAGGGCGAAACCACCACACCACAAGAACACCACCACTATACCACACCACAACCCTACACCCACCCCTTGTGATTTGGGTTACCAGATCACAAGGGGGGAGGATCTCTTGAGAATATGTATCTTCATGATCCTCAGGATGAGAAATCACGTGTTTTTATTTATCGTTGAGCGCGATTTCTAGTACTTATAAAATGTCAGTATTGTTCCAAGATAGGTAATACCTACTTTGAAAACTAAAAAAATATTACGTGATTAATCTACGACCACTTATCAGTGAAAAACGCTTTTTCTATGTGATTTGGCGCATATCTTGACATTTTCTTTTGTTTAGTATCTAGTAGTTAGGTACATTACTATTGCGGCATTTACCATGTAAACAAAAATAGAGATAGATATTTGTAACTGTAACTACAATATACAGATTAACATCTCGTTAAAAAATTTATATATTCGTCTGTACCTATTACCGAAATATTGTCATGGCGTTATAAGACTGTCTCGTCTTAAGAGGCCTTATAAGTTTTAAAATGTTTTGATTTTAAATTATGAATAAAATATTAATAAAACCTGAGTGATTAAAGGATACGATGATTTCATTAAAGTTTTAGATAGTGACATAGCCATGTTTTGATTTTATTGTGTGTAGTAGAATTTAAGCGGAAAAAACAAGTTTTTAATGTGAAAATGGTCGGTTTGGAGTGATTTTTGAAACGATATTTCTTAATGAAAAATCCAAAAACTACATTTAAAGTTGATGTTACAAGGTCGCAATAGTACTGTTCTAGATAGTAACACTGAGAAAATGTCAAGATACATTCAATTCAAACAGAAAATGGCCTAAATAGATGAGCATTTTTAACTGATAAGCACTCCTAAATCGATGGTGGAAAGTTTGACCCAATGGACCTAAATTAACAACTGCAGTCATGAAATTTAAGGGCTATGCAATAAATTCGACTGTTTTTCGGCATCTGAGCGATATCCGAAAATACGGCAAACACTAATAGATAAAAGTCTCTCGGGAAATCAAGCACAGCGTGTCAAGAGTTGTAGCGATGAAATGCAGTGTGCATAATTTATTACTGCAGAAATGCAAACTCCTCTGCTTTCCGAAATTGGAAATTTCGCTGCCTCATAATCTGACAGGCGAGGCGGGCGTGCCGGGCCGTGTTGGTAAACGTTTAATAAGCTTCTGTTTACTTCGTGTTTTAACATGATTTTAACGGAATTGTTTTCTCATTTCACTGGAACGATTGAAAATTATAATTTAATGTACATGGTTTCTGTAATCATTGAAATTGGACTACTTATAATAGATATAATTCCAGTTAAAATTTTGGTACGATAATAGATCCAATAATAGTAATTCACATATTTAATTGTACACGTTTTATTGCTCTTGACACCTTTATTGGTCTTCTGTAGAAATTATACTTTCTCAATGCATTTTCATAAAGATGTACTCTTTTTACATCTTTTACCTACCGATATAATGCTACAATGCCATTCAAGAATGCGTCAAAAGTACATTTCAATGAAAGCAAATATTTGTTCATAACTCCACCAATATGATTGACCCCATGATTTCGCAGTGAACTATGTACGAGTATCTTTATTCGCTTTACAAAGACACTGCACATGTCTCCAATCGTAATATAGTACGGCGTAACAACAAAGTTGTATTACGAGTATTCAACTAGTAGTCTCAAGAAACTCCGTGGAACGTCAAATTTACTGCTCCGCTTGCCAACTGCGAGTAACAAGGCTCTGTAACTACAGTTCGGCAGGTTTCCGCAGGCTACAACTTTATGGCACTGTGACGTATGTCGTCTCAACTTGTTACTGAGTTGACACCCGAATCATACATAAGCCTGAGTTTCAGGCAAAACACGTAGGTACGAGATTAGACCACTTAAATAAGAGACTTTAAGCTCCTTTTGCAACCGCAGGTGTAACTTGGACTTAAGAGGTGCCATGCTATCTATAGAATATACGTTTACTATTTGTCTGTTAGTTGTCTGATGCTGTTAATCTTCTGTGAAAAATTACTCAAAAGAAAAAATAAATGTCCGCCATCTTAGATTTGAAAATAAATGTCATTTTCGTAATCGGCACCCCGAGGAACCACAAAGAAGACACCTAAATCGATTTTTACAGAAGTAAAAATTTGCTCCCCGCACTAACTTGGAATCCCCTTTTTACCCCATTATGGGAACAATTTAGAAAAACGCTGAAACATGTTTTGTTGTATTTAAACAGAGAGTCTGTATACGAAGTTTTAAATCTCGCACTTCAAAAAAGATTTGCTCCCCGTACAAAATTGGAACCCCCTTTTCTCCCCTTTAGGGGAGCAATTTCGAAAAACGCTGAAATACGGTTTGTTGTATTTAAACAAAGAGTCTAATTTACGAAATTTCAAATCTCTAACTTCAAAAAAGTTTTGCTCCCCGTACACACTTTGAACCCCCTTTTCACCTCTTTAGGGGATGAATTTAGAAAATCGCTGAATTTAGTTTTGTTATATTTAAACAGAGTCTAAATACAAAATTTCAAGTTTCTAAGTCCAAAAAAATTACGTTTCAAATTAAGCGATAAGAGTGTATAAATAAAATAAATAATAAATAAATAAATATTAGAGGACAATCTTACACAACTCGAACTAGCCCCACAGTAAGCTCAAGAAGGCTTGTGTTATGGGTACTAGACGACGATATATTTAATAGATATAAATACTTAAATACATAGAAAACATCCAAGACTCAGAAACAAATATTCATGCTCATCACACAAATATTTGCCCTGACCGGGATTCGAACCCAGGACCGTCAGCTTCACAGGCAGGTGCACTACCCACTAGGCTAAATCGGTCGTCAAATGGTACGTGTGGCCTGAGGAAAATTCTAAATGTTAACAAGTAAACATAAAACAAAATATAGTAGTCTAGTGTCAAAACTGTTTTAAATCAGCTAATGATATTCTTACTGCCCATTTAAAAGATCAGTATGACGACGTAATTTAATACTAATTATATTAAATTGTTATAAAAGTAGGTCACCACCGGCTCAGGGGTTTTTTATGCCGCTGATATGTTGAACTTTTGTGTCAACGTTTCACTATTACGGTTTTTGTAATTTGAGGTTAATAGATAAATATATATACACTCACGCCTGCATTACCAAATGGGAATGGCGAAGAACATGATGAAGTCAATTTTACTAAAGAAATGTATTCTTGAAAAACAACACTTATACATAGGTAACGGAGGTCAGTGACGTCACGTCACGACACGTCAAGCAAACATGAATCTTTTTTGTTAATCTTTTGTGTTGTGTTGTATGGCCCACCTGATCGTACGCGGTCACCGCACCCTATGGACGCCGGTGGTTGGTGTTGGTACAGGTGTTGGCGCACCCTTTAAAAATTAAGTATACAAAACCTAGTGAAAACCTCGGCACGGAGCTCATTCCACAATCGGATCGTCCGAGGGAGAGAATTCCTCTGAAACTGTACTGCATGTACGCGACCATTTAAATTCTTAATCTGAATCTGGCTTAAATCATAACTTTGTCGATGCTTGGCAACACAACTTTTCATTTATGGGGTTTCCTTTATATGAAGGTAACTGTAACTGTAAAAATAATCTACTTACGTAGTTCCGAACCGAATCCATAATTGAAACAAAATAATTGCGGATACAACCTTCATGCGGTGTGCGGATCGCGGCTCGCCGTGTGCTGACCGCAGCTGGGGTAAGTATATCGGGGTAGGTACAGTCAAGGACACTAATACTGCCGTCTCAAGGAGAAAAACCATAAGTGACAAAAAGTAAGTTTCGAGATAAAGCCAAAAAACTTTAGATTTCTTGTAAATTATGCACTTGTGGTTGTCTAAATCGTGATCTACAAAAGATATAGTACTATATCTCCTAGAGAGAAAGATCACATTTTTTTTCCTGATTACAAGGCTGGTAATAAGTCCATTTTGCAAAAAATGTCACTTATGGTTTTTCTTCTTGAGACGGCAGAATATGTGTATCCATTTTTTCACCTTATTCCATTGAAATAAGGTCCAAAAATGTATACATAGCTATTTATACCCTTGACTGTACCTGTGCACTGATATATAATAGTTTACTGATTGTGTATATACTGATTATAATAGTTAGTAAGCTTATTTATATTATATAGAGACTCGTACCTGCAGGCAAACTGTTAAAACAGTTTTGCAGGAAAATGCATATATGGTTTAAGTGTTCTGTACTTTTATTATATATATATATATATATATATATATGGTGGTACGGCCTTCGCATTCATAATGCTATTCGAAATATTCAAGTTATGCTCCTCCCATTTGAGTCTAAGCTATTTATTGCTTATGCTCTTATAGAAATGAGCTATAAAGTATAATCATCCGCCTTGAACATTTTAAAAGAAATTTATACATTGGGTATGACTGACTATACCTATTAAAGTATTTGCATTATTATTAAATACTATTCCTTAATTTTTCATATTCGCACCTACAAAGTTAATTATATTATTGAATCAAAAAGATTATTGTCGGTATTCAAAGATCTACCTGTATAATGTATATGTGCCTATATATCAATGCCTATCTGTGACGTCATAAAACGTAGGCACATAAAGGTGTAATATTTTCAGTGCAGATACTGAAAATATTACACCGTTATTTACCTGTCCCTCTAGACCCGAATCAGTAGGGTGGCGGGCGGTGAAAGGCGTCTGCCGCGCGTTTGTTAGAGTACGTCAATAATGTATTAAGATTGAATGTCTTATTTAATTTTCCGGCAATAGTTTTAACACTGGTTCCCTGGGAAAAGGGCAAGTGCATGTTGTGGGATGCCACGTGCGCTAGCACTTTTGCTGCTTCGCACCTTGGCCGGACTATGCGGGCGGCACAGGAGCAGCGGCTGAGCTAGCAGCAGCACGGTAGCGGGAAAAGTACGCCGTGCTCACTAACTACTTGTTCGTGCCGCTTGCGGTCGAAACAATGGGTTGTTGGTGCTCAGAAGCGAAAACCTTTTTTGCGGACGTAGGGCGCCGTTTAAGGGAGAGGGGTTTAGACCCTCGCTCCGGGTCATTCCTGGTGCAAAGGCTGGCAGTCGCTATTCAACGAGGCAATGCCGCTAGTGTGATGGGCACTTATTGGGGTTATTCGATTAGGCTAGTTTTTATAATTTACTTTATATAGTATATAGTTTACTTTTATCTTAGCTTAGAGTTTGTATTGTGCTTTCATTTAAAACAACATTTACGTTGAATAAACTTACATATATATACCTATATATTCATTCATGGTATGTTATTGTTTTTGCTTTTTCTATGGGACACGAAGTTTATATTAGATGCGGATAGTTAAATAGATTGGGCCGGGTTTTATAAAGACTCGTTAGCCCAATGTTCAGATAAAATGTTCGTAACTAATTGTTTTTTTGACATAAATTACCGACTGCACGTATGGGATAATAACCTGGTATGGATCTAATCTCATCATCACCATAATCAGCCATCATATAACAACGTCCCTCTGTTGTGTATTATCCTCCTCCCTTATATGTAATACCACAGGGACCGCCTGGTAGACCCGTAGGACCCAAGATGCTCAAATTCCTAAACTTTTTTAAATTTAGTCAAGTAGATTCAATCAAGGTTATTAAAACATTTAAATCGCTCAATTTAATGAAAACGGAGGATTTACGGGGAACGTCAGTCAAATTTATTAGGGTCGGGTCGGGAACCACTGGACTCGGATTTTTTTGGACATTCAAATTATGAAGAAAAAGTTGTGGTAGCGAGCTGAAATTCACACTCAAGTTGCTTTGGTTTTTAATTTTTCTCAAGACAATAACAAAGTAGATAATGTTTTTTAAAAAAATGGTTAATGAGCAACTGTGTAGTGTGTATCGGTACTGTGACTCAACCTTGTAGTACACAGTATACAGTGGATCAACTATATATTGATCAAATATAACCATATTTTTTATTCAGTTGTATTTATTTGTTTGAGTAGAAATGTACTCTAAGCCTAATATTTATCAGTCTCAGTCACATAAAAGTTATAAAATCAAGTCACTGTGTACTTCTTAAATTTGCGCCAGTGTACGCGCCGTCGTTATTTTGAATTCAACGGCGCATACATTTCACGTTATCATTATCAGTCTACGTTATTACCTAGTATAACAACGTCACTTGGTATCAAATTAACAATATTTGTCTTAATGTTTAAATTTCAAGGAATAAAAACATGTTTACCTTAAAAAGTAGTTTCTCCACCACTAAAACATAAAAACACTTGCTGCACATGTGAACGGCGCAGGAGCCGGCGGGTCACTGTCACTGGTTTATCCGGTTTATCCGTGTTTGCGTGTCGAGCGCTCCCGGCATGCTATTGCTGTTTTATCTAGGAATAATGGCCGCGAGTCAGTGTACCCGACTGAATCACTGTTCCCGACTTGACCCTATCATATCATAGATGTGATTGCGCCCCACTTAGCTTTGATTTACAATAACTGCCTATGAGAGGGTGTTTTTCCGGATGTTATGAAATTTAGTAGTCTCGTGATTTGAACGACCTAACCAATTCTCGTCCTATATCGATACTAAAACCTTACACAACACACCTGTGTTGTGCAAGGTTTTTTATAAATTAATGTTAAACGGTATGCGAATGAAGTTCAATTGAAATAAACTGCTTGGCAAATAATCAGTTCGGTTTCACAAAAGGGCGCTCCACGACTGCCGCTGCATTATATTTGGGAGAGTTCTTGTGATGCGATTGGTATTATTTGTGACCTTTCTAAAGCATTCAATTGCGTGGATCAAAGTACAACCTGCTACTTAACTTAATGCTAAGAAAACTAAATGTGTCAGATTTTTTTTCCCTAATATTAGATCGGTAGAAACTAGTATACTTTTAAATAACGAGTGTTTAGAACTAGTAGATAAAGCAATATTGTTAATAGGTATAACATTAGACAAATACCTACAATGGAGTCCCCATATAGCCGTTATGGCGCATAAATTAAGTTCAGCCGCTTATGCTATTAGAAAAATTAGGCAATGTAGAAATAGCTCGCTTAGTTTATCATAACTATTTAATTTACATAGTGTTATATCGTATCGTATGGTATTCTGGCTTTGGAGTAAAGCAGCTTACTTACAGATAATCTTTGTGTTACAAAAAAGAGCCATTCGCTCCATATATAACCTTGGCTCACGTGGATCTCTAAGAGAACTCATAAAAATAAAAAGCGTCCCAATACATTTATGAGAATACTGTTTATGTCATAAAGAACCTAGACTCATTCTGTAAAATTCTGATATCCATATATCTGATATACTAGGAATAAAAATAAAATTGCCACTAAAAAGTTTCGTGCCCGTAAAGTAAAGCTACCAGTTTTGTAGGTCAATGTATCCGTTTTTATAATAAGTTACCTGATGAAATTTTGAATTTACCCTTTCCAGCTCTTAAAAATTACTTAAAAAAACATTGATGTCAAAGGTTTATTATAGGGTTGAGGACTATCTATAGACAGAAATGCATGACCCAAACCAGATATCTAAATAATGTAAAGATTCATCTACATTTTCTTTGTATCTAATTGACACAATTCTTGCAAGAAAGCATATCAAACGATTTAATTTAACTGTCTAGGGGAAGTATTTTCCATTATTATTATTTTCCTTATCTCGTTTTTTTTTTGGTAATACGTATACAGTTTCGATATGTTTTCTTGTGGAACTGAACATTGTAAATACCGATTGTCCTTTTCCTCGTTTTTAGGGTTCCGTACCAAAGTGGTAAAAAAGTAACCCTTATGGTTTCACTTTGTCTGTCTGTTAGTCACATTGCTAAACATCTCAAGAATTACTTATGCTATCGATTTGAAATTTGGAATAATCATAAAGAAGGCTAACCTAGATAACATGACTTTTTTAAATATTTTTTTTTATTTTCTTTGAAAAATTACAGATAATAAGGTGGTTCAAAATTTGAAAGTCTAGTAAATATGTCGAGTGGGGTATCATATGAAAAGGCTTGGGTTGTACATTCTGAAACTTTTTTTTTACATTGAGTCATTTTTGTTTTATGAGGGAAAAGTTAAAGAAAAATACGCCCCCCTCCCTTATCTCCGAAGTTTATAAAGGAAAAAATATGATAGTATTATAACATTGATATCAGTGTATATTTTACAGGAAAAATATAACTGTAGCTCTATCTAGTTTTTCTTTTTTTTATCGTCAAAAAATATTTCTGTACTAAGTTTGTAGTTTAATCACCTTTGCATGTATTTTTGTATTAAAAATTCCTACCAGATTATGCTGAAAGTATCTTCTTTCAAATAAAGAAAAAAAATGGAAATAGGGTCACGTGATAAAGAATTATCCTTGAAAAACCACCATACATACTAAGTTATTCAGTCGCTCAAATTTGTAACAAAAGTCGCCGATAGATGGCGGATACCCATAGCGTTCAATTTCTACACCATGTGGTTGAGATTTTTCTGATTTAATAGGGTTGGAACCGGTACACATCTGTATACGGAACCCTCGGTGCGCGAGTCAGACTCGCACTTGACCGGTATTTTTTCTTTGTGTTTCGTTGTTTATCACTCAGATTTACTTAAGTAGGTTAAGTATTACTATTGTAATTGTAATAAAAAGCATATTCTGGGAAAAAATGATTGACTATCGAGTTTCTTTCCGTGTTTCTTATCGGCAGTGGTCTTTTGTGAAACGCTAGTAGTTTATGATTTGTAGAATTTCCATTGCAGCACAGAATAAAGTTCATTTATTCGATTTTGAATTTCTTAGCAGATGTATACAGGTTTCATGTCGTACACACTCTAGTTATTAGCTATGAATGTACCATATGTTACTGCTCCATTTCATGAAGTTACCTACTTAATGAAATAATTACGGTCAATAGACACGAAGAGGTATAAAATAATGTAGGTATAATAAGGCCGGGCTTTGTAAAGATCCGTTAGATCTAATGTCAGATCAAATTTCAGTAATACGGTACATTTTTTGACATAACAAATATACATAAGGTCTAACGGATCTTTATAAAACCGAGCCTAAGTACACCTAAGTGAGCTACGGTAGTTAACATTGTGTAAAACTGTTTGGTATAACCCGTAAAATAAAATTTGTACCTAATTTACCAACCCATAAACAAACTAAATGTCTAGTTGTAATAATGGATACGCAAATAATCATTACTTCGACCGGTACAACAACTTCTGGCAGCAGTAAAGACGCATTAAATAGCTGTAAAATAAAAGAGAAAAATCTAATTTTAGTGTGTATCAATGAGTCCGCTTAGAAAAATGGGTCAGAAACCCAATGTGTGGAAGGAGTATCTCCAATTCGTTTTACGAGGTAATATAGTTCAGATTTTATTATATTAAGTTGTTGAAACGTTGTAAACATTATATATAGCGCGGGGTGACACACGGAACGCACGCTGTACGGAAATTGGATTAATAAACTCACGTGAAAATATTTATTACCAAGATCTGTCTTTCTTTATTTGTAAATTCTTTACTAACTTACAATCATGATAAACGTCTAATAAACCATTGAGGCGCTTAATTACTATTTTCTATGTAAGAAATTATCAAAATAATATGGGCAAAATCACGGAAACACTTTTGTGAATAAAAACTGAAGAAAAATCAAATTATGACAAATAATTTGTTCGTGCAGCAATAAACCTTGTTAGGTATTACGCAGTTTAACTTTTACAAAATTGGAATAAAACGTAGAGCTGCATTTGGCCACAGCAGTATAAAATCTATGGTAAAATATTCGAACCATTCTTATGTAGAAGCCATTGAAGATACTGTAAGTTTTAAGAATATATATAAATGATACCTATCTATTTGTGCGCCCTACTTTAGGGAATTATCGCTTTATATTTGTTGAGATTGACTGTAATAGTGACTTTTTAATTAGCGAGTTATTTGCACTGATATGATCACGCTATCACGACTATGGCATGTCTACAGAACCTCAAACCGAATGAGTTTGCTTATAGAAACTACGTCATGACATAATATAAGATTGTTTTTCCGTTGCAGTGTTGAGTAACATCCGACCTTTAAGAAGTAATAGATAAGTCAGAATTTATGGCACCGCAGCATTTTACGATAATACTTTATGGGTTGTGTTTTAAGAGCCCATCTTCCTTGATAGCATGCTTATACATGGTAACGTCATCGGTCGTGTTTTAAACGTCATATAAAAATTAAGTAATTTATAATTTTTATCTACACCCATACAGTAAATCCTCTTTTATGTGCTCAAAAAGTGTAGGTAAAGACCAACTTTACAATATCGTGCCGGTCCGGGGCGGAGATGGCCATAACAGCATCAAAAACGGTATCGTTATGGCCATCTCCGCCCATTACGATACAGGCTCGTGCTCAAAAAGACTTCAACGAGCTTACGAACTCGAACTCCTGCACTTTCAACTCAATGGTGCCTCAACACATGAAAGAGGATTTAATGTATGGATGTAGATAAAGTAGTGTATACAACAACTGTACATAATTAGGCCTTAAAACACTCGTGTGATCCTATTATGAAACGAGCGTCAGCGAGAGAGAAAACCACACTCCTGTTTTATGATCTCTCATTAGGTATCAGTTGCATAAACTACTATTATAATGAATAAAATAAATTGTTAATTGGGATGTACAGTTTTTACTTAGAAAGCATGTAATATAGACAAATCAAGAAAATAAATCATTGCCAATGCTTTTATGCTCATGTCATAAGATTCAATTCAGACTACTGGCCATGGCCTGTACAAACATTTATTTCATAGTATTACTTAAGTTTTTACTAAATCTGAACCTGCAGGGTAATGACATAATATTCGAACGAGTTTACAGCAATTGATATTACGGCAATAAAAAAAAGATTCGGACGAAATGAGAACCTCCGCTTTTTATTGATGTCGGTTGAAAATTACAGCTATCTAATCACGCCTTTGAAGAGTTACGACATTGCCCTGCTGGCCTAACATAATGGCTACTATTATAAGGTCATCTTTTCAGTTTTACGTTTTCATTATATCAGTTTCAGGGGGGAAAATATTGTGGGACTAGACCTTTCTGCATAAGATTGATTTCATTTTCAATATGGAGCCATTTGTAAATTAAATACTGCAAGTATCGCGTCTAAGTCCCTTTGATACTGACAAATACGTTTTTAATAAATTATTCGTAATCGAGCTTGCATGCATTGCATGTAGCATGCGACCAGGGGAATTAACTTTAACAGACGTCGGACAGACTTAGTGAAAAATTTAAAAATAGACGTACTTAATCTTTTCGTCTAGATACTTCGTTAACCCTAAACTTTACAAATTAAGAAGAAAGCCGATAGGTACCTATTTCGCTGTATAGACTATAGAGCAAACATAATCTCTTTCACTTAAAAAAAAATCGACTTCAATTTAATACTTCGCCAAGTCACTCCGAGAGCAGAGAACACCGAAGAGCCTTATATTTTGGAGTCGGTTTTTATTTTTTATAATTTTTATTACCAGAGTGCATCTGATGACAATTCCATAAGCTAAAACACAGTTAAGCTACACCGTTTTATTACGGAGTTCGTTGTCTACCTTCCGGCTTCAATTACCAGGTTGGTAACATTACATCAGGGCCATTTAAATTGGCTTCGTCATAGTCGTTTCAGTATCTTAATCGAAATTTCTTTTGGATGACCATCCGTGGTCACCATACCAAATATACTTTCTGAATGAAAATGCTCGATGTGTTACCGAAAATACTAAAGTCGCGTGTTTCACTTGAATTTTTGAGGTGTTCCCTCAATTCCTCATGGTTCCCATCATCAGAAGTGAACTTTGATAACAAAGGGACCATACGCTTTCAAACAAAGAAATATTTTTTTAAATCTGTTTATAAATGGCGGAGTAATCGCGTAACAGACATACAAAAAAAAGAAAAAAAACATACAGGCGAATTGAGAATTTCCTCCTTTTTTCCAAGTCCGTTAAAAATCGTTATTCAAAAAGACAAAAATTTGGGCATTAAAATTTACACTGCAAAGTATATAATTGTGAAAATATATTGGCGTGAAAAAATGCAATTCCGAAATAACAAATTATCTTAGCCCTGTAAACATGATAAGAACTTCGACATGTGAACATGGTGAGACTTCGAGTCAGATTTGTCTCCTAATGTTTCCAAATTATTCGACGACATGCTAAAATGGAGATAAAAGTCAGAGATTCAGCTTAATAGAAGACCCGGGAACCGTGTCGTCAGGGACGTCAGACGAAATCGCCCGACTTCGCTAGACATATCTGGTAACATCGCGCGACACGAAATTTTGTAGTTTCACGTGTCCGGCACATTAAGCGTACCGTACGTTTGTTTGCCATCGACGTGGTATAAAAAATCATTTACCAGCACACCACCTGATATCAGAACTTCGCCGGACACTGGCGTGCCTTTTTTTCGCAAAACCTAATTTGGAAGACAGAAAGCCAAAAAAAATTAGGTTAGCTAAATTGTTATTTTTACAGTATGTGTGGCTTTACGTGTAGACATTTAAAGATCCCACAGTTCTCTGTTCGCGAGTCAGTTATATGATTTTTTAACTCCTTACGTACTATTAAATTGTACTAATAATGCCTTCCATTTTACGTGACCTGTAATCAATAGACTGATGTGAAAAATCCCCCTCATACTTATTTTTATATCATCACAACATCTTCAGCCTGTAATCACCCACTGCTGACCATAAGCCTCTCTTCTTGTACGCCACTCGTCCCGGTCCCTTACTAGTTTCATCCAGCGGGGTAATCACGTAACTTTTGTACTACCGTTAGGTAAATTTTAATGTCAAATTTTAATTGTCATTTATACTTCAAAATTGACAGTAAAATCTATCTACCGTTAGTACATAAAGTTACGTGATTCGCCTGCTGCGGGGTAATCACGTAACTTATTTACTACCGTTAGGCAGATTTTAATGTCAAATTTTATTTGTCAGCTCATACATTTATACTTCAAAATTGACATTAAAATCTATCTAATGGTAGTACATAAAGTTACGTGATTCGCCTGCTGGAGTAACCAGCGGCCTTTTTAATGTCGACACATGCGGATCGGAAAAGGTAGCTGGTGTTATTTGAGAACATCTGGATAATTACTCGTCTCGCATTTGGTACTGATTGTTGCTCTGCACTATATATTTATCCCTGAAGTTATTGATAAGTAAGCATGTACATATATTTATGTATACAATACTAGCGAGCCGCCCCGCATTTTTCACGAATTTGGGTGAAGAGAATAATGATTTGTATTTCCTTATGGATAACAGTATTACTTTTTTGATATTGATTGTATGATTACTACTTAACACGTGGAATATTTGAAAATAGGTACGTTAATTCCAATTTCACAAGATAAAATATGAGTGAAGGTAATGCAACGTCATATTTTATGTGGTTTTGAATATCTTTTTTTTGAATAGCAGTATTCAAATATCGAAAAATCTTAACAAGTGTTGACAATATTGCTAAGCGCAGGCTTGTCGCAAATCCTATTTGGAGTTGGCAAAGACGGGTCGGGCCAGGCGCAAAGTAACCCAACTCGTAAACACAATTTCCCGATCCAGACTTTCCAGAAAACTCGCTAACTACTTAGGACAGTTGGGTATCATAACACTTGCACGGAAAATCTGATAGCATCTGACACTATTGTTTATACATTTACTGGTTATGTAACTACCGAAAGTACCGAACTAGGTTAGTACTGAGCAGATAATGTGGTTAGTCACACAGTTTACGCCGCGTAACGTTTTTCAATGGGAGATCGATTTAGCGAACGTTTAATAAGTTACTGTCAAGGTATTCGATGAATTCTTAATTGTCTTTTGCTGTGATGTCTCTTAATAAGGTCTTATTAATCTGAATTAAGGACGTCTAGGACGCTTCAAATTACTTATGCTGTTATTTGAATATTTGATTTTGTGCTAATATCGAGAGCC
The DNA here is from genome assembly GCA_963556455.1 of Epiblema foenella. NCBI lineage: Eukaryota > Metazoa > Arthropoda > Insecta > Lepidoptera > Tortricidae > Epiblema > Epiblema foenella. The sequence continues at coordinate 14,310,725 of OY747109.1, forward strand.
GTATTGGTTTCTTTTTTATTAAAACACACTGGTAATATCCTGTAAAGGTTAAAGGTTGTGATACCTACCTATTCTGTTTTTACTAGATTTTCAGTGGTTTTCGTATTGTGGGATATTTTCAGCGTTTTTAGTATTGTGGGTTTCAAACGATCCTCACCCTCTTTGAAAAAGGTCGACATTGTAGAACTTGTAGAGTTCCACGGAGAACTCGAAGGTAGCCTGCAGGTCGCTCATGGTGGGGAAGGGGCGCGGGCGCGGGCGGCGCGGCGCGCCATGCCGCGGCCGCTAGCAGCCCCGCATCCGGCCCTGCCACCGCACATCCACCGACAACACGCGGGCTCCACTCGCGACTCGCAACGGGCGCGGCCCGGCCTCACGCGAAAATAACAAGCGCGAGCCGCTTGCGACCGCACGGCACACTGTGCGGGAGCCAGGAATTCATTTTTAATAGTGGCCAGCACGCATGCGCGCGGCGTGCAGACCGCGCCGCCGCGCCGGGCTGCAGTCTGGCCCGGCTGTCTCCGGCAGGTGCTCGCAAGAAACACTAATCCATCGAGACCTGCCATGCCATGACCGCTCTATGCCCCAAGGGCTTAAGCCGCCCTACCGATGTAACCTTTACCGCCCGATGGCGCCATTTTATGAATACCTGTCTATAACAAGGGTGTTAGGAAGACCTTTATTGCGAGCTTTGATGTTTCACGGGCCGCAAAAGGCCATCGTTGGGATTTGCTCGCGCGGTTGCGGATATTTTCAGCCGTTTCCACGTGTAGGGATATTTTTAGACTAACACTTTCCCGCCCACGTAGTTTAGAAATCAAATGTTATAAACGTTTCGAAGTAGTTTAGTAAACCTTACGAATGTTAGTAAATATGGGTAGTCGAAAGTTTATTATTATCGGGCTAAAACATCTTTGAAATCATCTTTCATGAGTTGCATTTACAGAAATGTCTGTATTATGAACAATTTGAGGTCTATGGTTACTAGGTCTACACCTACCCCCTACACCACATAATCTGTTCATGTATAAAGGCTAGATGACTTTCTCTTTACAGTAGCATATGCGTAACTATCGTAGAGCAATTTCGTGCCGATAAGGGGTAAACATTTTAGTGGTAGGTACAATTTGCGTAATCTAAGACTATTAAGGGCAGATATAAATATAGCTATAGGTATCGCCCACATATTCTTCCCGTAATACAAACTAAGCCCTATTTAATTTTGACTTTTGATGAGTACCAACTTAATTCGCATCAATGCACTCACCTACGTAGCTACGTGCGTACTCCTACTGACTAGTAAGGTGAAAAATATATATTTCTTTGACATCGACGTACAATGTCAATGCGATGTAAGTTGGAAATGTCAGAGGTCAGGTTTGGGTTGGTCGATACGGGGCCGACAGCCGGCGAATAGTGTGGGATCATGGGCTTCGGGAGCTCTTTAGATAAGAAAATTTGATTACATATATACCCAAGTGTCTTTATCCTGAACCTTTAGCCAAGTTTTATAAGGAAATTTTTAAGTTGTTTCAGGACCGCTTAGGTTTTAATTGCTCTTTATACAAAAAATAAAAGTGGTTACTTTTGTTGATAAACATAGATAATAATTTTGAGTTCAAATGATGGTTCAGTCCCGCACTATTTAGCTCCTAAACGTCATTGTATATAGTTTGGGCGAATTACTCGCTAGATGGCGCTGTACCGTTTACTTCGATTTATTGAACGCGCTATATTTTTTTATGTTATTCAATTTCAAAAAAGGCATATCGCTAATTTTGAAATAATATGATATTTATGAAATAATATGATATAAAAACAAATAATGAATATGGTCAAAGAGTTTGGAAGTGTATGCTACCGCGCATCTTGAATAGATTTTCAGAAGAATTAATTAACTTAATTGGGAGTCGAACAAGAGGGCAAGCCAGAAATATCATTAAAAGATACATGTTTAAAATTAGAGGGCAAACTACAAAAAAATTAAGACAAAAAAAATATCTGAGCACTGTTTGTACACCTACTTATTTACAACACAACCATTACTATGAATTATTATTATAAACAATAACAGACTCCTTAACACAAAAATCTTTTTAATTTAAGATTAGTTTGTTAAGAATGAAATGTAATTAAATATATTTTTACTGAAATAAACAGTTAAAAAAAAAAAATTTTGTTATACGTGTTTGTAGTCAAAAATTAATGGTATTATTTTTAGGGATCTCTCTGAACAATTACATTTCTTTCTATTAATCAACGCATGAATAATCACCCCCCGATATCGATTGCGTCAACCTACCTTTCACCTCAATGTGACTTACTTAAGATTGACCTCGACTCATTAGCCTCCTTAGGTCCTTCGGTCATCGTGGCCGGGGACCTAAATAGTAAGTATATTAACTAGGGTTAACGGCTTCATCACCTTTTGATCGACAGCCTCCCTTTCGATCTCCTCGCTTCATTAGAGCCGACTCATTTCCCTCATAACGTAGAGCACCATCTGACATACTCGCCTTAGCACTTCTAAAGAACGTAGCGTTAACTCTGCGTTCTGAAGAAGTGATACACAAACTTGACTCGGACCATAAGCCAGTTCTTTTGAGACTAGGAGCTCACCCTAATAATGCACCTCGTACCAGAACACTCGTGGACTGGAAAAAGGTACAATCAGGTCTCTTACAGACAGATCCTCCCCTGCTTAGAGACATCCCTGACTGCATAACTACTACTGAACAGACCGACCAAGCGATCGATTCTTTCACTAACTATCTCAACACTGTTCGAAGTGAGACCTCAAGGGAGGTGTCAGCGGAGAATATCCAAAACCGACCTCTACCTAAGGAATTGAGGGAGTTAGTGACTAGAAAAAATCGTGCAATCAGGACTTACTCCAACCACCCTTCTGCTGAAAACAGTCAAATCCTGAGGGTCTTGTGTAACGAGTCCAAACAGAATTGCCGAATTTCGGGAGAACTCGTTCAGGGATCTGATGGGTGAGATCGCTCCTAGTCATCTGGCTTACTGTGGAAACTAGCGAGATCTCTCAAATCAGATGCCTGTTGGACCATATCCCCCTGGGAACGTCCAGATCACCCTACCCCTGCTTTCGAGGATAGTGAGAAAGCCGAATGCCTTGCGAGTAGCTTAGAGTCCCAATGTTCGCTTAGTCTCCTACAAACCGACGAAGCCCATATTAGATGGGTCGATTCCGAGGTGGACAGGAGATCGCGTCTCCCCGTAACTTCACCCATTTTACCGGTGTCGGTTAAGGAAGTTAAGACGGTTAGTCAGGCGTCTTCGTGTTAGGAAGGCTCCGGGTGCGGATGGTGTATCCAATCGTATCCTGAGACTTCTCCCTGAAACCCTCCTCCTCATTTTGGTCGGCATCTTCAATGCCGCGCTGACCAATGCTCACTTTCCAGCCGCGTGGAAAGGTGCAGCGGTCATAGGGATAGCGAAGCCCGGTAAACCCCGGACTTCGCCTGCCTCTTATAGGTCAGCTTATACTTAGCTCTCTAGGAGAGCTATATGAGCGGATCCTTCTCACTAGGATTCTCAGATTTACGGCTGAGAATAACGTCATCATCAATGAGCAGTTCGGCTTTTTATCCGCGCACTCGTGCGTTCAACAGGTCCACCGCGTCACGGAGCACGTGCTGGACGGTTTCTCTCGATTCCAGGGGCTCAGGATCGGTGCAATTTCTCTCGACGTGGCGAAAGCATTCGACAAGGTCTGGAATAACGGGCTGATATACAAGTTATAGTTATAGTTATCTCGGTATGCCTGACAGACTCGTACTCACCATACGAGATTTTCTCAGGGATCGAAGCTTTCGATACAGACTAGAGGGAACGTACTCGGACCCACACCCCATCCGGGCCGGAGTCCCGCAAGGCTCCGTGCTCTCTCCCACTTTATTCGTTATTCACGAACGATATTCCCAGGCACCCTAAAGTGCAACTGGGGTTGTTCGCGGACGATACCTCGCTCTTTACGACTCATTGTAAGTATACTTTTATCTGGCGATACCTCGTTGGTTTAATATTTGGCGTATCGAAGTCAATCCGGAAAAAAGCACTGCGATAGTCTTCCACCCGTCTGATCGCGTTAGCACGGAAAGGCGTGTGGCTCCGATCCAGATGTTTGACCGGCCCCTTCCCTGGGCCAACGAAGTCTAGAAACATCTTGGAGTGACCCTGGACAGAAAACTGACTTTCCGTAGCCACATCAGTAGGGTACGTAACCGTGCGTTGTTCGTGTTAGGAAAAAACAGTGTCACAAAAAACTGCAATAACTTATATTTAAATTTTGTAAGACTCTTATTTCAATTGCTTCGCAAATCATGCTTTACCCCGTGTAAACAACAAAACTGCGAAAGATTATTAGAAAACCGTGTACCTACTTAACTACCAAACCAGTATTTTACAAAGCTTGGCAGTGGTTCGTAACTACAAAGTAAACGGCGACAATGGCGCGCCCCGACAATGCGTGGCTACAGCCGGCCTACAGTCCTAACACTCAGCATATTGCTGCGGCAAAATAACAAAATGTACAGTGGAACGTGATTTACGCGCCGAGATACTTCGCACAGGCAGCATTACTTGAAACACTTGAACAGTAATGATGAAAAACGTCCAATATTAAAAATACAAAGAAAACACAGTTCTTTGCTCTCTTTAGTAAATTGTTATAAATACCTTCGTATGTCTAAAATAGCCTCCATAGCTTTTTTGGCACATACAAAACCACGCTAAGTATTTGGCGTTGCATTGACGCAGCGTTGAATGTTTTCCTCCAGTGGAGATAGAGTAGGTAACTTATTGAAAATAAGAAAAAAAGTAAACTTTGAATTGTTAAGTATTTCAAAATTATGTAATGAACAAGGAGGCACTCCTTTCTTTGCGCAGGTATAGTGAAAAATACAGATACCGTGCCTAAACTGAGATACAACTCAAGTACCTATAGGCTAGCAAACAAGTCTTAGGTACAGGACTTGTATCCCACATACTTATTAAAAATATATAATGATTAATACTACCTATTACCCATTATTAAATGGTGTTTATAAATAATGTGTAGATATTAACGAGACCTAATTTTTTAGCACCATGATCTCGCGTCGTGCTGCGTACACATGCACTCAACCTGCAACGCTCCTCGACAATAAAGAACTCCTAAGGGGTTTAAAACATGTCGCCCGTAATTAAAAATACGTGAGTTTAAACGCGCGCTAATTGATATAATCAATAACTTTATAATTATAGATAACCTCGAACTCGTGGCAGTCGACATCAGCACGTGACGTCTCGTTTGTGACGCAAACAATTCCTTCAGGAATTGGCGGCCCAGAAAATGTCGTCATCACGCCTACCTTACTCATATTGAAACAGCCTAATCCATTTTGCAAAGGCCCAAGATGATATCAGTGAATAAAAATAGACACAAATTACCCAATTCTTTTTTTGGAAGTCTTTATATAGGTATCTAAAATTGTCTGTTTCGATGAAATATTTTGTGAAGTACTTACACAATATGAATGTTGATCTAAAGAGACCGATTCCGTTGCGTAATAAATGAATTGTAGGTACCTACAATACAATGCTTTACCAAAAAATTAGTATAAAATATTAGTATAAATAGTGGGCCAAAAACGTCTTAATTTAAAGTAATAAGTAAAATAACTACATGTATTTTTTTGGAAAGAATATGTTACGCCTATCATACAGTATACGGTGTGTACATATGTGTACCTACGTAGAAATATCAGCGGGAGAAGATTATTAGGTACTTACATATGTGGTTAATGCACCGTAAACTAAACTAGAAATAAGAATTTCGTTACTATTCTTTGTGTACGTGTACGAACATTGCATTCCGGGTAGTATACTTGATGTTTTCACGGGAGTTCGTAGCACGGCCGTTCATAAACAGCGAACGAATGAATATTTACCGGCGTGGCTGGCACGACGTCCTAAATATATAAGTAACGTACCACTACACAATATACGAGCATAGTGCATTTTGAATTATACACTGGAATTATATAATGTGGAATTCAGTTCATAGGCAATAATATTAAAAGATATAAAAATAATGAAAAAAATTGAGCTAATTTAAAAAATCTTTTAATTTTCTGATTCTGGGATCATTTTGAGCGACTGGTAGAGGAGAACAAACCGAAATCCGCCCGCAGCATAACACAAAATCATTGAAAAAAAAAAATGTTTTTGAAAATTTCTGAAAGCTGACTCGACTAAAAATCTATATAATTACCGAACTTGCGTACAAAATTTCACGAGAATTGTTTGAGAAATGCGACCTGTAGAGGAGAACAAACCCTCCAAAACAAAAATGTGTAATACAATATCAATAGGTACGTTTTTATTTTAAGACAAGAACATGCTGCTTACATCATGATGAGCAGTTTACGCTCATTTGCTGCTGATTGAACATTTGTTTATCAACGAAGGCTATATTGGTATTCACATTATCTAGTCCACGTGAGGCAAGTGTTGTGAACGCAAGCCGGTTGTCCGCATGGTTGGTGTTACAAAGGCGACCACCGCGCCGGTAAAAGCGTGCGAGTGTGTCATTGGGAACGAGCATGTCATTTGTATCAATCGACAGTTCCGCAGCGATATGAAGGATTCTTCCTATTTCGACTTAGGATTTTAGGTTTTTGATTCGACAGGTAACCTGGTAGTTGTATGTAGGTTTATATATCTATGTATCTATGTAAATGTATGATCTTTCTTATGATTCGGTTGTTTATATTGCTTAATATCTCTGTTTCACCTACTTATGTCAATTTTTTTTGTTGTGTCTCCACCCCCCAAAGGTTGTCTGGAAGAGATCGCTTTTTAGCAATAAGACCGCCTGTTTTCTACCATCAACCAGTTTTAATCTTGTTTTCAATGTATTTTTGGTGAACAATATGTGTATTGTATTGTAGTTAGAGTAATATATACTGTCACTGTCATCTTTTAATCGTTCTACTACTGGCACTGGGTACAAACAGGAAAGTTCTCATTGAGGTACGAGTTAGTCACTTTACTCACGACTGTAAATTTCTTTATCTACACCCATATAAATCCTCTTTAATATGTTCAAAACCCGTAGGTAAGGGCCAGCTTTACAGGCGGCGGCTGCGGCACGGTATATTTTAAAGGAGGAGGAGATGCCATTCCAGCATCATAAATTGAATTTGAACGAAGTCATCCATACAATTTATATGGGTATTAAATGCCTTAACTACGGGACAAACATTTGGTATCCACACATTTTTTTAACCATAAAATTTTTTTTAACCAAAATACACTAAAAAGTAAAAAATGATTGCCTTACTTCTAATATGAGACTTTATGCTTCTTATTGAACAATGTTGACGTACCTATTAAAATTTTTGAAGTTGGTGCCATCCAAAGAAATTATCTAACGTTGGCGAAATGGCACCGACTACAAAAATTAAGATAGATATACTCTTACATTTTTCAAAAATTTATTCATTTCACACTTTTTAGTGAATCATAACTACGATACATGTTTGAGCTCATAGAAACGATTTAAATAAGCTCAAACTCGACAAGGCTGCACTGTTATTACGGAGTTCCGTTGCTTACCTTCCGGCTACAACAACAACCGAAACAATTACCAGATCAGGTTGATGGTGACATTGATGATCATTACATCAAGACCATTTAAATTGACTTCATCATAGTCCTCTGAATGCGAATGTTCGATTTATTACCGAAAATATTAAAATCGCTATGTTTCCGTTGAATTTTTGAGGAGTTCCCTCAATTCCTCATGGATCCCATCATCAGAACTAGATTCAGGTAACAATGGGACCAACCTTAAAGCATGTACTTTCAAATAAAGAACAAAAATTCCAAATCGGTTCATAAACGACTGAGGTAAGTAACACACATTTAAAAAAAGAACATGCAACCGAATTGAGAACCTCCCCTTTTTTTGAAGTCGGTTAATAAATAAAAGTTATATTTAAAATTAATGGTTGACAGGGGAATATCCCTTTCACGAGAGCTAAATGTACCCCCACAAGTGCGAAGGCGACACCTCGCTTTTCCCTTTTTAGGTCGCAGGTATGTACTAATGGTGCACTATTCCCCCTTAAGCTATACCTGGATGTATAGGCCCTAACGGAGGCTCTGAGTGGCGAGACGTGGGGATGAATTTTGAGAGAGTGCTTAGGGGTATGTGTATGTCTAAGAATTTCTACTACTGGTTTGTAGTTCATTTACACCTATTAGATAGTTGTATGCAGCTTTTTGCACATTAAAACCGAGTTTTGATGAACGATTAGTATTTTGGTTATGTGTGTGTGAAAATCTAGTTTTTGGGTTGTTAGGTGTTTTGTGATACGCCTTTAAATTTTATAAAAGTGCTTTATATAAAGTTGAGTTAATGGAGTGTTTGTGACTTTTGGATTCTATTTCTATTGACAGGTGTAAGGAAAATTGAATAATTATATCTAGCCAGGATCTATTTGGGCTAGAAAAAAATCGTCTAGTATATTGAAATGTACTTTTTACTGAACAAATTGAAATGATTTTATGTAGTACTTTTGTAATTATGACAGAAACCCACTTTGTACCCTGGAACAAATGTTCCCTAGTCTACCCTACCACGATTTATAGGGTTCCGTAGCCAAAATGGCGAAAACGGAACCCTTATAGTTCCGTATTTCTATCTATCCGTCCGTATGTCACAGCCGATTTACTCGGAGAATATAAGCACTACAATTATGAAATTTGGTCGGATTTGCACAGTAAATAAAAAAATATTAAAAAAAGTCATGTTCTATGTATGTAGGTAAGCCTTTTTTATAATTATTCCAAATTTCAAATCGATAGCACAAGTAGTTCTTGAGATATTTAGCGATGTGACAGACAGACAGACAGACAGACAAAGTGAAACCATAAGGGTTCCTTTTTTACCATTTTGCTACGGAACCCTAAAAATCAATGCAGGCGTGTGGGATATCTCTGGATAAGCCGTGAAAAATGAATTCTAAAATACTTTTCCATTTAAGTCAACCGCCGTTGGTGAGTATTAGCTGTCAAAGTCGTAAAAAGTGTCCCCCCTCTGTTTTCCAAACTATGCAGTTTAAAATTCTGTAAAAAATTGAGGTGGTGAACATTAAAAAATACTTTCAACAATTTTTGGTTTGAACACGATAGGTCTAATGGTTTTTAAGTAATCCCTAAAAAACTGTCATGCCCAAAGAAAAGGTATGTACGAAGTAAGTGCCGAGAATTTTTTAAGAAGATACGACCTTTTATGATTTAATGTATTAGATAGTGGTTTGTATGTGGAATACTAGTAGGTGTCGGTACGGAACCCTTCATTGTGCGTCATCCGACATGCACTTGGCGGGCTTTTTTTAAGCCTACGTAAATCATTTTTATCGCGGACGTAGTGCCACTAAGGCTTCCTCTGTCAACGAAAACCGCCTGTTATTATATTGTTATATCTTATGTCCCTCCACTATCCATAAGTAAAGCAACCTTGATTCGTACACCATAAAGTTCACTTTTTTAAATAGTGTGTAAAAGAGATTTGAGGTTTTGCAGTGGAGGTTTGGCTTTAACGTGACTTTCGCTGTATAATCCCGCGGTAATTCTAGTTTGTCTTTTGTTCAGAGTTTTCTCATTCAGAACATACCTAATAAAATGTAAGTACTAATATTTTATTGCACATTAGAGTTAAAATCATTTGAAATTCCTGTTGAATCCGAAAATATATAGCCGGAGAGCTGGTTATATAATCCCTTTGTAATTTATAGTCACGAAATTCGTGTAGTTATTGTGCCATACTACTAGTGGGGGTGCGAGTAGTTGGACAACAGAGGGGTTGTAAAAGCAAGCACTGGATTTGGTGTGGTAGGTATGATACCTATGTATTTAAGTCGAATATATTTTATTACTTACGTAGGCACAGTAACGGACAAGTGTTTACTTGTATTTTAATCCCTCATTGTTATTTTGAAAAGAAAAAACAGTTGTTTCCATTTTCTTGAGTGATGTAAAGTCAGCAGCGAATAGTATCTACCAAAGTAGCCTAACGTATCGTAACACATCCTTCATCAAATGAAAATCGATTCTATGAAATCACAAAATATGGGTACGCTGATAATCGCACTCTTATACAAACTTCCACCTACCGTATTAATTACTATTATTAATGTAGATTAATGATGATTTCTGGGGTGCAAAGTCAGAACATGATCTGTGGGTACAAAGCATTTTATCCTCTTTTCCGAGACTGGTTTTACCCAAACCTCCTCCCTATGTTACAACGTGTACGATACCTACGTATCTTCACTAATGTATGTACGTACAGCACAATCATAGGCAGCACTAGGTAGTCGGCATAATATACATAGGTAGCAGCAATAGTAGGCACCTAGGTTATCTTGGTTATTGGATTTTGAATCTTCTAGTATACATAATTAGGGTCGATTTTTTGTAGAATAGGTAGTTCACCTAATAAAAAAACTAGACGCTCCTCCAGTCTGTTTCCAATTACATATGGGTTAAGCATAAATATTATATAGGCGCAATACACTTACACGTTGAAACAATGGATACTAGGCGAGGAGCATTCATTTTAAAATTTGTTTTACTCTAAGGCCCGTCGAGTTTCAACGTTTCGTGATCTCTACGCAGTCCATCCCAAACTAACATTTAACACTTTCGCTGCCAAGCTTTTCTTAGCGTTACATAATTTCCTCTACATACGGCGAAACGCATGGTATCGTCTACGATTCTACGAGCAGAGCGACCACTAGACGGGTTCCTGGCATTGAATGTAACTCTTGGGCACAATTGGCTACTCCACGCTGTAACATCCAAAACTATGGACTACAGACACATAATGTCAGTAAAGATGAGCAGATATAGCGTCTGCAGGTCACCTCTAGGTCAGCAGCGCAGCTCATAGAGGCGCACGCGGTTCTTCTGGCTGTCGGGGAGAAGCATATGGCACTCAGGCGAAGAAAGCATGCACAGATCATAAAGATCGTCCACGAAGGCGTGTATCTACTGCCGGAGCGCCCGCCTCACTCGCAGAGATGCGTGCACTTGCTTGGACACACAGCGTGCGCTACGTCCGCGCAGCGCAGCCGCTGCGCACCAGTGCCTTTACCATGAGTTTACATGACCGTACTCGCTAGCGAGTACGTAAAAAATTGTATGGGCTAAAGTACAGCGCCTCTGGCGGTTACGCAATAGAACTATGAACCGGCATACTAAATCGTTTACGCAGTCGCTAGCGAGTACGGTCATGCAAACTCATGGTAAAGGCACTGAACGAGGTTAGCGACGCGAGCGACGTTAATCATACATTTTGGCGTGCAACCGTCGAGTTGTGCGGCGTCCCACTATGGAAATAACACAAACTGGTACGCAATGAGGAATTGGTACGTACGCTTCCAAGTGACTATAAATAAGCAGTATTCCGAAAATCACAACGTGGGAGTCAATGGAAATGTGAGGCTACTCGGGACGGGAGGCATTCATTAGGTACATGTCTGATGGGGGCTGTAGAGCGGAAGCAATAGCCTGCGTGTAATTGGCTAGGGGAAAATTCAGCACATTTTACCATAAAAATGACAAGTTAGGTACAGGGTAAACCTTTTAGTAGTAAGTGTTTTTAATACGGTGGCAAATAAGATACGGCTTGCCTGATGGTAAGCAGACACCTTAGCCTATGGACGCTTCCGATTACAGAACAATCACAAGATCGTTGTCGACCCTTTGTTGATATTTTTTTATTGGCACAAGAAATTTACGTAGCATTACAGTTTGCACCAAGGCCCTAGTGTGTATTATAAGTGTGTATTACTGGACCAAGGCGCTGGGAAATTCAGCTATGCGATTCATTCAATGAAAAAATCGTCCCTGTTGCATGGCTAACCGGCCACAGTAGGTATTGGGGAGGTATGTAAAATGAGAAATGTTGTCATAGCAGTACATTCTGAAGTAATGTCATCTACATATGGAATAAGATATAGTTAATTGGTTAGGAGGTGACAACGTTATTTTTACTCTTTCTGCATCGAAATGCCTCGTATTTGTATAACTTATTGCATGTATAGAACATTACACCGAGTCCACTCTTTATTACGTCATTGTATTCACCACCGTCCTCACCTGTCACCTCAGATTTTTATATGGAAACTGTCAAATCTCATTTGTCACTTTTTGAGAGTTTCCATAACATGGTTGTTGTACAAGTGGGTACAGATATTTCTATTTATAACTAGTGGCTCTGTGAGCTGTAGACCTCGTGAGTGAGTTTTTTTATCATTTCCAAAATCTGACATTATAAAATTTAAAAGATCAATTATGAATATCGAACCTGCTAACAAAATTTCACGAGAAGCGGTTGAAAAATGCGACCCGTAGAGGACAACAAACCGAAATTCGGACGCAGAAACTTACAAAATCTTTATTATAAAAATTGTTTTTGAAAATTTCCAAACACTGACTCGACAAAAAAATTCTATATAATTACCGGACCTGCTCACAAAATTTCACGAGAATCGTTTGCAAAATGCGACATGTAGAGGAGAACAAACCGTTGAACAAATATATATTTTTTTTAATTTCTAAAAACTTATTCGACAAAAAAAATTGTATATTTATCCAACCTGCTTACAAAATTTCACGAGAATCGGTTTAGAAATGCGACCTGAAGAGGAGAACAAACCGAAATTCGCCCGCAGAAACTTACAAAATAATTGATAAAAAATTGTTTTTGGAAATTTTCAAAAACCGCCTCGACAAAAATATTCTATATAACTATCGAACCTGCTCACGAAATTTCACGTGAATCGGTTGAGAATTGCGACCTGTAGATGAGAACAAATGGAAATCCGGACATAAGAAAGCATTTTTGTCGAAGCTGAAGCAGAGACCTTTGTTTCACTCGGTCAATTATTACAATTATTGTATGCGGAACAACAACAAATCAATGATGTCTTCGCGGAAATAACGGAGCTTAATTGAAACACCAGATTTATAAATTGTCAGTTTTTAATGATAAAATACATGTACAAAGTGCAAAGCTATGTGCTGCTCGCATGAGAGTTCGTTTTATAATATATAAAAATCACGGTAGATATATACAAAAGTAGAATAAACTCCTAATAAAACACTCTTAGCAATATTTCTCAGTCTTTGCTCGTCACACCAGTGTGTTCCTCCTTGGCTGCTTGGCCTTAACACATTATATAAGGATTCGTTATATCAACAGGTAGGCTTGAGAAAATATGCAAGCCCCCATTCTCAACACAGCGTATCCTCGGGAGCTCTGGCGATTTTACTCACCATCATGAACACAGCATTGTATACCTACCCTAAAGCAATTAGTAGTGTAGTATGGCTGCGTTTAAACAAAAAGTTGTAACACCCTTAAAAGTATTATATATTTTGTGAGCTCATCGAAAATGAACGCGTTGCGCCTTGCAGCGTGTTTGCGGAAGGGTTTGTATATAAGGATTAGGGAAAAAAGTTCTACAAGTAGATATTATACTTGTACACATGTAGCCATGTCTTAATATCTTGAGGACTTGCTTTTGCCCGCGACTTCGTCCGCGTAAACTTCCACTCCTTATTTCATCCCTTCGATGATTTTCGGGATAAAGAGTATGCTATATTTTAATACAGGCTATACATTATTTTTATACCAAATTTCATCACAATCCGTTGAGCCGTTTTGTTATTGATTGAGTAACAAACATCTAAACTTTCGCATTTATCATATTAGTAGGAAGTAGGATTGATTACCTACCACTATTGTCATGAGTTAAGATGGAAAGTGTGAAGTATTGAGTCTGTGTCAAGAACGGGACGTTTCCTTTTCTTAACTAAAGACAGACTGTAAAACTAAATATTAGCTAATACCAAACGACGAGTATTTAAAGTGAGGTGTCATTTTCAAACTAGGTATTACCCCAATTGCACAGAAGCCACACAATTTAAAATGCTGGTGAAATAACATTTCGCCCGAGGCTCAGACGGCGGGAATATTCGGTCTGCCGGGTATATTGCATCACATCGTGTTAGCCTGGCAACACAGAACCTATACATAGCAGAGGGGCTACTCCGAAATTCGAAATACGAGTTTCGGATCGTGCCGCCCCTTTCACTCATATTATTCACCAGTATAGCACGACCCAAGTAATAAGGCGTGTGGATTAAGCAATAATAGTCTCTCAGTCAACTACTTAAGAGCTTTGACGCGCGCCATATTAATTGTGTTCACCTGTACGAGTCTATGTTATAACAAGCTAGCACCATTGCGTTAATGTCAGACATATAGCATTTCTAATTCATCATGTTACTAAAGGGTTCTTAGCTATTTCATTAATAAAGGGTTCCCACGCGACCGCTTGCCAAAACGCTGGTGCGATCGAGCAACTAACCTCATAAAGGGCCTACTCCGAAATTCGTAATCCGAACTTCGTATCGTGCCGTTCCTTTCACTCATAAACTGTATAGCACGAGAGTGAAAGGGAAGGCACGATACTAAGTTCGGAGTATAGGTCCAGGGCCTCCTGAATCATCCGTCCCTGGTCGCAAGCCGGTGTACATGGAAGTGGTTCGTTCACGAAGCTGTCGAAAACCAAAGCATGACTACCAGCAATGATGAATATGTATACAACTTGGAAGAAGATTTAGATCTAGCTTATTTGCTAGTACCTAAGTAACGAAGGCTTCGTTACTTAGGTACTAGCAAATAAGTAGATGCGATCTTGTTAGAGCTGGGCAGATCAGTTACCACGATTATGTTTAAGTCTGACTTCGGGCACTCTTTATGATTTGGTACTCTTTAACTATGCAAATGTTCGTACTCGTACTTACCTACCTACGCGAGCAACCCATTACAGTAATAAGTTAAGTAATTACTATGTTTACGTAGCTCGTAGAAGGCAGTTGACGGGGCGTTGTTCCAACGCAATTTAGTCGCATAAAGACTCAATCCATGTAGGATAGGTAAGGATCCTAAACATTTGTTCTATATTTATTGAAATCATCATAGTAATTATGGCTAATTAACAATCATGAAACAAAAACTGATGACTGGTGGCATTGAAGCTATTTCTCACTACACAAGTCGGTACCAATAACGATTGAGGGCTAAAAAGTTGCTGTTAACAGCCTGGTTGCACTACTGGTACAAATAATTCTGTATGTATTGTGATGTCGACGACTTGATCAGACTGCTAGCTCTGCAGTTTTACGATGAAAATACTGGCAAGGCTATACCGATCGAGCTCTTAATTCCGTACTTTGGTCGTGCATAAAATTGGTATTGTGCATGGTGTAATGGGTAATCAGGTTGAAGCTCTGTTATACGTAGGTACAAATACAACGTACGCTGCAGCTTCCTAGTCATCTCAGTCATCATATATTACAAAAATATTTATCTATAGCTGGAATGCTGTGTTGCACAGCTATAAATTATCGTTATAATTATTTATTTTTATCATTTATGAACTGGCTGCCCCGGTTTCACACGGGTGTTCTAATTAATAAATTTTTGAATGTACATATTAACGATCTGGTAAAAAATAAATAAATTTGTATTTTTATTGTAATAAAATGAGACTAAAACTACCTTTTATATGGAGTTTTATTAACCCACTTTTCTACTTTTCCGTACAATTTTTTGAACAATATTCTTCATAAAAACTATAATCTGACTATTTTTAAACGTAAAAAATATATATTTGCCAAATAGTTGCAGCCGTTGTGAAGTGATGCGCGAATATACATTTCGACAGATACCATCACCCACGTTTTGTCTTCTCATCATTCCGCCACATTCACAGGTATTTTATCACTTTCATCATCATCATCATCATTTCAGCCGAAAGACGTCCACTGCTGAACATAGGCCTCCCCCAACATGTTTTTTATTTTTCCCTTGGGGGGGATTTGCCATAGTCGCCACGCTTGGCAAGCGGGTTGGCGACCGCAGTTTGATGGTGGTAATGATCGAAGGATGCTGCTGCCCACCCTCCGATTTTCCCTTATTCGCCTCCTACGAAACCCACGGGAAGAGATGGGGTGGCGCAATTCTTACCCGGTAACCACACTTTATCACTTTAGTTTTGATTATTTTGGCTTTGGTAAATTCCTCTGTCTATCCGATCCGAATTAAATGTGGTACTTAAATTATTTTATTCAGATATCTCCGCTTTAATCCCTTTCAAACACAGTAGAATAGAGCGGATAGTAAAAATACTGGAATAAACATGTACATGTATTGTAATCCGTATTTTTGCCAAACCTAAAAGTTTCCCGTGTAAAATATTGAGCGCCAGGCCGCCTCGCGTGCGCTAACGGCAATTGTACACATTGGCCCATGAAAGAACCATGAGGCGTACACTTGCTGCAACATTCATTTGACAGGGCCGGGGCGGAATAACAAGCCAGGCGCTGCGGACTCACATTTGTAAAGCAGTTTTAATACGAATCTCAAGTAGAAAAACGACCACGGAATTAGGGAAATAAATTCACCAGTATTCAGACATATTTTTATATTTAGAGTCCATAACTAGGCAGTTAGAAAACATCAAAACACATAGGTATTATATCAAAACACATATTAATAAAATTACAACGTTAATTATTTACAAACAATGGCAAGCAAACACTACTTATTACACTTTAGATTACTCATTTACTTACTTGGTTACAGGACCAGAACTTAAATCTGTTTTCGTCCACATTAAAACTCTCTTATCCAATAGTTTCGCTGGTCGCTCATAAAGCCAACAGTGAGTACAACACATAATTTGGGCACTTGTTGCTAGTAGCAACTTGCTACTGACGGCCGCATCCACTGATATGACAATTTCAGAAGAAAAGTGAAAATTGTTCAGTTTGACACGCTCATATGTTTCAATTGCGATGTTTGTTTATCACTTGTTAAAGTTGGTTTGTGGTTGTCGACGTTGTATCAATACAATAGCAGTAGAGCTTAAGCTCATCAGTTGGAGCACAGTAGCTTTGATTGCCATAAACGTTGAGTCGGCTGGCGGATCCTGCGAGAGACCAAGAGCTGTTAGGACCGCCTTCTCTCTCTAGCGTGGCTTCAAACTCTCCAGCTCCTGGATTCGTCTGGAACGCCACTGTCAATTCAATCGATTCATTGTTCTTTTTTGGGCTGTTGGATAATAGTTGTGTCACAATCAATACTTTGGAAAGGTGGAGCTTAGCACACTGTGGATAATCTTCAAGAAGACCATTCAAATGTGACATTACGTGCCTGATTGCCTCCTTCGCTTCAGTAGTATTTGTATGGACTATAGCGTTTTTAAAATCGACGCACCAATGATCATCAATGGCTGCTGATTTGCATGTTCTATTTCTCGGAATTGGTAAAAACAAACTGATGCCTCGTTTACTAGAGTAGGACTCCTTAGTCCGGGAAATTATTTTTGCATTTTTAATGTTATCCAGATTTATTAAATCGGATAAAGTGGCATGTATGTCATACGGTGTAGTTAAACGGCGAACATTTAGTTTCAGATTTTTGTATGCTTCGCTAAAGTTTTTACGAAACGATGGCGGCATTAGCGCAAATACGAACGGCAACCGATCTTCCAAATATCCCTGTCCAGTTTTTCTAAATTTACCCCATCTCATACCATGGTCACTTATTAAGAAAATGATTGTTTTATCCAAGTAACCAGAGGCACGTATCTTCCTGAAAAACTCTCTGTAGCTATCGTCCATCACCATTGGATAGTTTAAGTTATCATGAGTCATACTCATTTCCCAAAAAAAGCCGAATAATTTATTTTTTGTCACTGTCGTTAAATCTTCGACATAATCTAAGAGAATCTTAAAGAAGAATTTATCGTTCATGCATATTTTCATATTTTTTTCTTTTTTGTTCCCTGCTATAGTTTCAGCCTCTCGCATAAACGTGTACAGATAGTAGTTAGTGGGCGTGCCTGCAAAGCCCCGCTTGTTATAGTTGAAGGTGCCCAGGTTCGCATTATCCTCGCCCAGCGCCGTCACAAAACCCGCCTGTTGGAACCACTCCCACAGAAAAGGACAGTTGTCAAACGTCAATCTGCTATGTGGCCAACACGTTTCCCGCAACTCCGTCTCGTTTTTCCCCAGTAAAAGTGGTATCAAGTTGGGAAATGAGTTGTCGCCGACTTTGTTATATCTTAACAATTCTACAGCATCCAACTTGCCCAAAAATGCTACGGTTTTTGGCATTGTTCTATGAAGATTTAATCTAGATACTGAATCTATTCCTAAAATCAATATGTTGAACGCCAAAGTGTTCTTAAGTTTGGTTCTGATTTTTTTTTCACGAGCAAATAGAAAAAAAGTATCGTAGAAATTTCGCTTATGACTACAATGCACTCTGACAAATTCATCTTTCACATTTATCTTAATTGATGAATTAAAATGACGACATTTATTGTATTTGATCCGTCTGTCTAATTTGAAAGACGTGATGTCGTCTATCGAATTCGGGCGGTAAAAAGATCTATAACAACAAACGATATGTTCCGAACTAGATACATTGTAATAGGGCAGATTATCTTTTTCAACCCAGATGTAACTTTTATTCGAATGCAGCAAGGGATGCGATGTGCACGGTTTTAATTGTTTTACTGATTTCCCCATTTTTATAATCAAATCGTCGGTGAGAAATATGTTCGCAGTGGATTTAGTGACGGAGTCTTTTTTAGTGTATAGGCGTATCCAATATAATTTTCCATTATAAAGTCGTGGGTCGGCGTATAACATTAAATACACAAGGGATCCACTTCCAAGCACTATGCTCAGCAAAAACAGATTTTTGCGATATAATAGCAAATACCTTGCGGCCTTGGATGCTTGATCCATATGGAAATACGATCCTGGATTTAATAAACATTTGCTCACAATAACACTGAGCCTATTAATAGCTTGCCTAGCATTACACGCTTGTCGATTGATTATGATTATGGAACGTAGAACACTATAAGGAAGTAAATAGCTATGCAAAAAGTGTAATTAAATCTTTATGTCTTTACGTATTGGATGGATTCATATGCAACGTGACACATTAAACACAACTTCTTTTAAACTTAGGACGTTCGTTTAGTTTACGTAGGTACTCGTACAATATATACTAAAGATCATAACATGCTCTAAAAACATAGCTGTAATTAATAATATGTTACCTATACACATTGAGTCAGACAGAATAGACAGATGTACCTAAACGTAACATAAATTAGCGACATTTAGAACTTATTGATGTCGATTTACAGTAAAATTCCCAATGTGTTTATTACTTTTATTAGCATAGTATTTCCAGCTTTTTTGAAAGTTCACCGTAATTTACGTAATTAGGTTTTAAGAAGAACTTTAATAATTCAGTTGGAACCCTAGTGCCAGTTGCAGAATCGAACAGTACTGTTTTTGTGTTGCTGTTCTTAGGTTTTCCATTTTTCAGTTGTGCTGTTTTAATCTATATATATAAAAGAAGAAGTCCTGACTGACTGACTCATCAACGCACAGCCGAAACTACTAATGCTAGAGAGTTTATTTTTACACAGTCGGTTACATTTATAACGTAGGCTAGGGATAAGAAAGGATTTTCCGAAATTCGTTCCCTAAGGGGGTAAAACAAGGGATGAAAGTTTGTAAGAGAAACGTATTTTCTTGGACTTACAAACTTGAAATTTTGTATATAGGCTCTCTGTTTAAATATAACAAAACAGCGATTTTCTAAATTCATCCCCTAAAGGGGTAAAATGGGGGTTCAAAATTTGTACGGGGAGCAAATCTTTTTTGAAGTTAGAGATTTGAAACTTCGTATATAGGACTCTCTGTTTCATCATCATCATCATCATCATTTCAGCCGAAAGACGTCCACTGCTGAACATAGGCCTCCCCCAAGGCTCGCCATTTAGACCGGTCCTGTGCCGTTCGTTCTCTCTGTTTAAATACAACAAAACATGTTTCAACGTTTTTCTAAATTGTTCTCCTAATAGGGTAAAAAGGGGGTTCCAAGTTTGTGCGGGGAGCAAATCTTTACATTTTCTTAAAAATCGATATGGGTGTCATCTTCGAGGTTCCTCGGGGTGCCGATTACGAAAATGACATCCATTTTCAAATCCAAGATGGCGGACATTTATTTCTTCTTTTGAGTAATTTTCACAAAAGATTAATAGCATCAGACAACTGACAGAAACAAATAAACCTCATTTATATCTTTGTTAGCCTCTAAAATCTACGCGGACGATGTCGCGGGCGGCCGCTACTAATAATATAAACTTCATTGCTTCATATTACATTAACTCGTCAAATATACGAGGCTCGTTTAATTTACTACCTATTGCACTCACTAACGAGAAGATAGTGAGGTGCATTGGATATGTGTTGTACATTTATGCATAAACATATGTTTATATGGTCTTGTTTTACGCCCGAAATATAAATGCTTTGTACCTAAACAATATTCAAATTAAACTTGTATAAGTATGGAATGTGGTTTGAAAACAACTCATAGTATTTTTAACGTTTATTGTACGGACTTATAACTATTTTTATATTTATCGCTATTGGTAACTAACTATATCTAAGTTTGACTATGGACTCGAGGTCCCATCGAACCTAGTGTATTTCAAATAGCACAACCAAATTCTATGTTAATGCTGGTTTGTGGTATTCAAAATAATCTTGAGGCTCAAAAGATCATGTGGCAGTGATCGTTTATTCAGTTTATCTCAAAATATTACATTAATAAATAACCAAGCGCTAACCTATGTAATTTTACTACTGACCGAACTAATCCTTTACTTACATTCAAATCTTGAAGGTAACTTTTCTTTTATGGAGCTACATCTATTACAAAGGTAACGTTTCAAAGTGGTAACCAGTCAAGTAAAGATAATTTTATACATTTTCCGTATTTTACTTTTATTACAACTTGCAATTTGACGGTACTACAATGTAAGGTACATAAGTAGTATACTTTATACTTCAACGTTTTCTGTAAGCTGGATATTTTACGTAATAAAAAATCAAGTAATAATAAATGAACAAGTAGGTAGGTACCACCCAATTCGAATTATAATAACTGAAAGTGGATTCTAAATTCGAATAGGTAGTATTGTTTTTTTTACAATTCGTGTAAGTTAAATTGTATTTTCACAAAATGCACTTAGCTCAGAGAATTTACGATGACGAGAATCTGGAGGTCGTTTGAGAATATGTTAAATACTCAATTTTTTTACCAGGTTCATAAGTAAATTGTATACCCAATTAGGTACTTACTTTTTGTTTTGTAAATTGTCGCTATAACCAGAATAGTATGCACATTCCCGTATAACATTATACAAATTCAGTTCAGCAAATTTAAGTACCACATAAATTGACGAGAATCCTCCACCCACGCCAAGGTTAGCACCAATGGAATGAACGAAACAAATATCATCATAGTATGCAAAATTGAAAAATGATACCTCTAGACCACTTGGCTAACTTCTGTATGAGCGCCGTGCCGTCCTGTCACGTCAACATGTAGGTAATATAATAATCATTATTAGTATTTGATACACACGTAGATTTCGTTCAATGAATCCATTCGCACTGTTTTTCGTGAATTAATTCTTAGCTCTTTTTGTGATTACGTAATGTTTTCAAACGTAAGTAAATACGTAAGATTGGGCTTAAATAATGTCATGTGTAGGTATAGATCATATTTTAACGTACGTTTGACACGTTACATAATGAACTAACAATCGACATTCATACGTTTTGTAAATTAATTTAATCCGACCTCACTTCGCAAATGAAGAAGGTCTCAAACGAACACGGCGAGTCATTCCACTTCAGCCCCTTATCGTCCCTATTCCAAAGTTCTAAGCAGTTTTCTTCCTCTCCGTTCTCATATCGGAAGTTGTTGGGTTCTCCAGCGTTCCAGTTGACGAAAGTCAGCGGCCGTCCGTTGGCCATCCAGAAGAAATTGCCTTCTTCAGCCAAGTCCGTGCCTGATGTCCAGAAATGCTCGCGGCCGTAACCTGGAACGTTACATAAGTCTGATTAGTAAAAAGTTGGGTTAGTCTAGAATAGCACCACCATATTTGTTCCCGTAGGAGTCAAGATCAAGAGTCAATAATGGGAATTGAAGTGTCTTATAGCTAGCAAAAAACCAATACCTATCCCATTTCCTCGTATTTATAACTAATCCTATAATTGCTAGAAGTAGCACAGAAAATTTAATTTTATGTAGGCCATTTTGAGAATACGGGCGGTGCGTGAGTTTGGGATCTGTAGCCCGATCCTCCTTCCAGTCCATGGTAAAGGGCCTACCCAGCTGATGATGATGAACATATATACCTTGGTCATTTATAATGCTAATGGGCTGTGAGACTGGAACCAGTCACTTCATGACTAGGTCATATCACTGTTGAATCTCCTTGATGTCCTCCATTGAATCCGAACACGTGACCCTTAATAAATTAACGAGGCCTTTTGCTATGCCTTGACCTACTAATTTAATCTACGTCAAATGATTATGTTGAAGGATGAGTAATAATAAATGTTACTTTAAAAAATAATCAACTGGCCGGAAATGGCGCAAGACCGAGGCCAGTGCCGACCATTCGTCAAGTCAAGAATCGCTTTGGATCATTGAGCCATTGTAGTTAAATAAGGGGAAATTACACTACTTCTTTCGCCAAATGCAACTCGCCGACCGACTTCTTTACATTGTTAAAGAAGATGCTACCTAGTCGAGCGCATTTGGTGAACGACAGCTGCAGTCGCTATACAGTAAGCGGTCGACTTACTGTGAAGATGACGCTCGTTCGTCGAAGTACGGCGAACGACGTTTGGCGATCGCATTAGGCGATCGAAGTCGGTGCGAGTCTCAATAGAGGCCTGTTTACAGCAGTGTATTTTTTCACACGACGGGGTAATGATGACGTTTATATACAACGATGGTGGCAAACAACGATGGTGGCTCACGGCCTGCCCGATGGCGAACAGACACCGCAGCCTATGGACGCCAGCGGCTCCAACAAGCACGTTGCCGACTTTTATTTACTTGAGGATTCCTCGTGTTGACAGCTAGAGACATATGCAGGTACCTCACTCTCAACACAGCGTATCTTCGGGAGCTCTGGCGATCGTACTCACCACCAAAAACTCGACACCACGTACCTAATGAGTAAGTAGTATTATTCAGGCTGTGGTCTTCTGTAAGGTGGAAATACTTCCCCAGTTGGGCTGCTCTAAATATGAGCGAGATGACGTTCCGCTAGGAGGAATAAATAATAAATTACCCGAGTCCTTGACGTATTTTTCGAGTTGATCGTTCTCCTGCTGCGAGGCGATGGAGGCTAAATGCATCCCGTGGAACCGGCAGTACTGCTGGGCTTTGAACCAATTCGCCTGCAACAAGAATAATCTATGTTGTAATGAAATCATGATTGAGAAGAATGGTTTAACCTACATTAACTACCTAGTTATAATTCGCGGATACTTAATCAGAGAAATAATGGTGTTTAACTTCTCAATCCATCCCAATAGACGGACATCCCAACCGATTAGGTAATGCGTGCTCATTGGTTTTTTTCTGTAGATTGTAGAGTATTTGGATGTAGATAGTTCGAGACTTCGAGTAACGGATTGAATAATAATAAAAGTAATAATTTACTTCAGGCATTGCTCATAAAGTGTTAATAGATACAATTTTTTTACATCATGAATGGGCACTAACTTTTATATGTATTTGTTGTGTGAACTCTAACGGGTGCTGTCAAAGTTAAATGAGCCCAGCGAACCTATGACCTTTTGAAAAAAAAAATTATTAACCCTTACTAAGCCCTAAGATAAATTCCCAAGTGCTCCTCACTGATCCACCGCTTCGTACCCACATTCTTAATTCATAGTAGTAAAATTAAGTAATCATTGTATAATGTAAAATCACACGATACCATGATCTTCCGCAACACTATTATATAAACACATTGATAGAGAAGATAAAAATAAACTTGGTGGACTGGTTTTATTAGACTTGTTTCTTATAGGTAGTAGTATATTAGCTTACACAAAACGAAACAGTAAACACTAAGCTAATGCAAAGCAATCACAAACAAATTGGCACTTCCTGATCCATTAGTATTTTACAAAGACCGTATATCGAAATAAATAGAGCCTAAATTACAGTAACAAAGATCCACTTTCCCTTATAGAAACCAGATCGGTCTATTAGTTATATAGGAGCCCGTCTCATCTCAATGTACAATGTACTATTATTATACATCAATCTAACATCTCGAATCAATCACAGCTTCAAGTTTTACAAGGTTATTTACTATGGATATTACGAGTACGTTAGATACAATTATTTAAAATTTAAATAAATTTTTAAAAGAGTATTCAAATGTGAATGCTACTAGCGCAAAGTATATTATATGTACAACCAGGAAATCCTACCCACATAACTTGGGCGGACAATAGTTTGTTTGCCACTATCTCGTATCAAACCGATTGTGTCAAACAAAAAAAAGAAACTATAACAAACCCAACAAATGATATTGTGTCTCTTCCGCTCATATTCAAATTTGAATGACTATATTGTCCGAGATGTTTAGCGGACGCCTTTGACTGTTTATGTACCTGTTTACCAATTACGGGCGTGTGTGTTTCCATACTCGCTTTACAGCATGCATCTTTATCAGTTAATTTTGATAAACTATAGCCGCGGTATGGTTATTATTCCATGGAAAAGCAAGGTCATAAACGCTTTTATTCGAGTTCGGAATCATCACATTAACAGGTTCCATATCCACCTTAAGGATTTTTTTTATTAATTCTATAGTTGCTCCCATTAATTAATCTTAATCAAGGCGAAACTTTTTACCCAAATCTCTTTAGGTTCGTAATTTGCCACCGTTCAGTCATTCATGATTAAAGCCCGATTGCTCTTGCAAGAGGTAAATGAATTAAATTGTAGATTCGCCGCAGAACGCCCTTTGATCCTTAATTACAGGAGGCTGTGAAATAATCCGGGACCCGTACCCGGGTTCAAAATACTTTGCTACTTTATGAGTCGCCATTATACTATGTCACGGGGACAACAATAAATGGATTTAAGCACAGAATAATTACAATAGTGCGACTTAAGCTGTAAGTGTGACTAAGTATTTCGTATTTCAAAGTTATGATGCTATAGTAATTAAAATGGGTCGCAGTCAGCCATCGAAACATGATGAGTTTGATTATAAGTACCTACGCGGCGTGATTTTTCGATGTGGTCGGTTTTTGACGTCTGAAGATCAAAAAGTAACCGCTCCGTTTCCGAAGAAACCAAAACACAATTTTCTGGATTTAAAGCATAACTACGACGTTTTAAATTTAATGAGATAAGTCATTTTGGTTCATCTCGTAACTGTGACTTTATTTGCCTTTACTTGGTAGCATTATTTCAGTTGCTAAGTGTGGTAACAACAGTTCACCCTAATTTTTTGAGACTTTCCAACTTTTCAGCAACTCTATGATCGCTATTGGCTTTTTGCACTTGCCGAATACACCCAAATTATGAACTGAATTCCACTTGGTACACCATAATCCACGGTTGCTCTGAGTAGCGAATTAGACTACTTTCAGCCGCTACTGCTTGGGGATTACACCTCTTGCTCGGTATTAAGCTCAGTTGCATTGAGCGAAATGGCGCTCATTCGCGATTCGTGAATAGAAGACTTATTTTAGAGGGGTATACGGGTTATAAGAATGATGTTTGCGGACTGAGTTTTCAAGGGTCGGATGTATAGTAGATAAGATGTGTCGATGTTGTCGTAAGGAAATAAAATTTCATGTTTGCTACCATGAATAGGCTATGTTTGCTACACTATATACCATGATAGGTACCATCTAACAGTAGTTTATGAAATTGCTACATAATTAGATAAAGTACGTAGCGTATGCAACTGTACATAATTAGGCATTAAAAACACTCTTGCGAACTTATTACGAAACTCGCCGTCGATCAGCTCGTTTCAGAAAACCACACTCGTGTTTAAATGCCTAACTATGTACAGTTGCATACACTACTTTATCTACTTATATCCATATATTAAATCCTCTTTCACGTGCTTCATGTGGGCGCAGTGAGCCGGCGGAAGCAACGTTTTTCGGCTGCGGCGCGCAGCTGTGAGTTAAGATCTCATAACCGTTCAATTTATGATGCGGTTATGGCCATTTCCGCCGTCTGTACGTCTGTGATGCGGTTACAACGTGCGCGCGCGGGGCGGGGGCGCGGCGCATGGTATGTCGTAAAGCTGGCCATTACTTTCGTAACTTTACGTAAGAAAACAAACGTCGTTCTTCGTTAAAACACTGTTTTAAATTTTAAATTTCCAAATTAGATAATCTGATTCTGAATACTAGTATCAATCTGGACAATACGATCTGCATGCAGCATTTTTTGCATTGCCTAAAATATCAAAGATACGTTTCCAAAAATTTTAAATACAACTGCTTATGCTCATAAACACACGCAATTTTTCGGTGTACATCATTTCGAACTAGACTGTACCAGTTTAGATACCATAATTTTAAAATTGTATAATAATAACCTGTTTCTTAATTACACCTCCGAAAACATCCTATATCCGCGCCAACTACTAAGAAACGCAAACCGCACCTATCCGAATATTATATGAATATAATCACATGGAATCCGAAAGCCAAACTTGACATTGCGTCCGCGGTTGCGAATTAAGTGCAGTTTTAATCATTGCGTAACCGCGCGGACCGGACCGGTCGCGGAGAAAGTGTGCGATGACAAGCGGCAAATACATCGGAACGACTCACGAGCAAAAATATGTATACGCGATGTTTACATAAAGTGGAAAGTGATGAAAAATATTATTTTCTGACTGACTGTCTATAGTTCTACAGGTCCAAGGTACAACATGGGTCATTATCAGGTGTAAAAACAAAAGTTGTCCACCCGGTGGTCAATAGTTAACGCCTTATGTTTTTATTACATGGATTTATAGTTACGGGAACACCGTTTGTGCGGGTTATTAGACCAATTCAAAATTAAGCTTATCGGCCCTTAACTTTTCCTTGTCGTGAAAAGTAGGCTCGAAATGATGTACCTGTTGACTTTTACCGTTATTTTTGTGGCATCGCGAAGCCTTCATTTACTATATTATTGGCACATACGAATGTTTAGTTTATTTATCTACAACTTTTTTATACAGCGGAACCAGCATTACATCACATAGGTACTGTATTTGACATAAGGCTCAGAGGTTGAGAGCCGATGCTGCAATAGCGTGAATCTACGTGTAGTCTAATAAAAGTACCTATCATACACACAACATTTACCTATCTACGGTTAGATACTTAATAGGCACTTTTAGACATCTTGTGTAGATTATTATATCAGAAATCTAAAAATTGATGACACCCTCATAAATCACACTTCTTAACCTTTCTTATTTTAAATATAAGTAGAAAAACTACCAGTTTTGGTATCTGAACTACCTGGCTGAATTCTAGACACTTGGCATTTAATATGGTAATTAAGTAGGTATTTTTGGTTAGCTTGCATTCTTCCATTGTATTGTTCGAGTTAGATCATTTATTATATTTAATAGGTAACAAAATTAGATAATGTTTGAGACAGACTGATTATGCAAGTGTCAGGTACAATTGGAATTCACATGGATTCTATATGCTTATTATGTTAATCATTGCATCTCCGTGTTAAATAGTGTAAATGGCAGGAATGTTATAACATTTAGTTACGTCTGTAAACTTACATTGAGGAGAGGACATGGAAATATTTCCGAACAATTAGCCGCTCAGGTGGACTGTACATCAATTTTTATCAAGAACCTATTTTCCGCATGACATGTCAAATAAATTACATGTCAATGGCATGAAGACTTTGTCACAATAACCCTTCAGGAAATACTTGTACGTGGGCTCAGTTTTATAAAGATCCGTTAGAACTTATGTCGGTACGTTATGTCAAAAAAAATTACAGAGATTTAAATTAGAACTGCTGTTTAGTTCAACTTTTAAAAAACCGGTCGTAATATTAAGAACAGCGTTAACACTCGCTTTCTACGAGTTAATTACGAACTTATTCTCTCCAAACACAATAAAGTTAACAATAAACACGAACCATATTTTAAAATAATTTTTTAAAATTATGTCCAAGAAAGTAATAGGCTCATCAACGCGTCCGACGCACCTTTTAAAATCAGCAATACGGAGGAGTGCGGCAGTTTTACCGACTTCTGCTATGAATCTGATAGGGTGCAGAGCAATTGAAACTCTATAGGCGTCAGTGAAGGTATAAACTTGATTGGATTTTAACCTTATTTAGACAGACGGTACCGTAGACAGTCTTATTTTAAACTCTAAACGATTCAGTTAAGGTGTAAATTTGAATACATTTCAAGCTTGTTTGGAGATGGTATGGCCGTGGTCAGTTTTGAGTTTCCAGTACATTTTGCGCGGCCACGTTAGTTCCGGGACATTGACGCAGGAACTAATTCCCTGGAAACTGACAAGTAGTCCGGATTCATGAGGCTGATTTTTGGTTTTATCGCCTTCAATGGCTTTAAATGTTTTATTTTAAAGTTATGAGATTGGTGGCTGTGTCACGGATGGTTTCTGCTCTTTTTTATGCCACGACGGAAGTAAACAAGCGTACTTGCATGATACAGCATGCTTGGCAAGCAGATACAGAAGCCTATGTGCTATTTTTGCTCGTGAGTATACTATTGCAGAATATATCATCTACATTCTACAGAATGTACGACATTGATATTCTATCATCAAAACTTGTTGATGTTCTAGTTTCATTCCCTCTAAAGTCATTTTGATAATAATACAATACTCTGTTTAGGAAAAAGTACTAGTATAGTAAAAAAACTGCTAGGTGAAATTCAACCTTATATCAATGTAATAAGGGATACATTTTCTCACCGTGTCTGTAAACATCCGGACAAATGAAAGCGAAATGAGTCACGTACGGAGCTCAATGGAGCCGTACCTACCAATCACGGGTTTTGTTGTTTCATTGCGCGAAATTAGTATGTAAGGTGTAAACATGAATCTAAATTGCCTTTTTAAAAACTGACTGATTGTTCAATACCATCGTGGAATTAAGCTTGGCATTCAAATTCGACATCACGATTTGAAATTCAATTTTGTATTTCATGGCTATTCTGGTAATATTTAAAGTGAATTGTGATGTGCATATCATACCCCTTGACGCCATCTGTCTATACCGGTTTACCTTAGCAGAATTTTTTTTAATAGATTTTTTTTTAGCAGAATGTATTTCTGCCAAAAAAGTTCGTAGAATTTTCATTTCATAGAAAACTTTTTTTGTAAATGGTGCAGTTCTAACCTAACCTAACTTATTTTTCTGATAGACCTAATGGATACTACACAATGACATTTTAGCTGTACCTACCTCAAAAGTTAACGGTTGCTGAAAAACAAGTTTCTACGGAATGAAAAATCCGCGAAAAGTGTATTTCCGACAATTATGGCAAATGAGGATAACTCGTCTGTACCAACTGCCTGATATTCACAACGCTTGCAAAACCTTAATAGCATCAGTATAAGTAACTATAACTAATCTCACTTTAAGTATGGTTGTTATTGCTTTCAGGGCTAACTTATGTGAGAGACGAGTAGCGATTGTGAGCAGAGACATTATTAAAATCGCGTATTAATTATTCATTTTGTCGGCTAGAAATTTATGAATTCGATTGAGACATGTTGTGGCTCAATATTAATGAACATCTAGTCGTATTATACTGAGTTTATTGATTGTTGGACTAGGTACTAGACAGCGTAGCGTGTCATTAGGGGTTCTTAAGTTTACTGTGCTTGAACTAGATAACAAGTGCAAGAATTGGTAAAATGGAGTAAATAAATAACAAACCAATGAATGGAAGTGGACTCTGTGCAAAAATGCACTAATAGTAGAGATTTCATTGAATAGAGTAAGTAAGGATGTCCCGGATGCATCTTACATTAAAATTGCATTTAAAGACAGGTACGTTGGGATGTGAACTTTGCGCTACTTGTGTCAAGGTTGTACTTATTATTTAGACTAAATGTTAGACGTTCCGCATATACGTATGTCAAACACTACAATACTACACGTTCGTTCCCATGGGAGAAGGGCTGTGGTCAGCTGTGTTCCTATACTATAGTAGCAGAAGTGGTACGTATAGGTATAGGCTATAAATTAAATAGGCTAAATTTTGAGAATACTGTTAAATATTAAGAAAATCTAATTGAGTCCCGCAAATTATGCAGACACTTTGCGACATATTTAATTAAAAATCGAAGGTGAGGAAATCATTATAATAAAGTAGGTAACTACGTACGTAGTACTAATCTCTACATCAGCGGAAATTAAACTTCAAACGGAATACATTTTGGTATAAAATTATACAAACCAGTATTTATAAACAAAATTAACACAAAAATGTTATGTTATGCTGCTTCACCATCCTGTATTGCTAAACTAATCTCTTTTCATGAAGCTGTAAATCAAATTTTGGTAACTACATTTTGGACTGCCTACTTTGACGTAACCAATAAGGTACCGATGTAAGTTCTAATGGGTCTTTATATAAAACCGAACCTAAAAGGCTATAGTTATTACCTATTGGACATGTGTATTGGTAACATCTGGGTATCTTGAAACGTACCTGTGTTATATTGGTTTGTAAGTAGGTACTTATATTTTAGTTTATGTATATGCGGTTACTATCCATATTAAAATCAAGAACTTAGAACGAACTGATCAAAGTGATTGAAAAGTGATGAAAGTGATTGAAAACTTAGAGCGTATTAAAGCAGTTACCCATCGCTATATTAAACTAATGTTCTAAAATGATAGAATTAACATCAACATTGTTTAGGTACATTGTGTATTCCCTATATACGATACTATTAAGCGACCAATAATTGAATATATTTTTTGATTGTTCTAGAAAACGGCCCGAACGATTTGAATGAAATTTGCGACATGAAGGTTTACAGGGCGGAAAATCAATCGAGTTAGGTCTCACGAAAAAACTCGTTTTATTCCGAAAAAAAAATCAGGGTCCCTGTTTACTTTGTATTTCAAAGAATTAGTTATCTATGAAACAAGAGTTATTGAAAATACCGGAAGCGAAATGGATGAAAACTATTTGCTGATCATTTCAGTACTAACACTCACCACATCAATAACATCAATTTGGCGCGCACACTCGTTTTCACATGTTGTTATAGTTTTGCGTGCATGAAAGCGAGCGCGCTCAACAAATTACGATATCACTACCGTGCGAACTGTCTATCCAAATTGCCTTCCTGTTACATAAAGCTTGCTTACAATTGTCTCGGAACAAGTCCAGTAATTAGTGGGCGAAACGCAGAGACAATGACGCTGCAATTTGTTTGGTAGCATTGACACCTGTTGCAAGTGATAGAAAGTGTAGTAATAATTTAAATATAATTGAACAATGCGCGGGCACCGTGGGTGTGCCAGAGAAAGCGACGCATCGAACATAAAATATTTATCAATAACTTAAAAGACCACTACATCGTTAAAGGTGTTGATACTTATGCTGTTTTAGTCATGAGCGGTGGCATGGCGCAACGGCAAGGGAGATGCGCGCGAATTTAAGTAATTGAATATACCGTAATTTGGCGACAATGAGAGAGGACACTGGTCAAAATGATCGATTATAAATAAATACTCATCTACTTTTATTCTCAAAATTCGTGATCAGAGCACATGTGTGGGCGCTGAAAATTTAACTTCATGAAGTTAAATTTTCAGTATCCTAAACTCTTTCCACACCCGTGGAAAGTAACGTGGTGGTGATTTTCTAAACCATTTGTTGTCATAGAAAATATTGTTTTACTTTCCAAACTATAGGAGACCAAGGGTTTACAAGGTCTTAACCGTGTCTTTTGTTTTCGAAATATTTGTAGGTATTGGTGTATTTACACAACATTAGTGAAACCTGCGTTTTGTACTGCTAGCCTTTTAACCCCCATTGTTTAACATAATGACAACATTGACAACAACTACTTGACATGTATTACGAAAAAGCTTACAATTGCAAATTATTTTAGACACACAACTTCCAAAGGCTCAGATAATAAAGACGAGAGCTTAATAGAGTGGTATTAAACCACAAATATAACGACTTGTAATAAAACAATGCCGACGGCTATAACGGACTTGAATCCATGGCTATAAATAGATAAACAATGACCTAATATTTATGTCATCAAGACCTTTCACATTCTGCGTGGAATCGCAGATATATTGTAGGTACCTAACTACTAAATATCCGCGATGAATCATTTCTGAGACTCATAATATTTATCCAAATAAAACATACTTAAGGCAAGGCCCAAGCAGAGATTTGACGAAAATACTTCCAGTGTGAAGAATTACAGTACACAAAAATTACTGTGGACTGAAAAAGAAACAAAATAACGGAACAAAATATTGAAATATGCCTTGGTAATTCTGTTTAAAAATTTTAAATATCATCGTACAAATAAACTTTCATGCTGCAGATTTCGTAATACGAACGACAGTGATGTTTTTCTTTACGAAAACGATAGCTTTTTTATTTTTCTAAAAAAAATAAACGGATAGATTTTTCATGAGTGATCCAGTGTTCCAAAAATCAATTAAAATACAACTTGTACTAAATATTTACGAAATTACGCGCAGAGCTTCCGTAGCGGGATGGTTAATTGCAAACTCACGCGTGTTAGAGGACATTTGCAATGAGATGGGATTGCCTTAGAGCACATCCGGGAAAACGCAAGGAGGATGATAATGTTGACATTCCGCTGTGCCATAGGTACGTATCTCGCTCATATTTGGAGCAGATCACTAGGAAACCGCAGCCATAATGATGCCACTGCTAGCTCCGTCGGTATGTGATCTTGTGATCCTGGTGGAGAGCTCCCGAGGATGCACTCTGTGTCGAGAATGGGGGACATTTGTTTTTTTAGGGTCGGCCACGAACTTGTGATTGTTCTGCAGTCGTAAGTATCTATGTATAGGCTTAACGCTCATCTATTTAGGCCATTTTCTGGTTGAATTGACACATATCTTGGCATTTTCTCAATGTTACTATCTAGAACAGGACTATTGCGACCCTATGTCATAAATTTTTAATGTATTTTTTTGAGTTTATTATTAAGAACGGTTTAAAACGACCATTGCCAAACTAGAAACGGATTTTTTCCGCTTAAATTCTACTTATCACAATAAAATAAAATAAGTCCTATGTCGCTATCTGAAACTTTTATAAAGTCATCGTATTCTTTATTTTTTTTATTTGAATTATCACTATTGTCATAATATGAAATCAGAACATTATAAAACTTATAAGGCCTCTTAAGGACGAGCGATATCTTCAGACAACGTTTGAGTACTAAATTGTACTTGTGTGACTTGCTGAACTGATGCCCAAGTTCGTGGATTGACTGACCGTAACGCGATTGTCTCGGGAATGTAAAGGCTGTATTATAAAGTCACTAGCCGCAAATGCCACAGCCAATTTAAAGTCGCGGTTTGGTGATGTGGGCTATTACGATAATGTAATGAATTCTTGGGAAATTTTAGTCTAACCCATATAAGAGAAAAATATATTGTGGTTGGGTTCTCTGTCTAGTTTAATAATGACCTTATAGCTTAAGCGATTTGATGATTTAAGCCGTGGTCTCCCGGCGATAAAAATAAACAATAGCATTCTTTTGTAATGAGCCCGGGGATCCCCGGGGCCGGTAGACGATTGGCTATTAAATATTCGCAAGTGCATTTCATTTCAATACCAAACGCTCACATTTGTCATAGGCGACGCCACAGGTTAGTGCACTTCTTCATAAATAATAAGGTAAATGTTCCAGTGCTTGACACTGACTCAATACTTAACACTCAATTTTAAGTCACAATAATATAATTTTTTTTATTTTTATTTGAACTGTTTATTTCAAAAAGAAAATTAAATTACATTTCATGTTAATTACTTAGCTAAATCTTTACATTTTAAGATTGTGATGCTAAGCTTATGTTTTATTTAATGTTTGGTCTTCTTTCATTTAGATTGGGTTATACAATATCGTTCTGTTTATGATATTTTTAGTTTGCTTTGGATTGTCCTCTATTTTATTGATACGATGTATGGGGAAACCATTTAGTGTATGAGGTAGGTAGTAGGTCCATACTCTCCTGCCATATACATTATTAGTATTTTTAGGTAAAATGTATATTTTTTTGTTTGTCAAATATCGCAGACCGGTTGGCCTCTCATACCTATTTAGTTCTGTCCTTATATTCTGATATTATGGCTACTTTGACTTGATCATATACATTTAAAGTTCTACAGTATTTGAACAATTTATCATAATTATGTCTATGCTCATACTTAATTTTTATTGGTACTATAGTTTTTAATAGACTTAGTTGTATAAATGAGCATATATATAATATAATATATTAACAACTAGCTTTTGCCCGCGACTTCGTCCACGTGGAAGCCTTTTATACCGTTAGGAAATGATGTGCGGATAAAAACTATCCTATGTCCTTCCAAGGGATACAAACCATCACCATGCCAAATTTTATCTAAATCCCACGCACAGTACAAACAGACAGAGTTACTTTCGCATTTATAATGGACTTTGGCCGCGACTTCGTTCGCGTGAACATCCATATCAACTTCTACTCCGCTTTTCATAAGATGATTTCTGAGACACATGTATTCGATATTTAAATTCAATAGTATTGTGACTTCATTAACGTTACATTTTATTGATATTTTGAAAACATGTCACAGACGTATTATATACTCATTATGATTTTAAGGCAAGAGTATTGAACAGAGACACGAGATAAAATTACAGCAGATCTCATCAAATGCAAGGAAGCAACGGAAATAGAACGAGCTTGGAGTAAACGAAGAAAAAAAAAATGTCACGACTTTATTATTTATTTCCTGAGGGTTAATACCTTGGGGCTTTGGTGCATATGGACAAGCTTAATATGCACCAAAAATATGCTTTTGATATGTATTTTTAATATACATTTCAATATGTAGTAAAAATAAATTGTTTTTTTAAAAGTAATCTGGCCAAAATTCAAGAATAACTCTATTAAGTTTCATGACGTCTCGCATAAGGTGCTTGTAGCATGCAAAATATCAACTATGTAGTTTAATAGCATGACATTTATACTTCTCTAGAGCCGAAAAGGAACCTATCATTAAATTTATATACATAAGCTATCCAATTTTCATAGGCTCTTTATTCCATTATTTTGTATATATTCGTTGTAGGTAGGGAATACTTCGAGAGATTCAGCAATGATGGTAATATACTGTGGCGAGACACTTTTTACCTACACCTAATATAGTCGATATTGGCGTCATAAGCACGACAACTCGCAACATCTGCAAGTGATCTTGTCGTCCAAAAGGTTAAGGTATTTCTAGTAACAAATATACCAGTGACACATAACAGCAACTTACCTTAAAGAATATACCTAGATAGTATCTCTTCTCGCCAGTCTTCAGCAGTGGCATCGTCCACCGCGTGACCCCGAGCTCGTCATCATTGCAGCTCGTGCATTCTGCGAACAACGGGAAAATGCAATTCATTCAGGTATCCTAATTGTTACTGAGACTAAGAACGAATGCAGGTTTTGCGATGCCAAAAGCAAGCAACACTGCTTATGTCAACTTTTTTTTGTGTGCGTACTCTTGTCCTGTAAAAACATTTACAGTTCTATGATCTTTGCTATTGGACATATATATACCGGTATGAAAATATACAAATGTACCCATTTAGTAAAGATATGATTAATTGAGTTTCAGTTCTTTAGCTGCATGTAAACTGTTGTATTATTTACCGAAAAACGCCTTATTAGGATTCCGTAGTATACAAGGACCCCTTATAGTTTCGCCATGTCCGTCCGTCAGCGTCGCCGATCTCAGTAACCGTTACTACTAGAAAATTGTAATTTGGTAACAACGGTAGAATAAAATCGTGATTTTTTTGTACGGTTCCTCCCCTACACGTAAAGTGGGGCTGCATTTCCTTTTTCGTCCAAACCCAAGCTTTATAATGATAATTTTTGTTATGGTCCAGTGTCCCTGGCCAGCTAAACGGTAGCTACTGGGCATGTGGAAAAAAACATGTTAGTAGTATATGTATATAATGAAGTTAAAAGGAAAACTTTGAAAACTAAATAGGTATCGCTAGTTAACGCCATTGATTAGGTAGGTACTTAGATAATAATATTCGTTGTGTCAACAAGGAAGTACCTAAATATAAGTTTGCAAATTTTTAAATCCGCAAAATGTACCTAATGGATATTCAACTCGGGAACCGTACATTGCGTGTGGCCTGACACGCACTTGGCCGACTTTATTTATTCTTGATTTATTGAGTGTTGATATCTTGGGAAAATCAATAAAACAACTTTTAGAGTGTATAATCATCCCTCATCGATCTTAAATAAACTTGAAGGATTTAGATAGATCTAACTACAAATAGAAATCCTACCTACACTGCTTATATGGCAGCGCAAAATATGGACTAAACTCAATACGGAACTCTGCAGTGAAAATACATCATTAAGAATTTACGGCCTCTGGCTTTAACACTGACCAAAGTTTTAAAAAATGGTTTCACTTACATTCACTTTACCATTGCAATTTCTGAACAATAAACCGAAAATGCAGCATTTAACGAGGAGTCAAACGGTATCAAAATAAAGGTAAACATTTTAAAGTAAAAACGTTGAAACGGCATCTAAAAAGGCTCCATCTCACTTTTACCACTTGACCTGAGAACACCAAGTTCCGGAAAATATTATGAGCAACGACTACACTGAAGAGTTGGAACGAACAAGTATGACTCAAGGATGGATATAAAACGCAATGTTCTGTCCAATACACGTGTACAAAATTCCCTTTGCTTCGTTGCATGTACAAAAAAATTAAGAGACGTTTTAAAGAAACTTATACTTCTACGCTCAGACGATAAGATCGCTTTGGGTATCCAATAAAATACGACGGAACAGGCTACTTATGATAACATTGGTTGTTGTGCATTTATGTTCCTTTATTTATTGCGTTTGAGGTGCAGTTAAGTAGTTTATCATAAACAAAAACAATTGATATTTTACAGTATATAAACCCGTACTTGACGGCAAATAAATTGGTAACCGATCTTTAAATAAGCACTACCTATTTGGAGGTATTTAGTGGAAACACAGGCACTTTTAGACTTTATACTTAACTAGCGACCCGCCCCGGCTTCGCACGGGTGCAATGCTGATGCATGTATTACACATATAAACCTTCCCCTTGAGTCACTCTATCTATTTAAAAAAACCGCATCAAAATCCGTTGCGTAGTTTTAAAGATTTAAGTATAGGTACATAGGGATATAGGGACATAGGGACAGAGAAGCGACTTTGTTTTATACTATGTAGTGATTTGATTACGTACGGACTAGCCTTGTAGTTCAAAACTATGTCCCGCATCACGTAGGTCGTGATCGTTAGGTACACGATCTATGGAATCCTCGCGAACGAGAAGCGAAGGGGCGCGGCGCGACGCGGCGCGAACGCGACGCGATGCGGTGCGACGCGGCGGCCCGGCCTTGTCCTACGTGCGCGCGCGAATCGGCCAGCAAATAACTCGAACGGCCACGCCGCCGAGTCTCATTCGCGCGAAAATATCAAGCCCATATCAAGCCAACTAACTGGTCGCGTCCGCTTCGCGCCGCGCCGCGTCCCTTGGTATTTGGTCATATAGGACACTTTTCAATAGAGCGTCGACTGTTTGTTTCTTTTGCGCCGCGTCTTGCCGCGCCGCTTCGCGTTCGCGAGGATTTCGGCCACGTAGGACACCGCGTTATTGTTATGTAACATGCGCCCAATTGAAGCAGATCACTCCACTCTAGCCTGAACTAAACCATATTTGCCTCATTTGACATGTGTTGGAAAGTTGACGGTTGTCCGTATGTAAGGGGTGTAATTTTGTTACCAAAATAATGTGATTTTGCTATTTCGTCTATTTCTGACACGAACTTGTGTGTTGTGTAACGATACTTCCATTTATTGTTTTCATACACGCGATACCATTATCTGTTTACATAAAGGCATTTCTGCCTTTCTTGACTTTCGTCAATTCAATGACAATATTTTTTGCACAGTCGTCTGCTCATTTAGATCATTTTAATGAACTTCAACATCCCGAGATAGGTTACCTAAATTTGTGTACGAGTATGAATACGCATAGTCTAGGCATTACTATTTTGGAGTTTTTGGACAATCTTACACAAATCAACCTAGTCCCAAACTAAGAAAAGCTTGTACTATAGGTGCCAAGTGACGATATACATACTTATATAGATAAATAGATACTTAAATACATAGAAAACATCCAAGACTGAGGAACAAATATTCGTGTTCATCACACAAATACATGCCCTGACCGGGATTCGAACCCAGCCAGCCTCCAGCTTCGAAGGCAGGGTCACTACCAACTAGGCTAAAGCGGTCGTCACTATGTATTGTTCTTTAAATTACCATGCAAATCTGCAAAACACATTCATTTAAAATAACAGTTCGGTTTTTTGTTACACTCTGAGAGCCTACTCCGAACTTCGTATCGTGACATCCCAGTCACTCATATAGTGTATAACACGGGAGCATAAGGAACGGCACGATACGAAGTTCGGATTTCGAAGTTCGGCGTAGGCCCTCTGCTACTTTATATTTCATGTACACGAGACAATATCCGTGTTATTTTCACTTTGCGAAAACACGCCGAGAAATAAATTAATGCGATACTTAGCAGTTAAAAATATTTCATTAGTTATCCGTGCGTGAATTATGCAGACACTTGCGTGAAAATATGAACACCTTTCAACAGAATCATTCCAGTTGTCATTGAGTTAAAGGTATTATCAATACGTACTACAACTTCACCCGGTACCGCCTTTATAATTATTGGTTGTTGCTGCTTGACCTTTGCGAGTAGATTCCACTTTCTTAAACGATGACATTTCCGTGGTATGCCGATAAAAGTTTTTAATGTGCAACCCAAACTCAATTACATCAACATAATAGCCTATCGATCTATCGCTGATTATAAGTATCAATCGGAACTCGTTTTATTTGCCTCTATAAAGTACCGACACATTGAGATCATTCTCATCACTGTTATAATGTATTGCAATGATAGCGAATGTACCTATACCTATTGTTTAGCGTAGGCACACTTTTCATTTTTTATAATCACTGTGCCGACAAACATTCTTATGGCCTAAAATTATGACTCATATCTTCATGTATTTTACTGTTTCATCTTCCTTGGACTACCAGATGTCAGCGTAAAAAACGTGGTTCGGTAGCCCTACTCGACGTAGCGTAGGCATCTGCATCATTATTTTTCCAGGTCAGTAGGTAATATATAGGGTTACAAACTGGATTATACCTTACGTTCATTAGAATAAGGGCTAAACTGCCTAGGGCATTCGCAAAGCTTGCCAAGTAAATCAGTACAGGTTACCTGTACAAGCATTATCCCCTATCGGGTCAAATTATTCGGTCAAGTTATAATAGGGACGAGTGATGAGCTAAGTCGTGCCAGATTCTGAATTGCATAAATTTACTTAGATAGGCTGTTATTAACAACGCTTCATGTCAAGTCATAGGTGTAGATGTGTGGGTATAGTCATTCAAGAAAATGGTCTACCAGTCTTCGACTTTTTGTACAATTTAGACTTTTGTTAGACTACTTCCTTCGTTTACTGTATTTGGGGTTTTCGAGTATAAATTGTTTTGCGAAACGATTCGCAGGATTTTACTGGAGCGTGGCGAATGAGTCGTAATCTGGCATGCGATACCAAGCGAGCAGTTTTACTGTACAGTTAATACTTGAAGCGATAATTGCCGGAAGGGTTAGTTTCCCGGATATGTCTTTTTAAAGTATTTGCAACTATTACTCAAGCAATGCACTAACATCGCGATTATTGACCTGCTTTTTATTGAATCCTAATTGATCAATGGATGTACTGCCTGAATAGGGAACTTGCGTGTTTCATTGATCTATTCTATCTTAAAGATTTAAGGGTTACGTAAAGATATAAGATACCAAACACGAAAAAGTTAAAATATGGACAAATGGTTTATATCAAATCAAAAACCGAAATTTCAAATTTCGCGCGTAAACGCGCTTACTGGCTTGACACGACGTCACTGCATAACGTCAAAGTTTTCATGGCGTATGACTATTATTTGCATCACAGAAATAATATATTTTCAGCTCCATTTATCCTTATGAGTCATTAATAATAAATATTTACCATTTTAAAGTTATTTTTAAAAGATTTCAACTCAAGTTACTGAAACGACTGATTGAGTAACTTCACTGCTGCGCCTTTTAAATTACGTTTTAATATTCTTAACTTGCATAATTAAAATATTTCGCATAATTTTTTTTCAGAATAAATTTAATCGTAATGGCAATCATTATTGGATTACTAATAAAATTTCTCGATGTAATCTTAACGCAAGTACCCCATTATTTGTTTAACATCTGAAAATTGCTTGCGCTTTTTACCGTACAGTTTTAAATTACAGTTGCCATTAAATACATATACTGTACCCTTCAAGGTGCTCAAAATATATCTGAATATGCACTAAACGCCTTGGCTAATGATATCCATGGAAAACCAATAGTAACGTCTTAGGCTTTCTAGTTTCTATAGGAACACAATAAGGGTAGTGAAGATGATGTAGGAGTCTTTGTCTGTATCAAAATTAGAGGTATTTAATTGTTGCAAAGTTTAAAAATAAAAGATTGTGTGGGTTTGACAATTTTCTTTGGGAAGCCAGCTACTGGCGCTATATTTAACATCAACGGGTCTGTTGATATCGTCAACTCTATATATAAACATGTGTTGTATGTTCTATATTTATATTAAATTAAGTTACGACATACGCCGCCAGAGTGAAAAATTATCATTGTTGCCATGTCAAAAAAGTATTTTATGCGCGAAACCCGCCTGGGTAATGTAGTTTTAACCACTGGTTGCATTCAAGATGCTAAAGTGTTTCGTGGATAATTAATGCATATTTAATTGCAATATACTAATGCATATTTAATTGAACATGCATATAATTATAAAATATCCGTTATAGTCAGGCTGTCTAGATAGTCAGACAAGAGCTACATTTTAATACCTTACCTTAAGTAGTTGAGCACCTGCACGAATCGTCATTTTGGTATTTTACCATTACAATACCACGACGTTTGATGCAAAGGCGGCATCCTAATTGTGAAACAATACCGAACTCCGTCAGTCTCCTTTGATGACGTCAGCTGAGCTGCTACTGCAAACGCCGGAATATGACAGTTCTTATATA
Source organism: Epiblema foenella (assembly GCA_963556455.1). Classification (NCBI taxonomy): domain Eukaryota; kingdom Metazoa; phylum Arthropoda; class Insecta; order Lepidoptera; family Tortricidae; genus Epiblema; species Epiblema foenella. The sequence goes on from OY747109.1 coordinate 14,352,237, forward strand.
TCTATCTCTATTACTCGAATAAAGGCATGTACGATAGAGGTGTTCGAATGATTTTGGCGGTTATAGCCCTATATAATAATTTGTTGTATAATAGTTTATTTTATACTTTAATATAGCTAAAAATAGTAAGCCTCCTCTCCTGTGTAGTTTTCGGTTGTTCAGGTAGACATTACATAGGTATTTTTTTGACACAAACAAAACAAATGTCTGCTCGATCATAATCGATCGAACAGTTCATAACTATATGCAACAAGCGTTATTTAAATTGTTCACCTATAACTAAATTTAATTACAATGCTAAATTTAGGATTCTAAATGAGAGCGGCAAGCTAAACATTCTCCCTCCTTCTCTTATCCAAACACGTTAGTCCTTACTTAGTTACGGCTGTCCCGAGAAAAGTCAAAAAAAGTCAAAAACATTCATTTATAAACATAGGTACATAGGTCTTAGAATTATTAATATTACTGGATTAATATTACTTAGAATTATTAATAAAGCAGTATCTCTACGTATAAGTTAGGGCATACCTAAGCGTTTTCCAATGTGGCAGCCATCTTATTTTATTAAACTACCTTTTGTAGACTAGGCTAGACAGACAGACACAATTAAGCACCGCCCACAGTCCAATGAATGCCTCCATCTCAACTCGAATTACAATTATATCACCTGTCACAAACAAGCCTTAGCACACTCAATCACACCTATGCAGTGGAGAAACAATACTATGCGTACTTAAAGGTTAAACCAATGTAACACATCATTCAATGGTTTCCAAACACTTGATGCTCTGTGTTTCCAAATGACTTTGTGTCTGTTAGGCTAATATTATGATACTTGGTTTGACTTATGTTGTAATAATACAGTTGTAAGATGGTATCATAAATACGTAAAGTTTACAAAGTGCCTACTTAGCTTTATAATTGATTGCCTTTTCAATGTATTTATTTATTTTTAATTTTAATCAATACTGTGCCATGGAGTGACCAAACGGTACTGTTTTTCTTGTAAACTGTTTGAAAATATCATACTTAGTTGAAAAAACAAAAGTCGTCCCTCCTGTGGTCAATAGTTAACGGCTTACGTGCATGTTAGCTATGTTTTTATTACAGGGATTTATAGAAACGGAGACACTGTTTATGCGGGTTACTGGTCCAATCCAAAATTAAGCTTTGTAGCCACAGAAAAGACGCGAACCTAATTCCGCGTATGACCCATTAATTAGTCAATATTGCAACTAAACACTTTTGTATTATTTATTTAATCTTTATTGTACATATATAAAAATTATCGTACAAAGGGAGGACTTAATGCCATAAGCTTTATCTAGCAGTCAACCTTAGGGCAAGGCAAACAAATTGTGGGCGATACAACTTAAAATATAAAAACGTCCATAGTCGAGGAGTAGAAAAAAAAGTTCATAAGTGTCAATATTATTACTACATATTAATACCAATACATACATAAATAAAAATATAACAAACATAATATACATACATATACATTATATACAGACGAGACTATGACACACAAACAGAAACCACCTTTTCCACCATACCATCTTTGTTAAGATTTTTTCTACTTTCTCATGTCTAGTAATTTCTGAACACGTCTCCGATATCAGCCTCATAAACCTCCGTCCGTCAGGCTTTTTTATTACTCAGAGTTTTTTTAATATACCTATTTATTCATTCGTACTGACTGACACATACATAAATATTGGCATTACATCTTACACGTGACAAAAAATAACACTTAAATATATACAATATTATCAATAAAGAGTATGAGTATGAGTATGAGTATAAAAAAACTTCAAAGAAGAACAATTATATATATAAGTGCACATCACATAAATAAAACTTGAGGAAAAGAAACAAATTAGTCAGCACTTTTACAAATTTGAGAATAGTGAATACCGGTACTTATCATATGGCTGTGACAGTTTATAACAATATACCTTTTAGAGCTTAAAAATATAGATAAAAAATCATTATTTTACAACAAACTAGAGAATTTCCTGGCTGAAAACTCGTTTTACAATATAAAGGAGTATCTAAATTATTAGGATTCATATTGTTAGTGTGTTTTAGTTTTTTAAGTCGTAGAGTAAGTACTTATTGCTGTGCCCTAACGGGGTTTATGCTGGAACTTGTAATTACTTATAAAATTTTGTAAAACCCAAAACTGCAATAAAACATTATGAACATGAAAAAAAAATAAGTGCCTTCCTTCACATTGCGTCAGTGTCGAGCACAGGGACATTTACCTTATGGTCTTTAGGGTTCCGTACCCAAAGGGTAAAACGGGTCTGTCTCTCAGTCTGTCCGTCTGTCACTAGGCTGTATCTCATAAACCGTGACGGTTAGACAGTTGAAATCTTCACAGATGATGTATCTCTGTTGCCGCTATACCAACAAATACTAAAACACAGAATAAAATAAATATTTAAGGAGGCTCTCATACAACAGTCATGATTTTTTTTCCTTTTATAGATAATGATACGGAACCCTTCGTATGCAAGTCTGACTTGCACCGGTTTTTAGGGTTACGTAGTAAACAAGAAATCCTTATAGTTTCGCCATGTTCGTCCGTCCGTCTCTCGCTTTTCTCAGTAACCGTTAGTACTAGAAAGCTGTAATTTGGCATGAGTATACATATCAATGACGCCGACAAAACGGTAGAATAAAATCATAAAAAAAAAAAAATTTTACGGTACCTCCCCTACATGTAAAGTGGTGGTGCAATTTTTTTTTCTTCCAAAACCTATCGTGTGGGTATCGTCGGATAGATCTTTCAAAAATATTATATGGTTTCTAAAAGCATTTTTTAAGTCAAGAATCGGTTGGCGTGATATTAAGCTTTGAAGTGATAATTTTTGCTATGGTCGAGTCCCCCCCCCCCTGCCAGCTAAACGGTGGCTACTAGGCATGTAGTAGTATATACGATGACAAAAATCATGGTAGTAGTATATACGATGAATTTAAAAGGAAAACTGTCACAGCTAAGTAGACATTACCGTAAAGGGCAAAAATATGTATACAACACAACATCTCAAAAAAGTACATTCAGTACTGAGATCAGTAAAAACCCTTCTACGGGTCGGTAATTCCGCATATGACCGGTGACGTGATGGACGGGCAACTACGGAACCCTACACTGTGCGTGGCCCGACACGCACTTGGCCGGTTTTGAATAATACGTGTGGTAACAGGAACATGACTACGAGTAGTTACGTCCTCCCGCGAAGTTTAGGTAAATAGGCACTACCTATTCCGAGCTCTGCTATTGACTCTGTGACTCGCCAGGTTGCAAAAGTTAATTAATTATACACATGACATAAAGATGCAATGTCAGTTTTGCATACAAAATCAATGGGAATTCTTTAGTCGTAATAATAATTGAAAATTGCTTAACACGCGAATTATTAATTATTGCATGGTACCCGGTGATTATTGATTTGTCTGGGTCATCAGGGCGTTTACAAGTTTTATAACAGGTTTGTTCAATACTTTGACTTAATAAAACGATTGGTATATTCAATAAATACAGGGTAAACGTCCCAATGATGGACACTTCAATGAACAATCGTTGACACCTTTTGTTCTCCTCTGTAAATTATTATTGAGTCAGTCGAGCACTGGAACATTTACCTCAGTAAACTTGTGAAACTCGATATTTTTAACATTGTAACTTTTTTTTTGTTATAGTTTATTTGGTAGTAAACATACAAAATTACACATATTTAAATCCTAAACTACAAGGTTCATAAGTAGGTAATGTTTGTTACTTTTGGACTCTCACTCTATTGAGTGACTAGTGAATAGTGAAATAGAGGCCAAAAGTACAATAAATTCCTCGACCGTACACATGTACGGTTTTGTGGGTCTATGTACTTGTTTGTGTTGTATTATTATTTCTTAATAAATAAATAAAATAAAATAATAATAAATAATACACATGTACATGCCAAATACACACTACGGTCCTTCATAGCTATTTATCTATTCATTCTTTTAAATAAATTATTCAGTATTTCTTAAAATAATTACATTGTGTTTGTTGACATAAAAAACAGGAGATCTAAAATCTGAACACACAAAAGAAAAACCCCTACATGAGAAACATACGCCTCATTACCTCATTAGTAGCATGTTGTGACATACTATTATGGTGTGTAAAGTACCTATTACATAATTCAGGGTCCTCACTAAATTTAAAAGGATTCTAGTAATCTGCCTACTGTACCAGATACAGAAGTGGCCTTAGCGACATAAAAAAACATGCGTTTTATGTTCCTTTATGACAGAACAAACTGGTACCTACACATTAAATTTATTAGTAACCACAGTTTTTGGAATTAATCTTATTTGCCACGAAAGTGCAAAACAGTTAATCCTCGGTTTGAGGTCAATTCTGTCCTTACTCCGAAACTTAACATAAGCTTGATGGATCCGGGCGTGTACCGGCGGCATGACAACATGACGGGCTTTTTACATTCAGTGAAAGTAAATCAGGTTAAGAGTCCCTATAAGCGTATTTCGCAAAATGCTTAGTTCTTCATCAAAGATTCTGGCGTTAATATCCATAATTAAACAACTGTACCGATATTCGAAACCTAATTATATTTGAGAGTGGCAACACTGTCCGTCTGGTTGGTCGTGTACTATATCTGTCCCTTTCTAGCACGCCGTACGTCCGTCTCCCTCGCACATTTCCCCTTCCACCCTCGGCAGTCGCCATTGGGCTTGCCGCGAATTATTTGATCATTGGCATACTGTTTTTCCAACTGGAAGGTCGTGCGAGCTAAACTGCTGGTAAGTCTTATAGATTATTTCCCGGTTTAGCTACCTATTAGGAAAAACAGTTTCTAACGGCTTTTGCCGTTCGAAATATAAAATTTATAAATTTACATGTCCTTTTGTTTCATCTAGCAAATGGAAGACAGTTTAAATCCAGTCCCGGGAGCCATACAATATCTTGTGTTGGAACCCATGCCGGCTCATGGGGACGGCGAATCTGCACCCCAGGGGCATTCCACTAGGGATTCAGATTCCATGGTGTCTCAACAATCACGCAAGCGCAATGCTTCCCCAACGGCTGGGCCTAGCACTAAAAAGGCTGCAATATCTCAAAATAACGAGGTAATAAATAGCCTGGTACAACAGGTGAGTCAAATTCAAAATGTCTTACAACAACTAACGAGTGTTAGCAATGTCCGTTATTATGAATCCTCGCCACATGGTGAGGTCCTTCACAGTGCTCAGGCAGACGCTGATGAAGATGAGATTAGTTTAGAGACGAGTGGCGAATTATTTAAGGATAATACCGATCCTTCCACGCAGGAAGATTTTTCTTTAAATGTGCATACAGTCTTGAAAGAACCAGCTATCTTAAAATCAGACGCTTCCCGCTTAAATAAACTGAAATCAATTCAACATTTTGAAACCCAGGACTGGTCGGATGTCCGTTATTCGGAAACCCAAAAAAGATTTTGCTCTACCCCCGGATTTACTGATCTTGAATGCAACGATGAAATTAAGCCGTACGATAAATTCAATCACCTAGGTATTACTGAAAAGGGGTTCGCTGCTATTACACAAGGGCTAATAAAACAACAAGAATCTGTAGAAAAGGGGATCAGATCACTTTTGGGCTGGTTAAAAACCACCGAAGTGGTAGATTTGACTACAATAGAAAATAAAATAAAAGAAACTTTTTCAGAAGAATTTCAAAGCATTTCTAATGACCTGTTACAAATGACATGCGGTCACCGCGCTGACTTGATACAGCAGCGACGAGATGCAATTTTACGCTCGGTCAAAGACAAATTTATTAAAGCTAGCCTTCGTAAAATACCCCCCACTTGCGAATTCTTATTCAATCCACAAGCCTTTTCATCAACAATAGAAAAGGCCGGGGGTATGAGCAAAATCTTTTGGCCTTTGAAACCGAGTACCAGTAAAGCAGCAACTGGTACTTCTACTTCTAACGCTAACTCAGGCAAACAGTCAAAAGCGCCAGCGCATGGCTATAACGAGGGTAGTTTGCCTAGTACGTCACAATACAATGTGAGACTAATGGCTCCAACTCATGGACCGGTTTATTACCCATACATGTTTCCTCCTGCGCAAGGAGGGCCACTGTTTAACCAGACAACCATGCCCATGCCCACTCGACCCGCGCAGGGTCAGACTTTTCGAGCCAGAACGCCCCGAAATAACATCAAACAAAATAGAGGCGGCTCCAACAGGGGTCGCTCAAAGGGAAAGTTCTGACTCGAACTTCCGAGCAGGGTGCCTACAAGGTTACCTTGGGATATGGGAATCCTTACAGGCTCCCAATCACATACTGAAAGTCATAAAAGAAGGATACCATATACCATTCAACTCAAAACCCCCACTGATCATGCCGCAATTAACACAGCGCAAACTTATAACGGTGCCGTACTCCGAGGAAATGGAGACGCAGATACAGTCGCTAAAAGCCATGGGGGTCCTGGAGAGTTCGCAACTTTCCCCAAGCTTCCTGTCAAGCCTTTTTCTCAGGGCGAAGGACGATGGCACATTTCGGCCTGTGTTCAATCTACAAAGGCTCAACAAACTCATTCATATAAGCAAATTCAGATTAATAAATCAACAAAAGGTGCCGTCGTTCCTCCAACCCAACGATTGGTTGACAAAAATAGATTTGTCCAACGCATATTTTCATATACCGGTTGCTCCAGGGCACCGAAGATTTTTAAGGCTAGTGTTCCAAAACGAACTATTGCAAATGACCTGCCTGCCTTTTGGTCTGGCTACGGCACCGAAACTGTTCGCAACATTCACCAACTGGGTAGCCCAGCTCATCCGAAACCAAGGGATACGTACCCTAGTATATTTAGACGATTTCCTACTGGCGAACCAAAGTCAGAATTCCCTGAAAAGACAGACAGATCACGTAATACACTTACTGGAATCCTTGGGATGGCAAATAAACTACAAAAAGTCTGTGTTGCAACCACAATCCCAACTAGAGTATTTGGGCATAGTGTGGGACCCTCGGAACAACGTCAAATATTTGCCAACCCGGAAAGTTCTGTCGTTACGAGAGAAAGTACATCAAGCCCTCAGGGCCAGAGCTTTATCTCTAAAAGAACTACAGAGTCTAATAGGAGTGCTGAATTTTGCAAGCATAGTAGTACAGGACGGACGCCTGCATTTCCGGAATTTATTAAAATTCTCCAACAAAATTCTGAAAGAACACCCCTTAAAAACACAGACATTGCCAACGGACGCAATGACAGACCTAGTTTGGTGGAACTGTCACTGTCAGTTTCACTCACCTCTACACTTCCAATGTGTCAAACACTACCTAGCAACCGATGCATCGGGAAAAGCTTGGGGAGCTCAACTAGACAATATGCAGCTAAGCGGCTCGTGGGGACCTCAGGAACTAGCACTACACTCGAACATGAAAGAGATGTTGGCGATACTAAAGGTGCTAAGCAAGAAGTGCCAGCTTCTTGCAAATACCACGGTCTCCATACAATCCGACAACAGAACAGTTCTTGCGTATCTACGGAACGAAGGGGGAACGAAATCGGAGGGGCTGATGGACCTAACATACCTAGTATTTCGTATTCTTCAGTGTTACAATATACAACTCAACCTACACCATATACCGGGCAAGTACAACACAGAAGCAGACCATTTGTCGAGGAACTCTGCGCACCCGGAGTGGCATCTCCTTCCAAAATTAACCAAGATGGTCTTCGAAAAGTGGGGGACCCCCCAAATAGACCTCTTTGCTTCGCAGAGAGCCCACGTCGTGAAGCGATATGCGACGCTCGATGCGATGGACGAGAACGCGGAGTTTGTGGATGCGTTCTCCCAACAATGGACTTACGACCTAGCCTGGTTATTCCCACCACCATTCCTGATACCAAAAGTCCTGTCACACCTAAACAATGCAACAGGCATATACCTGTTCATAACTCCCCGCTGGGAAAAAGCATTTTGGAGGCCCGACCTGAAGCGGCGGGCCATAGCAGCACCTTTTACAGTGTACAACATAGCTCAGGTGTTAATCGACACAAATACAAACAAACCGCCAGCGAAAGTACAAGACTTGCATCTCGAGATATGGAAATGTGGGGGTGGAGCAATACACTAACCACATGGACACCCGAGCAACTGGAGCTACTGGGGTCAAGCTGGAGAGACTCTACAAAAAAGTCATACAATGCAGCTTGGAAGAGATGGTGTACATGGAGCTTTCAGAACAAGGTCAGTTGTCATAATCCATCCGGCTCGGATCTAGCTAAGTTTTTGTCAGATCTCTATCTGAAATTCCAGCTATCCTATAACACCATTCTCTTCCATAGATCTGTGGTTGCAACGTTAGGTAACCCAAATAGCCATGATACCCTTAGTACACATCCCCTAGTTATTCGAATCTTGAAATCTGTAGCAAATAAAAGTCCCAAAACACCCAAACCTCCAATTTGGGATGTGGATATTTTCTCAAATTGGCTTAGACAAAATTTCAATAGAGATACTAAACTCTTTGATTGCTCTCGAAGAACTGCATGTATTCTTCTACTTTGCTCAGGTAGAAGAGTACATGATTTAACTCTGCTTTCTATTGACCCAAGGTTCTTTTCAATGTCAGATAATGAAATAATATTCTGGCCTCTTTTTGGTTCAAAAACAGACAGCTACAACTACAGGCAGTCAGGCTGGAAACTAAGATCTAACCCAGATGATCAATCAATAGACCCTGTCTTCTGGGTTAAAACCCTTATTGAAATGTCAAGGGATAGGAGAGACGCTTGCAAAAGCAACAACCTTTTTCTAACGGTTCGTGGTCCTCCTAAAAACGCAACTAGAACAGTAATTGCAAACTGGATAAAAACTCTATTACAGGAGGCTGGCATCACATCCTCAGCTGGGAGCATGAGGTCAGCTGTGGCTTCTAAAAATTGGATCAATAACTTCCCCCTGGACGACATACTTGCAAGAGGAAATTGGAGATCAGGACAAACTTTTGCAAGATTTTACAGGAAAGAAGTGTCAAACGCAAATAATGTGGACTGTGTTCAAAACTTGTTCCTACCGGTACATTGAAGAGCATATTATACCTTAATATGTTACAATCATTTTAATAGTTAAATTCACTTAGGTGGATTATTACCTATTTAAAGTTATTTTGGCCAATAACAAACATTGATTGTTTTTACCTATTTAAATGCATCACTGGTTCAAATAATAGGTAAATGTATAAAATGGATGAGATTTCTCAAATATATAGGATAATTATTATGACTGTGTTAATTATAATAAAATAAATAAGTAAAACAATCACATTCATATATTTGATTGACTATAATTAAAATTACCTGTCTGTAAGATCATGCAGCGTATTCTATGAAATGGGTAAATAAAAATCTATTACATTGGTAAAAAGCCTTTTATTGTTATAATTGATAGAGAATTACTAAATTCTTCACTTGTAGCCTCCCACTTAGATGTAGAACTCTTCCTGCTGGAGAGACACAATTGATTGGTCTAAGTATACTAGAATGACTGGCTTCTTTCACTCTTATCAGTTTGTTCTCTTACTTGTTATTCTGGTAAAGTTATAATATTAGCCAAATAATAACTTTCCATGAACATACGAGGCAAGTTAGTATTTTTCACATGATATAAAGTTCACAACACTGGCTCCCTCGTCACAATTACACATACATAAGTATGTTTATGTATACAATCACATTGGCATCATACCCTTCCACCAGGCGATAACAAACATGTCTCAAATATAATTAGGTTTCGAATATCGGTACAGTTGTTTAATGACGGCGTTTTACATAAAAATAAAACGCTAATTAAATAACTTACCATATTCGAAACCTAAAGTTTTCATACCTGCCTGGTATTAATATTAAACATTAAATAATATGAGACAATGATCAAATAATTCGCGGCAAGCCCAATGGCGACTGCCGAGGGTGGAAGGGGAAATGTGCGAGGGAGACGGACGTACGGCGTGCTAGAAAGGGACAGATATAGTACACGACCAACCAGACGGACAGTGTTGCCACTCTCAAATATAATTAGGTTTCGAATATGGTGTTATTTAATTAGCGTTTTATTTTTATGTAAAACGCCGTCATTTAGAAGAAATTCTTAAAGTATTTGACAGTTCGTTTCTTAATCTAGATAGTAACATCGCTTAATCTTTGTTTTTTTGGCGCTTTGTAGGTTTAGCGCATTCTCTTGGCAGCGTTTCTTCAATATTCATGGTTAGGCGAGACGTTTCGATTGTCAATTTTGACACAAAAACGACTGATTTTGGTATAAAATGAACACATTTCAATTAACGCGGATTGTATTAACCGTTGGACTTCCGTGCCATACCCTTTATGTATAGCAACCTTGAAAATTGTAAGCTGATCCGTCTGATCACAGCAGCGCACTGGGTTACCACTATATACAAAATACTTATAGAATAAATAGGTGAAATTATTATTTAAAATTAATGCAATTAATTGCTTTTTCTTTGGTAAGTATATTCAATATTCATTGTAATCTTTGAGCCCCCGTCTTGGATAAACACTATAGGTGCATTTATGCTTATAAATACTTAAAATAATTATTTCCACGTTTTTAGTTCTATAAAAAAATGTATTAAAGCATTTTCTAACCGATATTGAGTTATTTTACCCGCCACCTTTACGATCATTCAAGGGGCACAGGCTGACCCATAAACATCATTCATCTGAAAAAAAAAATTACCTCCCTGTGTGTGACATTGACCCAATAATTGACAGTTTCAATATTAAGTGATACTAATAGATGTCATCTATTGGGTGATAAGGTGACAAACATTGGGGCATATATACCTTAAATATAATTCAAATTGTTACCTACCTGTCTTGCCTATCGATGACTGATAATTCACTGTTTTGGTATCGGCTATCCAGCTCATCAGCAACAAAATACCACACAAGAACTGTCTTTGGCACATTTCTGACACTTTTCACTAAATCTAAGTCAAAGGTGTAGACTCGCGCGTCAACTGACTTCAACTTCGCGCGTCGTCGCGTCGGTAAAACTTGATTAGCAGGTTGCGTCTGGGTTACCTAATGAGGTGACGTATAGATCTTTAATTACAAGTGGTTTATTTATTTGAATCTTAAGTTTTAATATTTGACTCGCTAATGGGACAGACATAAATGTTGTTGAACGCAGTTTGGTTTGGTTAGTTTGTGTAAGAGTAATATAATGTTAGGTACATCTATTTATTTATTTCAATATTATTGCATAAAAAAAGAGTACAAATGGCGGACTACGACGTACATATCTACATTAAGTACAAAGATGTTTTTACCTAAGTGCGCAGCTTGGCTAAACGTACTTATTTCAGCGCCTTTACCATGAGTTTACATGACCGTACTCGCTAGCAACTGCTTAAAAAATTGTATGGGCAAAAGTACAGCGCCTCTGGCGGTTACGCAATAGAACTAATAATCGGCATAGTAAATCGTTTACGCAGTCGCTAACGAGTACGGTCATGCAAACTCATGGTAAAGGCACAGTTAAATAAAAATAATTAAAATTTAATAAACATAACTTTTTAAAAATCTTGTCAAAATTATATTTCTAAGTGAAATATGTCTCTTACCACTCTAAATTGCGTACGTAGAGCTTGTCCTCAGTATATATAACTATATATATAATATTTAAACACATCGTCTTATAAAGGAAGTTACAACAGAGTTATCTGTTCATTATCAAACGATCAGGCCTCGTTTAAACGGGCCTTTTTCTGCACCTATCATCAATATGCACTTACGTTGCACAACTAATCTTCCCATTCATATACGCAACGCGTAATTAGTGTCTTCGAACAATGATCAAAACAAAACGTAAACGATGACGAAATGATCATCGGTGATGACTGTCATGGTTAAATGAATGTATGGTGCCAACTGAGATGTCTAATGTGTAATTTGTACGTATATGATTATTTGACGATAATTGCTACAGTGAAGTCACTGAATGCTAGGAAATCAATTAAACCGTAATCAAAACCTAATCTGATAATTCAAGTTTTTGATGATGAGATGTTAAGTTTATTTGCAATGAAAACCTTTTATTGCAAAGACAATAATTATATTTATTACAAGTAATAGTATTATGTAGTAGTATGTTTAAATGTAAATTATGAAATCTCATTTAAATAATTACTAATTAAAATCAAATTTTTCCGTCCTCAATACAACTTAAAGTCGCCCGTGGCATCGTTCCCAGCGGGGAGGGGAGAGTTCTGGGAATTTCATTTGCTTGTTATGGGCGAAGTAAGACTAGTAAGACCTGACCCTGAGATCAGCTGAGATCCCGATCAGTTTTTGAGACACTTTTTTCACTAATTCATTAGTGTCTGAAAACCAAGGTCCCAGGGTCTCCTCTGTAAGTGCCGCAAATATGTAATTGAATTGAATAAATATCACGTTATGTTGAGTTCTAGTTACGCCGGCAGATATTTTCGATTAGTGGTCAAAATGTAGGTAAAATGATGACTAATTCAAGACAGGTATTTAGGAGTTTTATGTGACCTTTTCAAAGTTAAATTACCATATCGGATTCACATGATTAATATGGAGTACAGGTCCATAAATATTTCGGATCCATAAAATGCGATAGCTTGTATTGATGTTTGACCATATTGGCATTGATTTGTTTTTTGTCTTCTCTTTGACTTCCGACATTACCTAGGATATTCAGGTCGTGTACCTATACAAATTGTTTATTTTATTTTACTTGTGACATTCTTTCTTTTTATTACTATTTTTTACGTATTCTTATTACAGTATTTATTGATAATCTTATAGTGAATTCATTTTATAATTATTAAATACTATGCAATTTTCCGAAGGAAATGAATATACCTAATAGTGTAATCTTTGACGTTTGTGTTTGTAAGAATGAGAATAAACCGATATTACCTAACAGAGGCTTATTAAATTTTCTCAATAAGCTTAGTACCCATTCAAACATAATTCTAAGGTTATAAACGTGACCTAACACTCTCACACCAATAGGTACAGTCAGTCAAGAAAGTGGACTATTGTTTTCGAACCTTAATATACAAATAATTGAGTCGAAAAGCGGTAGAACACTTGATTGGCCGACTGTACCTAGGAATCGATATCGATACTCATATTTAAAGGTGAAAATAAATTAAACATATAATAGTATTTTAGTTACTATGTAGCCCTTGTATGCTAAAAGGTTGCTGACCCCTGTTCTAATCTATATACTTAATTCGTCCAAATATGATAATTTATGGATATGCTCTAGTCTCTAGTTTTAGTTTATACACGCTCAATACAAATATGCGATCATAGACAAATTGCAACGTTTGTGATGAAAAAAAAATCGAGGCCTAAATACACTTTATTTTTACTCCAAAAATTCCGACGTGCTCATACAGTTCACCGTAAGTCTCGCAACTTCAAGGGATAGGTATATAATATCCAGGAAAGGTACATACATAGTTGAGCAATTAATTAACATTTCCTGAGCGCCTGGCTTCCGGCTGCGTTTTGCAGGAAATTGCAGTTCCGAACCGCGCGACCGAAATGCACCGGTCAATCTCGTAGGTTCATGGCGAGAAATATATCTGTGTCAGTGGTTACTCGTGATATACTGATTTCCGTAGGAAAGCCGGTGGATGCGTATAGCTAATTTGAGGTATATCATTTTGATGACGGTTCTTGAACTGACGTGTTTGAACTGCTTTTACAGGTCGTTGTACCTATTAAATAGGCTGCTGAAGTAAGGGACCTGATATACAGATTAAAACTTGCACGTTTTTCATACATATTGTTAGTAAACTTGACAATCGCATACCGTAAACCCGCCCTTAAGCGCCTTTTAAGTCGCCCCTCAGTTTGAAAGTAACCCCCTACTTTCAAACTGAGGGGCGACTTAAAAAAAAACATTTTTCATGTCATGTTTTAGTTTTTATTTGGTTATCCTGGATTCAGTAAATTTCCTATTTACTAAACTGAATCAAACTAGAAATACTTATTGATGATTATGATTGTTTAATTGTAGGTACTACGGTACCTATTCTAGTACCTATTCGAGGAACTTGATTTTATATGATACACACCTATGCTGCTGAAAAGGACATGGACTAAGAAAGCTTAAATTCTTTGAGCAGCAATCAATTCATGAAGTGGTGGGGTTATTTGGCACAATAGTTGTAGATACCCAATTTCAAATCGTGAGAGCACGAGATGTATATAATGAGTCCATCCTGTAACCCTGGTATTTTAGAATATTCTTATTTTTTTAACCCAAGTGGATTTAGAGGTTCTAAAATGACAGATCTTTTTGCAGACTTCTTCACCTTATTCGCTAACCTGAAGGTCGTAAGAAGAACAGGTCGTAGGTTTCAGGGATCACAGAATTCACTGACGCATAATCCAATTCGTTAGAATTAAATGCATTAGTCTATTGATACTGCGATGTTGACGGCTAATTGGTTGAAAGAGCCGAACTCTAATTCTTTACATAGTGTGTCTCACGTCACGTTTAAATAGCGACAGTGCAATTATTTGCAAATATGTGATGAACTACATACAAAAATATCCCTGTTGGTATTTATCTGACTGATCTATCTGACCGATGGTCGAGCTAAGGTTATAAGTCATAACTCATTGAATCGTAAAGCAACAAACAAAAATAGACCTTGAACTCTCGAACAGCATCATCATCTAAATATCATTTGCAATTTGCAAAACCTGACAAACAAACGTGCTTCCATATTAATAATATTAGTATGGAAGTATAATACATTCAAAGGAAGACGAATAAAGTCTATATAAAATTTAGGAATTGTTCTCGGCTTTATTTTCGCTAGCTAACACTAACCTTAGTGTTAATAAGGTTATTTAGTCACGATTATGATCCGGATCAGCTGCAAAGTCAGCCAGAAAGTGACCAACCACTTTTGAACCTTATAATACAAACAATAGAGTCGAAAAGTAGTAGACCAGTTTCTTCGATTACTGTGCCTAGCATTCCTGATAACAGCTGAAGGCCACTTTAAGCTCACGATAGCTAATTCAATTATTACACTGTTTAAAGTGTTAATTGTAGGTCACGTTAAGTCCGGCGATCTACAAGTGTGCTATTTTCAAGCAACCTAATAGATGTTTCCTTAACTACCTCTACACCACTTTAATCTTAATAGCTACCAATGACGGGGATGGTGTCAGCCATTTCTGCCAACGACAGATCCGCTCCGTGCCCGGATCATGAATCCGGTTTTTAGGGTTCCGTATCAAAATGGTAAAAAAGGAACCTTATAGTTTCACTTTGTCTGTCTGTCTGTCTGTCTGTCTGTCAGTCGCATCGCTAAATATCTCATGAACTACTTATGCTATCAATTTGGTAACATAATACAATGTATAATTTGGAATAGTTATAAAGAAGACTAACCTGGATAGGTACATAGAACTTGACTTTTATAACTATTTTTTTTATTTTCTGTGAAATTTCACAGATTACAGGTGGTTCAAAATTTGAAAGTCTAGTGAATATGTCGAGTGGGATGTCATAATGAAAGGGCTTGGGTTGCACATTCTGAAACAATTGTTTTTTTTTAAGTACTTAGTCATTTTTGTTTTATGAGGGAAAATGTAAAAAAAAATACCGTCCCCCCTTTATCTCCGAAATTTACCAAGGGACAAATATAAAATTATTACCTAACATTGGCATCGATGTATATTTTACAGGAAAAATATAACTATAGCTCTATCTAGTTTTTCTTTGTCGTCAAAAACATTTCCATACTAAGTTTGTAATTTAATCACCTTTGTATGTATTTTTGTATTATAAATTCATACGAGGGTATGTTCAAAATACCTTCTTTTAAATAAAGGAAAAAAATTGAAATCGGTTCACGTGATAAAGAATTATCCTTGAAAATCCACCATACATACTAAGTTATTCAGTCGCTCAAATTTGTAACAAGTCGCCGATAGATGGCGCTGTACCCATGCCGTTCAATTTCTACACCATGTTAATGTTTCATGAATTAAGCCGTCGTCTCCCGGCGAAAAAAATAAACAATAGCATTCTTTTGTTATGATCCAGGGGATCCCAGGGACAGGTAGACGACGGGTAGGGTTGGAACCGGTACACATCTGTATACGGAACCCTCAGTGCACGAGTCCGACTCGCATTTGACCGGTTTTTTTAAGAGCGCTTTAATAAAATGTAACAGGTCCACTAGCGCCACTCGTAAATAAGTGTAATTATTTAAATTTAACGATATATAACTAAAAAAGGGGGCCGCTACGTACACTAGTTTGTATTTAAGTACTTTTTGAATCCATCAAACTAGTTATTACGTTGCATCGTCAATCTATGCGTCCAAAGTTAAAACGGCCGTTTTAATTTTGAGCTCATAGAGACGAATCTAGCAACGTAAAAACTAGTTTGATGGATTCAAAAAGTACTTAAATACAAACTACAGTACGTAGCGGCCCTCTTTTTTAGTTACATATCGTTAAATTTAAATAATTATAATTATTTACGAGTGGCGCTAGTGGACCTGTTACATTTTATTAAAGCGCTCTTAATTCTCTTAGCTGCATGGATGGTAAATAAGGTCGGTTGAGTCTTTTAATCTGTATAAAATAGAGTTAAACCATTTTTATACTGAACGCCTCTCTAATGTGTTGCTCACATCTGTCATAAGCCAATACGGAGATAATATAGATAGATGCAATACGCAGAAACTTTCACATAGAAACAATGTCTTGGTAGGTAGGTACTAGGAGCGTTCTTTTTGTAAATTATTTTACTCTACCTACGCATAATACTATCTCTTAAGTACCTTCATATTTTTGAGGTACACACATAAAAAAAACACTTTCATAACATCAGCTCCGGATAAGCCAAAGACAACCTTAGACAGTTTCGCGATGTGGACTTTCCTGCATTACGCAATTTAAATAGAATAAATACCTATCAATAGAGTTGTTAGCGATATCCACAAGTAATACATGTTTGAAACTTATTAGATGACATATCGGCTTTTCACAAATTAGAACTTGTCTTAAACCGGTTATGGTAATGAGACTAAAACTAGATGAGTTATCAGTATGATTTAAAATTTTAAAACGATAAGTTGTTACAGCACTTTTTAACAAAGATTGATAAGATAGTAGTCATATTTAGTTGTATTCTAGAGGACCTCCCGAATATTGATGTAGTCACTACTTCTTTAGGAGTCAATTGATATCTGCAGTTCCGAACTACCTACTAAAATAATTAGATGACAAAACTAAAACAACAAGTTCTGTTTGGAATTAATAAATACTTTCATTAAGTGCAAACAAAAGGTGTGCGAAAATTATTGAGTTAAAATATTATTGCACTCGTAATCTTGTGAAGGGTCGCTGTCATTTTTAACAGAATAGGTACAACATAGCACAAGCAATCTCATACTCTAAATAAAAAAAACTTTGGACGAATTAAAGTAGTCGTAACTATTTCAATGAACGAACTTTATAAAAAGTTTTATGGGCAAATGGTAATAATACCTATACAAGTTTTCTAGTTTTGTTAATTTTATAGCAAAAGTATAAACTAGACATTGTTTAAAGGATATATAACATAACTAAGAAGTCAACCCGCTCTCATAACGACAAGGTCACGAGAGGAGAGAGTGGTAACACAATTCCTTAATAAAACTATATAAAATGAATACACAATAAAAAATATCTGTTAAATGAAAGTAGACAGAATGCCTCGTAACTCATCTGACCTCTCGGTCATCTAACATAACATTACATAAGTGATAGTAAAAACACTCAGACACCTTTTCCTGTCAAATACACTGTGTCAACCTCATTAGACAGTCGAAAAGCGCGGGAACGAACGCAAAAAAAGTTAGAAATTTGTCTTTGGCAAAAAAATTGCGCGAACGGAACGCGCGTGCGCGGTCGCGTTGAAGTTTGTACTAAGCGTTGGACGTTGAGATTGAATTGAGAAGCTTTATGCAACCTTCGTCGAAAGCAGCATTCCTGCGGTCAAGACTGAGCGCGTTGGCAAACGCATCTGCCATGCAGTGACCTTTGCAAGGATTTCAAATGTGTGTCGTAGCGTGGGATCTAATAGGTAAATCTAGTGGTCGCAAAAGATAAGAGGCCCTTGTTTTAGTTGTCAATTGATTTTCAACTTAAGTCAAAACGTAACAAGGTTACTTTTGCGTACGTTTATTGGCTCTTAAAGTTCACGAATGCTTCAGTAATTACAGTTGGTACTTTATTACTATTTTTAAGTAGGCAGTAAATATTACCACTCTCTGAAATTGCTTCAAAGTTGATTTAAGTGGTGTATAAGCTCCGAAGCTAAATAAAACTAAATTTACAAAATCATTGTCCTGAAAAGTGACATTGTTATGAATAAACATAGTGTTTTATCTAGTTTCCTTCGATACTAAGGTATTTATCTTAAAACTAATAATAGCCCTATTTCTTGCTTCTGTTTTTACGTGATGTTCATAATTTTCAGATAAGTACATTTCTTATACGTGGATATTTACGAACCAGACAGACATCGGAGGATTACTGCTGGGTTATGTGGTATTTCTATTCACTAAAAACTCCACGGTGACCGCCATCTGCGCTTTCATGCTGGGGACTCCAGGATCCTGCGAACGCACTGGAGCCCCCCTCGCGCTTTAGTAAACGTTGTGCAGCTCCTTTGAAACTGTGAATTACATAGGCTCTAGACCGGTTCAGCGTCAGTTTGCGGCCACCTGGAGGACGAAGTTTTTAGAAACCGAAAATAAAATTTGGTATGTATTGAATGGGATTCAATAACAAAAAACCCAAGTGCGAGTCGTACTCGCCCACCGAGGGTTCCGTAAAAATTTGTTGGTATTGATTATGTTCTTTAAATAAAGACGAAAAGGTTTTTTAATGATTAAATTTCAAATGTATGTATAGTTTTCCGATTTTTCCCTGCCTACTTGCTACTCCTACTGCTTAGTATAAGACGATATTAGTTGCCAAACATCATAGTTCCAGGTCAACGGCAAGTACCCTATAAATTTTGATTCACTTGAGAGTGTCGAAATATAAGTCTTTTGCCGCATAAACGGCTGTATCTTTTTTTTACGTTAACTTAGAAGTTTTTTTACAGCTTCAAGGGTCTGTAGACTTGTGTAAATGGTTGAATTTCAACCCGATACCTCCACGCGTTGTCGAGTTAAAGGTTCTTGACAAACAGACAGACAGACTGCCAAGAAAGTGATCCTATAAGGGTTCCGTTTACTTTCCTTTCGAGGTACGGAACGAGAAAATATACTTTCAGTTTTTCAACTCATCCAGCATACAAAATTTGCTGGTCGCGACGTATCGACCCTACATTAAAGCATAAACTATGATCATACCTACTGATATTCTGAATTCCATACGCCAAAACAACAATGATATTATGCTACAAAAAAGTGTTTTTCACTTCTTATGCTCGAAAAGTGTGTCATATTAGACTTGTCAAGCGGGGCTAAAGTAGTACATTTAACCCCTAGGGAAAATATGAATATATATTTATGATTTACAAAACATTCAATTTAGACCAATCATAATACTTCACCTTAATAATCCACCAATCACAAAACACTAATTTAACTCTTTAAAAAATATTTGGTAGGTATTAATAAACCAGAATACAGCTTTATTAAAATCGACCAATCAGAAAACAGAATTCATTTCTCTAAAGAGTCTAAAGATTAAGTTAGTAGTAGTCCCTATTTCACAATAATTAAAAAAGTGATCAGTTCGTTCAAGCAACGCTTTGAAGCGCTCAATGGAAGGTGTGTTAGCTTTTTTGCGCGTGAATGTTGCGCGCGAACCGCGGTGTCTATTTTGTGTGTCAAAGCATGAAAGCAGTTTAGAAAAAAAAACATGCTGCCAAATTACATATAAGTTCGCCGTGGAATTAATTGTTAATTTTGGATGGTTAACCTTTGTTTATTTATTTTCTCGCAATCGAAGTGAAAAGTAGAAGAGTGTATAACTCTGGTCTAAAAGCCATATTACCCCTCGAATTATTTTCCCTCACTTTGTTCGGGAAAATAACTATCTCGTGGTAATATAGCTCATTTTAGACCCTTGTCATACAATCTACTATTAGGTCACCCAAGAGTGCTCTTGACCGGCGAATTGTTTTAAACGTGCAAATTTTATAATAGATACCTGAATATTCACGAGGCATCTTATATTTAAAAGTTAATTGCAATTTAAAACGATGCCTAGTTATACCCAGACACTGATGAGACCTACGGCTATCGACTTATAAAGGGCAAGGCAGAACATAGACCTACATTTTTTTCACCTTTCAACATATCTGGTTCTAGACTAAGGATGTCAGAACAATGAGCCATGAATTAATGGGCGATAAATTCTGAAGCTCAAGAGATGGGCAAATGAATACGTATAGTACAAAATATTTGACAGACAAAAATATCGTGCCAATTTAGTGGAATTGAAATTTTGAACTTTTGATTAACTATTTATTGACTTACTAGTTTACATTATATTTGTTACTGTTCAGAACAGATATGAGAACAATAATGTCAATAGATGGAATGAAAGTTTGGAACTTTTATTTGTTGCTGTCCTTCAGTCTTGAAATAAAAGAATTTCATAGAATAACGGATTCATAAACAGGACTTAAAGGTGACAATTTTCCGCTGGTTCCTTGAATCCTTGCAAAAAGTGCTTTACATAGGATGATCAATCTCTTTTTACAATGTTTATTGCACTTTCAACGACATTTCGTCATCATAAATTGTGTTTTTTACCGCCAATCGCATGGATCGTTTTTTTTTGTTATGTACTCATCCTTGACTTTTATCGGCTTGGAAGGTAATAATTACGGAGTCGTATGTAGGATTACACATCACTATTATTCTATCTATGGGTAAGTTTTGTAACAGTACGGTCTTAAAGTAAGTTTGGAATGTGTTGCGTTAAACCTGTTGCTTCTTATTTGATTATTCTGTTTTAGGTTATGGTTTTTCGTTATTAGTTATTGATTTATTTATATGCTATATTTATAAAAACTAATGGGTGTTGTTTGGGTTTGTGAGACCTAAGAAATGTTTGTAGCATTATTTTAATAGGTAGGTGTAGGTACATAGTCTGTGTATTCACGACAACTTAATACTCATACAATCACTTTATGTTAATATAGAAATGTACGCCCACGACTCCGTCGGTGAATAAGAAGTTTTTATCTTACAAAAATAATGAAAAAAATAACTGAAACGGACAAACACATCAGTTATCAGAGTAAAGATATTGCTTATAACAGATAGGCACTAAGCTAAACGTCCCAATACCCGATACTAACCCATTAGTAGAAGTAGGCGCCTCCACATAATCTCAATTAAAAGAAAATGAGACCACAAACAAGGTGCCAATCATTGGAATTAAGGTTTCAGGTATTAATTAGGACGTTTTACCCTATCTAGGCTGATAGACACATTAAGCTATCTTTATCCAACCATTCAAATATTTAAGTGTAGGTAACATACGGACCCCTTAGTTTGCTAAGCTCGTCAAAGGTATATTAATTTCGTCATCAGAAAGTTCATGAACGTTGACCATAAACAAAATTAATATTAAAATACTAGCTTTTTCCCGCGGCCTCGCCCGCGTATACTAAGCGTAAGTTTTAATCGTCTATAAAAAAGGAGGTTCTTAATTTGACCCGTATGTTTGTATGTCGGTACTTACGTATGTATGTATGGATGGATGTCATTTTCGTAATCGGCACCCCGAGGAACCTCGACGATGACACCCATATCGATGTTTAAGAAAAAATAAATGTCCGCCATCTCGGATTTCATAATGGGTGTTATTTTGGTAATCGGCACCCCGAGGAACCTCGAAGATGACATCCATATTGATTTTTAAGAAAACTATTTGTCCGCCATCTTGGATTTGCAAATGCATATCATTTTCGTAATCGGCACCCCGAGGAACCTCGAAATTAACACCAATATCGATTTTTAAGAAAATTTAATTGTCCGCCATCTTTGATTTGAGAATGGATGCCATTTTCGTAATCGGCACCCCAAGGAACCTCTAAGATAACACCCGTATCGATTTTTAAGAGAAGTAAAGATTTGCTCCCCGTATAAACTTGAAACCCCCTTTTCGCCCCTTTTGGGGAGCAATTTCGAAAAACGCTTAAATATGTTTGGTTGTACTTAAACAGAAAATCTATATACGAAGTTTTAAATCTCTCACTTCAAAAAAGATTTGCTACCCGTACAAACTTTGAAGTCCGTTTTCACCCCTTTAGGGGAGCAATTTAGAAAAACGATGAAATACGCCATTAATATATTTAAACAGAGTCTATATACAAAGTTTCAAATCTCTCATTTCAATAAATAGGTAATTTCATACAAACTTTCATCCCTTGTCTTACCCTCTCAGGGGATGAATTTCGAAAAATCCTCTTATTCCTAGCCTACGTTATAAATGTAACCGACTGCAAAAATCAACTCTTTAGCGTCAGCAGTTTCGGCTGTGTGTTGATGAATCAGTGAGGACTTCTTCTTTTATATGATCAATCATTCACTCTGGTCACTCATCGGCCAGGAGTAACAAAAAAGATTTTTGTTATATTAAAAGTTTATTTATTTATTTAAACAAGGTACACTTTATAGACAGTACACAATAAATGATACAGTTAAGTTTGCACAAAATCAGTAGTTTATAGACCAGCAATGACATCCAAAGCAAGTGCACACAGCATGATCAATAAGTAAGCGCATAATTGACCAAGTGCACATACAGCACTAGTGTCAAGTCGACCAACACAGAGCAGGGTTAATTACATGATTAAATCTAATCAAGTTCAGCATTCAATAACACAGTTTTACCCTACTCTATTTCAGCCAAGTCGAGCCAATGATGCATCAACATGAACATTACTAGTAGCAAAGGTTTAATTAAAGGAGATAAGTATACATTCTTAGGTACTAACTGAATGATAAACGATAAACGATAAAACTGAATTTCTTTTAACTTGTTTCTGAATTAATTTAACGTTTTAGAGGTTATAAAAGTTGTAGATAAGTTGAGATGTTGAATAATGGTAATGCTAAAATTGGCTGTATTGAGAGAAAATACGTATTATAAGACCTGTTGTTGTATTATAAAAGTATCTAACTACTTATGTACCTACATATTTAGTATATTTTATTTCTTGAAATCTTCATAACTAGATAGGTACCTATACTTACCTACCCTTTTTATGACGGATCTGTCTATCGATTAAGAGCCAAACTTACATATATTTACACGCTCTTACCCATGTCATTAAAGTCATGTTCGCATATTTTGTCAATAAGTGTGTACAAGTCTCTGAAAAATCATCCATTAAGTCGTCTTCAGTTACTAGGCACGCATAAAAAGCCAAGAGATCTCCAGACCGCGCAGCGCGGTGCGTGAACCGGCCTTGGCACCGGCAATCCAGCTCAAATGTCAGACCGCATAGCGATGACCAACACTCCTACATGAGTAGCTACACTATTTCTCAGTACAAATATGAAATACTAGCTTTTGTCGTCGACTTCGTCCGCGTAAACTCCCACTCCCGATTTCATCCCTTCGAAGGATGATTTTCGGGATAAACTCTTTGTATACCTACCATCATAATCCGTTCAGTTATTTTAAGTAGCGTGATTGAGTAACAAACATCTAAACATCCAAACTTTCGCATTAGTAGGATGTGTACATATTTTATAGCCAATGGCTAAATAAAAACCGTTTAAGGCTTGATGAAAGTCATACAATAATTCATGCAAAATACGAGTAGGTTATTGATTATTTTTCATAACATAGTCGTACAATGGAGATACATGAACACAATGTTGGTAATACCGAGGGACTACAGTATTGGGTTCTTCAAGAAAGGAGTGTAAAATTTTTTGAAGAGTCGGCAACGCCCATATGACACTCTTAGAGTTGGAAGAGTCCATAGGCTGTGGTTATCACTTACCATCAGGCGGGCCGAACGCTTGTTTGCCACCGACGTGGTATAAAAAAAGTCCTACAAAACTCATACTGAGTCAGTTCCATTCCAACTAATTTAAGCCAATTTTGCTCATCACACAAATATTTGTCCTACCCGGAATTCGAACCCAAGACTGTCATATTCGTAGGCAGAGTTACTAAGCTTAAGCGATTGCTTAAATTCGGTTTGTAAATAAATAGAAAAGTTAATCATAAACAATAATTGCCTTCTTCTTTGTGACGAACATGTAAAGAAACCTTAAAGGTCGATCTAATTCGATAATACAAATAACCAATACTCGCATTAAAACAAAATTCGTTAGTACGTGACAACAATAAGGTCGTCAAAGTAAAACAAGTCCATTAAGCAATTACATAATTTGATACCTATTTCGTCTCCTTCAAGTAAGCTAAAACTATTTAAAAAAATAACTTAAAAAATATAATTTATTTAGTCTGTTAGGTAAGTACTGTGTCCCGCTGCTGGGGAAAGCCTCAAAACCGAAATATTAATAATTATTATAAACGCGCAACTAAGACAACGATTGCATTATATGTAAGTACATATTATGCCAGTGGTAGAAAACATTAAAGAAACTAGTTGTACTTGGCTGAATGTATTCAATTGGGATCGGTTTTGTTTTAGTCATACGCGCCTGAAAACCAGTAGGTACGCGCGGTACGTATTTAGGTACCTACTAAACTTATTTTAATTCCATAAGTTGATTCGAGTAGATTCCCCGTATAGTGTTTGGTAATGTTAGGAGCAAAATGCATATTAAGCAGTAGTATAACGGGTCCCGCTTACGACTAGAATCCGTCTCTGCTTCTAATGGAGGGCCGAGGTACTTTTTACTCCTACCTGTAACAAGAAAAACAAATAATTAGTAAACTAAATTTCAATTCATAAGTTTACCGGTTCTAGCAATAACTTAATATGTCAACCCGCATACAAAATCTGAATGGAACTCGGTCGATCTGTCTATTACCTTTTCACGTCTTAGGTGGGGAATGGGGGGGTGGAATTATTTGTGTCAATCTCCCGAGGGACTACATTATGGGGTTCATCAAGACAGGAGTGTTAAAACTTTTAAAGAGTCGGCAACGCGAATGTGACACTTCTGGAGTTGCAAGCATCCATAGGCTGCGGTGACCGCTTACCATCAAGCGGGCCGCATGTTTGTTTGCCACCAACGTTGTATTTAAAAAATGCATATATTGCGGACAATAGCTAGTATTACTTACATAGATATACATTTTTATAAAGCTTCCAAATTTCTCAATCAAAGATTGGAATTGTTTATTAATCAATAATGAACGTATAATTATGGTTATAAAATATAAAGACGCGTATTATGGAGTTTCATCAAATTAATGTTAGGTTATTAGCCATTCTCGCAGCTGGAAAGGTTAGATTGAATAACTTGTTTCTTAAATTAATGGTTGTCAAAAAGATGTTACCAACGGTCATGTTTTCCTACTATTTTTCACTGTAGGACATTACACCGGTTTTTAACCATAGAGTATTAAACTTTTCAAGGTTAAGCAGGCAGAATGAGCCATACCTGATCCAGTTTACTAGAGAAAAAGTTTAGTTCTTTTTTAAATATTTGCGCTTTATATAGCTTTGCTCGCCGGACGGAGAAAAGTTATTTTAGTCGTATTTGACCAATGTATTTTACTGAGTTACTTTTGTTTTTTGTTTTTATTGTTGTTTAATACATTTAAAATGGGAATGGAGATAGATAATTTGTACTATTACTTATTCGGTGGTTCCATTAAGAACGTTTTCTTTTTTTTTGCGTGGGTAAATGCATTTACGCATTCCACCTGGCTGGGGAGGCCAGGACGGATATGTCGGACTCCCGGAAACCGCCCAGACTACCAACTAAAACCCCACGGTGTTCCAGCTCGTCACCATATTGCCGGGTCACGGGGACGTACTTGCACTCTTCCGCGACCCGGCGGTGATTGGCCTGTTGGGAGGCCCCGGCCTGTTGGGCATGTGGGCGAGGTGTTAATCCCATCCTGCTACGTCATGTGAGTGGCGCGCGGGAACAAAACGCCATGCCATCTCGGGCCAGTTAGTTTGCGGCCGGCAGACTTCCCCAAGTCTATATACCGACACCGGCCACAGTTAAGGGGGTGGATGGCGATCATAGGCTCGCCGTTTACGCCCAATTCGCCGTCGGCGACCGGGATCGTCGGAAGTTGCCTCCCTCTGTCTCTCGGACGCCTCTTTTCTTTCCATTACGGTCTCGTAGAAGGCGAGGACCGCTTGCCATACCCTGTCATTGCCCACCACGAGCGCTACGGCAACGAGAGGTCATGACCTACTGTCGCGCATAGTGTTCGATGCTCCTCCTCCCAGGCTGAACACTACTCCAGCGTGTGCTGGGTCGTCGCAGTGGTGGCACTCGGCGGTCGGCTCTCGGCTTATGCGATGTAGGTACCTCCCGAAGCAACCGTGCTCCGAGGGACCTGAGTTAGCCGGAATGTCATCGTGCCATGGCGCCGGTCCAGCCACTGCTTCAAGACAGGACGAACTGCTTGGATAGTCTTATGGCCCGCACTGGGCTGTGCCAGCCTCTCCTTCCACACAGCCACTATTTCAAGGTATGCAGATTCTCTGCGTCCCTCCACCTCACTTGGTGCTGGAGAGTCGCCTCGCCCATGCGCCTCCTTACGCCAGGGATATACCGACGCAAGGGCCCTCGCGTTTAGGTCCCAAAGAAGCGACCCAGCCAGCACGCATGCTACCTCGTTGGTTCCATTAAGAACCTGACCTGACCCAGGTCAAGTAGGTAGACTTCTAGACTTCGATTTACAGCCTAGCCCTGTGGTCACAATTGTGCACAAATGTTTGCTTCAATTTTGCAATGGCATACGTTATTACATTCAAGAAAACCGTACAAACATTGGTATTGTATTTGGTAAGGTTATGTGAAAAACAAACGCGGTTAATTAAAAAGTAAACATCACATACGCGCAAACGCACGTCGCCTAATGTTAGTCAATCCTGCATTTAGTTCAAATGTGAACAAACTGGGAGATTTGCTTTTCGTAAGCATTTACGACACACACAGCTGTCACGATTAACCGCAAGTTTAATGTCTAGCACTATACATATGGTTCGGGCCACACGTCCGTCGATAAAATTATGAATGAATATATCTACTTACAGAATCAAAATACAAAGAAAAAATAAAAGAAGTCATTGATCGAATTGAAGTCCTTATTCTAGAATAAACTGGAACCAGAGTGCCAATCATGGGCTATGTCTTTACCACCACTAGGCTACCGGAAGTACTACCCCTGCCCCCTGCAATTACAACAATATTTACGTTATATATACGCAGTGTATGCTACTAGTTAACACCTGTGCACTGATCTTTGGCATACTTTCATATAATCAAAAACTACCTACTAGTTGATCAGCAAAAGTATGTTGCACGCCAGGGAACGAAGGATCGAAGTCCGTAAAATTTCATCTTAACAGAAACAGCTTAGTTAATAAATAACACTAACCCAAGACTAACTATAATAAAATTAAAGCTTAGTTAGTTTAAGCTCTTAAATGGAATCATGGAGGTATTATAAAGGTACAGCTAACCATGACCCAACTCAGAATAATAAACACAAAGTGCTTATTGTCAAATAACATTCAAGTTTGAATCTCAGATGGCGAAAGAAGGAAATGTCATTGTTAGTTCTGCGGTTACTTAATTAAGTAATTCTTTATAAAATTACATTGAATCGTTGTCAGCCCGTCTAACCTAGGGGGGTCAATATCCCAGGCATGAATTTGAAATGGCACGGCTGATAACGGGGGTGCTCTTTGGTCATACATATTCATGATATTTTTTTTTAAATAGCAGGGTTGTTCTTCTATCTGGGGCAAATAATGCGATTGTATTAAAATTAATATTAATCACTTTAAAAAAATAATTAAGTGCCGATTTATCATCACAGTGACCTGTCCCCCGTACTTTTTTTATGGAAAATTCCTTCATGACACAAATATGGATAGGTATTTACGTTAACTGAGACATTTATTATAATCTAGGATAGTTGCATTATCGATATGAGATATTTGGGATTACTAAAATACCCTGTATATGTTTTGGTCAGAGTATATGTATCTGTCCTGCACGACGACATCATATCGGTGAACAAAGTTTCGATGCGTGTAGTTGCTAAGAAACGCCTTGTGGACGCACTGCTTCAATCAAAGGTTATTCGGCCAGTCCCGTGCTAACGTCCGGCGCAAGCGCACGTGTTGAGACCAGCTGCGTATTCGAGTTATACACATAAGTTTATCAATTCGGTGATGTGGGGACAAAAAAGTTTTCATTTCGGTTACTGCTATATTTTGGTAACAGTGCATATGTTTTGTTTGTTATTCGGATATTATATGTAAGTCAACATTTTATTACATATTCTAGGCTTAATTTTTATGTTCCTACGCGACATTTTCGATAATTCGAGTTAAACCTAAATGTTCTTCATTTCAGTGATCTCATTTCGGTTAATTCGGTGAACAATTTGCTCCTATCACCTCACCGAATTCAAAAATATCACCGAAGATGAAATATTTTTTATCTGGTTGAAGGGTTCCGTACATAATAAAAGTCTTAACTGATTAGAAGTTGTGAATTGTTTTAATACAACTTTTTTGTTATGAAATATATAAAATAAAATATTTCTATTATCATCATCTTGACATTACTGAGAAATTCTTATATGCTATGCAGGCTTCGTCAGGTGGGTACAACTATGAATCATCAATAGACGTCGTCACATATAGATATCCACACAACAATAAAACAATTCGCAACAGGCTTCGTCAATTAATATCAACTAAATAGGATCGCCCCGAACTGCACCGCGCTGGCAAATGTTTCCATTACATTTGCAGCATTATTGCGTTGTTGTAGATAGACGATTCGCAGCGCAGATCACTGCCCTATCCCTAGGCCGGCGACCAAATTCCTTAATAAATGTTTTAGCCTCCACCTCCACCGCCCCAAGATCCCGCAGTCTCCACTGCAATCGGCACGAAATCGTACAACGGTTCCAGGGCAGTGTACTTGGAGTGTTTAAATATGGCTGCATACTCAGCGGCCGACCCCGCAGACCTGACCGTAAGGTGAAGGTGAGACGGGGCAAACGTACTGACGCACGTAGTGTCCCACAAGAGACACCGACCATTTGCCACGGAACCAGTGTGAGGCCATCTGGCTTTTTGCTATCCGTGCGATACAATCCTGGAAGCCTCCAGCCCCTAGGCTTGGAGCCCAAGCCATAGGGGATGTTGGCCGACACCAAAGCCTGACAAACTGCATCATTGATTGCGTGATGCCTTGAAAACAGCTACGCGCACCTATGACAGCTAAGGCTGGCCGTCCTCCTCAACCATGACCCCACAAATTCACCGATGCGGCTGACAAACCTTACAATCCAAACACAAACCACAAACGGTATTTCGGTATCATCGTCATTATAACACACGATGCGAGCGACGAATCCCAATGTCCCGTGAGCGATGGCAAGAAACGCCACTACACTGACTTTCCGACAACGACGTATACCCAGTCTCCCATGGCGAACCGGAAGAGAAGCCTGGTACCACTGTGCCTCGTTTAGATGAACATTCAAAATGGTCTCAAAGACACTCGAAGCGTATCGACCAACCTTAACACGTCGTCCCCAAACAACCAGGTGGGGAAAGTTCTTAAAATATACAACATACGAAGCATCGCTAAACAGGTCCTTAGCAGGGTAAACGATGCATGTGCTGACAAATTTCTCAAATGTTCTTGAGCCCCAACTAACACCACCCTTTTTTCCTTAAGAGCAAAAGTAACCCCCTCCGGAAATATGGGAGCACCCAGCAAGCATAAGGACGACTCATTCAGAAGTCGAACCCTGGCAACAACAACCTAAATGCCAACCGTAGCCATTATCATCCATGGGATGACAATAAAACAGCTCACATTTGCATGAGTTAACCTCCAGACTGATTGCCTTTAGACTTGGCAAAAGCTGTCTCAAATCCTGCAATACTACAGGCCTACCAGCTAACGTTCCATCGTCTAAATAGCACACATTTAGCCTATAATTCACTATACACAATAACCTTTTGTATGTCCAAAAAAATATTAAGGGCTCTAAAGTATCACCCTGCTGAGCTCCGACTTGCGAAGTTATTGATATGTCGTTATAAAATAAATTGCTAGACGTGTTCGTGTGCCAACATTGAAGGAGAAACGGATAAAGAGATGGCACTCGATCCAAAACTTCCTCGAGAATTGTCTCCTTCTCAACGCTATTGCTCTTGAGCAAAAGCTCTTGAGGCGTGTATGGCCGCGTTACAACCTTGCACAATTCCGAAACCTATCTGAAGTGTTTGAAGGTAATCCGCCATTGCCTCTCTAACTACCCGGTAGCCCAGTTTAGCCGACAGGCAACGCAGAGTGTAGCCTATGGCGATCGGCCAAATCCCCCGCCCTTTATTGAGAGAGCACAGAGTGAACCTCCGTACAAATAGGGGCAAACCACGGGATTGAGAGAACCTTTTTAAAGGAAATTACAGAGTTTCGCTATACAATCGACTAACCATTGTTGTCAGCCGAGGGTGAGGTTAGCTCTTTGAGATTTTGTGGCCGCAAACCATCCAAACAAGACTCGGACGATATATGCATATTTAAATACATATTTTAAATAAAGATTGTATAATATTAATTCTAAATAATAGGTTCCTTTAAAGTTGTTGTTCTCTTATGATTTGAATAAATATAACGGACTTAAATATACCTATGTATAATTTATTATGGCGACTGACCCTTTTTTTAAATTTTCAAAATGCTTAATAAAGTTTGCCAATGGTCGATTTATATTTATAAATAATTTTACAAAATTTTATTTGCTGTATTTTTTTATATATATTAAGAAATGAAAGGATAGGCAACATTCATTACATATCAAGTAAAATCAGCAAACAGCTGACACATACAGCCATGCGTCACTCGCTTGTATTAGGGTTCCGTAGATGCCATTTGAACCATTTTTTATTTTGGTCTTCTATTTTATGACTATTGTGAAACGTATAATTATTTTTTGATATCAAAGGAGCAATAAAACCATTATGTTTATCTATAAAACCTTTTTATGTTAATTTTAGTTCCATTTCGATGACTGTTATATCACATCGGTGAGACTTTATATCATTACGGTTATCTTAATACCATCACGGTGACTATTTATTTCATCTCGGTGACGTTATTATCACATCGGTGACTGCATGTATTTATTTCGGTGACAGTTATTCATTTCGATGAATTAAAAAAAGATTGTCTAATATCTTCG
Organism: Epiblema foenella; assembly: GCA_963556455.1. Lineage (NCBI taxonomy): Eukaryota > Metazoa > Arthropoda > Insecta > Lepidoptera > Tortricidae > Epiblema > Epiblema foenella. The sequence goes on from OY747109.1 coordinate 14,383,709, forward strand.
TAACTATTTATCGTATGACAGGGCCGTTAACATATATTAATTACAGTAGCTAAATCTTTCGGTTGATGTTAAAAAATCGATGAAAGACTTCAATTTGAAGAAAATCACCGATGTGAAAAAAAATATTGGCTTGTTGAAATTGACCCAGTGGGGAACATAATTTCTTGAAATACCAACTCGTAGGAGTTTGACACATTGACTTCTTTGAATAGTTGGTTGATATTTATAATGAATAGACGTCATTTATACTGTACCTAAATGTTAACTCCAATGACAAAACGTTCTACGTGTTTTAAACTAAAACTTTACTGTATTGCGTTATTAAGAGTTTGAGCAGTGTTATTAAAACCAATTTATAAATATTAAGGTTAAATGGCGAAGGTTTAGAAAATGCGAAGTATCGCTGTATGCCTTCCTAAGGCGTTGTATGAGGGAACTACTTGAGTAATTTGGGGGTCGAGCATGGTTCCTTCAGTAGCTCAGTTCGCTAGAGCGATTCGCCGCGTATGCGAGATCTGTAAATAAATTTGTAAACTCTGAAATGTAGAAGATCGGTCGAAAAGCCCTTGAAGAGTAAATGTTTCAATTATAACTTTAATTGTACCTTCATCAGGATAGATAGAATCAATCTGCTCGCTCTCAACGCTCTGCAAGTTATCATCTTCTGCCAAATCCTGGTTATCCTGCAGCTGTTCTCCATCATGTCCCAGCTCTCTAATCGGCCGGCCTTCAGTCTGTTTCGGTACAGGTAGTATATCCCTTAACGATGGCGCCCGTACGTTGTGCCTCGCCAGCCCGAGTTTCTTCTGTATAAATGCTTCGAGAATCTGCTTTGTGATTTTGTTCTGACGTGATAGCTCTTCGAAATCTGTGAAGAAAGGAGAAAGATAGATAAAAATGACTGTACGGAAGAATCAGTGGGTTCACCTTCGGTAAATAGAGTGACATTGTTGGAAAATCTTATGGTCATTTTGTCACTTTATTTACCGATAGCAAGAAGCATAGTGGTGCTATACCCAAAGTAGGAAAAGGAGGCAGTTTTGAAACCGATGTCATTTTTATCGTTTCTCCTCTCTCCATGCAAGTACCGAGCTTCAAGATGTTATATAATAATCATAATTTTGTTCTAAGGAGCCAATCTGAGAAATACGTTTAGCATTCCAATTCCATTCCGTTTTGCACCGCGTTAAATAATGTGTCTGATAGAAAGAGAGTAGGGCTCATCAAAATAAATTTGAAATGCGGGATGTACGTCTCAGATTGATCATCTTGCAATTGAAGTGAAAAGTGATCTTGATTTAGGAAAATATTAGGTGTTGATCTAATCCTCGATTACGATTATATCGATTAGTATTACTGTTGAGAAATAAAACATAGAAAATTATCTAAATTCGAGGTCTATTCCTAGCTTGAATCGATACATCTTGTTTATTTTCAATTACATAGGATAACTGAGTGTAGGTACTCAGTTGGAACGGACCTATCAAGTCCATTGTTAACGCACTGGGTACGTAACATCACAGACAATAGTGTTATCGTCCAATTGGTCTAAAATCATTTGGTGAATGCGAGGATGTTTCGTAAACAAATAATTAAGGTAAAGGATATGTTAATTTTAACCACAAACTCGTAGGTACTTGTATTGAATTGAGCAAATCCTTCCGGTAGGAAGTCGAAGGTTAAATACAAGAGCCAATTAGTTACGTTTAGGGCCATCTAAGATGTCCTTCAAAATTGTATGGAGGGATATTTAAGTCATGATTGATGATTAATTGCATCATCGTGTTGATGAAAAAAATTGATAAGGTCTTTTGCTACGTAGGTGACCTTTACATTCATGTTTGTATCGCATACATTCGTATTTAGACATGTCAATGAATAACCTATAAATAGTCAAATAGCTCGCCCCGTATCATTCCAGGTGCAATTTTTGTGTGATTCTCAAAAATTTATTAAGTACAATAATAGTACAATATTAAAACGAGTTTGGATGTCGGTAGTAGTATTTTCTCGTGATAATGATACGATAAAAACATTCGTTCCTTTCTGGCACAATTTGGTGGTACATACACTCAGTGTCATAAAGTTGTATTACTAATAAAATATATGCGGGGTATGAAAAGAACAACTTTGCATAAATATTTATATCTTGTAGTTTAATATCTTCTTACAATTAGGTTATAAATATGCCTTCAAGAGACCGAATTATATTCAGGGACAAACACAAGAGCCTATAAGCAGTCAGTCTGAAAATAGAAATCTCTGACCTTAACGTGTCTAAGAAAAATATTAAAACGGTGGCCCAAAGAAACAATATCACAAAAGATACCAGCCACCCGTTTACTGTCGGAATTGAAAAGGTTGCATAAGGTGATAAAATATACAGCGACAAAAAGACGCCGGTCACGATAACTTTCTTTTGTGTACCTTACAGTGTTAAGATTGTCGAGTTTTTCTTATACTCATAGTTGGCTTGAAATAATACTTTTTTTTAAATCTAGACACCGGCAGCGTGTTGAATCAAGTTCAAAAGAAGAAAATTGGCAACGCAGCGACCGTGTGATATATTACACGAACTATTTGGAGCCAATTTTGACTCCTACGTATCTCAAAATCTATTGAAAATAAGCATATGAAATTTGGTTCATTTATTAAGACCCTTAAGGCTAACTAGAACCCCAAATTTCATGAATATATAATTAAGACAAATCTTAAAACCGTGATTTTTCTCACTGACTGACGGGCTATATTATATTTGTCTATGTGATATTTATATAATTCGGTTTGTTGGTAAAAACTAGCCAAGTCAAATCCAGACCTTGAATTCTATCCCAAGTGAAATAAATATCCGGTATTTCTACACAGAATTTGGCACCCTACATCTCAATTCTTTTGTCGACGAAGTCAACAACGACGCAAATTCTTAATATTGAACTTGGCTCTCATTTCACATTTATAAACATAAATTGATGGATTACAATTACGCAGCTTGTCTGGTGGTAAACAGACATCGTAGCCTACGGACGCTATTGTTTCCAGAGGAGTCACAATCTCGGAGTTCTTTCACTCTGCCACCTACTATTTAGAGACGAGTATATTCATTTCGTATGTAGAAGTTCTCCTTTTTTTTTCAGGTTACCTACAACACTGTAGCTCAAAAGGACATGGTCTCTAAAATGTTGATTTCTTCCTGTGTAAAAAAACCAAGAAGCAAATAAATGAATGAAGACATAAAAAGGAAAATAATGACAACTTCATTTTAAGATAAAATAATTCTCTTCAAGGTTTTCCTTTAAAGGGTTTAATCCTCCACAAATCATATCCTACTGAATGTTCCTGCATGATGCTTGTATGGTTAAAAAGTTAATTTCAGTGACAAGCGAGCAAGCTTGAAGTGTTCACATAACTTGTAAAAGCCGTTTATTGCAGACAACGTAAGTTTACGACGATGAAATACTTTGTTTATGGTCTGAAGAAGATCCTAATTGAGTCATCGAGTAGGTACTTGAATATTCGTGTTTCTGTGCTGATATCCACTTAAGGTGTCAAGTAAACTGCATGAAATTGATCGGAAGCGATTTTGCAAGTACCTAGTAACATTTTTTATGATTACTAAATTGATATTAAATTCTAATTTATTAATATTTGATTCAATAAAACAATGTTGTGTTTCAAGCAAAAAAATCTTGAATTATGGCAACTGTCAGTTTTACTTTTAAGGTATCGGAGCGCTCGTGGTCCAGCGGCTTCCGCGTACCGCATGCGCGCTTGCGGTATGCGAGGTTAAGCAACGACGGCCCGGGCCAGTGTTATTTTAGGAAACGATAATCGATGTAACGATTTTCGGCAAATTGATGGACTCCCGTAAATATGCTATACTATTTCGGTAAACTTGCCATAAAAACACAAGAAAACGGAGATTTACAGATAGAAGGTCATTGGGAGGTAGGAGCCCGTTGATTCCGGCTGTTGTCTATGACAGCAGTCTTTAAGCCAGTTTAGAGGCCTGCGGGCGGATTGAGAACTTCTAACATTTAAGATGAACACTCACTTGACAAGGGGGGTCGCAGTTGCACCACGTTCGTAGGGAGTATACGTGACCCTTGGGTGGTGCTAAACGGTGCAACAAACTGGCAACCGTACTGTCTTCTCGAAGATCTCACAGTTCGGAATAATTTCCATACGATAAATAAATCCACTAAATTTAAAAATAAACGATCTCCAATACTGACACTTGAATGTGACCCAAGGTTCCTAATCATTGGTCAACAATGAAGTAAAAAAACACTAATTACCCGACACAAGTGACGCGACCACCAAAGCTTATGTCAATGTCACAGAGACTGTATTTTCCCATAGCCCTTCGTTTAATGCCAGTTAATTGAGATTGCGCAAATCGTATTAAAATGATGTGAAGCTTTTATCATCTAAACGACATGACAGCATTAATACATGCATATCTTCATGTATGTCCGTTCGTTCACTGATACTTCGTGACTTCCGATCATAAACAGTGAGTCGCGCCCAGTTCGTTACGTTAATAGTTTTTTCGTCACTCACCAGACAATTACATTCACCAACTTAAGTCAGAGATGAAACAAGCAAAACCAACCCTTCTGTCCATATCTTGAAGTCTATAACAAGTGACAGATATGTTGGTACGTTTGTGTGGTTTTGTACTGCTAATTTATTGCGTTCGTGCTCAGTCGAATTCTTTATGACATAACGAATGACCAGTTTGATAGGTAAGGTCAATGGGAACTAGGTGCTTCATATCGAGTGCTATTCATTTGTAAAAGTTCACGTGCCGTGATATGCGTGTCATTGTATTAATGACATTGACATTCATGTTAAATCATGTTTATTGAATTGACTAAATGCGCTCCGTATTAAAAACGACGCATTCAGTGTGCTGCAGCCCACAGATGGACACAAGTCGTACATAAGACACCAAAACAGGCGCCGTAGTTGGCCCCCAGGCCGGGGCTCACACAGCAACAATACCAGCTACATCCACCGTCCCCCAAATGACGGCCAAAAGCCCGTCCAGCAGTCGTAGCGGTGGTCCGTCACATATCCCAGCGCGCTCAGCGCAGGCGGAGTCACCTAGCACCCAGGAGCAGATCCAGGTCGGGTCTAGCTGAGTTTCTTGCTGGACTCTTCTCAGCTAGGCTAGGTTTAGTGAACCAGTGACAAAACTCCCAGTAGCTTGATTCCACTCACACCTCAGATACGGTTGAAGTCGCTCAACCGATCGCACGTATTCCAATATTTTAACCGCCCGCACGGTCGTATGGATTTTCCCAAGGCTACTCTCCAACCGCGCATTCCTATGGCTTTATTGCGCCTGGCCTAGCCACAGTCAGGTTTAAAAAACCAGGAGGGTACTAAGAACAAACTCGAACGATGCTACAGCTCTCTAGCCGCTATACTATAGTATGACTATACACTGAGAAAAAAATGGGCTAACAAAGTCACAATAAATGCTTTGTCATTTTTTTCTTGTTACAGTAACAATAAACTTTGTGACTATATCAAAACGAGTGTAGTGTCACCGGCAAACTTTTTATTGTTCGCCGTTTATTGTGCTGATAACAATAAACATTTTGCTACTGTATCAATACTTTTTTGCTTTGTCGTGGTAATCAAATTATATTGTCGGTTTATCAAAGTTAGACTTAGCTACTACAACAAAGCAGATTAATTTTGTTGTAGTGACAACAACATTTTGCCGATTTATCAAAGTTAGACTTTGCAACTGCAACAAAACTTTTTATGTTGCTGCAGTTACAATATCACTTTGTAATATTCTCAAAGTTTAACCTTGTTCCTGCAACAATGTATTTTCCGTTTGTTGGAATTACAATATAACCTTGCTAATTTATTAAAGTATACTTTTATTAGTACAACAACTTTCATCCGTTGTTGTGGCAACTATACAATACTGCTGATTTATCAAATTAAAACATTGTTACTATAACAATGTTTTTTATCCTTGTTGCATTGACAATGGCACATTGTCAATTTATCCATGAGTAATCTTGTTGATACAACAAAGTATTTTCTTTTTGTTGCATTTACAATAAAACATTGTTAATTTATTAAAGTATACTTTTATTACCACCACAAAGTTTCTCCATTGTTGTGGTAACAATAAAATACTGCCGATTTAAAAAATTAAACATTGTTGACATTACAAGGTCCTTTTACTTTGTTCCGTTCGCAATATAGTATGTTGTCAATTTATTCAAGAATAAATTTGTTGCTACCACAAAGTATTTTCTTTTGTTGCATTTACAACACAACATTGCTAATTTATTAAAGTATAATTTTATCACCACCACAAAGTTTTTTCCATTGTTGTGGTAACAATAAAATACTGCCGATTTACAAAATTAAACATTGTTAACATTACAATGTCCTTTTACTTTGTTCCGTTCACAATATAGTATGTTGTCAATTTATCCAAGAATAAATTTGTTGCTACCACAAAGTATTTTCTTTTGTTACATTTACAACACAACATTGCTAATTTATTAAAGTATAATTTTATCACCACCACAAAGTTTTTTCCATTGTTGTGGTAACAATAAAATACTGCCGATTTACAAAATTAAACATTGTTAACATTACAATGTCCTTTTACTTTGTTCCGTTCACAATATAGTATGTTGTCAATTTATCCAAGAATAAATTTGTTGCTACCACAAAGTATTTTCTTTAGTTACATTTACAACACAACATTGCTAATTTATTAAAGTATAATTTTATCACCACCACAAAGTTTTTTCCATTGTTGTGGTAACAATAAAATACTGCCGATTTACAAAATTAAACATTGTTAACATTACAATGTCCTTTTACTTTGTTCCGTTCACAATATAGTATGTTGTCAATTTATCCAAGAATAAATTTGTTGCTACCACAAAGTATTTTCTTTTGTTACATTTACAACACAACATTGCTAATTTATTAAAGTATAATTTTATCACCACCACAAAGTTTTTTCCATTGTTGTGGTAACAATAAAATACTGCCGATTTACAAAATTAAACATTGTTAACATTACAATGTCCTTTTACTTTGTTCCGTTCACAATATAGTATGTTGTCAATTTATCCAAGAATAAATTTGTTGCTACCACAAAGTATTTTCTTTTGTTACATTTACAACACAACATTGCTAATTTATTAAAGTATAATTTTATCACCACCACAAAGTTTTTTCCATTGTTGTGGTAACAATAAAATACTGCCGATTTACAAAATTAAACATTGTTAACATTACAATGTCCTTTTACTTTGTTCCGTTCGCAATATAGTATGTTGTCAATTTATTCAAGAATAAATTTGTTGCTACCACAAAGTATTTTCTTTTGTTGCATTTACAACACAACATTGCTAATTTATTAAAGTATAATTTTATCACCACCACAAAGTTTTTTCCGTTGTTGTGGTAACAATAAAATACTGCCGATTTACAAAATTAAACATTGTTAACATTACAATGTCCTTTTACTTTGTTCCGTTCACAATATAGTATGTTGTCAATTTATCCAAGAATAAATTTGTTGCTACCACAAAGTATTTTCTTTTGTTGCATTTACAACACAACATTACTAATTTATTAAAGTATACTTTTATCGCCACCACAAAGTTTTTTCCATTGTTGTGGCAACTATAAAATACTGCCGATTTACAAAATTAAACATTGTTAACATTACAAGGTCCTTTTACTTTGATCCGTTCACAATATATTATTTTGTCAATTTATCCAAGAATAAATTTGTTGCTACCACAAAGTATTTTCCTTTTGTTGCATTTACAACACAACATTGGTAATTTATTAAAGTTTACTTTTATTACCACCACAAAGTTTCTCCATTGTTGTGGCAACTATACAATACTGCTGATTTATCAAATTAAAACATTGTTACTATAACAATGTTTTTTATCCTTGTTGCATTGACAATGGCACATTGTCAATTTATCCATGAGTAATCTTGTTGATACAGCAAAGTATTTTCTTTTTGTTGCATTTACAACAAAACATTGTTAATTTATTAAAGTATACTTTTATTACCACCACAAAGTTTCTCCATTGTTGTGGTAACAATAAAATACTGCCGATTTAAAAAATTAAACATTGTTGACATTACAAGGTCCTTTTACTTTGTTCCGTTCGCAATATAGTATGTTGTCAATTTATTCAAGAATACATTTGTTGCTACCACAAAGTATTTTCTTTTGTTGCATTTACAACACAACATTGCTAATTTATTAAAGTATAATTTTATCACCACCACAAAGTTTTTTCCATTGTTGTGGTAACAATAAAATACTGCCGATTTACAAAATTAAACATTGTTAACATTACAATGTCCTTTTACTTTGTTCCGTTCACAATATAGTATGTTGTCAATTTATCCAAGAATAAATTTGTTGCTACCACAAAGTATTTTCTTTTGTTACATTTACAACACAACATTGCTAATTTATTAAAGTATAATTTTATCACCACCACAAAGTTTTTTCCATTGTTGTGGTAACAATAAAATACTGCCGATTTACAAAATTAAACATTGTTAACATTACAATGTCCTTTTACTTTGTTCCGTTCACAATATAGTATGTTGTCAATTTATCCAAGAATAAATTTGTTGCTACCACAAAGTATTTTCTTTTGTTACATTTACAACACAACATTGCTAATTTATTAAAGTATAATTTTATCACCACCACAAAGTTTTTTCCATTGTTGTGGTAACAATAAAATACTGCCGATTTACAAAATTAAACATTGTTAACATTACAATGTCCTTTTACTTTGTTCCGTTCACAATATAGTATGTTGTCAATTTATCCAAGAATAAATTTGTTGCTACCACAAAGTATTTTCCTTTTGTTGCAGTATATATGTAATTTCTTAAAGTCAATATGACCGTTGTTGATTTATCAAAGTATAACTTTGTTTCTGCGAATTATTTCATGGAAGTACACTCGGCGTCAAAACAATTGCTCCTTTTAATAAAAAAAAACTACAAAACGTTAATTTTTTTTTGTTTTAACAGGTGGGCCTTTGGCAACTTACTGTTATAAAATAGATAAGCATGTATATGTGCAGGGCTAGCACTAGCACACTAATTTTGTCTACCAATCTTCTTGCGCCGAGGACGACAAATTATGTCTATCGCGTGGTCTAACACACTACGGTCACATATATAATTTTAAACCAGTGACAATTTTATGTTCTGACAGAAATGTGTTAGCCCGCGCGACATTTTACATGATCAATATTTAATATTGCACAATAACATGGTTGCACCATACTGTTGAACGTGTGTGCCTAATATTAAAGATTGCGCAATGATTGCGCAAAGTTTGAGCGAGTTTAAATTTAACTGCGCAATGTGTTTTTATTCAATCAGGCAAATCGTTTATTATTAGGATGCATATAGGCCCATATATTTATACCTTAAAAACTAACACAAATATTCGTAATATATATGATTGCACCGTGCTGTAGGGTTAATATTGCACAATATTTATTGTGCCGTGTATATATGGGGCGCGGGCGGCGGGGTATTAAATATTTATTTCAAAATAATCATTGTGTGGTACATTGGGCGCTTAACACTCGACTCGACGACAAATTTTTAACGCTGACATAAATCTTACGTCAAATTAGTGTGCTTAATTAATGCATTGTACCTTCATTTATTAAAGTATTAAAAAAGTACTAAGTAGAATTCTAAACAAAAACATGAAATAGGATGTAGAAGCCTAAACAGAAATTTAATATGATAGCTGATAACGGGGGCGCCACTTTCGTTTCATAACATGTGACGACACTCAGTATACAGCATTAGACCTGAGGGGCTACCGCGAACCGCAAACGAACGAAGTTCGAATATCTCCCTCTCTGTCGCACTTGCTTATTCGTGCGGCAGAGAGGGAGATATTCGAACTTCGTTCGTTTTCAGTTCGCGGTAGCCCCTCTGAGGGGCTACCGCGAACCACAAACGAAGTGTTCCCTCTCTGTCTCACTTATATGCAAACTTGCAAGTGCGACAGAGAGGGAAAACTTCGTTTGCTGTTCGCGGTAGCGCTCCTGAATCACACTGAGGGGCTACCGCGAACTGAAAACGAACGAAGTTCGAATATCTCCCTCTCTGCCGCACGAATTAGCAAGTGCGACAGAGAGGGAGATATTCGAACTTCGTTCGTTTTCGGTTCGCGGTGGCCCCTCTGGCGCGGCCTGTGGTGGCGGTCAATTGTAAATTTGACAGCTAAAATGACAAGTTTACTATTGACCGCCGCGGCCATGCCGCGCCAGTCTGTGAGAGGCTTAGAGTATAGATATTTCTAAAGAGCTGCTATACGCGTGCCGCAACGAGGGACGACAACAGAGTACATACCTCCCGTGGGGTGACCATGGCACTAAAATTACCCCATGGTTTCTGTTTATTTTGTATAATTCGAGTCATTACTATGTAATTGGTCTGATATGAGCGATAGAATAAGATAGATAAGTTGTGTGATTGAAATAATTGAAAAAAGTATACTTACATGTATAACGACAATTTGACCGGTAAGTTAGAGAATCGCTCGGCACCCAGTGCTTCTTTGCGGTATTCCATGCTAAATAACTTCTTATTTATGGTGCTTGTTATGCTTGTGCAAGCGAGATAGCTTTCCATACCTTTCTGGCATTTGAGTGGTTTGGCGTGTAAGTATAGGTTTAAAGTGTGTAGATGCAATATTAATTAGAAAATTGCCGTGTCTCAGATATATTGAAATATAATAAACGGGCTCTCGCCACAGCCGCCGCCAAAATTTATTTAGCGGGCAGTGCTAGACGAGCTGCCATCGCGACTGGTTCTTATTGACTACGGACGACGTATTGGTCTGAAACATGTTGAGCAATTTTCAACCTTAAAGACGTGAGAGAGTCGTTATTATATTTCAATATGTCCGACTCACGGAAGTTTTCTAATTAAAATTGATGATGCACTTTCTTAACTACTCAATTACATATATGTAAGGCGAAAAAATAATTACACTAAGGAACGGAATGACAAACAAATATACATTATTACATTTATTATACATATAACATTTTTTTAAAGAGTGGACGGTAGATTCAGGAACCTGATCGGGGCACTTACTGACCTTTGAATAATATTAATTTTGTGTATACTTTTCTAATACTGTCTTTTCTGTTTGGCGTGGTGGTCTTAATCACATAAACTCTTGATAGTGTTTTGCGGAAGCAATGCAATTCGAAATGCTTTGAACACAATCAGCTGTTTTAGACGGCTTCCAGTTTTGCCGACCTGTCGCTGCTATCCACTTATTTCGGGTAGAATCATTTAGTGGAAACCTAGAAAAGAAAATTATATATTTGCTAGTCCATTTCTAAGAAATACTACAATTTTGCTGCTACACAAATTTAAATATAATAAAATTCACCCAAGGCTAGCATTAAAGTATTTTATATAATGACAAGTGTTATTTTTATAGAACTCTAAATTACCATATAATTGGGCTACTTTTAAATCATATTAACTGGTATCCCTAAATTGATTGCAGGGAAGCTAAATTAACACCAGATTTAAACATTTCTGACAGCTTACAATAAACAACCTACGTAATTTAGGCAGATAATAACGTCGACAAAAACTTTCTAACATAAAATCACCAATGTAAACAATGTTGTTATTTCAATATTAATCGCTTCATTTTACAAGATTTTGAATGAAACATAATTGTACCAATAAAATAACACATACTACGCTTAGATAAAGGTATAAAATAGTATACTTACGTGTGAAAGGCTGTGTCACGGCGAGATAGACTATCCGTTTCTTTCTAATAAGAACACTTAGAAAGACACGGATACTCTATGTCGCCGCGAGAAAGCTCAGAGAAAGATAGGTAAAATAAGTAACATCCATAGATATTGCAATATCGCAATCACGAGACAGCTTTATTACGGTACTAATATTATTTTTACTAAATGGTGTCCCTAAATTGTCACAATTTGTCTCAAATTGCATTAGACAAATCAAAAGTGGTAATTGTATGTTTTGTAGAACCCTTTATTCCATCTACAAACGGTTTTTGAATTTGCGTCCTACTTTGAGAATTACAATGTAAAGCATTAAAACAATGTTCAATTAAATTTATTTGAATAAAATTTGTGGTTAAAAACACTTGGCAGATCATGCAAATTTTGAAACAATTTATCAGTTGCAACTCGTTTGTCAGTTGGATCAGCACCAAACCATTTCTCCAGAAAATAACAAAAAAATATTAATCAACGATGCAATATTCTTGCCGCTGAGTGTACAAGGTTTAATTCGTATTGTGAGTGACAATTGAACTTTGACAATTAGACAACGTATAAAATCCAATTTTGCGAAAATGGCAACACACAACTTTAACGTGTGTCGAGAGTGACAAAATAAACTGTCAATCAGACAAACTAATTTTGTGAAAACGGCAACGCAAACGCAGAGGAAATTTGTTAAATTGACAATATCCATCGATAAAATCAAAGGTGCTACCGCGAACCACAAACGAAGTTTTCCCTCTCTGTCTTACTTATATGCAAACTTGCAAGTGCGACAGAGAGGGAAAACTTCGTTTGCATCGCGGTAGCGCCCCAATACCGCTTCCACTTTCACTCGTCCATTTTGTCGTCGGCCATCGGAGGTTACCCACGTGCGAAGTTGCTGCTGCTGCTGCTGCTGTCTTGGTAAAGTCTTCTTCCAGTGACTAAGTTTGCATCATTTCATATAAGATAAGAGAGATAAGAGCAGCTATTAAAAATGGAAGACGAATTAAGCGATTTTTTAGCGAATGCTGGACTTTCGCACTTGTTAAGCAAGATGGAAGGTAAGTCTTGTTTTTATTTTAACTTAGAACAATACTATGGCTACTACGCTACTAGGTAGTAATTTTGAAGGCCTATCGGGTTACGTATAGTCAGCGGGTTTAATATCACAGCACACAGCAGTTTTTCTGATTTACATTTTTATTGTGACGACGGCCATCTTGTTTGGTTTTGATAATCTCTAGTTAGCGTGGCAGCAGATTCAGAAGTATCCAGTCAAATAACTTGCGCGGTAATAGAACTTTGACCCATAGTCTTCTATCTAACTGTTTTCAGATGAGGGAGTAACTCTAGAGATTTTGCTACAATGTAATGAAAGCGAATTAGCATTACTTACATCGAAGATCGCGGACAGAATAAAATTAAGATCTGGGCTTGATAATCTTCGTAAAGCAAATGTTAGTTTATTTATTATTTATTTCTGTTATTTGGGTGTCTGTGTTAAATTAATTAGTAGTTATTATCATTTAGTATAACATTCATGCAGAATTTAACTTCATAATTGTTTACTTTCTGTAAATAGTTTTTTTTTATAAAAAGCGACTGCAATAAAATAAAGTGAAATTTCAAAATAATTTAACTGTAAGGCCTGATTAAACCAAACTGGAATAAAGGCATTTAAACATGGCATTGCGACTAAACTTAGCACACTTAGAAAAACTAGCCTCTGGGATATGATACCTCTGTGATGGAACATTTACACAAGTTTGATTGAATTAGGCTAAGCAAAGAGACTTCGCAGGTGCCACCCACCAATAGAAGCGAGCTTAGAGATAGCATTAATAATTACTAATGACATATTATTAATTTCAGGTTGATGCTCAACAAACTTTGGACCACACATTGTCACCATCTCCACACATAGTCACTGAAAGACCCGTCACAGTTGCATTGCCTGAAAGGCAAAACGCTGTTATATTCGATACAGCATTATTATCAGCATCATCATCATCATGCCAGGTGAGTGCTAAAGTCACTGCATAATAGGATAGTCATAATAATTAGGCCGTTCTCATTTTTGTGCAAACTGTCAGAGCCGTGGATGTCACTACCATGTGTGTAATTTTACGCTTTATTTGGAATTGTACTCTTTATTTAGAAAAAAAAACGCTAATTGATTACTTATTTTAGATATTCAATAAAAAATCATAATAAAAGTAGGGTTTTATAATTGTGTCCACGGTAGAGACATCCACGGCTGTGACAGTGTGCTCAAAAATGAGAATGGCCCAATTATGTAATATTTGTATTTAAAATACTTAATGTGTTCTCAGGTGTTTACTGCACCTAGTCTGGCAACTGATGGCACAACGGAAGTGCCACAACAAATTACATTGACAGCAGCAAATCAAGTTCCTCAGGTAATTAATTATTTTACCATATAAGCAACATAATTTATGGTTTTATTATTTGAAATATACCTAGCTTGTCTAGCTGTAAAATGAATGTTGTCTGTTTTTGAAATCAGAAATCAGAAATTATTTGCATAGACACAGTAGGTATAGGGATGTTACAATACATTTTGTTTCATGCATCTAGCCTGCATGAAAGAGTGCAAATACATTTTCGTTTTGCAAACTTTCATTTAACTAGCAATTTTCATATATGAAAGTAAGTAGTCCATTTCAAAATTTACAAAGCCCTTTCAACCACTTGATGGTATCCAATTGATCTGAAATGTGGCATGTGACAATGCAATATTATCGTACTGTGGAGCTGGTCCGATTGTGGATTAAAATGAAATGAAATATATAATTTATTATACTTTCTAGAATTTTTCATTCTCACTGGGACAAGAAGAGTACGAATTGTTGGATAGCCTGGATTTTTCAAAACCAGAAGAAAAAGATATAATTAACCTACACAATCTGCTAAGTTCAGATACAACAGGAAAAGAGTTAATAAAAAAGTCAGAAACTGGACAAAATCTGTCTCCTCGTGATCGTGCTTGTATAGTCAAGCTTGTGGTGGAAAAGGAACTTAAATCTCTTCCAAAAATTGGTAACACTATCAGAAAGGATGTGTGGATTAAGTGGGCTGATGAGATTGTAAAGTTATTTCCGAAAGAAACTTCCAGCCTTTACTATGTGCCCTACAACGTTGTTGAAGGAAGAGTAATACAAGCGAGCGGGTTAATTCATAATAGACTAATCACGCATAGACGAGCCTTGAGCTCGGATGGTCGCAAAAGAAGAGGAAGCAGCAGCAGCAGCAGCAGCGAAAGCAGTGACAGCGGGTGCCTATCGAGCAAATCGATCAACGACGGCGTCAAACGTAATCGCCCTCTACCGGAAACTTTAATGAAGACAACATCTTCAGACAGCGACATAGATTCAGACATAGACTGGCTAAAGGGCTCATCTTCACCTGAAGAAACAGTGAATGTTAAATGGCAAAGTACATTTCAACAGCGTAATAAACTATTAGCGAGTCTACCTTATGCAGAGTATTTCAACACATTCCCGGCTCTTCTTTTACCCACCGGCTACCAATTGGTGAGCTTCATAATACTTTTTTACAAGCTTCCATTTGACAAATCAAACATCTTATCCACTTTAAAACTGATCACTAGCAATATTGGAATAATAATTAAAACTACAGCTTGTGTTTAGCCATGTTGATTAAAATAATAAAAGTTGTCTTTTTATTATTTTATAGCTATCCAGTGACTTCAGTGCTGTACATCCAGGAGCAAATGACGCGTTTGCAGAGAAATTTCCCTTAGTTAAAGTGAAGATTTTGAAACTTCTAGCTGAAAAAGGAGAAGCAGTTAGAGTAGATCAACAGATCACTAATTTATTGGAACTCGCTTCCGGTGAGTGCATATATTATCTGCCTGGGTACTTATTTTGCAATATAACCTATCCATGTGACTTGTATGTATAAGTATTTAATTTATACCGGGTGTCCCAGAAAGTGGTGTCAAGCGGAAGTCCAGGGATACAAGCATCTCAAAGAGTATCTAAATCACCCCCATGTATATTCTGTGAAATGTGTTTTTTAGGGTTACGTACCCGAAGGGTGATAACGCGACCCTATTACTAAGACTCCACTGTCCGTCTGTCTGTCTCTGTCTGTCCGTCTGTCACCAGGCTGTATCTTATGAATCGTGATAGCTAGACAGTTAAAATTTTCACAAATGATGTATTTCTGTTGCCACTATAACAACAAATACTAAAAACAAAATAAAATAAATGTTTAAGGCTCCTATACAAAAAGACGTTTAAAAAACTTTGCTCGTTGCCTTCATAAGGCGCTGGGTCTCAAAATATACGGGAAAACTAAAATCCGACTCGCACTTGACCAAAATTCTACTTGATATATTATTTAACGTTATTATGAATGTTAAACAAATTATAATTATTTAAATTAAATTAAAAAAGGTTATAATAAAGCGCCTAATGTTGTATTGATAATAGTACGCAACCCTTCGTGAGCGAGTCCGACTCGCACTTGGCCGATTTTTACTGTATGTCTGGACCACACTTAATCCAGTTCCACTGTATGGAATGTCATTCCTTTTAGGGTTCCGAAAAAGGTAAAAAAGGAACCCTTAATGGTGCGAAATTGTCTGTCTGTCTGTCACATAGCTAAATATCTCTAGAACTACTTATGCTATCGATCTGAAATTGGGAATAGTTATAAACAAGGCTTGCATAATTTTTATTTATTTTCCGTGAAAATGACCGATATATCAAATGGGGTATCATATGAAAGGGCCTGAGTTGCACATTCTGAAACGGTTTTCTTATTTTTTTAAGGTGGATATTCTTTTTAATTTGAAGGAAAATGTACAAAACCGGCCAAGTGCGTGACGGACCATGCACAATGAAGGGTTCCGTACCAACACCTACTAGTCCACATTTACGTTCTGAAACGGTTTTCTTATTTTTTTAAGGTGGATATTCTTTTTAATTTGAAGGAAAATGTACAAAACTGGCCAAGTGCGTGACGGACCATGCACAATGAAGCGTTCCGCACCAACACCTACTAGTCCACATTTACGTTCTGAAACGGTTTTCTTATTTTTTTAAGGTGGATATTCTTTTTAATTTGAAGGAAAATGTACAAAACTGGCCAAGTGCGTGACGGACCATGCACAATGAAGCGTTCCGCACCAACACCTACTAGTCCACATTTACGTTCTGAAACGGTTTTCTTATTTTATTAAGGTGGATATTCTTTTTAATTTGAAGGAAAATGTACAAAACCGGCCAAGTGCGTGACGGACCATGCACAATGAAGGGTTTCGTACCAACACCTACTAGTCCACATTTACGTTCTGAAACGGTTTTCTTATTTTATTAAGGTGGATATTCTTTTTAATTTGAAGGAAAATGTACAAAACCGGCCAAGTGCGTGACGGACCATGCACAATGAAGGGTTTCGTACCAACACCTACTAGTCCACATTTACGTTCTGAAACGGTTTTCTTATTTTTTTAAGGTGGATATTCTTTATAATTTGAAGGAAAATGTACAAAACCGGCCAAGTGCGTGACGGACCATGCACAATGAAGGGTTCCGTACCAACACCTACTAGTCCACATTTACGTTCTGAAACAGTTTTCTTATTTTATTAAGGTGGATATTCTTTTTAATTTGAAGGAAAATGTACAAAACCGGCCAAGTGCGTGACGGACCATGCACAATGAAGCGTTCCGCACCAACACCTACTAGTCCACATTTACGTTCTGAAACGGTTTTCTTATTTTATTAAGGTGGATATTCTTTTTAATTTGAAGGAAAATGTACAAAACCGGCCAAGTGCGTGACGGACCATGCACAATGAAGGGTTCCGTACCAACACCTACTAGTCCACATTTAAAATCTACATAGGGAACTCACGGCACTTGACACTTTTTATGCCTTTGACAGCTAATATCTCACCAACGGTTGACTTAAATGGAAAAGTTTTTAAAAAAACCTCCATATCATTTATAAAGGCCTATCCATCGATACCCCACACTTTTTCATCCACCGGTTACATATATGAAGTGCCCCCCCCCCCCCCCCCCCTAATTTAATATTTTTTTGTAATTTCACGTTACTCTTATGTAGCGGTTCATAGAATACACCTTCCTACCAAATTTCATAATTGTAGTGCTTATAGTCTCCGAGTAAATCGGCTGTGACACACGGAAATGTGATTCGAACAATGTGAAAAATAAACAACTTTGATTGATTGCTTGATTGATACGGCCGGGCGGACAGACATGACGAAGCTATAAGGGTTCCGTTTTTGCCATTTTGGCTACAGAACCCTAAAAATTCCATTCCCCTTATATCTGAAGTTTACCAAGAAAAAAATATGAAAAAATTTCATAACGTTAATTTCAATTTAAATATTACAGGAAAAATATAACTGTATCTCTATCTAGATTATATTCTTTTATACTTTTTATAGCATCAAAAATCATTTCTAAACTAAGTTTGTAATTTAATCACCTTTGCATGTATTCTTGTTTTGTGAAATCCTTTCAAATAAAAAAATATATTGAAATCGGTTTACGTGATAAAGAGTTCTCCTTGAGAAACCAACATACATACTATGTTACACAGTCGCGTAAATCAGTAACAAAATGCGCCGATAGATGGCGCTGTATCCATGGCGTTCAATTTGTACATCGCGCTATTAAGATTTTTCCTGAATGAATGGGGTCGGGATCTGTGTACGGAACCCTCGGTGCGCGAGTCAGACTCGCACTTGACCGGTTATTTTATTACAAGCTTTTATTTAGTTTCACATGTCGGTGTCTGTCTGGCTATCAAATCAAGTTTAATTTGACCCACTTCCCGGTTTCCGATTGAGATGAAATTTTTCATTCATATGTAAGTCAGATAGATGACAATGCAATACTATGGGGTCAATAATCTGATGCTGCAGCCAGGGTCGTCTCCTCACGAAGGAACTCCTCAACGGTTAATGTTATTTACCATATTTTTGCTGACACTTGTATAAGGCGTGAATTATACAGAGACGGCGAAGGCGCACGCATGATGACGCTTCAAACGATTGTAGACCTTAATCCAATGGAATAAAGTCCAACGTCTCTTCGCCTCTTCATCGAGTCCGTACCGTATCCGTTCCTCGCCTGCGCCGCGCCTTACAGGCGACGTGCGACGTGAATTACACTAAAGCGGCGCGGCGCAGACACCTCGTCGCTTGAGTGTAATTATAGCCATAACTTCTAAACAACGAAAAATCGCGGAACATTCATGGGGGTGATTCGGTTACTCCTTGAGGTGCTCTACCCCTGGACTTCTACTTGACACTACTTTCTTGGACACCCAGTATAATTATACATTGTTGAATTTTCAGTAGGCGAAGAGCAGGCAAATGTAGCTGCGTTCTTTGGAATCATACATCTGCTGCGACAAATGCCGACAATTTGCATGGCACGAAAAAAAGTCTGGAAGCTATCAAGGGAGGAGGTCCGATCTGGGTTTCTTGGACTAGTTACAACGGCTGCCGACATCGAGAGGTACTGTCTCGATAGAGAGGCTATGGTTAATGCTAAAGGTGTCCCAAATCAACCATTCATTTTAGCTGTGGGACCAAATTTTGCCAATGTATCTCATTATGAATTAGTGATAAACAAAGATTTGCGATATCAGCTCCCTAAAATTGTCCCAGCTGTTATGCATACTTTTCATGTATACTGGGCTTTGGATTGCGCGTATCCTAAAGACACTGCTCCCGTTTGGATGTTCGTGCAGCGTGCAATGTTTCAAATAACATCAAAATTCGATATGGAAGGAGTTCCACTGCGTGAGTTACTTAATAAAATAGATTGTTAATGTTTTGCTTTAATAATAAGTATAAAATATTGAAACCTTGCTCGTTGTGCAAACGCACTTTATTTCCACTTTTAATTCATTCACTTTTAATAAGAGTGAATCAGTAAGTTATTCAAATATCAATTCTTAACTCAAATTGTTCAAAATTTAAACAAAAATGGTGCCCTGCGCGCTCTGTAACAGAACTTTTACGACTTTTAACCGATTGCGAATTCATATGTCTTTCTATCATAAAACTGTGTCCACATTTTCTTGTGCAAGTACAGGATGCTTGAGAACTTTTCAAATATTTAACTCTTATAGAAGGCATTACTTAAAAAACCATTCGATATCGAGTGAGCCTCATTTGCCTCCTAATACAAGTCAGCAAAATCATTGCGAAAATGTAAATGCTCCATCATCTTCAAGTGAAAATATAAATAGTAGTTCAAATAGCACTATCAATACCACCCCAGCATTAGACTTTACTTTGGCTCAATTGTTTTCTACTCTGTACGCCAATCCCCAAGTACCCCAGAATGTTGCTGATACTGTTTTTAATGGAATAAAAGATATATTTGTCAAATCTCTTTTACCGCGTTTAATCGAACCGGATGGCGCAGTAAAAGCAACCATTAACAATGCACTCTCGAATCTAGATAGTTATTACAAAAGGATTAAGTACTTCAAAGAACAAGGGTCTTACATCGAACCTAGTGCCTATACTGTAGGTAGGAGATATGACTTTGTTAAAAGTGGCGGTACAAGATTATACAAAGCCTTAGAATGTAAGGCTCATTTTATCCCTTTGAGAATTATTTTGAAAAAATTCTTTTGTTTACCTAACATCTTGCAAGAAACTCTACAGCATATAAACAAGTTAATAGCGCACGATTCCACTCAAACTTTAGAACATTTTATGCATGGTTCATTTTGGAGAGAAAGACTAGCGCGACATGGTAATAAATTAGTGCTGCCTATGTTTTTACAAGTAGATGATTTTGAGCCCCTAAATGCTTTAGGCAGTCATAGCTCTATTCATAAATTAGGGGCAGCGTATATTTCACTTCCATGTTTACCAAACTGTTATGCGTCACAACTATCAAATATATTTTTGGTGTTGCTTTATCATTCTTCAGATAGAGTACAATTCGGAAATCGAGTAATATTTCAACCACTGATCGACGAATTTAATTACTTGATTAAACAAGGAATAGATTTTGATCTTCCAGATTTTAATGGAACCATTTTTTTTGATTTAGCACTTATCCTTGGGGATAACTTGGGTCTTCACAGTATTACTGGTTTTGTTGAAAGTTTCTCAAGTAACTTTTCTTGTAGAAATTGTAAAGTTTCTAAGAATCACATGGCACAACTCTTTCAAGAGGATGCCACTCTATTAAGAAACATGAATAATTACATGGAAGATTTAAGGACAAACAACGTCACACTCACTGGAGTAAAACATGAATGCATTTGGCTTCAAGTTGAAAATTTTGACTTGTTTTCTCAAATTGGTGTAGATGTAATGCACGATTTAAATGAAGGTGTAATGAAGTATATAATGAGTGAAATCATTGTTGCTTTGGTAGACAAGGCTAATTTTTTTTCTATACAGCTTGTAAATAATAAATTAGCATCGTTTGACTTCGGCCCTGATAACGTAAATCGTCCTGTATCACTTTCCATTGAACATTTACGCAAAGGCAACATGCGGTTAAGCTCTTCTGAAATGTCAACATTTTGTAGATATTTTGGTATTATGTTTGGTGATTTAGTCCCGCGAGATAATAAATATTGGGCACTTTATATTCAACTTATGCTTATGTTAGATGTTATTATGTCTTCAGGTTTTCGCCCAGAAAGTACAATTTATTTGCAATATTTAGTTTATACACTTTGTGAAATGTATACTACATTATTTAACCAGAATCTAAAGCCCAAGTTTCATAATTTGTTGCATTATCATTCAGCAATGCTTAAATATGGACCTCTGCGCTATCTTTCATCGATGCGTTTTGAAGCCAAGCACCATCTGAGTAAATTAGCATCAAAATCTTCATTGAACAGGATAAACATGACATTTACTATTGCCAAGAGCCATCAATTGACTTTAAATGACATCTTCTTAAAAGGAGAACTAAAAAAACCTTATACTTTTGGTGCTCAAGAGAATGTTTCATTAGGCGAATCATGTGTACTTGCACAAGAATTTTGTTGGAATGATGTTGAAAAAATCAAGTCTACATCTTGGGCCTTAATATCTTCTACCCGTTTTTACAATGGTTGTGTTGTGGTATATCGTATAGAACCGCACATTATCCATTTTGCTAAAATACATAAAGTGTATGTGTATAATAATCATAATGTTGTATTTAAGGCAATGCCTATGGAAACAATTACTTTTGATGATCATTATTTTGCCTACAATGTTAAAGATGCAGGTCCAGGAGCAAAGCCGGTATATGTTAATTATGACTCCATACAATATCCATATGCTTGCAATCTTGTCATTATTGGCTATGGTGTACACCCGTTGCAATACGTAATTTTGCGAAAGCCTTTGTAAATTGTATTTAGACATTTTGTGGTAATAAAGGTAAATGTTTATAGGTTGTCGATTGAGATGATTTTGATATTGGCAGGCATCGGAATTTAGAGGGCAACATTTTATGACAGGCAATGAGTTCGTATATCAATGAACCCAACTATCGATGTTTTCCCATATACTAGTGAAGTTCTGTTTTGTTAAAATAAAATTGTATTGAAAGTATAAACAAAATAATAACTTAATTCTGTTTATTTATTTTAAGAGTATTTTTTTAAAATTTCACTCATCATTTTTTTCTTCAGTGTTTATTTCAGAATTACTGTCCCGTTTACTATTTGTATCTAATTATCTAATGAGGCTTGATAAAGAGATAACAACTATTTCATAATGCAATGGGTAGATAACCTAGCACTCATTTAAAATATGCTTTGTGTGAACTTCATAATGGTCTCCAGAATAATACCTATTATAAAAATACACACACAAACAATGCTGGCAGCAATCACTAGTATATCGAAAAAAGCATTGATAGTGGGATGAATCGATATGGAAACTCCCTGTCATAATAGCCAGGTAAGCATGGTCAAACTGCCTTTAGTGAATAAATGATTTTCCTTTTACCTGATTGTTAACCTTAATGTATGTATGTACTTTCACCAAATTTTAACCCTCAAATGCTTGTGGTTTTTGAGAAAATAGCAAAAAACAGAAAGTCTTTTTTATTTATTTTTAGCCAAACTACTTATCCCATTTATTTGTAATTTGGATATATTGTGTAATATAATTAATCTCATTTTTTGAAAAAATATGGCGTATTTATAATGTGAAAAAATTGAAACAAATGAGAACAGAAACACTGCATAAACTGTTACTTCATTTCAGGGCAGGCAATGGTAGCTCCCGATGGATTTTTCTGGGCTTGTAAATATACCTCGCAACCAGTTAACCGTTTAGAAAAATCAGCTCAAATATTTTCAATTTATTCACGTTATAAATACGCCATATTTTTTTCAAAAAATGAGATTAATTATATATATATAATATATCTAAATTACAAATAAATCGGATAAGTGGTTTGGATAAAAATAAATGAAACAGATTTTCCTTTTTTTGCTGTTTTCTCAAAAACCACAAGCATTTGAGGGTTAAAATTTGGTGAAAGTACATACATACATTAAGGTTAATAATCAGGTAAAAGAAAAACCATTTATTCGCTAACGGCAGTTTGACCATGCTTACCCGGCTATATCCTTTGGCCTCCTAATAAATTCTGATGTCTGGGTTGATTAGTATACTATAAATGAATAGGAAAAGCTAAATGTTTTGTTGTGGTATTATTATTAAGACGAACGTAAAATGTGGTTTTAATCTAATAATATAAATCCAGGTGTGTGATTCTCTAAGGAAACATCTCTGCGTTCAACGGTTGTGCCGCAACTCCGTCTCTCTCGCTCGCGCTATAATGTCAACACAGATTCGCTCGCCAGATATGTTCAACCGTTGAACGCAACGATGTTTTCTTAGAGAATCACACACAGCTGCAACTCATTAATGCGCGCGTGCTATGGGTTACGCGAGCTGTAAATACGTGGTATTGACAAAGTCGTCTTTGGCAATACCACGTAATTACAACTCGCGTAACGCTTAGTTCAATGAAATTAGCTGAAAATTTGGCAAAATTAATGGAGAACTTTTATCTATCAGGATATGTAGGTTATAGGACAAAGTTCAATTTTATCTACTCTCACCCCCCCCCCGCCCCCGCCCGTGAAAGTGTCCCGGAGCGCGGTATTTTCCATTTTAAAAGAAAACCGTACACGATACATAAAAAGTGTACAGGAACGAAATAATCCTTGATAAATTAGCTATAAACCTCTACTACATATAAAAGCGATATCACTCATAGTTTCAGCGCAATCTGCCACCAAATACGAAGGCTTTCACAAAATTATCGTTATTTTTTGCTGTAAATTTAGTTTTCTCAAAAACTTCACACATTACCGCCAAAATATGTATGACTCAAGTAAAGAATAGAATATGCTCTTTATAAAAAGGTATAATTCATTTCTAAGCACTTTCATTTACCGTTGCTGTCCTATTTTTTAAATTTAATTCATTCGGCCTATTAGCATACAGCGAATTATAAATATTCATACTAGTTCAACGGTGGTACTAAAATACCATATTCGTCTTATATGTTTTCCTGTAATTTGTAGGTATAGGACTATTTTCTGTATTTTTTATATATTTTTATGGCCAGTACTTTAGGAGATAAGAGGGGGGCGGAGAAATGGTCAATTTTCGCCTATTTTCTTAAATAACTTCAATTGAAGTTATGAAAAAAATATATTTGATATCCTTATAATGAACCCTTTCATTTGATATGTCACACAATATAGTTCGCAATATATATATATTTTTTATATTATTTACACCCCACAAGTACCTCCCATGTTTAAAAATGTATTTATTTACGTAACACATCCGTATTTGGGACACCGATTTACATATGTGTGCCAAATTTCAACTCAATCAGTCCAGTAGTTTTGGAGAAAATTGACTGTGATAAACGGACGGATAAACACAGTCGAATTAGTCGAGTCCGTTTATTACAGTCAATTTTCTCCAAAACTACTGGAATGATTGAGTTGAAATTTGGCACACATATGTAAATCGGTGTCCCAAATACGGATGTGTTACGTAAATAAATAAATTTTTAAACATGGGAGGTACTTGTGGGGTGTAAATAATATAAAAAAAAATTATATATTGCGAACTATATTGTGTGACATATCAAATGAAAGGGTTCATTATAAGGATATCAAATATATTTTTTTCATAACTTCAATTGAAGTTATTTAAGAAAATAGGCGAAAATTGACCATTTCTCCGCCCCCCTCTTATCTCCTAAAGTACTGGCCATAAAAATATATAAAAAATACAGAAAATAGTCCTATACCTACAGATTACAGGAAAACATATAAGAAGAATATGGTATTTTAGTACCACCGTTGAACTAGTATGAATATTTATAATTCGCTGTATGCTAATAGGCCGAATGAATTAAATTTAAAAAATAGGACAGCAACGGTAAATGAAAGTGCTTAGAAATGAATTATACCTTTTTATAAAGAGCATATTCTATTCTTTACTTGAGTCATACATATGTTGGCGGTAATGTGTGAAGTTTTTGAGAAAACTAAACTTACAGCAAAAAATAACGATAATTTTGTGAAAGCCTTCGTATTTGGTGGCAGATTGCGCTGAAACTATGAGTGATATCGCTTTTATATGTAGTAGAGGTTTATAGCTAATTTATCAAGGATTATTTCGTTCCTGTACACTTTTTATGTATCGTGTACGGTTTTCTTTTAAAATGGAAAATACCGCGCTCCGGGACATTTTCACGGGTGGGGGGGGGGGGGGGGGGTGTGACGCTCGCCCCGGAGGGGGGGGGGGAGAGTAGATAAAATTGAACTTTGTCCTATAACCTACATATCCTGATAGATAAAAGTTCTCCATTAATTTTGCCAAATTTTCCATACATTCGAATTTAATTTTCTTGAGCAAGCTGTGTGTGAAGCTTAGTAAGGCCTCGCCTCGCGGCCTTACTAAGCTTCATACGCAGCGCCCGCGCACTCTAATGAGTAGAGTTTATTTGAGCTGCCGTTTACTAGGCCACTAGGACCTAGGACCATCGGTGGCCCGAGCTTGACCTAATATGTATACCTAGTGCATTGTTTTGTTGTAATAATGATAAATAAATAAATAAATATTATGTTTTCTTTCGTTTACTTTCATGAACTCTCACTAGTGGTTACCTACCATAATTTTCACCAACCTATTCTGTATTTTGCAGATGTCGACTGTGGACTTCCAGCAACAGCAACTGTTCTCATTTGCTACTGCAGAAAAGCGTAGGGACCCTAAGGTCGGCTGTCAATCAAAGATGTGCGGAGGCGGATGTACGGTGAGCGAGAAAAAATCTGCCAATCAATCAGATTGAACACGAATCAAGCGAATTGGTAGATTTTCCTCGCTAATTCTGGCTACACACGCACTGGCCCGGCCTGAAAGCTTGGACTGAAAGGCCAAACTTCTCGTGTGTAGACTCCGGCCGCGCCTTAAAAGCCCGACCAAAGCAGACACGAGAAGTTTGGACGGACGGATTTCACCTTTCAGTCCAAGCCTGCAGGCTGGAACGGCGCGTGTGTAGCCAGCATAACCGGTTATCTGGCTAGCACTTCTTTGGTGGAACGCCACCTTAAAGGGTGAGGTAACATTTGCCGGAATAGCAATTTTTATTTTGCTGCTCTGACAAATGCTTTGCCTTTTGGATACCTTAGCTTTGTAACAGTAGCAAAACGTGAATTGTTACTATTGCTGAGTTCGCTTTGTTAGGATAGCAAAGAAAAATAGCTGCAAGAACAATATTTTTATTGCTGATACAACAAAGTACGATAGTTAGAGGAACTAAGTAAAGTTGCTACAGGAGCAATATATATATTGCTGATGCAACAAAATACAATAGTTAGACTAACTAAGTGAAGTTGCTACAGGAGCAATATATATATTGCTGATGCAACAAAATACAATAGTTAGACTAACTAAGTGAAGTTGCTGCAGGAGCAATATATATATTGCTGATGCAACAAAATACAATAGTTAGACTAACTAAGTGAAGTTGCTGCAGGAGCAATATATATATTGCTGATGCAACAAAATACAATAGTTAGACTAACTAAGTGAAGTTGCTGCAGGAGCAATATATATATTGCTGATGCAACAAAATACAATAGTTAGACTAACTAAGTGAAGTTGCTGCAGGAGCAATATATATATTGCTGATGCAACAAAATACAATAGTTAGACTAACTAAGTGAAGTTGCTGCAGGAGCAATATATATATTGCTGATGCAACAAAATACAATAGTTAGACTAACTAAGTGAAGTTGCTACAGGAGCAATATATATATTGCTGATGCAACAAAATACAATAGTCAGAGGAGCTAAGTAAAGTTGCTACAGGAACAATATATATATTGCTGATACAACAAAATACAATAGTTAGACTAACTAAGTAAAGTTGCTACAGGAGCAATATATATAGTGTTGATACAACTAAATACAATAGTTAGACTAACTAAGTAAAGTTGCTACAGGAGCAATAAATATATTGTTGCTACAACAATAACAATTACATTACTTTGCTAAAGCAACAGTAAATATGTTGTTCCAGCGACAAAGTGTGAATCATTACTTTGATGTAGTAACAATACATATTTGGTCGCTGCAACAACACAGCTTAGCTGGGGCATTGATAATTATGTTGTGGATACAACAATAAACATATCGTTGCTGCAACAAAAAATATGTTGTTACCACAACACTAAAATATGTTGTTGCTGTAACAATAAATATATTGTTACTATAACAATAAATATGTTGTTGCTGTAACAATAAATATATTGTTACTGTAACAATAAATATGTTGTTGCTGTAACAATAAATATATTGTTACTATAACAATAAATATATTGTTACTATAACAATAAATATGTTATTGCTGCAACAATAAATATATAGTTACTGCAACAATAAATATATTGTTACTGCAACAATAAATATATTGTTACTGCAACAATAAATATATTGTTACTGCAACAATAAATATACTGTTACTGCAACAATAAATATACTGTTACTGCAACAATAAATATATTGTTACTACAACAACATATTTCTTGTTGTTACAACAATAAACACATCGTTGATACAACAATAAATATGTTGCTGATGCAACAATAATCGCGTTAACGTGGGAACAATATTACTAACAAAATAATACATTGTTACAACCACAATAATAGATTTCGTTAATGACAATATTTGAAACTTGTTTCCTTAACAATTTACAACGTTGTTAACTAAGATTGTCAACGTAACAACAAATTGATAGCAATAAAAAAGTTGCTGCACCAACTATGGACTATGAACGGCTGTGTGGGGTTAAAGTTTTTTTGTTACGACAACAATATTTTTTTCTCAGTGTAT